>CM060419.1:33487077-34737077 GCA_030545235.1 Helianthus tuberosus | reverse complement strand
GTTAAGGATACAAGAGGAGAGTATCCCGAAGACAGCCTTCAGAACTCGATATGGACACTACGAGTTCCTTGTTATGCCGTTTGGATTGACAAACGCACCTGCGGTCTTTATGGACTTGATGAATAGAGTTTGCAAGCCGTACTTGGACAAGTTCGTGATTGTGTTTATCGACGACATCTTGATTTATTCAAGGACAAAGGCTGAGCACGAACAGCATCTAAGAGCTATTTTGGAGCTGCTGAAGAAGGAACAGTTGTATGCCAAGTTCTCTAAGTGCGAGTTTTGGCTACGTGAAGTACAATTTCTTGGACACGTGGTGAACGGAGATGGAATCCATGTGGATCCAACCAAGATCGAAGCGATTAAGCATTGGGAAACGCCAAAGACGCCAACCGAGATTCGACAATTCTTGGGTTTGGCTGGCTATTATCGAAGATTCATTGAGGATTTTTCAAAAATCGCTCAACCATTGACGCTCCTCACGCAGAAAGATAAGAGGTTTGATTGGGGAATCAAACAGGAAGAAGCGTTCCAGATATTGAAGGATAAGCTCTGCAATGCGCCAATCTTAGCACTACCGGAAGGTACAAATGATTTTGTGGTATACTGTGACGCTTCGCGTCAAGGATTGGGTTGCGTGTTGATGCAACGCCAAAAGGTTATTGCTTACGCATCACGTCAATTGAAAGTGCACGAAAAGAACTATACCACACATGATTTGGAACTTGGCGCAGTGGTATTTGCATTAAAGATCTGGAGACACTACCTTTATGGTACAAAGTGTACAATTTTTACAGATCACAAGAGCCTACAACACATATTCAACCAGAAGGAGCTGAATATGAGGCAAAGACGTTGGGTTGAGTTGCTGAACGATTACGACTGCGAGAAAAAGTATCATCCAGGGAAGGCGAATGTGGTCGCCGATGCCCTAAGTCGAAAGGAGAGGATCAAGCCCATAAGGGTTAGGGCTTTAGAAATGATTATTGTCACACCCCGACCACGTAGAACATACAAAACGTGGCGGAAACGTCGGGGAGTGTTGTAACAGAATTAATGTTTCACAACCATGGAAATTAAAGTTTCGTTTTATTCAATATAAGTGTTACAATGTCTAAACAAACATGGAAATACAACATAATTAACTAGTCTGCATCTTTTATTGTCACTAAAGCCCAAGTCTGTCTATGTGTATCTTGATCATCTTATGCAACAGTTCCTGAAAAACACATGTGAAAATAGGTACGTCAGCATAAAAATGCCTGTGAGATACATAGGTTTTGTGAAATTAGGATCCATGACTTATGTTTGAGAAAATGTTTAGTCATGAACCTTGTAATTTGCTTTGTCTTGTAAATCATTTGAAAAACGATAAGATCAGATGATATGTATAAATAAATGTCAGGTTAAATGAATAACCATGTAAAATGTGTTTGTATAAGATAAGTCGTTTATAAATCAATGTCTTGTGAAAAGTATGTTATTTGTATAAAAATGTTCTATGTCTCAAACTGAAATGATTCAAATAACGCTACGATATGTAATACCATACAAACACTTATATATAGGAAGTACCAGCGGCGTATCCACCATGTTTGTATCATATTACACACGCGTCGTTACTTAATCACTTAATCAAACCAAACCACCAAAGTAATGTTCATGTCTAATGTAAATCATGTAATGGATACAAACGGTTCAATAGTTACAAACGGTTCACATGGTTCAACGGTTACAAACGGTTCACGTGGTTCAACGGTTACAAACGGTTCACGTGGTTCAACGGTTACAAATACAAACGGTTCACAGATATCAACGGATCACATAGTCAAATGATTACAACGGTTCAAAATGTAGTATAATGTGTTCATACGCTGGATAAGCATATGCAACAGAAAGGCAATGTAAAACAATGTACTAAGTAATGCACACAATGGGCACACCTAGCATGAGATGAAATGTAAAACGATGTACTAAGTAATGCACACAATGGGCACACCTAGCATGAAATGTAATGTAAAACGATGTACTAAGTAATGCACACAATGGGCACACCTAGCATAAGATGTAATGAAATCATGTACTATAATGTACTAACGAACATAGCATGTATATGATGTGAAAACAGGAAAGCATGAAAGTAACAAGTAGGCACATGTGTTCCACCCCAAAACAGTTTGGAAAACAGTAAAAGAGGGGTCTATGTACTCACTTGAGATTGCTTAGTAGTCCTTGAGTAACAACCAAACAATGCTAGAGATCGCGGATATCAAACGGCACCTAATATAGGTAACTATGTTAATAACCGGACCTAAATCGGATGATTGGATAGAATGAGGGTTCGTAAACCAAACGAGTATAGAGACTCGTGTCATGTGGTTTAACAAAGCCTACATACTAAATGAAACCTAACCTAATTGCTTTCGACCCATTACGACCCGTTTAGGTAGCTTATGCTACTTTAACGCGTCGTGCGCGTGAAACGCGTTCGGACCGTCTAACTAGTCCTATGACAAGTGTTATATGCCTAAACATGTTACATTATCAGTTATGTGACAAGAGTTTAGGTTACATATGCTTAATTACCAATTATACATGAAAAGGGTATTCTGGTAATTTACCTAAGGCATATAAACTACCTATCATACAACTACTTAAACGATGTGACCATAGAATATAACCTCGGAAGGTTATTCCCTACCTACTATGGTCACCTAATGTGTTTGGTCGGATCCTAATGATCGACCAAATGGGTCGGGTTCGAGGTATAAGCGATTTATTAGATCGCTTACCCTACGACCCTAGACAACGTGGTAATCAGTAGGCATAGTCCCAAGGGACTATAACCAACGTGATTACACTCACGTTGCGAAGTTCAAACGAACTTCGCATTGACCATTACTGGTCAACGCTGAAAGTCAAACAAAGTTTGACTTTCTGACTCGAAAAGCAATAAAATAAGGAAAAGAACGAAAGAATACTTACCCAGGGTCCCCGAATGCTAATCCCGATCCAAGAACTCAGGTATGAAACAATGGTTTCAACTTAGAGCTCTCAAATCAGAATTCTTGTAAGTTTTAAAGCAATGGGGGGTGGGGTATTTATAGTATTCGGGTAACCGTTAAGATCATTTCATGGAATAACGTGATTCGATCACATCCGTACACTTGTTGGAAGGTTATGGAAGCTAAAATATGATCTTATCAGCTGACTAAGCGAATTAGAACATGTGGTGGAGGATGGAACAGCTGCAAACAGGCTGTGAAATACACTGCATCTGGTCTGCAGACCCCTAGCGCACCGCTACGTTAAAAGTGTAGCGCACCGCTAGGCCCTAGTTTGGCAGAATTACACTTTTGGTCCCTGTATTGCAATCAGCCCATTTTCGACACGTTTAAGGCCCGTTAACCCCATTTCAAAGCTCTAAAATGAAGTTAAAGTATAGGTAACTTAAAACATGTTCAAAAATATCTCGGATATCGGTTCGTTTGGCCGTACGAACACGATGTTCGCTTAATTACGACGGAATGCGCATAAGCGCGAAAAACGAACCAAAAGACGCGACGAATGGATTTTTCTTAAGCCAAACACTAAAGCATAATATAGTCATGCTTACATAAATTTTTGGATGTCCGGATGTATTCAGAACGTAAGTTATGCGCGAAAATGCAAACTTGTGCACTTTTTGACACTTTTAGTCCCTGAATGACACAAAAGTTTATTTTAGCACACCGAACCCCTCAAAGCCTATTTCTAAGCTATGTAAAGGATATTTATGGTATGTTTAACTTATGGTCATGTTCCGGAAGGTCTGTTACAGTTCGAATTGGCATACTTTCGCGGTTTGTCAACTTTAGTCCCTGTAGACGAATAACTTTGATTTCACCACACCAAACCTTCCAAAACTTATATCTAAGTTAAGTAAAGGTTATTTAAGGTATGTTAATCCTATTTCACTATTCCGGAGTGTTCTTTGGATTAAACTGGTTATATTTACGCATCAGTGCGTGTATAACCTTCCAGAAAGCGATTTAGAGCTTGAAATCGAACAAGAGTTGATATGTGCAAAAGATACACATATTTATACAAGTCCAAAGTATGAAATACAATATTTCATTGGCTTGGTATTTGTTTGATGGCCGTGGAGACACAGGTGTTACAGTCTCCCCTACTTTAGGAAATTTCGTCCCGAAATTTATTCGTAGGAGTCTGTCTATGACTTTGTGTCAAATAGTCATCAAAGATATGTAAAGCATAATCTGATTATTTTCCTCAACGGATATTTTTCAGAAGCGAAAATGAACGAACAGAGTCATTTTCTTCAACGGGTTCTTCGGAAATGGAAAATAAAGGAATTAACTAAACGGATATACATTTCCCTCAACGGATATTCTTCAGAAGTGAGAATGAATGGATGATTCATTCTTTCTCAACGGATTCTTCGTCAGAAATGGGAATGAAGGAATAATCCACGGATATTCATTTCTCTCAACGGATATTCTTCAGAACGAAAATGAACAAACGGGGTCATTTTCCTCAACGGTTTGTTCTTCAGAATTTGAAATGAAAGAAAAATCAACGGATATTCATTTCCTCAACGGATAATCTTCAGAAACGAAAATGAAATAACGGAGTCATTTTCAACGGTTGTTTCCTCAGGTACGGAAATGAAGGACTACACAACGGATATTCATCTCCTCAACGGATAAATCTTCAGAAATGAAAATGAACTAACGGAGTCATTTTCAACGGTTATTTCCTTAGAGTTGGAAATGAAGGATTACACAACGGATATTCATCTCCTCAACGGATAAATCTTCAGAAACGAAAATGAACTAACAGAGTCATTTTCAACGGTTATTTCCTCAGAGTTGGAAATGAAGGATTACACAACGGATATTCATCTCCTCAACGGATAAATCTTCAGAAACGAAAATGAACGGATAATTCATTTTCCTCAACGGTTATTCTTCAGAATGGAAATGAAAAGATAAACAACGGGTATTCATTTCCTCAACGGATATTCTTCAGAACAAAAATGAATGGATAATTCATTTTTTTTTTCAACGGTTATTCTTCAGAATGGAAATGAAAAGATAAACAACGGATATTCTTCAGAATGAAAATGAATGGATAATTCATTTTTCTCAACGGTTATTCTTCAGAATGGAAATGAAAAGATAAACAACGGATATTCATTTCCTCAACGGATATTCTTCAGAAGTGAAAAATGAATAGCTAGTTCATTTTTCCTCAACGGATGCTTCATCAGAATTGGAAATGAATAGGGTTAACTCTAGATACATGATAGAACTTGCTGTGATTTTCTGTGCACTAAATTCCATAATTATGTATGCATCCATAATTACGTAATTCCTTGCACAGTCCGCACAGTTTGTTTTGTAATGTTGTGGGGAAAGATATCAAACTTGAGATGAGAGTGACTAGACTACCATAGGGTCCTTTTAATTAGATCAACAGAGGATCTTCTTAATTAGGCCACTAAGGAGTCCTTTCAGCTATATCATCACATGATATCCCTAACCAGATTTTTGGATCAATCTGTTTAACTAGACCACTAAAGGGGTCTAATTATGAAGTAGTACATTAAAATCCAAGGGACTTTAACTACAACGTAGAAGTCCATTAAGGATTTTAGGTAGTACCTTTGGGTATCCTACTAGGAATCTCTTGCACAAGGATATGTAAGATTTTACGAGGATTTGGATAACATAATTTGAATTACATGACACATAAAAGGGAACACATAAGCACATAACCACATAATTGTTTAATTGTTATCATCTTGTTATTGATTGCTATTAACTTGGCACCTCGTACTTTGTTTCTCTTGGAAGAAACGGGTACTTAGGATTTTCGTGAAAAACGCAAGAGATCATAAAATGGAAGAAATTTGGGGGTAGTCTGTTCTTCAAGGAATGCGGTTCCTTGATTGTCGGTATTGTAGAGGATATGTTGTTTATACATACAATCACATAAATACATTGCGATGTAAATAAAAGATTTATTTATAAACAATGATAACAACAACCGTTTCATGGATCGTGACAACAAAAGAAAATAATACATAAGACGTGATTATTTCTAAACGATGTTGTCTTCTGGTTGGTCATATGCTCATCCCTATGCTGGATTTGCATTAGCAAGTCTTGGGCAATTCCTACTAAAATGGCCCATCTCGCCACAGTTGTAGCAAGATCCCGGTGGAAAACGAGCTTGAGCAGGATTGTTGTTAATCTGATTTGGTGCTGCTGCTGTTGGGCAAACCCTCGCTGTATGACCTATAAGTCCGCAAACTTGGCATGTGCGGCACTTCACACCAGCATGATGATGTAGGCCACATTGGTTGCACAAGGGTGCAGTTCCGTTGTAAGGTTTCCTGGCAAGGGGTTAAGCTAGTTGGTTGGGGACGGCTTGATCATTGTGAGCGACCACGGCGAAGTTCTGAGAAGCCTTTCGCTTCTTTGACTTCTTAGAGGATCCAGTCTGTTCATCCATGGTCTTTGATTCCTCGATTGGTTTCGATTCCTCGACCAGTTTCTTGTCACCCTTTCGGAAAAGCTTACGTTTCCTGATCTGCGATTCAGTCAAGGTTGCAGATAGCTCAATGGCCTGCCTAACAGTAGTAGGGTTGCTACCTGTCAAAATGTCTTGTATTGAGTCAGGAAGGCCATCAATGTACTTTTCGATTGCCTTATCCAAAGGCGTGACCATGTTTGGGCATAACAGACTTAACTCTTCATAACGGTCCGTGTAGGCTCGATGCTCACCGCTATCTTGCTTAAGATCATCAAATTCCCTTTCCAAAGCCCTGATCTCGTGACGAGGACAAAACTCCTTCATCATGAGAGCCCTAAGTTCGGCCCATGTCTGAGCTAGAGCAACTTCTGCACCTCGATCTCTCATAACCCCATTCCACCACGTAAGGGCCCTCTTCTGGAACACACTCGTAGAAAACTCGACCTTGCGATTGTCAGGACACTGCACGTGGCGGAAAGTATTCTCAATGCTCTCGAACCATTGAAGAAGCCCGGTCGCTCCCTCAGAACCACTAAACTTGAGTGGTTTCGCCGAGTTAAAACTCTTGAAATTGCATGGACCCTCGTTGTTGTTGTTGGATTGATTCCATAGAGCAAAGAGGTTTGGGAATTGAGCAGCCATTTGCTGCGCAATGATTTCTGCCAGCTCGGCAGTCGCTATCTGGTTCTCGCGTCGAGGAGGCATTCTAAAAGAGGAAACATGAAAGGAAACGAGTGAGAGAATTAGACGAAAAGAATGAGATGAAACAAATCTGATGAAAATAAGGATAGTGGTCATTTGTTTGTTACTACAAAGCAACAAACGACCTCGGTGATTAATCAAAGTAAATAGGTCAAAAATAATGTATCCCGAAGACATGCTCGCCTATAAGTGAACACTCATCCCAAGAATTCCCAGGTAAGCACAACTGGTCTCGCGTCTGATGAGATGTATACGAAGTGCTTGCCTAGACAGAAAACCCAGAATACAGGCATTCACCCTTCCAGTTTGCACGTGTTCACATTATTTAAAACCCAAAACCTTGACGAGATTTTTGAAAATTCAAAGGGGTTCAAAACCATATAACAGAGGGTTCAAAACCTTATAATAGAGGGTTCAAAACCTTATAATAGAGGGTTCAAAACCTTGTAATAAATCATCCTAGAACAGATGATTAGTTTTCAAAGCGGTTTTGAAATTTATGTTCTTGTTGTGGTAGTCGCCTAAGGATAGGTGACGGTATTGTTTTATGACTAAACGCAAGTAAACTCGCGTTAGGGTCCTAAGAAGGTTATAGACTAGGTCAAAGCATTACTAATAACCTAATTCCCTATAACCATTGGCTCTGATACCATCTTTTCTGTCACACCCCGACCACGTAGAACATACAAAACGTGGCGGAAACGTCGGGGAGTGTTGTAACAGAATTAATGTTTCACAACCATGGAAATTAAAGTTTCGTTTTATTCAATATAAGTGTTACAATGTCTAAACAAACATGGAAATACAACATAATTAACTAGTCTGCATCTTTTATTGTCACTAAAGCCCAAGTCTGTCTATGTGTATCTTGATCATCTTATGCAACAGTTCCTGAAAAACACATGTGAAAATAGGTACGTCAGCATAAAAATGCCTGTGAGATACATAGGTTTTGTGAAATTAGGATCCATGACTTATGTTTGAGAAAATGTTTAGTCATGAACCTTGTAATTTGCTTTGTCTTGTAAATCATTTGAAAAACGATAAGATCAGATGATATGTATAAATAAATGTCAGGTTAAATGAATAACCATGTAAAATGTGTTTGTATAAGATAAGTCGTTTATAAATCAATGTCTTGTGAAAAGTATGTTATTTGTATAAAAATGTTCTATGTCTCAAACTGAAATGATTCAAATAACGCTACGATATGTAATACCATACAAACACTTATATATAGGAAGTACCAGCGGCGTATCCACCATGTTTGTATCATATTACACACGCGTCGTTACTTAATCACTTAATCAAACCAAACCACCAAAGTAATGTTCATGTCTAATGTAAATCATGTAATGGATACAAACGGTTCAATAGTTACAAACGGTTCACATGGTTCAACGGTTACAAACGGTTCACGTGGTTCAACGGTTACAAACGGTTCACGTGGTTCAACGGTTACAAATACAAACGGTTCACAGATATCAACGGATCACATAGTCAAATGATTACAACGGTTCAAAATGTAGTATAATGTGTTCATACGCTGGATAAGCATATGCAACAGAAAGGCAATGTAAAACAATGTACTAAGTAATGCACACAATGGGCACACCTAGCATGAGATGAAATGTAAAACGATGTACTAAGTAATGCACACAATGGGCACACCTAGCATGAAATGTAATGTAAAACGATGTACTAAGTAATGCACACAATGGGCACACCTAGCATAAGATGTAATGAAATCATGTACTATAATGTACTAACGAACATAGCATGTATATGATGTGAAAACAGGAAAGCATGAAAGTAACAAGTAGGCACATGTGTTCCACCCCAAAACAGTTTGGAAAACAGTAAAAGAGGGGTCTATGTACTCACTTGAGATTGCTTAGTAGTCCTTGAGTAACAACCAAACAATGCTAGAGATCGCGGATATCAAACGGCACCTAATATAGGTAACTATGTTAATAACCGGACCTAAATCGGATGATTGGATAGAATGAGGGTTCGTAAACCAAACGAGTATAGAGACTCGTGTCATGTGGTTTAACAAAGCCTACATACTAAATGAAACCTAACCTAATTGCTTTCGACCCATTACGACCCGTTTAGGTAGCTTATGCTACTTTAACGCGTCGTGCGCGTGAAACGCGTTCGGACCGTCTAACTAGTCCTATGACAAGTGTTATATGCCTAAACATGTTACATTATCAGTTATGTGACAAGAGTTTAGGTTACATATGCTTAATTACCAATTATACATGAAAAGGGTATTCTGGTAATTTACCTAAGGCATATAAACTACCTATCATACAACTACTTAAACGATGTGACCATAGAATATAACCTCGGAAGGTTATTCCCTACCTACTATGGTCACCTAATGTGTTTGGTCGGATCCTAATGATCGACCAAATGGGTCGGGTTCGAGGTATAAGCGATTTATTAGATCGCTTACCCTACGACCCTAGACAACGTGGTAATCAGTAGGCATAGTCCCAAGGGACTATAACCAACGTGATTACACTCACGTTGCGAAGTTCAAACGAACTTCGCATTGACCATTACTGGTCAACGCTGAAAGTCAAACAAAGTTTGACTTTCTGACTCGAAAAGCAATAAAATAAGGAAAAGAACGAAAGAATACTTACCCAGGGTCCCCGAATGCTAATCCCGATCCAAGAACTCAGGTATGAAACAATGGTTTCAACTTAGAGCTCTCAAATCAGAATTCTTGTAAGTTTTAAAGCAATGGGGGGTGGGGTATTTATAGTATTCGGGTAACCGTTAAGATCATTTCATGGAATAACGTGATTCGATCACATCCGTACACTTGTTGGAAGGTTATGGAAGCTAAAATATGATCTTATCAGCTGACTAAGCGAATTAGAACATGTGGTGGAGGATGGAACAGCTGCAAACAGGCTGTGAAATACACTGCATCTGGTCTGCAGACCCCTAGCGCACCGCTACGTTAAAAGTGTAGCGCACCGCTAGGCCCTAGTTTGGCAGAATTACACTTTTGGTCCCTGTATTGCAATCAGCCCATTTTCGACACGTTTAAGGCCCGTTAACCCCATTTCAAAGCTCTAAAATGAAGTTAAAGTACAGGGAACTTAAAACATGTTCAAAAATATCTCGGATATCGGTTCGTTTGGCCGTACGAACGCGATGTTCGCTTAATTACGACGGAATGCGCATAAGCGCGAAAAACGAACCAAAAGACGCGACGAATGGATTTTTCTTAAGCCAAACACTAAAGCATAATATAGTCATGCTTACATAAATTTTTGGATGTCCGGATGTATTCAGAACGTAAGTTATGCGCGAAAATGCAAACTTGTGCACTTTTTGACACTTTTAGTCCCTGAATGACACAAAAGTTTATTTTAGCACACCGAACCCCTCAAAGCCTATTTCTAAGCTATGTAAAGGATATTTATGGTATGTTTAACTTATGGTCATGTTCCGGAAGGTCTGTTACAGTTCGAATTGGCATACTTTCGCGGTTTGTCAACTTTAGTCCCTGTAGACGAATAACTTTGATTTCACCACACCAAACCTTCCAAAACTTATATCTAAGTTAAGTAAAGGTTATTTAAGGTATGTTAAGCCTATTTCACTATTCCGGAGTGTTCTTTGGATTAAACTGGTTATATTTACGCATCAGTGCGTGTATAACCTTCCAGAAAGCGATTTAGAGCTTGAAATCGAACAAGAGTTGATATGTGCAAAAGATACACATATTTATACAAGTCCAAAGTATGAAATACAATATTTCATTGGCTTGGTATTTGTTTGATGGCCGTGGAGACACAGGTGTTACAATTATCCGAACCGATCTTTCCTTGCGCATTCGTGCCGCGCAGAAAGAAGCTCTCAAGGAAGGAAACCTTGAAGAAGAATATCTCCGTGGGATGAAGAAGCTACTGGTACCAAACGAGGAAGGAACGTTATGTTTTGAGAAAAGGATTTGGGTTCCTTTGTTTGGAGGTTTAAGGAAGGTTATTTTCGATGAAGCTCACAAGTCGCGGTACTCTATCCACCCTGGAGCGGATAAGATGTACCAGGATCTCAAGGATTATTATTGGTGGCCTAGGATGAAAGGCGATGTTGCTGTTTATGTGAGCAAATGTTTAACATGCGCTAAGGTTAAAGCCGAATATCAGAAGCCTTCAGGACTTCTGCAACAACCTGAGATTCCCAAGTGGAAATGGGAATAAATCTCAATGGATTTTATTACAAAGTTGCCAAGAACGCCAAGAGGCCATGACACTATTTGGGTAATAGTGGATCGATTAACAAAGTCAGCACACTTCTTACCTATCAGAGAGAAGGATAATACGAGCAAGTTGGCCGAAATTTACATGAGAGAGATCGTTACGCGCCATGGAGTACCTCTCTCAATCATTTCCGATAGAGACGGAAGGTTCATATCAAGGATTTGGCAATCCTTCCAGGAAGCTTTTGGCTCGCAATTGAATATGAGCACCGCATTTCACCCACAGACCGACGGGCAAAGCGAGCGGACGATACAGACTTTGGAAGACATGCTGAGAGCGTGTGTTATGGATTTGGGCGGTAGCTGGGATAAGCATTTGCCTTTGGTCGAATTTTCATACAACAACAGCTACCACACCAGTATTGGTGTCGTGCCATTCGAAGCTCTTTACGGACGCAAGTGTCGATCACCCCTATGTTGGGCTGACGCAGGTGATAGACAGCTTGTTGGTCCCGAAATCGTCCAAGAGACGACAGACAAGATTGCGCAGATCCGAAAACGCATCAAAGCAGCTCGTGAAAGACAGAAAGCCTATGCAGATCCAAACCAGAAACACTTGGAATTCCAAGTTGGAGATATGGTTTTATTGAAAGTTTCACCCGGGAAGGGTGTGGCACGCTTCGGAAAGCGTGGAAAGTTAAATCCGCGCTACATTGGTCCTTTCAGAATTTTGGAAAGAATAGGGCTAGTAGCATACAAGCTGGACTTACCTGCTGAACTCCATTCAGTTCACGATACATTTCATGTATCCAACCTGAAGAAAAGTCCAACTCAAGATACCATTGCCATCCCCATCGACGAGATTCATGTTGACGACACGCTCCATTTCGTTGAAGAACCGGTTGAGGTTACAGATTGGAAAGTAAACAAGACCCGCCGGAGCAGTGTCAAGCTCGTCAAAGTTCGTTGGAATGCCAGACATGGTCCTGAATACACCTGGGAGCGTGAGGACCGGATGAAAGAGAAATACCCCCACTTATTTCCTAAGAACCCTGCATCTACAAGCAGAACTTAAAATTTCGGGCCGAAAATTTTCTAACGGGGGGAGAATGTGACAACCCTCACTAAACCAGGTATCCGTACGACTTAATTAATAATTAATTACTGCTTAATTACTGTGCTTGCTTAAACTTGTGGATAAACTGCTACTTGAATACTGATACATGTACTTACTTGCATCATACTTTACTTGCTGTCACTCCATGTTTTGCTTACAGCACCTTTGTGACAACCTTGATGCACCAAAAGCACAGTAGCACAATGAACGGATAACCTATTAAACATGCTGTCATAACTAGCACCAGGCAGGTACTGCCTCTAAGGCCTGTAAGAGCCTGAGATAGTTTGCTACACTAGTGGTGAGTGTAGGGATATAAGGGTTGTAGAACTGCGTCACTAGGAATAAATTACAGTGACCGGATGTGCCTAAAACGTACTCTAAGTACAAAATTCAGCTTTTAGCTACTTAATAAAGTGCCAAAACATGAGAAAAATATTACTAGACACTTTCCAAAGTGTCGGGAATAAGTTGTGTCACTAAAAATAATAATAACGACACTTTAAAGCTTTGTTAAGCACCTTAACGGATCTCTATCCAACCGAACAACCGGACTTTACCCGGAACATAAAAATATTGTCATCAACACTGTTTTTCTTTTTCTGAGCCAGTTAGGGTCCCTGAATACCCTAACACCCGTCATAACGCATATCACACTAATAACCGAGTTAACCTTCACACTTAACTAACTAATGTCTAACTATTTAGTTGGAATTGAACCAAGACCCCCCCCCCCTCAACCAAACCGTCCCCAAGGGGGGACACCCCTTGTACTTTGATGATTAATTTAATCATCCTTGTTTCATATCAAGATAACATAGAGACCCTTGGTTAATGACCATACTAATTGTCTATAAGATCAAGGCATAACACAACATAACCTTTCTCACCACAACTCACAAACACACACACTCTCTCCCTCTCTTTGGCTCTCGGCCGAACTCCCCTATCCATCCATCAATTTTTCGAGTTTAGTTCAAGCTATTCCAAGATCACACAAGTGTTAAGGATCACCTACAAGGAAGCTTGGTGCAATCGGAAGGCGAAGTACCTCACTCTATTGCTTTTATCCTCTCATTTTGCGTCTAGATTCTTCCCTAGCCTCGAGCTAGTAGTAAGTTGCTATAATCACCCTCTCGAACTATTTTGAAGTGGTTAAAATGATTTGTAACGGTTAAAACTCGTAAACATGAAAGTCTACTAAAAACACTAAAAGTGATGGTTAAAAGCTTGTTTGTTGTGTAAAACTTGTAGTATTTGATTTGTGTAGTTATTTGGACCCGATCTATGTTGTGGTAGCTTGGATCATCGTTTAACCCGGATTGGTCATGATCTTGGTGTCACACCCCGACCGCGTAAAACAACAAATCGCGGCGGAAACATCGGGGCGTGTCGTAACAGAATAAATTGTTTCATAACCATGGCATACAAAGTTGTATTTTATTTAACAAACAAGGGTGTTACATTGTCTTGAACAGTAAACAAAAGAGTTTATAACATAATTAAACATAGTCTAGCTTCATTTTAAGTCTCTAAGGCACAGGTCCGCCCTAGTGTCATGATCATCATCCTACGGAAAAGCACCTTAAAACACATGTGAAAATAGGTACGTCAGCATAAAAATGCCTGTGAGATACATAGGTTTGTGAAAATAGGATTCATGACTTGTATTTGAGAAAATGTTTAGTCATGAACCTTGTAATTTGCTTTGTCTTGTAAATCATTTGAAAACGATAAGATCAGTTGATATGTATAAGTAAATGTAAGGTTAAATGAATAATCATGTAAAATGAGTTTGTATAAGATAAGTTGGTTGTAAAACAATGTCTTATGAAAAGTATGTTATTTGTATAAAATGTTATATGTATCAAACTGAAATGATTTAAATAACGTTACGCTATGTAATACTATACAAACACTTATATATAGGAAGTACCAGCGGCGTATCCACCATGTTTGTATCATATTACACACGTATCGTTACTCAAATCACTTACCCAAACAACCACCAATGTAACTTGTTCATGTACAAATCAATTGTCAAGTGTTATTGTGTAAACCATATCAAAATGTCTATGTCCAATGTATACCACCAAATGTGTATATCAATGTCAAAATGTTTATGTTCAATGTAGATCATGTAATGTGTAACCAAGATGTCATGTATGGTAGTGAAATATATATATCAACTAAACCATATGTAAAATGCACAAAAACAAGGTATTGAAGTAAAACATAGTTTAAATCAAAGTTATGTTTTGTGTAACAAATGCATGCTATACTGATACAAACATTTATGCGGTATTGTTATAATGCATACATCCAAGCCTTGAGACTGTGGCGATAAACCCTTAAACAAATTAAAGGTTTATCTAAGTTATGTATATCGAATTCGGTCATTCCTTTCATCCCCATACCCAGGATGTCCAGAACGGGAGTTGTCAATTCCTATGGTACCACTACCTACTAACGAACGGCGTAATTAATGTTAATGAATGTATTGTTCCATGTTAAACAAACCAAATGTCATAACAAAATGTAAGCATGTGAAAACGATACACTAAGTATGTAATCAAATGAACATACATAGCGTGAAAAGTCATGTAAAACGATGTACTAAGTAATGCACACAATGGGCACACCTAGCATGAAATGTAATGTAAAACAATGTACTAAGTAATGCACACAATGGGCACACCTAGCATGAAATGTAATGTAAAACAATGTACTAAGTAATGCACACAATGGGCACACCTAGCATAAGATGTAATGAAATCATGTACTATAATGTACTAACGAACATAGCATGTATATGATGTGAAAACAGAAAAGCAGGAAAGTAACAAGTAGGCACATGTGTTCCACCCCAAAACAGTTTGGAAAACAGTAAGAGAGGGGTCTATGTACTCACTTGAGATTGCTCAGTTGTATAAAGATAACCACCACGTAATGCTATAGATCTCGGAATCAAACGGCACCTAATATAGGTAACTATGTTAATAAACCGGACCTAAATCGGAAGATCGGGTAGCATGAGGGTTTGTAAACCAAACGAGTATTGAGACTCGTGTAGTATGGTTCAACAAAGCCTACATACTAATTGAAACCTATCATAATTGTTTACGACCCATTACGACTCGTTTAGGTAGCTTATGCTACTTTAACGCGTCGTTCGCGTGAAACGCGTTCGGACCGCCTAACTAGCCCTATGACAAGTGTTATATGCCTAAACATGTTACATAATCAGTTATGTGACAAAGGTTTAGGTTACATATGCTTAATTACCAATTATACATGAAAAGGGTATTCTGGTAATTTACCTAAGGCATATAAACTACCTATCATACAACTACTCAAACGATGTGACCATAGGGTATAACCTCAGAAGGTTATTCCCTACCTACTATGGTCACCTAATGTGTTTGGTCGGATCCTAATGATCGACCAAATGGGTCGGGTTCGAAGGTATAGGCGATTTATTAGATCGCCTACCCTACGACCCTAGACAACGTGGTAATCAGTAGGCATAGCCCCAAGGGACTATAACCAACGTGATTACACTCACGTTGCGAAGTTCAAACGAACTTCGGATTGACCATTACTGGTCAACGCTGAAAGTCAAACAAAGTTTGACTTTCTGACTCGAAAAGCAGTAAAATAAGGAAAAGAACGAAAGAATACTTACGAAGGGTCCCCGAATGCTAACCTCGATTCAAAAATCTCAGGTATGAAACAATAGTTTCAACTTAGAGTTTCTCAAATCGAAGTTCTTGTAAGAAATGAGGTTGGGGTGTTGGGGTATATATAGTTTTCGGTCCACCGTTGAGATCGTTTCATGGAAACCGTGATTCGATCACATCCGTACACTTGTGGAAAGGTTATGGAAGCTAAATATGATCCTTATCTAGTGACTAAGCAACTTAGAACATGTGGAGGAGGATCAAACAGCTGCAAACAGCTGTTAAAAACATTTAATCTGGTCTGATAGTGGGAAGCGGCCCGCTTCAGGATCAGCCAAATACAATGCGGGCCGCCTGGCCCTTCTGATCTGCACACAACTTTCAAAAATGGCAGTTTTAGTCCCTGCACGTGTTTAAGGCCTTTTCCGACACTTCTAAGGCCCGTAAAGCCAACTTTAAGGCCCTAAAATGTTGCCTAAACATTGTGGACATGAAACATGCTAAAAATTATGCCGGGTGATGGTTCGTTTGGTCGTACGAACGCGATGTTCGCTTAATTACGACGGAATGCGCACAAGCGCGAAAAACGATCCAAATGACTCGACGAATGGATTTTTGACAAGCCAAACACTAAAGCATAATATAGTCATGCTTACATAAATTTTTGGATGTCCGGATGTATTCAGAACGTAAGTTATGCGCAAAAGTGCAAACTTGTGCACTTTTTGACACTTTTAGTCCCTGAATGACCCAAAAGTTTATTTTAGCATACCGAACCCCTCAAAGCCTATTTCTAAGCTATATAAAGGATATTTATGGTATGTTTAACTTATGGTCATGTTCCGGAATGTTCGTTACAGTTCAAATTGACATACTTTCGCAATTTGTCAAGTTTAGTCCCTGTAAGCGAATTAACTTGTTTTTGCCATACCAAAGCCTTTAAAACTTATTTCTAAGTTATGTAAAGGTTATTTAAGGTATGTTGAGTATATGTTGATGTTCCAGAGTATTTCTCTCATTAAACTGAGTACGTTTACGCACTAGTTTGCGTATAACTCTCCAGAAAGTGATGTAGAGTTTGGAATTGAACAAAAGTCAAAACATGAAAAATGTAAAACACAATCAAACAAACATTGGGATCAAATAACATTGTTTTATTGATAATAGAACTGTTCATAGTGATTACAAGCACAGTTGTTACAGTCTCCCCTACTTGTGGAAATTTCGTCCCGAAATTTATTTAGAGGAAACTCGTGGAAAAAGATGTGGATATTTCGCCTTCATTTGATCTTCGCGTTCCCAAGTAAACTCAGGTCCACGTTTAGCTTCCCAGCGAACTTTGACCAAAGGAATGCGCTTGCGTTTAAGCCACTTGACTTCACGTTCCATGATTTCCACTGGTTTCTCAACAAATTTCAGTGTTTTGCCAACACGAATTTCGTCAAGCGGTATGGAGAAGTTCTCATCAGCTGAACACCTCTTGAGATTGGACACGTGAAAAGTTGGATGAACATTTCCAAGTTCAGGAGGTAACTCAAGTCTGTAGGCTACCTTTCCGATTCTTTCGACGATCTTGAATGGTCCAACGTATCTAGGTGCAAGTTTTCCTTTCTTTCCAAATCTGATCACACCTTTCCAAGGTGAGACCTTAAGTAATACTCGATCACCGACTTGAAATTCCAAGGCTTTGCGTTTTGGGTCCGCGTAAATCTTCTGACGGCTTCTAGCTGCCTGAAGGTTATCACGAACTTTCTTGACCTTGTCAGTTGTCTCTAAAATGAGGGCAGGTCCAGTAAGTTGAGCCTCGCCAATCTCATTCCAGCAGACTGGTGAACGACATTTTCGACCATAGAGAGCCTCGAAAGGAGCCATTTTGATGCTAGTGTGATAACTGTTGTTGTAGGAGAATTCAATCAATTTGAGATGTGAATCCCAGCTACCACCAAAATCGATCACACAAGCTCTTAGCATATCCTCCAGAGTCTGGATTGTTCTCTCAGATTGACCATCCATTTGCGGATGATAAGCTGTGCTCAGATTAAGTTGGGTCCCCATAGCAGATTGCATGGTTCTCCAAAAATGAGAAGTGAAATGAGCATCTCTGTCAGAAATGATGTTCAAAGGAACACCATGTCGAGCTACAATTTCATCCACATAGATTTGTGCAAGTCTGTCAGCAGGAAAATCCTCACGGATTGGCAAGAAATGTGCTGACTTTGTAAGACGATCAACGACTACCCAGATGGCATCATGACCTTTCTTTGTGCACGGGAGTTTGGTAACAAGATCCATAGTAATGTTTTCCCATTTCCAAACTGGGATCTCTGGTTGCTCCAATAAACCAGAAGGACGCTGATGTTCAGCCTTAACCTTAAGACAAGTAAGGCATTTGGATACGTATAAGGCAATGTCTTTCTTCATACCAGGCCACCAATACTGAATACGAAGATCCTTATACATCTTATCTGAGCCCGGATGAATAGAATAACGAGACTTATGGGCTTCATCCATAAGCAAGGTACGAAGATCATCTAGGCTTGGGACCCACAAACGGTCCATGAAGTAATACGATCCATTGTCCTTCAGTTCCAGAGCAGGTGTTATGTGATAAGGAAATTCCTTATCCATCTATCCTTGTGAAACACAAGATTGTTGAGCTTGAGAAATGCGTGCTTGAATATCGGATCGAGCTTGAATAACAGATTGAACACGTACACAATGAAGCTTAGTACGTTCCTTACGACTCAATGCATCAGCTACGACATTCGCCTTACCAGGATGGTAGCGAATTTCGCAATCATAGTCGTTTAGAAGCTCAACCCAACGCCGCTGTCTCATGTTGAGTTCTTTCTGGTTGAAGATATGCTGAAGACTTTTGTGGTCAGTGAAAACCACACATTTTGTACCGTACAAATAGTGTCTCCAGATCTTGAGAGCAAAGACAACTGCACCTAACTCAAGATCCTGAGTGGTGTAGTTCTTCTCATGTATCTTCAACTGCTTCGATGCATATGCTATGACTTTGTTCCTTTGCATCAGAACACAACCAAGACCCAATTTCGATGCATCACAATACACAACAAAATCATCATCACCCTCAGGCAATGATAGAACAGGCGCATCGCAAAGCTTCTGCTTCAAGTGTTGAAAAGCTTCCTCTTGTTTGTTTCCCCAATAAAAGGGCATTTTCTTCTGAGTTAGAGCAGTTAGAGGAACTGCAATCTTCGAGAAGTTTTCTATGAAGCGGCGATAATAACCCGCTAGACCAAGAAAAGAACGAACTTCAGTAGGAGTAGAAGGTGTATCCCAATCCTTAATCGCACTGATCTTGGAGGGATCTACATGAATACCCCGTTCGTTGATAACATGCCCCAAAAATTGAACTTCTTTAAGCCAAAATTCGCATTTGGAGAATTTGGCGAAAAGTTGCTCTTTCTTTAGGAGTTCTAGGGTAAGACGAAGATGTTGCTCGTGGTCAGCTTGCGTCTTAGAGTATATCAAGATGTCATCAATAAAAACAATGACGAACTGATCCAAATAAGGTTTGCAGACCCTATTCATTAAGTCCATGAAAACAGCAGGAGCATTAGTCAAACCGAATGGCATGACTGTGAACTCATAATGCCCATAACGAGTACGGAACGCTGTCTTCGGAATATCTTCTTCTTGCACCCGAAGTTGATGATACCCTGAACGTAGATCAATCTTCGAAAAATAAGAAGCGCCCTGTAACTGATCAAAGAGGTCGTCTATGCGAGGTAGGGGATATCGATTCTTGATGGTAAGCTTGTTAAGCTCACGATAATCGATACACATCCTAAAGGATCCATCCTTCTTCTTGACAAAAAGAACGGGAGCACCCCAAGGTGAAAAACTAGGACGTATAAAACCTTTGTCAGAGAGCTCCTGGAGCTGTTTAGACAACTCTTGCATCTCAGATGGTGCAAGACGATATGGAGCTCTGGCAATGGGATTTGCACCAGGTACGAGATCAATGCGGAACTCGACTTGGCGTGCTGGAGGTAGACCAGGTAAATCTTCAGGGAACACTTCAGAATAATCCCGAACGACAGGAATATCTGAAATAGACTTACCCTTGCCTTTATCTTCTGTAACATGTGCTAAGAAAGCCACATAGTTCTTCCGCAGATACTTCCGAGCTTTAAAACAAGACATGAGTTTGACACCACCGGTAGGCTTCTCACCTTGAACCTGCAGGATCTCGCCTGTCGAAAGCGGCACACGAACAATCTTCTCAGAACAAACTATCTCTGCGTGATGCTTGGATAACCAATCCATTCCCACAATAACGTCGAAGCTTCCAAGTTGCATAGGCGCGAGGTCAATAGGAAAAAGATGGTCGTTAAGATTCAACTGGCAGTTGCGAAGAACAGAATCAAGAATAATGGGTTCACCACTAGCAACCTCTACTGTCAAAGATTTGCCTAGTTTCGTTCTAGACACGTGAAGCATTTGCTCAAAAGACAAAGACACGAAACTCTTATCGGCACTAGAATCGAAAAGAACATATGCAGGCTGATTATTAATAAAGAACGTACCGTTCACCACATTATCATCCGCCTGCGCCTCTTGGGCATTCATGTTAAAGGCTCGGCCTCGAGCCGGAGCCTGAACCTGATTCTGGTTAGCTAGCCTTGGGCATCGGTTTCTGTAGTGGGTCAGATCCCCACAATTGTAACAAGCACCTGGTGGGTATTGTAGTCGTGCAGCTTGACCCTGTTGCTGAGCAGGAGGCTGTGCAACTTGTTGAGCCGGGTTTTGAACTGCGCGATTCTGAGCAAACCGACAAACATCGGCAAGATGACCTGACTTCCCACAGCTAGTGCAGAAACGGCACTGATGTTGCGGCTGATGGTGACTGTTGCATCTATTGCACAAAGGTGCATTCCCTGTATAGGGTTTCTTTGCTGGCGGCTGTGCGGGTTGGTTGGGAGCTGCCTGATTAGCTTGGGCAGTGATAGCAAAATTTTGGGAAGCCTTACGCTTCCTTGACCTCTTCGAAGAACCAGAGTCCTTTCCATTCTTGTTTTGACCCTTCTTGCTATCCCCCTTGTCAGCCAACTGTTTCTTGCCCTTGTCACCCTTCCGGTGTAGCTTTCCCTTTCTAATCTGCGACTCAGTCAATGTCGCTGATAACTCGATCGCCTGACGGAGTGTGGCAGGTTCACTACCAGTAAGAATGTCTTGTACCGAGTCAGGTAGGCCGTCGATGTATCTTTCGATAGCCTTGTCAAGTGGGGTAACCATTGTCGGGCAAAGCAAACTCAACTCTTCAAACCGATCCGTATAAGCCCTGTGCTCACCACTATCTTGCTTCAAAACATCAAACTCTTTCTCCAACGCCCTCTGTTCATGGCGAGGACAGAATTCCCTCATCATAAGGGCTCTAAGTTCAGCCCATGTCTGTGCAAGAGCAACTTCCGCACCTCGGTCTCTCATTACCCCATTCCACCATGTAAGAGCCCTCTTCTGAAACACGCTCGAGGAGAACTCGACCTTGCGATTATCCGGGCACTGCACGTGGCGAAAAGTATTCTCAATGCTTTCGAACCACTGAAGAAGCCCAGTTGCTCCTTCAGAACCACTAAACTTGAGTGGTTTAGCCTGGTTAAAATCCTTGTATTTGCATGGAACATTGTTGTTATTGTTGGCTTGGTTCCATTGAGCAAAGAGATTTGGAAATTGAGCAGCCATTTGCTCCGCAATAATTTCTGCCAGTTCGGCAGTCGCAATCAGATTGTCGCGTCGAGGAGGCATTCTAAAAGAGGAAAACATGAAAGGAAACGAGTGAGATGATTGGATGAAGAGAATGAGATGAAACAAAATCAACAAAAGCAAAGATGGTGGTCATTCGTCCGTATCACAAAGCAAACAAACGACACACAGTGACTCATCAAAGTGAATGGGTCAAAAATAATGTATAATGAAGACATGCTCGCCTATAAGTGAACACTCATCCCAAGAATTCCCAGGTAAGCACAACTGGTCTCGCGTCTGATGAGATATATACGAAGTGCTTGCCTAGACAGAAAACCCAGAATACAGGCATTCACCCTTCCAGTTTGCACATGTTCACATTATTTAAAACCCAAAACGTTTGACGGGATTTTGAAAATTTGAAGGCACAAGGCCAAAAACCAAACTGAAAAGGGTTCAAAACCATATAACAGAGGGTTCAAAACCTTACAATTGAGGGTTCAAAACCTTGTAATAAATCATTCAAAAACAGATGATTGTTTTTCAAAAATCGATTCGGAAAATTTGGTGCTTGTTTTGATAATCACCTAAGGATACGTGATGTACATGTTTTAAGATCTAAACACAAGATAACTTGTGTTAGGGTCCTAGAAAGGTTATAGTCTAGGTCAAAGCATTACTAATAACCTAATTCCCTATAACCATTGGCTCTGATACCAACTCTTCTGTCACACCCCGACCGCGTAAAACAACAAATCGCGGCGGAAACATCGGGGCGTGTCGTAACAGAATAAATTGTTTCATAACCATGGCATACAAAGTTGTATTTTATTTAACAAACAAGGGTGTTACATTGTCTTGAACAGTAAACAAAAGAGTTTATAACATAATTAAACATAGTCTAGCTTCATTTTAAGTCTCTAAGGCACAGGTCCGCCCTAGTGTCATGATCATCATCCTACGGAAAAGCACCTGAAAACACATGTGAAAATAGGTACGTCAGCATAAAAATGCCTGTGAGATACATAGGTTTGTGAAAATAGGATTCATGACTTGTATTTGAGAAAATGTTTAGTCATGAACCTTGTAATTTGCTTTGTCTTGTAAATCATTTGAAAACGATAAGATCAGTTGATATGTATAAGTAAATGTAAGGTTAAATGAATAATCATGTAAAATGAGTTTGTATAAGATAAGTTGGTTGTAAAACAATGTCTTATGAAAAGTATGTTATTTGTATAAAATGTTATATGTATCAAACTGAAATGATTTAAATAACGTTACGCTATGTAATACTATACAAACACTTATATATAGGAAGTACCAGCGGCGTATCCACCATGTTTGTATCATATTACACACGTATCATTACTCAAATCACTTACCCAAACAACCACCAATGTAACTTGTTCATGTACAAATCAATTGTCAAGTGTTATTGTGTAAACCATATCAAAATGTCTATGTCCAATGTAAACCACCAAATGTGTATATCAATGTCAAAATGTTTATGTTCAATGTAGATCATGTAATGTGTAACCAAGATGTCATGTATGGTAGTGAAATATATATATCAACTAAACCATATGTAAAATGCACAAAAACAAGGTATTGAAGTAAAACATAGTTTAAATCAAAGTTATGTTTTGTGTAACAAATGCATGCTATACTGATACAAACATTTATGCGGTATTGTTATAATGCATACATCCAAGCCTTGAGACTGTGGCGATAAACCCTTAAACAAATTAAAGGTTTATCTAAATTAAAGGTTTATCTAAGTTATGTATATCGAATTCGGTCATTCCTTTCATCCCCATACCCAGGATGTCCGGAACGGGAGTTGTCAATTCCTATGGTACCACTACCTACTAACGAACGGCGTAATTAATGTTAATGAATGTATTGTTCCATGTTAAACAAACCAAATGTCATAACAAAATGTAAGCATGTGAAAACGATGCACTAAGTATGTAATCAAATGAACATACATAGCGTGAAAAGTCATGTAAAACGATGTACTAAGTAATGCACACAATGGGCACACCTAGCATGAAATGTAATGTAAAACAATGTACTAAGTAATGCACACAATGGGCACACCTAGCATGAAATGTAATGTAAAACAATGTACTAAGTAATGCACACAATGGGCACACCTAGCATAAGATGTAATGAAATCATGTACTATAATGTACTAACGAACATAGCATGTATATGATGTGAAAACAGAAAAGCAGGAAAGTAACAAGTAGGCACATGTGTTCCACCCCAAAACAGTTTGGAAAACAGTAAGAGAGGGGTCTATGTACTCACTTGAGATTGCTCAGTTGTATAAAGATAACCACCACGTAATGCTATAGATCTCGGAATCAAACGGCACCTAATATAGGTAACTATGTTAATAAACCGGACCTAAATCGGAAGATCGGGTAGCATGAGGGTTTGTAAACCAAACGAGTATTGAGACTCGTGTAGTATGGTTCAACAAAGCCTACATACTAATTGAAACCTATCATAATTGTTTACGACCCATTACGACTCGTTTAGGTAGCTTATGCTACTTTAACGCGTCGTTCGCGTGAAACGCGTTCGGACCGCCTAACTAGCCCTATGACAAGTGTTATATGCCTAAACATGTTACATAATCAGTTATGTGACAAAGGTTTAGGTTACATATGCTTAATTACCAATTATACATGAAAAGGGTATTCTGGTAATTTACCTAAGGCATATAAACTACCTATCATACAACTACTCAAACGATGTGACCATAGGGTATAACCTCAGAAGGTTATTCCCTACCTACTATGGTCACCTAATGTGTTTGGTCGGATCCTAATGATCGACCAAATGGGTCGGGTTCGAAGGTATAGGCGATTTATTAGATCGCCTACCCTACGACCCTAGACAACGTGGTAATCAGTAGGCATAGCCCCAAGGGACTATAACCAACGTGATTACACTCACGTTGCGAAGTTCAAACGAACTTCGGATTGACCATTACTGGTCAACGCTGAAAGTCAAACAAAGTTTGACTTTCTGACTCGAAAAGCAGTAAAATAAGGAAAAGAACGAAAGAATACTTACGAAGGGTCCCCGAATGCTAACCTCGATTCAAAAATCTCAGGTATGAAACAATAGTTTCAACTTAGAGTTTCTCAAATCGAAGTTCTTGTAAGAAATGAGGTTGGGGTGTTGGGGTATATATAGTTTTCGGTCCACCGTTGAGATCGTTTCATGGAAACCGTGATTCGATCACATCCGTACACTTGTGGAAAGGTTATGGAAGCTAAATATGATCCTTATCTAGTGACTAAGCAACTTAGAACATGTGGAGGAGGATCAAACAGCTGCAAACAGCTGTTAAAAACATTTAATCTGGTCTGATAGTGGGAAGCGGCCCGCTTCAGGATCAGCCAAATACAATGCGGGCCGCCTGGCCCTTCTGATCTGCACACAACTTTCAAAAATGGCAGTTTTAGTCCCTGCACGTGTTTAAGGCCTTTTCCGACACTTCTAAGGCCCGTAAAGCCAACTTTAAGGCCCTAAAATGTTGCCTAAACATTGTGGACATGAAACATGCTAAAAATTATGCCGGGTGATGGTTCGTTTGGTCGTACGAACGCGATGTTCGCTTAATTACGACGGAATGCGCACAAGCGCGAAAAACGATCCAAATGACTCGACGAATGGATTTTTGACAAGCCAAACACTAAAGCATAATATAGTCATGCTTACATAAATTTTTGGATGTCCGGATGTATTCAGAACGTAAGTTATGCGCAAAAGTGCAAACTTGTGCACTTTTTGACACTTTTAGTCCCTGAATGACCCAAAAGTTTATTTTAGCATACCGAACCCCTCAAAGCCTATTTCTAAGCTATATAAAGGATATTTATGGTATGTTTAACTTATGGTCATGTTCCGGAATGTTCGTTACAGTTCAAATTGACATACTTTCGCAGTTTGTCAAGTTTAGTCCCTGTAAGCGAATTAACTTGTTTTTGCCATACCAAAGCCTTTAAAACTTATTTCTAAGTTATGTAAAGGTTATTTAAGGTATGTTGAGTATATGTTGATGTTCCAGAGTATTTCTCGCATTAAACTGAGTACGTTTACGCACTAGTTTGCGTATAACTCTCCAGAAAGTGATGTAGAGTTTGGAATTGAACAAAAGTCAAAACATGAAAAATGTAAAACACAATCAAACAAACATTGGGATCAAATAACATTGTTTTATTGATAATAGAACTGTTCATAGTGATTACAAGCACAGTTGTTACACTTGGATCATGACATAAGGTTGTTTTGGAAGTAACAAGGGTCAAAGGATGAAACTCTACCACACCCGAATCATGAACTTGTGTAAAAGCGATTTAGCTTGTGAAATAGTGTTTAAAACTAGTAGATCTATGGATCTACAAGCGGTATTTTCAAAGAACCAAGTATCAAGGAATTATGTTTTCTAAAGACGGATCTTACACTAACAAAAAATGATTTTTAGAACACACAAGTGTGTAAACACTTGTGTAGCACAAAGTTTCGACAAAATAACTATCTTTGTAAAAATTTGATAAGAAGTTGTAAAGATGGAATTTCTTTAAAAACGGGGTTTTTACGAAACCAGATTGATTTATATAAAGATCCACTAAAAGTAATGGAATTTACTTTATATTCTTGGATAAAACGCAAGTTCATGTAATTTATGCGATATACATATTTATTTACTAGCTTGTTGTTTTGGACATTGTTTTGATTGAATGAAAAGAATGTTGGTTTGATTTATGAAAGAAAATGATACGCTTAAAAGCGTGGCCACCTCCAGTTACAGGGGAAACTTTGGCGAAATTTTTCCAAAAACCTAACACTTAGAAATATTTTCACTATAAGTGTTAGGAATACTTTTCGACTTGTTTTCAAATTATAGATTTCGCCACGACTTTATTTACAAAACATCGGAGGTGGAATTTCACAAAATAAAACTTGGTAAATATATATTTAGTATATATTTTTCATAAAGTCACTTGATATGTGTTTATGATTATTTTGTGAAAATACTAGTATTATTTTTAAGGTAAAAATAATACTATCGAATGTTAACGAATCCAAAATAATACGAGCGCTTTCACGATAAATATATAAGTTACACCGGTAATTATTATTACCACTCGATCATTAAAACGTAACTTACGCATTTTAAGAAAATATGACTTAACGCGTATTTTTTTTTTTGTCAAGGTATTATTTTGGGAAAATTTATGTAATAGAAAATATAATATTTTTGAGAAGAATATTTATATTTTGGAGTTAGAAATAAAATATATTTTAAGTGAGACTTAATAATATATTTCGAACACACATGTATTAAATCCCCCCATCCTTGGGAAGGAAAATGATTACCAAGTATTTACTAAATGTAAACACGAAATAGTTGTCTAACTATTTCCCAAAAACTTGAACCATAAAGCTAAGGCACGGCCGTCCGTCTAATAGAATTAGTACGTGTAGGTCGACACACAGCTGCTTGATCAGGAGACATACTTGGTAGAGACGCACCACTGTGAGTTCATGTCCCCCTTTTCTCTTAACTGTTTTCAGTTTTCTAAACTACGGGGGTGAAATACATGTTACTTTGATTACAAGTACTTTATACATGGTATGGTTAGCGTAAGGAGGTTTACTACTTAGATCATGTGAGTGGGTAGGAGCAACATGAGGCCATTAGTCCTCATGGTAGGACCGAGGGACAGGAGCGGTAGATCTATCTGGGTGTAGCGAGCCCAGCCCCAGGCCAAACTAGAAACGGACCTCGGGGTGACTTTGTGCCCGACGCATAAATCTGCTAGGTTTGAGTCTCCCTACTTGCACTTCACACATATCAGTGGCCTTGCAAACCATTGGTGATCTCAATTCCCTTATGTGCTACATACCAGGATTTTTATACTTACAAAGGTTTATTTACTCACTTACACATGAACTCGCTCAACATTATTGTTGATTTTTCAACTTACATGTATTTCAGGGAATTAAAGGATCTGGCGCGGTATGACACGTTTTCCCGCTGCACTAGTTACGAGGTCATCCGAGTTTAGGGAATGTGACTCTTTCCTGGACAAGTCACAGTCCTTAAACTATGCTTATGTTATGTTGTGTTTGTTGAACAATGTTATGTCGTTAGGATGTGTTTTTGTTAAGACAATGTTATTGTATTTGGTTTTTAAAACTTAATCGAATGGATGATCTTGCATGGTCTTATTTCATATAGCTTTGTTATGGTTAAGCTATGGTATTAAGAAGTCACACCAAATTAACCACGCTTCCGCAAAGCCAGGGTGTGACACCTAATAAGTAATTTATCTTATGAAAAGTTTTAAATAAATCATGACGAATAGGATTGTAAATAAATAAAAATAAAACTTAATAAAGAATCTTGGAAATCCCGACACTCTATGACAAGCCCAAAAACCTTCTCTTCTACCTATTCCATTTGGGAGTGTAAAGCCACATTATAAAGAGTTTTGCTTGAGGACAAGCAAAGATTCAAGTGTGGGGGTATTTGATGTGTGCAAAATGCAACATATAAATTACATCAATTGTGGCATAAAACTAACCCTTTTTTAGTACTAATATTGGAAAAAGTGTGCTTTTGTCTTCCTTTTGTATTTTCAGGATTAAATGAGCAAAAAGACAGCTAAATCTAACATAAATACAAGAAAAGGATCAAACGTGACATGCCCGACCCCACGACAGCATCTTCCCAAGCAAAACAAGAAAACTGAAGGCTGAACACGCCCCGTGCTCAGTGAACACGGGGGCATGCCCAAGTGCCAGCAGAAAAGACAAAGCTGTAGAAGCTTCTATCGCCCACCACGGGGTCGTGCTCAGCGGACACGGGGCCGTGGTCAACTCTAAGATTTGCAGGATCTGGGAAAATCTTGATAGTACAGATTTGCTTCTGCACACGGGGGCGTGCCCAGTGGACACGGGGGCGTGGTCAACTGATGCAGACAAAATGCAATTAATGAAGACAGAGAAAGATGTGGACACGGGGCCATGCCCGAGCTTCTGTTCAGCCTATAAATAGGAGTGCTTGGCTCAATTGCAAACCATCCCTTGGTACACCACCTCTCTCACACTTCACCCACCACCCACCACCACCATAACACCATCATCCACCACCATCATCCATTGTCCATCATAGAGTGTGTAAGTCGTCTCGGGATCCAAGATTGATCGTAAGAGTTCTTGACAATCAAGGCCATGTTTTCCTAAGTCTCTTATATCACTTGGTGAAGACAAAGTGTCTAGTGTAATACTTTTTATTTTTAATCTTTTCGCACTTTTTACTTGGTTATGTATTAATGACTTTAATAACTAGTTTCTTATGTTGAAGGTGATTTTTCCTTATCGTTTGTCCGTGGTGTCTTGGCATTATTTTATTGTCTATATAAAATAAAAGATTTTCACCATTCATATCTCCACGGTCTATATGGAGGTATGTTGGCTACCTGGTCGGGGGTTAAGGGAACGGTTTGGTAAAAGTCTTGCCTTGTTCAGTGTATAGATCCTGCAAGGACCTAGTTCAAATTTAGTAGGACCTCCTTCAATACTTAACGGTATTGGATGGCGGGGGTCCAAACTCTTTGATCACCTCAGATGTAAGCTACTATTAATACTTTAACCCTGCTACTTAGGACTGTATCCCTGCTGACTCAGACTACTTAGCCGAGGGTAACGTCACCTTCAAAAGAGGGGCCTACCATAATATGCATTAATAACTTAATTAATTATCTTTCAATAATCCGACCCTTTAGGATTGTATCCTTGCTGACTCAAACTACTGGGTTGAGGGTAACGTCAACTTCAAAAGAGGGGCCTACTACAATAACTAAGATAATCTCTTAAAAAGTGCAAAAGTGCGGAAATAATCAAATGTTATACTATACACGAGTCGGAGCCAAGTGATTCATCTTGTCTATCTGTTTTTCTTTTTATTTTATTTTCAGCATTTTAGTTAGTTTTTATTTTTCTAGTTTAAAACCTTTTTCTAACTTTTTGATTTGATTAGACGTTGAGGATAAACCGGTACTAAAAGCTCTTGTGTTCTTGGACGACCTCGGTATCTTACCAACACTATACTACGCTCACGATGGGTGCACTTGCCCATATGTGTGTTTAGTGTTAGTAAATATCGTGGTTTATAATTTTAAAACTTGGCTAAAAAGTGTAAAAGGGCTTAAAATAAACATTAAAACCATAACACACTTCACGCACATCAACAACCTCTCTAGTTATAAATAAACAGCGGGGGTTGTTTGGGCGTGGAGGTGCCTCAAAACGCTTGGGTCATCGCCCCTGAGGCGTTTGTTTTCGAATTTGGGCTTGGGCATCGCCTTTAAAACAAAGTGATTTTGAATGTTTTGAGGATTATGACCATTATGCATTGGTAATAAAAAAAAATAATTTTCACTTTTCTTATTCCATTTTCACCTATATAAACTCTAACTCAACCCCATTTTTATATACTATTCTCTCATTCTTATAAACCCTTTTTATTCTTAATAAAAAAATACCATGCATCCATTCTGCCCCCTTTTTAGTGTTTCATCTCGGCCTAGCAACCCAAATTCATATCGCCCGAACACCACCCAACTGCTACCAACCTACAATGACCAAGATATTAACCCGAATGTGATGAGGTACACGAAACTACTAAACATGCCCCGCCAATACTTTCAAGGTGTAACCCTTGTGCAAAAGTCCGAACTTTCAAAAACTTTTTCTTTTGGAAGAGTTCGTTAACTGATTAACATAATCAGTTTAATGTGACATACACACCGGGACAAGGACATAAGCTACACATACCCTTTACATAACTTAGATATAAGATTTGAAGGGTTATGCATGAGAAAAACACGTTTACACAAGTCCAGGGACCATTTTTGACAAACTGCAAAAGTCTGCCATTTTCGTATTTTGAATACAGACCATGTGTACAAATCTGAATATTTTAGTATTCAATAAAATCTGGTATTTTATTGATAAGAATGCAAAAATGTCAATCGTTGTGAAATTTCATTCATTTTCGTGTTCGATAAAGCGTTGTGCGTTATTTGCGAAACGCGTAACTGTACAACCGAACGAACCGAGATCCATGACATTTCCAGGAAAAATCCAAGTTACATATGCCTTAACACCTTTATATAACCTAAAAATTGGGTTAAAAGGAGTTAAAAGTGACAAAACGCGACAATATAAGCCCATGGGCCAAATCTGCCAACTTTTGAAAATTATGCCCCTGCCACCAGCCCTTTCGGACCGTAAAGGGGCCCCCTTTGTAACAACCCGACTTTTTCAAGTCAAAGTACAAGTCAAAGTCAAAGGAAGAAAAGATTACTAATTGCGATCTGTCACTCCTTGCTTAATTATTGAATTGTACCTCACGACTAGTATCGATACTCTATTTTAATTTGCTTTAGTTGTATTATGTGGAGTGCTTGTTAATAAATCGCTATTTAACCGCAGTTTAATCGCTAACTGACTTATCGCTAATCGCATCGCTATCGCATCGCAACTCGAATTATAGGTTATGGATATTGTTTTACGTGTGTGCACTATTATGTGTTACCTGTGCATGTTATGTTTATGTTGAGGTGATTAATTGCAAACGCAATCGCAGCTCTATCACAACGCAATCTCATCGCAAACTCGAGATTCAAAGGTTATATTTATGTTATTTAGTAGTTAGTTTATTTATGTAACTAATGGGTAATACTATCGCATCGCTTACTCGAAACGCATCGTAACGCTCAACGCACGAAATGAAAACACGAAAACCAACTCGCGGCAGCCCTTCGATCGAATGACCAATCTATCGAATGGTCATCCATACGGATGACCATCCAATCAGATGGCCATCCGATCGGGTTCCCATCCGATCCACTTCACTGCACCACCTTTCCTCTTTTGGAATCCTATAAATAGCACTTGTCAGATCACAAACAGTGATGTGACAGCTCTGGTGTGACTCTTCAACTTCTCAGGCCTTTCTCCTTCGATTTCTCGCGATTCTTGTAAGTTTCTTCCTCAAATCTTGTACATCTATCATCTACATGCACTTCTTCATCATTTCCACCTCTGAATCTTTACTTTTAACAATGAAATCTGCCCGATTTGAGGTGTTCTAGGGTGATGTCATCATGGGGTTCTTATGAACTTCAAGATTTGGCCTCATTCCACTAAGAACAACTCAGATCTAAAGGATTTCAACATGATTCAACACAATTTTCGCATAGATCTAAACATTTTCATGTGTAGAAGGATTGAAAGATGGTTTTATAACTTTCTTTCAACTCTTTTACACTCAATGCACTCAAAACCGACAGAATCGGAACTCATTCAGGCCTTCTACTCGTTTCCTAGAGAAGTGTCGGTCCGAGATCTGATTCCTATCAAAGAGACAACCGATTCCGGGTTGAACATGAACAACCGTCATGAACAGTTAGCTAATCAAGTTGGGGTGATTCCCACTTCGATCGGATGACTCGGTCTTGACGAAGTTCCCGTTGTTTAAACGCTTGTCATACCGTCTCAATCAAACCACAAACTTTTCAAACTTAACAAATACTCAAGTTTTCAAAACGATCAGGTCGTGGAACGGATTACCGTCTGATCGGATTGCCGTCCGATCAGATTGCCATCCGATCGAACGACAATCCGATCGGATTGCACGTGGTCTTCAACACTTAAAATTTTTACAACTTTCAATACTTATCAATACCAGCGAATGGCCATCCGATCGGATGACCATCCGGTCGAATGACCATTCTGCTATGAACTTGTTCTCTGAAATGTCTCACTTAGACGGATCTCCATCCGACCGAATGGCCATCCGACCGGACGACCGTTCGATCGAACTACCTGAAGGGTAGAGATACTTCTCTGTTTTCAAAATGCTACAACGAAAACTTCAAAGCCATCATACACAAACACATCCATCCCAAACAAAAGGCAAATCGACCGACTGGCCATCTGACCGGATGTGCATCCGTTCGGATTGCCATCCATTCGGATGTCCCTTTGATACTTAGTCACTTCGCACCGTTAAACACGTCGTTTATCGCTTATGCTATCATTCTGTAATCAGGCTAATCTCTCAGCGCTCCCTTCAATCCAAGACGGTGTTTAGTTATTAAGCACTATCTGTGAGTATACTCGATCCCTTTTTGCTTTAAGCACTTTTGGGTGTTACATACGTTACTTATATCAAATCACATCAAACACACAAAACAAACAAATTTTGTACGCTAACCATTACTGCATGTTATACGTGTTACTCGATGAATGCTTGTAAGTTATGTTTACACAGTGATTGTTGCCTGACACCTTAGCAATGATAGTACTATAGTTTGGACTCAGCACCTGTCGTGGAGAGGGGTTGTTAAGGGCTTTCTCACATGTCACAGTGGTAATATGTGTTGCGCATTCTACAACTCGCAGTCACGTCTGTGCATATTTCATTTTCGATAACCTACTTGCTTCGCATTATACATGTTACATGCTGGTTATGCGTAAACTCACTTTCGTTACTATTATACTATTAAACTTGTATGCTCACCTTTACACTATATGTATTTACCTCTATTTTAATGTATGTGACAGGTGTTTGAGATGCTAGGATGCTTGCTTTGTGGAATCAAGTTAGGACGAGTCTAGAAACAAACAATTTAAATCTGAGTTGTCAGAACAACTTTTATTTGTCTATGAGATATTTGGTCTGTAATAACTGTTTACTTTGGTATGTTATGGTATGGAACATAATATTAAATATCTGGTAAATTAGTTGTTATGGATTTCTCCTGGACAATCTGTTTCGCTCAGTGTCGCGCCCCGATGTTTCCGCCATCGGTTGGGGTGTGACAGATTAGTATCAGAGCCATAACTATAGGGAATTAGGCAAGACTCGACCTAGTCTGGGTCGATATCTTAGAATCGACCTGGTCTATAGTCTAAGTACCAACAGACCGACTTGTGCATACCTGGTAGGGATTTTGCACGAGCTTACTTGATATTCTCGCTCGAACTCCCTGTACACCACACTCTTACACGAACATCGCATACTACAGTTCTGCGCAAGATCAGCCTTTCCTAAGGCTGGATACACACACAAACGGGCGATCTGGTTGAGACTAGGTGTGAATACCGCAAACTCTCGACCAAATCACTCGTTCAACAAACTATTTTTACTATAAACAAGAGAATTTGCGTTGAATTAGGATTGAATTCCATACTTCGATGCGAATCTCCTATCTATTTCGTTCCACTCTCTATTTTGGTTTTACAAAACTCTCACCAAAGTCTCGATGGGTTCCAACAACTAGCGTCACGTAATGGCCAAATGGATGCGTGCCGGTTGCCCGGATTGAGGCGAGAGCACAGTCTACTAAGCCAAAAAGTGCACCCAAAGTCCTTGAGAGCAGTCGAATCACTTTGGGTAGTCGATGTCTCGCACCCAGACAATCTCTCTTCGATTTTATGTGTTTCGATTCTGGAATTCGCCACTGCCGACTCTGAGACCTCTCGATTTTATGCGTTTTATGTGATTTTATGTGTTTATGTGTTTTCAATTTTTGGTTATTTACTTGCTTTTCGCTGTTCGCTTTGATCAACACACACGACTCGCACTGCACATATATCTCAATACGCTAACAAATCGCTTGTATTATCCGCAATCGTTACTCGCTAATCGCACTCGCAATACTCGATCGCTTTACGCTGCTGTGAAAGATAGGTGAATACATGCAATATATGTAGGAATATACATGCAAAATATAGTGTGTCCTCGTGGTTTTGGTGCTCTACATGCTTATGTGTTTATGTGCTTACGTGCTTCTGTGAATTATGTGCCTACGTGATTATGTGACTTAGACGTGATCATGTGCTATATAAAGTGCCTTTAGGTGTAATAGTAGACTATACTTGACTTAATCGAAACTGTGTTTGAGTCCTGTGACGATGTCTGTTTACAGACAATGTCGTCATTTGGATCACACATTGCTCGCTCCGCTCGACGTAATCACGAGGACAAACGCATCACTGCACTAGTCGCTAAGCAGATGGCAAAAGTCATTCCGCAAATTGTTAGCAAGCTGAACGAAAACGCTAGCAAGTCCCCAGAAGAATCCCGGACTGATACTCCTAAAGCATCTTTTAGCTTCAAGCAGTTCAAAGCGTGTGGTCCTAAAAAATTTTCCGGAGAAGATGGGCCTACGGCCATGTTTCAATGGTTTGATTCGATCGAAGTTACCCTGCGCCAGAGTGGCTGTCCGGAATATCTTCGCACTGTTAACACCACCGGCATCTTCCAATCCCGGGCTCTGGATTGGTGGACTGCCGAGAGAAACAAACGAGGGAATGATGCAGCTTATGGGCTGATGTGGGATGAGTTGAAGGATATCATAATGCAAGAGTTCTGCCCTCCCCACGAACTCCAAAAGCTGGAGGACGAGTTCTAGCATATCAAGCAAGATGGTGGTGACAACACTGGTTTAACTGCACGCTTCAAGCAGCTGAGTATCATCTGCCCAGGTCAAGTTACTACTCCAGAGATAACAATCAAGAAGTATATCCGTGCTCTGCCAGATTGTGTTGCAGACTTCGTTCAAGCTGCAAAGACAACAACTATTGAGGAAACCTAGCTGCTCGCTGCTGAGATCAACGACAAGCGAGTCAGGGCTGGTTACTTTGATAAAGCCTCCAAGAATCTGCACCAAGTCACCGCTACTCCCACCGCCGAAACCGCCGCATCGCAATCTTCAAAGTCCTCCCACCGCAAGAGAAAGAACAACAGCTCCAGCAACAAGAACTATGCAGTAACTGTGGCTCTACCCCAAGTCGTGCCTGCCCAACCGCAACCGCAGAACCACCAAGTAGCGGTGACTGTGGCCAATGCACCGCCAGCCAAGTGTGCATACACTGGACCACACCCGCTCTTCCCTACTTGCACCTATCATCACCCGGTTGGAATCGCATGTCGGTGTGTTCACTGCAACCTGTATGGCCATTTCACCGCTAACTGCTGTACCAATCCTCGCCAAGCCCCAGTTCAAGCTCAACCTCCTGCTCTACCAGCTCCGCAAGGTCTGCAAGCAGCTCCTCCTCTTGCACGAGCTTGCTTTGCATGTGGTGATCCCAGCCACTTCGCAAACTTCTGCCCAAACAGAGTGGTGAAGCAATAGCCACAGCAGCAGCAGTAGCTGTGACAACTGGCATAAAATCGGTAATTTCCGTATAGTTTTAATTATTATTTATTATCTGCAATTATGTGATTAAATGTAAAAATTGTCTGATTACTTGCTATACATGTGAATTCATGCACGTTTTATATTTCAAATATTGCTTTATGCAATACTTTTAGCGTTGCGTCAGAAAGACTAGTAAACTCACCGGTAAGACACGCTGTGTCAGCAATTCTGCAGAAAGCAGTTAGATAATAGAATTAGGGCCTAGGAATAGGTCCAACATCTAAAATACATTAAAACCCATGTGTGGATACAAGGGTTAACATATAAACTTTCCGGAATCCAAACTATGCACTAAAAAGCACCCGAAACTCACTTTAAATGCAGAATTCTGCGTAAATCAGCACTAATTCAGCTATAATCAGCTATTTAACACAATAATATCATGCAAAATTTTTGTTTTATTGTCCAAAATAACTTACAAAATGTCGGGAATTAAAACTGCCACAAAAGGTGCTTCACACTTAGTGAAACTGCGAAATTCAGCACTTTAACGAACCGTAATGAACAGGACAATAACCGGGACATCAAAATTTGACAAGAAGTAATGTTTTTATGATATTAAACTAGTATTGGTGCTAGAACACCTTAAAAATCATAAAAACCCCTAAACACACTTAAACTAAGTTAAACCCCCTCGTTTGCACTTTAAACCCTCAACTTCCCAAATTTTACACTTTACCCCTCACCCATGGCCGGCCCCAAAGGGCCCCACATGACTATTATTATTTTATATAACCATGTCTCCTAACTAGAATACAAATAAATCTTAATGAAGATCATGTGTTGGATTTTTTTTATAGAGACCATAAGTATTCACCATTATCCATCATTCACAATATTCACCATCTTCTTCCTCCCCTCTTCTCCTTTGGTCTCGGCTCAACTCACACACACACAAACACGCATCCATTTTCAAGCTTCAATCTCATGATCCAAGGACACTAGAAGGTGTAAGAATCTTATCTAAGAAGGTGTAAGGTGCTAGAACTTGAAGGACCTCTTTGTGGAGCTTTTAACCTCTCATTTTCTTCCTTGATCATCATCTTCATTTTTGTGCCACTTCCCTAGCCATTAGAGCTAGTAGTAAGCTTCTTGATCACTAATATAAGTCATATTTATGTTATGTACAAGTTCCACCATCTAAACAACTTAACTTTTAAAGAAGAAAATGAAAAGATCTAACATATTCATGAAGAAAATAAGTGATTACAAGAATTTTTGGTGTATGTAATGATGTTGTTGATGTTATATCTTGTGTTTATGCTTAGATCAAGTATGTTAAAGCTTGGATCTAACAAGTTTAAGCATAGATCTTGAAGGATCCATGGTTAAACTTGAAGATGAACATATGAAGCATTATGTGAACATGAAGAATGAATTTTGATGCATAATCTTGAAGTAATAAAGTGTGTGTAGAACTAATTTTTGAAACTAAAATTCATGGAAAGTTTGTTAAAAATTTAACATAAAGCTTGTTTTTGAAAGATCTAAAGATATTAAGCATGGATCTTGAAAGATCCATGGTTAAACATGATATTAAAAATGATGATCTTTCTAATAAACATAAAAGTGGTTTTAGAACATGATTTACAAACTTTAAAGATCATTAAACTCATAGATGAGTTGGTTAATAAAATAAAGTTTCATAAAAGTTTGTTAAAATACTCAAGAACACTTATTTTTGGAAAGATCATCTTATGTAAAATGTAGATCTAAAAGACTACACATTTTAACAAGAAACAAGTTCACCATGATGTTTCATATGGAAAAATTAGTGTATGTTGTTGATGATTATTGTTGGAAAATTGTTTTGATGTTGAAAAGAAAATAAACACATGTTTTGAAAACATGGGAAACCTCCATTTTTAAGGGGAACTATGTCAAATTTTTTATAAAATTTTGACACTTAGAAAAATATAAGTTTGGTGAAACTTATTCCCTAAAAATTCACCTAAAAATATTTACCAAGGTTTCCCTAATTTTTGTGTAAAAATTAAAAATCAAGAAATGGTGATTTCTTCAAGTTAAAATTTATATTAAGTATGTATATTTTTAGGGAAAATATATATTTAGTGGTCACCAAATTTTGGGCTAAGTGTATATTATGTGTATTATATGTAGTAGTGTATTAGGACTTGAAAATACACTAAATACTCCCAATGAGTATGACTATAAAAATACACATACAAATACACGAGAATACATAAGTATACAAGTATACAAAAATTCTCCACAAGGAAATACATGGACAAATACAAGAAAATATATTCAAGAAAATATATTTCTTAACATATTATTGAATTTGGACACTTTGGGCGTAAAAATATATTTTTGGACAAATATATGACCATTACCAAGTAATGGAATTTATGTAAAAATCTGGTGAATATCAAGAATAACCATATATATTTTATAACATGACAAAATGTATATATTTCATGCAAATCTTAAAAATACATTATTTTTAAGAAAAATAATTCCGGAAAGTAATAGAAATCAAGGTAATGATTTTTGGTGAAAAATACAAAATACACAAGTATTCACATAAAATACAAGTATCATTTCCTAAGAATACTTGTACAAAAATAATATTGAAAATATTATTTCACGAAATACTTATATTTATTTTTGGGAAAATAATATAAGTAACATACTTGAAAAGTTAAAAATATAAATTATTTTTTAACACTTATTACCTTGAGAAAGACTTTATAAATGAATATATATTTGAGAACGAAAATATATATTTACAAATAAACAATATATACTCAACGGGAAATACCCGATAAACAAGGGCACGACCTTCACAAAGATTGAATATACAAAGAAAATATACATAAACAAAAGATGGTGACTTGTACTTGTGCGATACAAGTCTAGTGACTAACATTAATAGAACACGTATACGTCACGACGCTACAAAACCAACCCGGTGAAGTTTACGGCGCAGGATACGCAAAGTTGTGAGTTCATGTCCCCGTTTTTAAACTTTTATTTGTTTTCTAAACTTGGGGAAAATACATGTGTTATGGTATGTTGAATACAAAAACTAAGGAATGATACTATAGATCATGTGACGTATAAGGTGCCATAAGCACCATTAATCAATTACATACCAAGACCGCGAAACAAAAGGTTATATCTAATGGGTTTCAGGCAACCACACTCTTGGCCACTCTTTTACCAAGCAGTGCTTTTGTGTCTCTAGTCGTGAATCGACAAGTAAAAATGCCTATGGTTTGGATTCTTCCTATGTCGTTACATATGTTAGTGGCCTCACGAACCAATAGCGATCTCGTATTCCTTACATTTACAGAAATACTTGTTTCATACAATTACATACCATGTTTTCTACAACGAATGCTTAAATGTTTACACAAATCTGCATGAATTCACACCAACATTATGTTGACGATTTTCCAAAACTCACATGTATTTCAGATAACTAAAGTGGATGTACGCGTGGTCTCACTCTTGCTCCTGGATGTCGCTAATGTTTTAGTCATGTCGTGTCAAGACTCCTTTGCCTATTTTGTGGGATTTGGTTATTATATTCCATTCCACGTGGTGATATAAGAACCAAAACCTTGATGTCTATCTTTTAAATAAAGTTGTAAACTTTTCAGAAAATATATTATCTTGTGATGTAAACCCTTAACTTATGTTATGTTTTTAATTTTGTAATGTTAATGGCATTTGGAGTTATTTTACGAGCATGTAGTATGTTTACCATTCGTATGCAATGAGAACCTTTCAGGATCACACCTCGTGCTTCCGCCTTAGAAAGGGGTGTGACAGATTGGTATCAGAGCTGTGATTGTAGTGAACCAGGATTCCTTCTCGAGTCTAGACTACAATCTTTAGGATCCTCTCACAAAAACAATTTTTCAGAAGTTTTCATTGCATAAAACTTTCTGCGACATCCACTACCTGAAACTGTTTTCAAAAGTCAAGTAAGGACACTACGAGACTTAGGGTGCACTAGAGTAGCACTTGTCTTTGACTGAGAATTACTTGCAACAATGTGTATAATTATTTGTATATTAATTAAGTAATAATTAATATATACATATACTATGAATAAAATATTACAGGTACACATGTCTTCGTCCGAAACCTGCAGCCCATCTGAAGGAAGTGACCTGATGATGATTGTCTCTGACGACGAGATTTCTTCAGCAAAGGAGACGTTCACGTCTGACTCCGAGACCGACCCTGAGATGATAGCCGCTGATGAAGATCTCGACGATTTCTTAGCTTTACCTTTACCCCTACATGACCAGCTTATCATAGGACATCCCGATGGTGAACATCTCATTGAGCCTATTCCCATTCATGATGTCCCTTTTGCCGCCATCCCTGACGAGGACTAGTCTTTCGTTGATGATCTGGATAATGATGTGGTGACTCTTGTTGGGCCCATTACCGATGTCCCTTCCGATTCTGATCTTGAGTCTGACGCCGATTCCTTCGATTCAGTGATTTCTTCGGCCCTTTTTGCTGCTGGACTGAGAGCTTATCAGACTGGAGATAATGATGACACTATGCCTGTTGTGCCATCCACTTCTACCCATGTTCCTACACCTTCCCACACGCCTACCCAAGTCAGTTCCCTCTCCCGTCGAATTCATGAGCTTGAGGATTAAGTGACCCTTCTTCATAGTTTGATCTTCCTAACACCCTCACCCTCTCCCTCAGCCTATTAGGTTTTCGTTGCAGGTTCTTTGTTGGAGCTGTGTTTTTGGGTATGAAAACTGCAACCGAGCTAGGGTACAACCTGAAGACAAGAACCGCCAATGTGAAGAAAGATATTTCGTCTTTATATGTATTAAACTTGTACTATGGGGTGTGTAACCCTTATGCATTTTGTTTCTTCACAAACAATGATGTAACAAGTTGTCCCAATATGTATAAAGACTCGGTGAATATCTTATGACAAGTCAGTATTTATCTGTTTATGCATGCTTTTTGCTGTATGAATTGATTTATATGTGGGCGGATTGTTTGATATTGCTTATGTGTATGTTTATACATATATGTTCTACCACTGTCTTGTGTGATGATATCAAATAAATGTCTAATTCTATTGTGTTGTGTTTTGGAAGAACATGGCTCCTAGGAGAGCTGTGAACACTCGTAATCAACCTCCTCCTCCTCCTCCGATGTCGAGGACTGCTGAGGAACTGAACTCCCTGCTGGAAGAAAGAATCTCCGAAGCTATCGCCCAGTACGAGGCGAACCGTACTGAACGCAGTGGAGGGCCAAGTGGTACTAGACGTAATGGACATGGAGATTCATCTGGAGGAAACACAACCCAAGGTAACCTTAAGCTGATTTGCTAAAACATGATGAAATTTATGAACGGTCCTTATTTCATTATTTCATTGATTGCTCACATGTGAATTGGTTGGATCAATTCCAGGCTGCACCTTCAAGCAGTTTCTCGACTGCAAGCCACTGAACTACGACGGCACTGGAGATGCAGTGGCTTTTGTGCGCTGGATGGAGAATACTGATTCCACGATCCGCATGAGCAAGTGTACCACAGACCAGCAAGTAACTTTTGTTACTGGGCTGTTTGTTGATGAGGCTTTGACTTGGTGGAATTTGCAAGTCCAAACCCTTGGAGATGATGCAGCTTATGGTATGACCTGAGATGAATTGAAGGAAATGATAAGAGAGAAGTATTGCTCTCATGCTAAACTCCAAAGGTTGGAGACTGAATTTTGGAACTTGTCCATGGAAGGTGCGGACATTGTTGGTTATACTCGAAGGTTCCATGATCTGTCAAGAGTGATCCCCTATCTGGTGACTCCCGAATTCAAGCGCATTGAGCGCTACATCTGGGGATTGGCTCCGGAGTTTCACAGCATGGTAACTGCGGCAAAACCCACAACGATCACTCAGGCTGTAACTCTGGCTATCAGCCTTACTGAGGATGTTGTTCGTATGAAGAAGTTATCGCTGAAACCTACTGAGAAAACCGAGACGCGTGCTGAGTCGTCTGGTGACAAAAAGAGGAAGAACTCAAATCTGAGTTAAGCGACGCGTAACAACAACAAGGGCTCCAGCAATAAGAAACGTGAACCCAATCCGCCCAAGGAGGCGAAAACACTTGCAGCTGCGAATTACGCTACTACCAGAGGATACCAGGGCACTCTGCCCAAATGCAGTTAGTGCAAGCGTCACCATGAAGGAGTTTGTCGCATCCCAAAATGTAACAAGTGTGGAAAACTGGGTCACCGCACCGAGAACTGTTGGGGAAAAGGAAATGGAAATGGTAATAGGAACGGGAATGGAAACCGAAACGATGCTGGTAATGGAAACGACAATGGTAATGGTAACTGGAATGGTAATGGAACTAGGCAGAACCAAGGATGCTTCGGATGTGGTAGCAAGGAGCATTTCAAGAAAGATTGCCCAAGGGAAAACAACGCTCAAGCTCGAGGATTTGTGATTGGAGCAAGGAACGCACGCGAGGACCCTAACGTGGTCACCGATATGTTTCTCGTTAACAATTACTTTGCATCCATGCTATTTGACACTGGTGCCGATTATAGTTTCATGTCTATGGAATTTAAATGTATGCTTGGAATAGAATCTAGTAGATTAGATATTCCTTATTCCATAGAACTAGCCGATGGTAAACTTGTTAAATCGAGCGAAGTTGTTAGGGGTTGTACATTAGAACTTGGTGAGCAAAGATTTAGTATCGACCTCTTACCTGTTTAATTGGGTAGCTTCGATGTAGTGGTGGGAATAGAGTGGCTGTCCAAGAATAAGGCTGAAGTTGTTTGTCACGAGAAAATCATTCGCATCCCTCTTGCGAATGATGAAACTCTCATCGTGCATGGAGAAAAACATGACACGCCTCTGCGAATCATCAATTATATAAAGGCGTAGAAGTGATTAAGGAAAGGATATGTTGCATTCTTGGCGCATGTTGTAGATAAGAAGGCTGAGGAGCCGAAACTCGAAGACATTCCTGTGGTGAAGGAATTTCCTGATGTTTTTCCCGAAGATCTGCCAGGACTACCTCCGCAAAGACAAGTCAAATTTCATATTGACTTGGTTCTAGGAGCCGCTCCTGTAGCCAAGGCACCCTATCGACTTGTGCCATCCGAGATGCAAGAATTATCTACACAACTCCAGGAGTTGTTGGATAAAGGATTCATAAGGCCGAGCTTCTCGCCTTGGGGAGCTTCGGTTTTGTTCGTGAAGAAGAAGGATGGGACACTGCAGATGTGTATCGATTATAGAGAATTGAATAAGCTCACTGTCAAGAATCGGTATCCGCTACCGAGGATTGACGACTTATTCGATCAGTTGCAAGGATCGAGTTACTACTCCAAGATCGACCTTCGATCTGGATCGCATCAGTTAAGGATCGAGAAGAGAGCATACCGAAGACTGCATTCAGAACACGTTATGGGCATTACGAGTTCCTTGTGATGCCATTTGGATTGACGAACGCGCCAACAATGTTTATGGATCTAATGAATCGTGTTTGCAAACCATATCTCGATAAATTCGTGATTGTATTTATCGATGACATTCTGATTTATTCACGAACGAAAGAAGAGCACGAACAACACCTCAGGACCATTCTGGGACTATTGAAGAAAAAGAAGCTTTATGCAAAGTTCTCAAAGTGCGAATTTTGGATTCGCGAGGTACAGTTCCTTGGTCATGTCGTGAACGAGAAGGGTATTCATGTAGACCCAGCCAAGATAGAAGCAATAAAGAATTGGGAAGCTCTCAAAACTCCAACTGAAGTTCGATAATTTTTGGGATTAGCAGGCTATTACAGCTAATTCATCAAGAATTTCTCCAAGATAGCCCAACCGCTGACTTCTCTTACGCAGAAGGACAAGAAGTACGACTGGGGTGATAAGCAGGAAGAAGCCTTCCAATTTCTCAAAAGCAAACTATGCTAGGCACTAATACTATCTCTACCTGAAGGCACTGAAGACTTCGTGGTATACTGTGACGCTTCGCGTCAAGGATTGGGTTGTGTGCTCACGTAATGCCAAAAGGTCATCGCTTACGCTTCAAGGCAGTTGAAAGTTCATGAGAAGAACTACACCACTCATGATCTGGAGCTAGGCGCGGTGGTATTCTCCTTGAAGATCTGGCGACATTATTTATATGGTACTCGATGTACAATCTTCACAGATCACAAAAGCCTACAACACATATTTGATCAGAAGGAATTAAATATGCGACAGCGACGATGGGTTGAGTTGCTAAACGATTATGATTGTGAGATTAATTATCATCCTGGAAAGGCAAACGTGGTAGCAGACGCGTTAAGTAGAAAAGAAAGGGTTAAGACCCTAAGGGTTCGAGCATTAGAAATGACTATTCGAATGAATCTCACTGCACGCATTCACGACGCCCAACGAGAAGCCCTTAAGAAGGAAAATCTTAGAGCTGAATATCTCCGAGGTATGGAGAAGAAATTGGTGCCAAACGAAGAGGGAACCTTATACTTTATGGGACGTATTTGGGTTCCGCTCTATTGCGGTATTCGAGAAGTCATCTTTGACGAAGCTCACAAGTCGAGATACTCGATCCACCCAGGATCAGACAAAATGTATCAAGACTTGAAAGAATACTACTGGTGGCCGAAGCTTAAAAGAGATGTTGTTGTTTATGTTGGGAAGTGCCTAACCTATGCTAAGGTTAAGGCAGAATATCAGAAACCGTCCGGTCTACTGCAACAACCCGAGATACCCTTGTGGAAGTGGGAGCAAATCTCAATGGACTTCATAACCAAATTACCTAGGACCCCTAGAGGGCATGATATGATATGGGTGACAGTTGATCGATTGACGAAGTCTGCGCATTTCCTACCGATCCGAGGGAAGGATAACACTGGAAAGCTTACTGAGCTGTATCTTAAGGAAATAGTGGCACGTCATGGAGTGCCTATTTCGATTATTTCAGACAGAGATGGACGTTTTGTCTCAAGGATCTTGCAATCCTTCCAGGAGGCCTTTGGATCTCAGCTAGATCTAAGCACGCCCTTCCATCCGCAAACAGACGGCCAGAGCGAACGGACCATACAAACACTGGAAGATATGCTTCGCGCATGTGTTATGGACCTAGGTGGTAGCTGGGATACTCATCTACCTTTAGTTGAGTTTTCCTATAATAACAGCTACCATACGAGCATAAAAGCCGCACCGTTCGAAGCTCTATATGGCCGCAAGTGCCGTTCACCTTTGTGTTGGGCAGACGCTGGAGACAAGCAGTTGATTGGTCCTGAACTTGTTCAAGAGATAACCGACAAGATCGTGCAGATCCGAGAACACATTAAGGCGGCTCGTGATCGACAAAAGAGCTACGCTGATAAAAGACGGAAACCCTTAGAATTCGAGGTGGGGGACAGTGTTCTGTTGAAAGTCTCCCCTTGGAAGGGGGTAGCAAGGTTCAGAAAATGTGGAAAGTTGAATCCACGATACATTGGACCATTCAAGATCTTGGAAGGAATTGGTACCGTGGCGTACAAGTTAGAGTTACCGGAAGAACTTAATGGTGTACATGATACATTCCCTGTGTCAAACCTGAAAAAGAGTCCAACCCAAGAAACAGTGATCATCCCTGCAGATGAGGTGCATATCGATGATACATTCCGATTTACAGAACAACCTGTTGAGGTAACGGATTGGAAGATCCATAAAACAAGGAGGAGTCGCATTAAGCTTGTCAAAGTACGTTGGAACTCTAAGCACGGACCCAAGTACACGTGGGAACGTGAAGACCGGTTTAAAGCCAAGTACCCCCATTTGTTCGAGAAAGCTCATGCGGGAGATAACTCAGCCTGAATTTCGGGACGAAATTCTTTTAACGGGGGGAGACTGTGACAACTGGCACAAAACCGGTAATTTCCGTACAGTTTTAATTATTATTTATTATCTGCAATTATGTGCTTAAATGTCAAAATTGTCTGCTTACTTGCTATACATGTGAATTCACGCACGTTTTATACTTCAAATATTGCTTTATGCATTATTTTTAGCGTTGCGTCAGAAAGACTAGTAAACTCACCGGTAAGACACGCTGTGTCAGGAATTCTGCAGAAAGCAGTCAGATAATAGAATTAGGGCCTAGGAATAGGTCCAACATCTAAATACATTAAAACCCAAGTGTGGATACAAGGGTTAACATATAAACTTTCTAGAATCCAAACTATGTACTAAAAAGCACCTGAAACTCACTTTAAATGCAAAATTCAGCATAAATCAGCACTAGTTCAGCTATAAACAGCTATTTAACACAATAATATCATGAAAAATTTATGTTTTATTGTCCAAAATAACTTACAAAATGTCAGGAAGTAAAACTTGTCACACCCTGACTTTTGCAGAAGCATGATTATGGTGTGACTTTCTTGTTATCATTGCATTCAACCATATCAAAAAACTATATGATAAAACCAGAGATTTGTCATCCATAAAATGAGTTTAAAACATAACAACATTGTCTAAAACATAGACTTCAAATTTAAGTTTTACAAACCATATGAATTGTGTAAAAGTTCGCTTAGGACTCGTCAAAAGATATTAGTTGTAATCAAAGTTTGGAAGACGTGTCTCGTCCAGGATTAAGACACACTGGCCAAACCCAAAGACCATAGATGACATCTTTATACTTAATATGAATTGAAACTCCAACGCCCACCAGATCCATACTTAAATTCCTGAAATACATGTAGTTGAAAAACATCAACAAAAGTTGAGCGAGTTCATGGGTAGTGTATGAATAATCCTTTAAAGTATGTCTGTATAAATGTATGTCCCTGGTATGTAGCTAATACATTAATAAGTGACATGGCCTAGGAAGCACTCAAACCTGTATGCGTATTTCGTACCGGCCCCTCCGGCGGAACGACATAGTCACCACATGCAGCCACACGCAGGCCCATGGGTGGGGCTCGCAACACCCAATAGATCTATTACTCATGCCCCTCGGTCCTTATACAAGGATTAATGGTCTTAAGACAATAGCCTACCCATTCACGTGATCTATCAGTACATTGCTTAGCTAATCATACCATGTATAAAAGTGTCTATAATAATCGTAACATGTATTTCACCCCCGAAGTTATAAAACTGAAAACAGTTAAGAGAAAAGGGGGACATGAACTCACTGTTTTGCGTCTTCATTATGTGTAACCCAAGTCTCCTCAGCAAACACGACTACCTACAGTGTACTAACGTCTATTAGACGAACGGGCCGTGCCTTTGCTTAGTATGAAGGTTTTTGAGTTACGTTTCTTGTGTTCCCAATATTATTCCAAGTTATAATTAGTTGTTAAAATAATTATTTTAACTCTAGATTATATTTCATTTTGGAATAATTGTTAAACAATATTTCTGTATTAGTACTTCTCAAGTATTTTAACTTCGTATTTCCTTCCCAAGGATGGGGGTATCTCATACATGTGTATTCGTATTTTGTATGTGTGTCCTTAGCCATGTATTGGCGTCGTATTCCGGTGTGTTAATCCAAAAGAATATATATCTTTAAGTCTCACTTAGGAATATATAAATAAACCTTATTTTTATTCAAAACAACACAGTCTAAGAAAATATATATTTTTTCCCAAAAATACTATATTTCTTAATAAACCTAAGTAAAAATACTTTTACTTTCCCAAATAATAATACATTTTCTCTTGTCCCAAAAATATGATATACTTGGTAATATGTATAAAAATCACATTTTCTTTCCTTTCGTTTTCAAAATAATATCTACCAAAAATATATTGTATCAGTAACTACCGGGATACTTCATAAGTTACGTTTTCTTGTTCGGTTTCACAATATTATGTGTGTAACTTAAATATTTGTTCCGTGGGATTTTTGGTATTATTTTGGAGTTGTAATTGTCAAGGTATTTTGTTAAGTTATATTATTTTACCCTAAAATAATATATTAGTTCACAAAATAAACAAGAATTCACACAAGTGTTTTAGTATAAAATATATATATTCTAAATATATATTTATCCATTTTATTTGTAAAAATCAACCTCCAATACTTTGTATTTTTGTGACAAAACCCATGGCGAAGTTTATATTCGTAACACAAGTTGTAAAATATACTTGTAACATTTGTTAGAAAAATATTTTCAAAGTGTTGGAATTTCAGAAAATTTCGCCAGAGTTTCCTTTGTAAACGGAGGTGTCCATGCTTATTAGCATATCATTTTCTTTTCGGAAATCATTCAATCAATCAACAACAAGTCACTAAACAATATTACATCTTTCAAGTGCAAAACAATGCACTTTACATAATAACATGAACTTGGTTTTTCATAAAATCGCGTAGTAACTTAGGGGGGTGTTTAGTGGGTTTAGTTACCCTCCAAAGTGTGTTTACTTTCGTTAAAACCTCATTCTTGGGATTTTTAGATGTTCACAACTTGTGAACTTATTTTACAAAAATATTTACTTACAATATTTTCTTGTTATACTAGACTTACTACACTTATTTTGTTACTAAAATAGTGTAGGCTTAACAAAAGTCATAACCCTTCAAAAATCATTTTCTACTCTTGGTTTATTTAGGAAAACCATTCTCAAGACTTGGATTTACAAGATTACTAGTTTACTTGGTTTATTATTTTTCAAGAAAAATCATCCTACTTTCAAGTTCATGTCTTCACTAGTGGATGATTATTTCATGTACACATAATCATCCCTAACTTGTTAAGCCATGTTTTTAATCATAACTTAACAAGTCTCATATGATGACTAACCATCATATTACTAGTAACCATCAAGAAATCATCAACATATTCAATCAACATCATACTACTATTATTTCATCTTGTTTCTTCATCTTTAAGCTTATGTTACAAGACTTATGTTTATGATCTTTTAGTGTTCTTGAGATTTCATCATAACATAACTATTAACCACCATAAACATGAAGTAAATGAGGATCAAAGAAGCTTACTACTAGCTTTTAAGCTAGGGAAGAAACACAAGAGAAAATGAGTGGATAAAAGCACACGAGAGAGGTCCTTGATGATCCGTGAGCTCCACACTTTGTGATTCACCTTGGTGCACCTTGGGATGGTCTTGGAAAGCTTGAAGGAAAATCGAAAAATGGTGAGTGGTGAGGGGGTGTTCTCGGCCAAGCTTTGTAGAGGGAGAGAGAGGGTGAGTTTGTGTTGACGAAGATGATGCTTAAGATCTTTTATAATCAAAATGCTATTATCCCATGGGTTATATGTCTCAACAAGTACCAACAAGATCTAATCTAATCTAAGAAAGATATATGGAGAGATTTAGAAAGCTTAGGAAGAAACAAATCTTGAGGTGGGCCATGCTTTGGCCGATTACTTACATGGGGGAGGGGTTTAGATGCAAATTGTTGGTAAAATTAAGTAATAGGGTGTTAAGTGTAAGTGTCTTGTGTTTAAGTGTGTACCATGTCTTATGTAGTATGTTATAGTGCTCGGGAACCAATACTAGCTCAGAAAAAGTGAAACAATGTTTCTGATAATATTTTAGTGTTCCAGGTAGTGTCCGGTTGTTCGGTTTGATACCGTTCCGTTAAAGTGCTAAGTTACATCGTAAAGCGTCCTTAATGTAACTTTTAGTGACCCTTTTAATTCCCGACACTTAGGAAAGCATACAGGACCATTTTGCCATATTTTCTCCAGTGACTAGCATGTTTAAATGCTGAATTTTGTTAATAAATGCAGAATTCTGCACTTAGAGTGGGTTTTAGGCACTTTCCAGCACCTAAACTATCACCTAGTGACGCAGTTTTATGGTCCTTACTTCCCTACACTCCCTACTAGTGTAGTACCTTGTCTCTGGCTCATACTGGGCCTCAATATATTGTTTGTCTATGTGCTGGCATTATCAGCATGTTTCTGAGTTATCCGCTCACTGTGCTAACTGTGCTTTGTGCATCAAGTTTGTCACTAAAGGTTGTATGTAATAAATGGAGTGACCGTATGAAATGTGATGCATATGTATGTATGTAACAGAAATCAGAAAGCAGTTTATTCGTTAGTTGTAATTAAGCACAGTCTAATAGCACAAATTTAATATTAATTAATTGTACGGATACATGCAAATTTGACAGTTGTCACAAAACTGCCACAAAAGGTGCTTCATACTTAGTGAAACTGCGCAATTCAGCACTTTAACGAACCGTAACGAACCGAACAACCGGACAATAACCGGGACACCAAAATTTGACAAGAAGTAATGTTTTTATGATATTAAACTAGTATTGGTGCTAGAACACCTTAAAAATCATAAAAGTCCCTAAACACACTTAAACTAAGTTAAACCCCCTCGTTTGCACTTTAAACCCTCAACTTCCCAAATTTTACACTTTACCCCTCACCCATGGCCGGCCCCAAAGGGCCCCACATGACTATTATTATTTTATATAACCATGTCTCCTTACAAGAATACAAATAAATCTTAAAGAAGATCATGTGTTGGATTTTTTTTTATAGAGACCATAAGTATTCACCATTATCCATCATTCACAATATTCACCATCTTCTTCCTCCCCTCTTCTCCTTTGGTCTCGGCTCAACTTACACACAAACACACATCCATTTTCAAGCTTCAATCTCATGATCCAAGGACACTAGAAGGTGTAAGAAGCTCATCTAAGAAGGTGTAAGGTGCTAGAACTTGAAGGACCTCTTTGTGGAGCTTTTAACCTCTCATTTTCTTCCTTGATCATCATCTTCATTTTTGTGCCACTTCCCTAGCCATTAGAGCTAGTAGTAAGCTTCTTCATCACTAATATAAGTCATGTTTATGTTATGTACGAGTTCCACCATCTAAACAACTTAACTTTTAAAGAAGAAAATGAAGAGATCTAACATATTCACGAAGAAAATAAGTGATTAAATGAATTTTTGGTGTATGTAATGATGTTGTTGATGTTATATCTTGTGTTTATGCTTAGATCAAGTATGTTAAAGCTTCGATCTAACAAGTTTAAGCATGGATCTTGAAGGATCCATGGTTAAACTTGAAGATGAACATATGAAGCATTATGTGAACATGAAGAATGAATTTTGATGCATAATCTTGTAATCTTGAAGTAATAAAGTGTGTGTAGAACTAATTTTTGAAACTAAAATTCATGGAAAGTTTGTTAAAAATTTAACATAAAGCTTGTTTTTGAAAGATCTAAAGATATTAAGCATGAATCTTGAAAGATCCATGGTTAAACATGATGTTAAAAACGATGATCTTTCTAATAAACATAAAAGTGGTTTTAGAACATGATTTAAAAACTTTAAAGATCATTAAACTCATGGATGAGTTGGTTAATAAAATAAAGTTTCATAAAAGTTTGTTAAAATACTCAAGAACACTTATTTTTGGAATGATCATCTGATGTAAAGTGTAGATCTAAAAGACTACACATTTTAACAAGAAACAAGTTCACCATGATGTTTCATATGGAAAAATTAGTGTGTGTTGTTGATGATTATTGTTGGAAAATTGTTTTGATGTTGAAAAGAAAATAAACACATGTTTTTAAAACATGGGAAACCTCCATTTTTAGGGGGAACTATGTCAAAATTTTTATAAAATTTTGACACTTAGAAAAATATAAGTTTGGTGAAACTTATTCCCTAAAAATTCACCTAAAAATATTTACCAAGGTTTCCCTAATTTTTGTGTAAAACTTAAAAATAAAGAAATGGTGATTTCTTCAAGTTAAAATTTATATTAAGTATGCATATATTTAGGGAAAATATATATATTTAGTGGTCACCAAATTTTGTGCTAAGTGTATATTATGTGTATTATATGTAGTTGTGTATTAGGACTTGAAAATACACTAAATACTCCCAATGAGTATGAATATAAAAATACACATACAAATACATGAGAATACATAAGTATACAAGTATACAAAAATTCCCCAAAAGGAAATAAATGGACAAATACAAGAAAATATATTCAAGAAAATATATTTCTTAACATATTATTGAATTTAAACACTTTGGGCTTAAAAATATATTTTTGGACAAATATATGACCATTACCAATTAATGGAATTTATGTAAAAATCGGGTGAATATCAAGAATAACCATGTATATTTTATAACATGACAAAATATATATATATTTCATACAAATCTTAAAAATACATTATTTTTAAGAAAAATAATTCCAGAAAGTAATAAAAATCAAAGTATTGATTTTTGGTGAAAAATACAAAATACACAAGCATTCACATAAAATACAAGTATACTTTCCTAAGAATACTTGTACAAAAATAATATTGAAAATATTATTTCACGAAATACTTATATTTATTTTTGGGAAAATAATATAAGTAACATACTTGAAAAGTTACAAATATAAATTATTTTTAACACTTATTACCTTGAGAAAGACTTTATAAATGAATATATATATTTGAGAAGGAAAATATATATTTACAAATAAACAATATATGTTGAAAATATTATTTCACGAAATACTTATATTGAAAATATATGCTCAACGGGCAAGACCCGACAAACAAGGGCACGACCATCACAAAGATTGAACATACAAAGAAAATATACATAAACAAAAAATGGTGACATGTACTTGTGCGATACAAGTATAGTGACTAACATTAATAGAACACGTATAGGTCACGACGCTACAAAACCAACCCGGTGAAGTTTACGGCGCAAGATACGCAAAGTTGTGAGTTCATGTCCCCGTTTTTAAACTTTTATTTGTTTTTTAAACTTGGGGAAAATACATGTGTTATGGTATGTTATACAAAAACTAAGGAATGATACTATAGATCATGTGACATAGGGTACCATAAGTACCATTAATCAATTACCTACCAAGACCGCGGAACAAAAGGTTAGATCTAATGGGTTTTAGGTAACCACACTCTTGGCCACTCTTTTACCAAGCAGTGCTTTTGTGTCTCTAGTCGTGAATCGACAAGTAAAAATGCCTATAGTTTGGATGCTTCCTATGTCGTTACATATGTTAGTGGCCTCGCGAACCATTAGCGATCTCGTATTCCTTACATTTACAGAAATACTTGTTTCATACAATTACATACCATGTTTTCTACAACGAATGCTTAAATGTTTACACAAATCTGCATGAATTCACAGCAACATTATGTTGACGATTTTCCAAAACTCACATGTGTTGGTGCATATTTGTGACAATAGCTTAGATTTGGTCTTTGGATATCTTGTAATTAGTAAAACGATAAATGGTTAGCGGGTTTAGCTTTGTAATAGTGAGATAATAGAGTTTGGGATAAACAAAACCCAGATTAGGTCTAGGGGGGACGAATTGGGCTTTGCCCATGTAGGAAACCCTAGCCCAAGTAGCAACTTTGTGTTATATAAACAAGGGTTTGCATTAGGGTTTAGGTTAATCAGCCAAAACAGTTTTTAGAGAGAATTCGTGAGAGCAAAAACGGCTTTGACGAATTTGAGTGTGTGAGGGATCTTGATTGATTGTAATCAGTTTGATAGATAATCAATAAAGATCGGGTTTAATTGGAATTTTTGTTTCTACTCAATTCTGTGATATTCTGATCAAGAGGATTCCGCACTCTTGATTGGATTGACAATTTTGTGACGATCCATACGAACCAGGGGACCTACAATTGGTATCAGAGCATTAGGCTCTTGAAGAAGCTCGGTTCAGAATTGTTGGCTACAGAAACAGGAAGAATTTTCAAAAATTTGAAACCTGAAAACTAGGGTTTCGAAGATGCTGAAGCAAAAGTGGATGCTGAGGATGAGGTGAAGATAGAGAGTAAAGCTGAAGAAAAGAAAGGTGATTAGACAACAGATGCTAAAGAGGAAAAGCAAAAGTCTGACCATGAAAAGGAAGCTGAAGAAAAAGGAAGCTAAATACAAAAGAATGGAAGCTCAACTTGCAGCTCTAATGGCTAGGCTTGACAAACAAACATGAAAAGTGCGTTCTAACTCTATGTGTTTAAAATGTCATGAATTACAGGGTGAGGTTGACAGGTTGTCAACACAAAACCAAAGTCTGGTAAGCGAGATGTCTAACATAAAAGAATCAAACTTTTTTGCTAAAAGAAATGAATCTTTATACTTGAAGAAGATAAAAGGTTATGAAAGTGAAATTGAAACTTTAACCTGCAAACTAAACAAAAACTTCAAGTCATAGACTTAGCTCATGACATGATGGCTGAGAAAACAAAAGAGATTTCTGAAAAATGCAAAGAGTTGTCAGATGCACAACACAAAATTGTTGAACTTGAAAAGAAATTAGGTCAATTCAGGGACTCTACTTTTGTTATGAAACACATGATGGGTGGCTTGAAGAAAAGTAATGACAAAACCAGTGTGGGATTCCATGGTTTCAATGAAGTTCCACCTCCTGTTAGTCATGACTATTCTTTCTTTCCTGATGAAGATGAGCTCATAGACTTTGTGTCAACATCACCAAGTAGTTCCACATCAAGTCAAGGTAATGTGTTTGAGAGTGATGATGCTAAGAAGGATAATAACAGCAAACCATTTTTAAAAAGAAAACTTCACATCCTAAGAATAACAATCCAACTTTTGTTAAAAAGGTTAATTTTGTTCAAGGAAGTGACATGAAAAACGAAACAGCTGTTATTGAAAACGAATCAAATGTAAAGTTTGCTAAAAACAAAAACAAAGAAAATTCTGAAACTAAGCAAACTGAACCAAATCCTTCTAAGGCATCATCATCAAAACCTGAATCTAGTTCAAAGGCTTCTGATAAGAAGTCTTCGAAAAAGAGATCGTGCTTCAAGTGTCACACAAAGGGACATGTAGCTAGTGGTTGTCCTAACAAAAAGAATGAAGCACAAGTTAGTGAGAAAAAGAGAGAGAAGTCACCAGAGAAGAGTGGTGATAAAAAGGAGAGAGAGTCTAACTCTCCAAAGAAGTCAGTGCCTAAGCAACCTGAGAATGTTGTTGTTGGTGTAGATAAGGCTGAAAAAGGAACTCCACAAGTTCCTCGTTTTCAAAGAAATCAACCAGGATTTCAGCCTGAATCTACATCAGGTAGATATGAACGACCTAGAAGCAGTTCACCAAGAATGAACAATTATAATTCAAATAATTTCAGAAGTCAAGGTCAATATCAAAATCGATACCAGAGTAATGGTGGTCGAACTTTTTATAACAATGGCTTTAGAAATTATAACAATCAAGCTTCTTGGAATCAAAACTCAAGGTATAAAAACCAAAATTTTCAAAGGTCAAATAGTCTAAACAGATATAGGAACCCTCAGGACCAAAGACCTAGTGGAAATCAAAATCAAATTCCATCAACAGGTCTGAGATCCAAGACTCCTGTTAGGAGTAATGGATATTGGATGGATGTTCCAGTAGTTGGTGAATTTGGACGACCCAAGACCATCAAGGCTTGAGTCCCCCAATCTAACTAATTTCTTGGTTGGTGTGTGCAGGAGCTGCTAAGGAGGATTATCAACTTATGGTATGTTGATAGTGGCTGCTCCAGGCACATGACGGGGGATGTGAGATTGTTGACTGAGTTTGAAGATTATGATGGTGGAAATGTGAGCTTTGCTGGTGCTAAAGGTTGTAGAATTACAGGACGAGGAAAAGTGACCAATGGGAAGATCACACTGGACAAAGTGAACTATGTTGAGCAGCTTAAACACAATCTGATGAGCATGTCACAAGTTTGCGACAAGGGTCACTCGGTCCATTTTACCAGAATGAAGCATTAGTGTTGAAACCAGGTTTGGTGATTCCGGACGATTGGATAGTGATGAGAGCACCAAGGAGAAATGACACTTATGTCATGGACATGGGTGCTAAGGATCTGACTGCTGTGGTGGCGTGTTTACTATCAAAAGCATCTGAAGCTGAATCGATGTTGTGGCACAGACGCATGGCCCATATTCACTATCGAAAAATGAATTACCTTGTTAAAAATGAGCTAGTGAAAGGGGTTCCAATGCAGAGGTTTCAAGTGGAAGATAAATGTCTTCCATGTCAAAAGGGAAAACAACACAAGAAACCTCATAAGTCTAAAACAGTAAATTCCATAGATGCCCCTTATGAATTACTTCATATGGATCTATTCGGTCCAGTGAACGTGAGGAGCATAGGTAGAAAGTACTATTGTTTAGTTGTCACAGATGATTACTCACGGTATTCATGGGTTTTCTTTTTAGGTTCAAAAGATGAGACAGCGGAGATGTTGATAGATCTTTTTACAAAATTGGAAAACGTTCATGATGCAAGGATCAAGAGGATAAGGAGTGATAATGGCACAGAGTTCAAGAATCAGATTCTGGATCTCTATTGTCTTCGCAAGGGAATAGAACATCAATATTCTGCTCCTTATACCCCTCAACATAATAGAGTCGCTGAGAGGAAAAACAGGACGTTGATTGAAGCCGCTAGGACTATGCTTTCAGATTCAAAGCTACCAGTTCTTTTCTGGGGAGAAGCTGTGAATAGAGCTTGCTACGTCCTAAACAAAGTTTTGAATGTTAAACGTTTTAATAAAACTTTTCATGAATTGATGTTTAACAAAAAACCAAACTTAAAAGGCTTTGAACCATTTGGATTACCCTGCACCATTGTGCGAAATAAAGATAAACAAATATTCGGTGAGGTGGCTGAAAAAGGCTACTTTCTAGGTTACGTGTCTTCCAGACCGAATAAAAGGATTTTTAATCTAAAAACTGGTAAAATTGATGTTATTTTTAATGTTGAAATTACTACATACAAACCTCAACAATCAACGAATGGTCCAGATATATTAGATGATTATGAAAGTGTTTTTAAATCATTTAATATTCCTGAGCTTTCTGATGTAGATGATTCTCAGCTGATTCAAATAGTGATAAGTGAAGACGATGAAGGCGAGTTCATGCCTAGATCGAATGTCGATATGACAGATGCTCCAGAAACTTCCCAAGGTGCTGCTGATCCTGATTCAAGCGATAGTGACTCTAAACCCATTCAGGGGGAGGATTTCATTAATCCGTTTGTAAATCAGAACATTCAGGGGGAGGTTGGATCAAACCTGGGTGATAATTTAGAAGTTGATACCGTTGCTACTACACGAGCAAATAGAGATCATCTAGTTGACATGATACTTGGAGATCCTACTGCAGGTGTTCAGACGAGAATAAGCATTGTAGCGAATTCTGGATTATTTGTTTCGATTGAGAAGACTGGGATAGTGAATGAGTGCTTGTATAGTTGCTTTATTTCCCAAGAGGAGCCGAAGAACATTCATATGGCTCTAAAAGACAATTCATGGGTTGAAGCTATGCAAAATGAATTGGCCCAGTTTGCTAAGTTGAAGGTTTGGGAGTTAGTTGACCTTCCTAAAGGTGAAAGAGAAATTGGAACTAAATGGGTATTTAGGTGCAAGAAGGATAAAAGATGGATTGTCACACGCAACAAGGCTCAGTTGGTTGTCAAAGGTTTCAATCAGCAAGAAGGAATAGATTACAATGAGGTGTTTGCACCAGTGGCAAGGTTGGAGGCAATTCGGTTATTCCTAGCCTTCGCATCATATAAGGGCTTTAAAGTTTATCAACTAGACGTGAAGAGTGCTTTTCTTTACGGGAAAGTTCAAGAAGTGGTGTATGTCTCACAACCAGATGGGTTCGTTGATCCAGACTATCCAAATCGTGTGTACAAGCTTGATAAAGCTTTGTATGGATTACATCAAGCTCCCAGGGCGCGGTACGAAACACTGTCTACACATCTGATCAAGAATGGTTTTGAAAGAGGTCAGATTGACAGTACACTTTTCATCAAGAGGAAGAAGGAAGATTTTCTACTGGTATAGGTATACGTGGATGACATCATCTTTGGGTCATCAGATGAAAATATGTGTAAAGAGTTCGAGCAGGTGATGAAGAGCAAGTTCGAAATGAGCGCTATGGGTGAGCTGTCCTACTTTCTGGGATTACAAGTAGAACAGAAGGAGGATGGGATGTTTATTCATCAAACAAAGTATGTGTATGACATTTTGTCTCGATTCAAAATGGAGGATTGCGCTACTTTCAACACACCCATTTGCGAAAATCACAATCCAAAAGAGTCACACATGAAAGCAGTGAAGTGTATTCTTCGTTACTTGAAGAGGAAGCCTAAACTTGGGTCGTGGTATCCAGCTTATAGTGATCTGAATTTTGTCGCTTACACTGACTCAGACTTTGGAGGATGCAAGTCAAACAAGAAGTCTACAACAGGTGGTTGTCAGTTCTTAGGAGGCAGGATTGTGTCTTGGCAATGCAAGAAGCAATCTTGTGTATCTACCTCTACGTGTGAAGCTGAATATATTGCTACAGGTAGCTGCTGCTCTCAGGTTCTCTGGATACAACAGCAGATGCGCGATTACGGTTTGGATTTCACTCGTACTCCTATTATGATAGACAATAATGCCACAATTTCTATAATAAATAATCCTGTGAAACACAATCGCACAAAACATATTGACATTCATCGTCATTTTATAAGGGATTGTGCTGAAAAGAGACAAATTGAATTACATCGAGTCGACACACTAGATAACCTGGCAGATCTTTATACTAAAGCGTTTGACAGGGCTCGCTTTGAACATTTAGTCGAACTCAACGGGATGAGGAATCCTGAATAACTGGTTTTTCATAAGAATTTTGTAAATAGTTTACTGCTTTCTTAAAAATTCAAAAACACAAAAACATTGAAAAATAAAAAACATAAAAAAATAGAAAATAAATAAAGAATTAACTACAAGTGTGAAACAGTTTGATTTTGTTGATATGATCTTCTTACACATGATTCTCACAAAAAGAAGTATTGTAAATATTTTTGAGTTTAGTTTAGTTTGTTTAGTTGTTTTGAGAAATATAAAAAATTCCAAAAATCTTTTCTTTTTAAAAGACTTCCATTTTGAACTGACAGGTTGTTTTTGCATGATGAGATAAAATATTGGTTTATCTTTAAATGTGAAAAAGGCTAATGGTTTTCCGAGATACTTGCTTGTGTTGCTAAAGAGATTGATGCAGTTATCAAAATGAAGTGCAGAATACAAGTAAAGTGCAGATTGAGAGTAAAGTGAAGAATGTGTGAAGATGCATGGTAGGATCCTTCTACTACATTGCAGACAGAAAGAGATATGGAAGAGTTGGAGCTTACTTGCTTAACCAAGGATTGCTAGCTAACTGATCTACAATGAATGAAAGTTTTGGAGATTGGAAGCATCAGCTAAGGGGGAGTCTGTTGATGTCAGAAGCTGTGTAGCTGACGCTATCCAAAGACCAAAAGAACATAAGATGTTTGAAGACAAAGTTACACTATGAAGCTATTGTCAAGGGGGAGTCTGTTGGTGCATATTCTGTGACAACAACTTAATAGTTTAATTATTTAGTATTTGGATATTTTGTAATGGGCTTAGCTTATTGGTTAGGGAGTTTATTGTTGTAATGGGCTTGGAAAATGGCCTAGCTCAGTAGGAAGCCCAGTTCACAGACATGTGATATATAAACATGTTTTGTGATTAGGGTTTTAGTGGTTAGAGAGTTCTTGGAATTTTAGAGAGAGAAAACATAGAGAGAAAGAAAGAATTCGAAATTAGGGTTTGAGCAAGATCACAGAGATAGGTTGTGAGGTTGTGAGGTCTTGAATTGATTGTAAAACGTTTAGTTTGGATAATCAATAGAAGACAGTTTGATTGTGAAGTTTGTTTCTACTCGTTTCTGTAACAAATCTGATCTATAGGATTCCGCACTCTAGGTTAGATATACAATTATGTGACGATCCGTATGAACCAGGGGACCTACAACATGTATTTCAGGTAACTAAAGTGGATGTACGTGTGGTCTCACTCTTGCTCCTGGATGTCGCTAATGTTTTAGTCATGTCGTGTCAAGACTCCTTTGCCTATTTTGTGGGATTTGGTTATTATATTCCATTCCACGTGGTGATATAAGAACCAAAACCTTGATGTCTATCTTTTAAATAAAGTTGTAAACTTTTCAGACAATATGTTATCATGTGATGTAAACACTTAACTTATGTTATGTTTTTAATTATGTAATGTTAATGGCATTTGGAGTTATTTTACTAGCATGTAGTATGTTTACCATTCTTATGCAATGAGAACCTTTCAGGATCACACCTCGTGCTTCCACCTTAGAAAGGGGTGTGACAGCAGCCAACACCGCAACAACACCAGCAGCAGCAGCAGTAGCCAGCTCAGCAAGCAGCCCGCGGGTGAGTCTTCAACATCAACGCCCGTCAAGCTCAAGCAGACAACAACATGGTTAATGGTACATTTCTCATAAATGGTATATATACTTCGTGTTTATTTGATACTAGAGCCGATAACTGTTTTGTATCGTTCGAATTCGAAAGGCTCCTAAACCGTAAACGTGTTAATCTCCCATCAACATTCGACGTAGAAGTTGCCACTGGAAGAACCGTCACTGTTAGTTTCGTTCTGCGTGACTGTACTCTTGATCTCAACGGTCACGTTTTCCCGATCAATCTTATCCCGATGCAACTTGGTAGCTTTGATGTCATAGTAGGTATGGATTTCCTTCAGGAGAATCATGCTGAAATTGTTTGCTTCGATAAAATGATTCGTTTTTCTCTCGCAAACGGTGATCAATTGTGTGTTTATGGCGAAGTCTCTTCGAAGAAGATACAACTTATGTCGTGTGTCCAAGCTGGCAAGTATCTCCGCAAGGAATACCAAGCTTTCTTGGCGTACATCATAGTAGCAGAGGAAAAGGAAGTTAAGGCAATAGACAAGGTGCCTGTGGTTCGTGAGTTTCCTAACGTATTTCCTGATGATTTACCTAGTTTACCTCCCACTCATGATATCGATTTTCGAATCGACCTCATTCCTGGAGCAAACCCTGTTGCTAGAGCACCTTATCATCTCGCTCCTTCCGAAATGCGCGAACTCTCGAGTTAGCTCCAGGAACTGCTTGATAAGGGCTTCATTCACCCTAGCACCTCTCCTTGGGGCGCGCCTGTCCTTTTCGTCAAAAAGAAGGACGGATCGTTCCGGATGTACATCGACTACAGGGAATTGAATAAGCTGACTATCAAGAATCGCTATCCCTTGCCTCGAATCGAAGATTTGTTTGATCAGCTACAAGGTGCTACGTGTTTCTCGAAGATTGATCTACGCTCAGGCTATCATCAGTTACGAATTCAGGAGGAATATATACCTAAAACCGCTTTTCGAACCCGATACAGTTACTACGAGTTTGTTGTTATGCCTTTTGGTTTGACTAACGCTCTCGCAGTCTTTATAGATCTAATGAATCGCATGTGTAAACCCTTTCTCGACCGCTTCGTCATCGTGTTTATCGATGATATCCTGATCTATTCCAAGTCAAAAACCGAACACGCGCAACATCTACGTTTGGTTCTTGAGTTACTCCAGGGAAACCGTCTCTATGCCAAGTTCTCCAAGTGCGAATTCTGGCTTGAGGAGGTTCAATTCCTCGGTCACATCGTCAATAGTCAAGGAATTCATGTCGATCTCACGAAGATCGAAGCTGTTAAGAGTTGGGTTACACCAAGGAACCCGTCCGAAGTTTGTTCTTTTCTCAGATTGGCAGGTTACTATCGCCGATTCATCGCTGATTTCTCGAAAAGCGTTGTACCGCTCACCTCGCTTACGTATAAAGACAAACCTTTTGTTTGGGGAACCGAACAAGAGAAGGCCTTTCAAACTCTCAAGGCTATGCTTTGTAACGCTCCCGTGCTCTCACTGCCCGACGGAAACGACGACTTCGTAGTCTACTGCGATGCCTCTATCCTCGGTCTTGGTTGCATTCTTATGCAACGGGACAAGGTTATCACGTACGCCTCTCAACAGCTCAAGATCCACGAGAAGAACTATACAACCCATGATCTCGAGCTTGGTGCAGTTGTTTTTGCATTGAAGATTTGGCGACATTACCATTACGGTACTAAGTGTACGGTCTTCACCGACCACAAGAGCCTACAACAAATCTTTAACAAGAAAGAGCTGAATATGCGCCAACGCCGATGGGTTGAACTCCTCAATGATTACGACTGTGAGATTCGTTACCATCCAGGCAAAGCAAACGTCGTCACCGATGCTCTCAGTCGACGAAGCTATTTGCTTAGCATTCATAATACTCAAGTCCAGTATAATCTCGAAGCTCTCATCCGCGACGCCCAACATGCTTGTTTTACCGAACGCACTTTGAAAAAAGAAAGGATCATCAATAACGGCGAACAACTGGTGAATAAATCGAATGGTATATTCCACTATCTGGACCGAATTTGGATTCCCAAGCGTACCAATTTGCGACAGATTCTGCTAGACAAAGCCCACAAATCTCGGTATTCTATTCATCCCGGTGTCGATAAAATGTACCAGGATATGCGCTACAAGTACTAGTGGCCGGGCATGAAGAAGGATATCACTATCTATGTTTCGAAATGCCTGACTTGTTCAAAAGACACGGCTGAGCATCAACGCCCCTCTAGCTTGCTCGTACAACCCGAGATCCCTATATGAAAATGGGAGAGTATAGCTATGGATTTCATAACGAAACTTCCGCGCACGCCATCAGGTCACGACAACATCTGGGTTTTCGTTGACCGTCTTACCAAATCCGCTCACTTTCTACCGATTCGGGAAGACTACAAGGTAGAACGATTAGCTCGAATCTATATCGATGAAGTTATTTGTCGACACGGGACACCTCGTGATATCATCTCTGACCGCGATGGTCGATTCACCTCGCGTCTTTGGGAAACGTTTCAACCTGCTCTCGGTACTACTCTCAATCTTAGTACCGCATTCCATCCCTAGACTGACGGTCAGACTGAACGTACGATTCGTACCCTCGAAGACATGCTATCACTCTAGCATCCAAATGGCACCATTTGAGGCATTATACGGAAGAAAATGTCGATCACCTATTGTCTGGCACGATATCGGGGATGCGCAAATTACCGGTCCTGAGTTATTGCAAGAAACAACTGACAAAATCCTCCAAATTCAAGACAATCTATTGAAAGCTTGGAGTCGTCAGAAAAGTTACGCTGATAGACGCCGCAAGCCCCTTGAATTTGACGTTGGCGATCACGTACTCCTAAAGGTTGCACCTTGGAAGGGGTGATCAGATTCGGCAAGAAAGGAAAGCTCGCGCCTCGATATGTTGGACCCTTTAAAATTCTGGAAAGGATTGGCAAGGAGGCCTACAGACTCAAACTAACGGAGGAACTGAGTAACATCCACCCGACTTTCCACGTTTCGAACCTCAAAAAGTGTCTAGCCGACCAAGAATTACATGTCCCTCTTGAGGATCTACAAGTGGACGAAACATTACACTTTGTGGAGAAGCCTGTCGAGATCATGGGCCGAGAAACCAAGGTACTCTAACGCTCACGCATTCCCATTGTGAAGGTTCGCTGGGAAGGCAAACTCGGCGCCGAGTTCACCTAGGAACTCGAAAGTGACATGAAGGCGAAGTATCTGCAACTGTTTGTTACGCCTGCTTCTTAAATTTCGGGATGAAATTTCCTAAAGTAGGGGAGGCTGTAAGAACCCGACTTTTTGAAGTCAAAGTACAAGTCAAAGTCAAAGTCAAAGGAAGAAAAGATTGCTAATTGCGATCTGTCACTCCTTGCTTAATTATTGAATTGTACTTCACGAATCGATACTCTATTTTAATTTGCTTTAGTTGTATTATGTGGAGTGCTTGTTAATAAATCGCTATTTAACCGCAGTTTAATCGCTGACCGACTTATCGCTAATCGCAACGCTATCGCATCGCAACTCGAATTATAGGTTATGGATATTGTTTTACGTGTGTGTGCTATTATGTGTTACTTGTGCATGTTATGTTTATGTTGAGGTGATTAATCGCAAACGTAATCGCAACTCTATCACAACGCAATCTCATCGCAAACTCGAGATTCAAAGGTTATATTTATGTTATTTAGTAGTTAGGTTATTTGTGTAACGAATGGGTAATACTATCGCATCGCTTACTCGAAATGCATCGCAACACTCAACACACGAAACGAAAACCCGAAAACCAACTTGTGATTGATCATAAGTAAATTTGAGCAAAGGCAAATATCATAGTATCCTTTGGCCTGAGATACATATTGGGTCTTGATATTCACCAAATATTATACCTTGACTTAGTTCTTCGTTGTCTGTAATAAGATAGTACATAAGGCTAAGCTCAGATGTGGTACGAGGTGATTGTGAGAGTCGTATGTTAGGATCTGAGTTTGGATTGATTGTGTTTTATGTTTGAATTAAGATGAAAGACGAACAAGTAGTGCATCGGAATATAAATGGAAACAAACTTTGCACACAATCAAACAAGAGAATTGCTTTCAACATACAAGTTTAACATTGAACCGAATGCTTGAATTTATTACAAGATTCAATTACAATATGCAAGTATGTAACAAACTCCCCCTCAGCCTGAGCTCACAGTGATTGTTCATACAGGAATGAAAGTGATGAAGAGAGCTAATAGAACAGTACAGGGTACTGTTCTATTTATAGGCACGGACAAACCACTGTGGCATATTTGCTGACGTCACCATGAAAGTGACATCTAACCTCCTAACAAATTCTAAACAACTGATCTATACAAACACTGCTATGCTAACCACTGATTACAATACATTACAAACTAAACTACTGCTTTAGCCTTCCACTGTTGTGGCTCCAGCAGTACTTGATATGTTCAGCAGTGCTTGACCCATAGCAGTAGATTGATCAGCAGAGCTTTAGTCTTCATCAGTCTTTGACTTGATTAGCAGTTGTAGGTCAGCAGTTGTAAGGATCAGTGGATTGGAGGTCATCAGATGTTGAAACCACTTTCAAGGGGAAAGACTTGTATACATAACATCTGCTTATTTTGGATCCACTGCTCTGATCCAGTTTTGGCTTTAATTATCTGTTCCTCTGATAGGGTTCAATCCCAACAATCTCCCCTGGAACAGATAATGCCAAAACCCTTCATTATTTGTGGAGCTTTATTACCTCATCAACAGTTCCCTTATTTGCCCTTTGAGTTGTAACTCAAAGTCTAAGGCATCTGTGTCATCTTCATCCCTGCACAGTGGAAGATCAAGGAGATCCTGTAGATCTTCAAGACTTAGGCCAAGTGCTTGTTCCCTTGATATTTTTCTTCACTTCTCCACTAGACTTGATCACAGTCAGTACATGGGACTGTTTATCAGTTTTCCACTTTAGTACTTTTGAGCCTAGTGGGTTTCTTGGGAGATCTTTATTAGATGAGGAGTTTGGAGATTGTGGCCTGGTGATGACTGGCTGAGCAGTGCTTTGAGCTTGAGCAAGTTCAGCATTTTCAGCCATCATCTGCTTAACGACAGATTTTATGATATCATCACTAGCAGCTATATCCTCTGATGTTTCTGCATCCATCTGTTTTTGCCTTCTTCTTTGATAAAGAAAGGCACCAGCTGGAGCAGTGGCTCTTCTGATTTGCAGCTTTGGTGGTCTTGTTGAAACCTCTGCTTCAGGGTAGTCAGGTTTTTGTGGAATCTTTGGATTTTTCTTCCTTAGATCCTCCAGCTTTTTGTAAGTGGCCCTGACCTTGTCTTCTTTCCACCTCATCACTTGGTTTTTAGACCCAAAATCAGCAGTGATCAATTCCTCTTTCATTCTCCTCAGCTCCAATGCCTTATCAGGTACATTCATCTTATACTTTCCCCAATCAGGAGGAGTGTGTTTGACCTTGTTTTTAATCATTTCTTGAATCCTGGCTGCTTCACTTTCAAGCTCAGGAATGGTCCATTCTTTGTACATGTGTTTTTCTCCCTTATATTTCTTATAAGCCATGATATTTTCAATGTAGTATTTTCTCAGGGATTCATCTGCTCTTTCTAATATTTACTGACAAACATTCTTTGCAAACTGCTCCAAAGATCTGACTTGTGTGAGCAGAAATTGATAATGCCTTTGTATTTCTTTGTCAGACTTTCCTTGTAAATTTTTCTTGGAGATATCCTCTGCTTGTTGAGCCTTAACTTTCAAGTATTCTTCAATGTTGTTAGGCCTGGGATATCCTTCAAGTGATGGAAAACTCCTTTTACCAGGGTCATCCTCAAAGTAGAAGGATTTTATCTCTTCTCTGACTGCTGCAAGCTCTAGAGGATATTAGACACCTGCAGGAGTAATGTCAGTGATTGGCTTTAGAACCTGAGCTGATGAGAGAGGAACAGGGTTTGGTATAGTAACTAGTGATAAAGGTTGTGAAGATGTTGGTGGTGGTGAAGTATCATCATCTTTCAGAATTAACCTTCTCCTTTTTGGTTGAGGAGAGGCTGATGATGTTTTGGATGGATCAGTGGTGGTGATTTGAGTGGTGGTTATTGTAGTGGTAGTGATTGAAGTGGGAGGTTGCTGACTAACAGTTGTTGAAACAACTAGTGTTTCAACCACTGTTGTCATTACAACAGATGTTGTAACATCTGTTGTCTTCTGCTTTTTAGCAGGAGATGAAGGTGGTGTTGATGATGTTTTAGGTGGTGAGGTGATCTTTGGTGGTGGTGGTAAGACACTGGTTGTGGTGTATTTTGAAGTGGTGTGTGTTGAAGTGGTGGCAGGTGTTTGGCTAGTAGTTGTTGAAACTACTGAAGTATCAGCAGTTGTTGATACAGCAGGAGTTACAACAGCTGTTTGGGTGGAAGGTTGATGTTTGGAGCTTTTGGAAGGTGGTTTGGAAGCATGCTTTGTGGGCCTGGATGGTGTGTGTTTGGGTTCTCTCACTTTTCTAGTGAGATTCTTTCTTTTTAGCTCAGGATTTTTTTCATCCTTTGGCTCAGAAATACCCTGCTCATTCAGCTCCATAAATGCTCCTTTTTCCTCATTCCACCTGGATATATCCTTAGCCTCTCTATCCCTTTTTACACTTGCTTTTGTTTCAGCAAGTGCATTTGTGGTAACAGCAATCTTTTTACTACCATCTGGCAAGGGAATGTCTGCAAGCATGCTTGAATTTGACCCATCAATGTACAACCCATCTTCATATCCCTTTTTCTTCCACTGCTTTATTTTCTCCCCCTTTTTGGCATTAGCTGGTGGTGGGTTATCCACAAAGATAACAGAGGGAGGAGCAGTGCCAGTGGTGTTTAGTAAATGAGCCTTTATAGCCTTGATATCAGCTTGTGTATCCATAAACTTAGCTTCCATCATGTTTCTCAGCTTTTGAACATGTATCTAATGTTGCTGATCAGCCAGTTCTCTTTGTTGGATGAGCATAGGTTGAAACAAAGTCCATAACTCATTTGCAGCAGGTGCAGGTTGTGCAGGTGCTTGAGCTGGAGCAGCAGTGGTTGGTATCTTTTGAACTTTCAACAACTGTTGCAGCATATCTTTAATTTCTGCAACAGAGGTATCCAGTTTGTCAACTCTGTCTGTCAATTCTCGGTACATTAAACCATCACCCAACTTAATGGGATAATCTGATTTCCCACTAACAGTGGTTGTAACAGTGGTTGATTCAGGGAGTGTACTCCAAAAATCATCCACTGATGCCCCTTTATCTTGGAACTGTGGACTTCTTCCTTCAAAAAGAGAAACACTTTTTAGTGACCCAGTGAAAACTGGATACATATGTGTTTTCAGAGAAGAAATTGCCTCCAAGGAAGTCTTATTGATGTAACCACTGTCCAAATGCAAACCAGTGGGTTCAGCACTTGTAGTGGCTGCTTCACTTAGACTACCACCAAGAGTTACTTGTAACTCAAGGGGTGTAACCTCCTCAGGTGTTGTTGTTGGTGGGTTAGCAATGATTGATACATCAGGCCCAGTCACTTGTTGAGGTATGTTCTCATTGACAGGTGAGTGAGAAGGACTGGTTTGTGCCTGGTTCAAATCAAGAGCATCCAACAATATTTTTGTTTGTGGGGGAATCATGGAGGTGAGGTTGGGTGTAGAAAGAGAATTGGCCCCGGGCATTGGGCTGTGGATGAAGGAAGCAAGTGATTCCAGAGCATCATATTGTGGTGTGCCTATATGTACAACCTGTTCTTTTTTAGAAGAAGCAGGAGGAGTTTCAGGCACGGGTTGAGATCTTTCTACCATCTGTTGTGAGGAAGTAGCAGCAGTGGTTTCTTGTGACTTTTATGTTGTCACTGGCAGTTGCTATGGGATCTCATCTTCCAGAGTTGCCTTTTTTGTAGGTTTGGGGGGGGGGGGTTGAGTTTTCTTTTGTCTTGGCTTTTTGGTGATTTTAGGTGTGGGTTTCACAGCAGTTGTTTTGCTGTTGTGATCACCTAGAGCAGTAGGCTCAGCAGCAGATACCTGAGGAGCAGTGGTAGCTGCTAAATTCTGCTCAGGCACCTCTGCTTGTGTTTTGCAAGGTGTTGACATTCTTGTGAAAGTTTCAGCAGTTAAGTTGTTTATTTTAAAAGAGTCACATTGTGTTATTACATGAGCATCATCCTTACCAAATTTCTTTTGAAAGTAATAACTTAGAAATCTTGGAAAAAGTAAGAATGGCTTTTTATCAACATTTATCATTAAAGATTTTCTAGGAGTAATTAAAATTTTCATTTTGTAGAATAGCATATCCCAGGTTTTGAATCTTTAATGGTATCTCATTGAAAGCAGTTGTTTTGTTTGAAACACACATTAAAAAGGGTATGGAACAAAAATCTTGTTGCAGGTGGAAAACTACCTTTTTGTAAGGTATCCTTTTTTATTGAATCTGCATACCCCCTTTCAAGGAAATCAGTTTTTAACTCGTTTTTGGGAAAAGAAATTTTACCTTGCTAATCATTGAGTTCAGAGACTTCCGAGATGGATTGTGGTGTGATTTTGACAGCTTTATCCATTAGAGAAGAGTTAATGGCTATGACGTCATCGCCTTGTTTTTCAAGAGTAATATTTTTCCAAAACTCTCTCTGGGTTTTCAGGTAAATTGGAGCATCTGTTGTCAACAAAGTTTTGTACTTTGAAGACGACATAGTGTCAATGATGGAATCGAAGGTATCGATGGTACCTGGTTTTGTAAGGAGACCCAGATAATTGTGAGGAGCTTTGTATGGAATTTCAATGGGTGTGGTGGCCATTTGAGTGGCCTTTTTAGAAGATGATTTTGAAGTGAATTTCGCAGATGACTTTGATTTTGTCATTTTGAAGAAGGAAATCGATGAAGGATTTGAGAGAAAGAGATGGAAACTGCTTTGAGAAAGGAATTTTTGTGAATTCGATTCGACAGTAAAACCCTGTTTGGGGGTTTTGAGAAGGGTTTTATAAAGGAAAAAGTGAATGCTGACATGGCAGTGGTTACAAAAGATCTGACCGCTATGTACTGTCCACGTGCCAACCCCTGATGAAATAAAGAACAAGTGTTTTTATGAAAACCACTGATGGAACAAGATTAGTGGTTGTAACGGTAATAATGAAGGCAGTGGGTGATTTTTACTATCAGTGGATAAAAACACTGATTTTGAACAACAGTGTTTATCAAGGAAATGAGAGAACAGGGGTTGACTTTCAGCAGTGGACAGACTTTTAAGTAGAACAGACTTTTGAACAAAACAGTGGTTATGGCAGACTTTTAAGGATTTAATGAAAAATTCATTTTTAGCTATTTTAAGGATGGATTTTTGATTTTCTGAAAACATTTTAATGCTATTATGCATAGAAAAACAGGATTTTTCCTGTTATTCCATGTTTAGCATGCCAATCCTAGAGATCAAGCTTTCAAAGGTGGATGTGTCTAAAGCTTTGGTTAGCACATCTGCCAGCTGATCTTTAGTTGGAACATGGAGCAGAGAAATCAAACCTTTTTCATAGCAATCCCTCACAAAATGATGTCTGATATCAATGTGCTTGGTGGTTGAATGGGAGACTGGATTTGTGATGATATTTTTTGCTGCCTGACTGTCCAACATGAGAGGTGTCTTTAGGGCAGTGATACCAAAATCCAGCAACTGATTTTGAAGCCAAAGCAGTTGGCCTGTATAGCTTGCAGCTGCTATATACTCTGCCTCAGCAGTGGATGTGGAAACAGCTGCTTGCTTTTTGCTTTGCCAAGACACTAAACAACTGCCTAGGAATTGGCACCCTCCTGAAGTGGACTTCCTTGTTTTGTCCCATCCAGCAAAGTCACTATCTGAGAAACCTGAAAGCTCAATTTTACCATCAGCTGGATACCAGATACCAAGTGTGGGAGCACCTTTTAGGTATCTGAATATCCTTTTTTCAGCAATAAGGTTTGACTTTCTAGTGGCTGATTGGGATCTTGTACAAACACATGTTGCAAACATGATGTCTGGCCTAGATGCAGTTAGGTACAATAAAGACCCAATCATGCTTCTATATAAAGTTTGATCAACCAAATCATCCTTCTCATCAGACATGACTATTTTATTGGTTGCAATGGGTGTACTGCATGGCTTACAATCATCCATCTCAAATTTCTTCAGAAGTTCTTTGACATATTTGCCTTGATGGATAAAAGTGCCATTTTGCAGTTGCCTTACTTGGAGACCAAGAAAGCACTGGAGTTCACCCATTGCACTCATTTCAAACTCAGCTGTCATGAGTTTCCTAAATTCTTCACACATTTTGTTGCATGTGCTTCCAAAAATGATGTCATCCATATAAATCTGGACAATCATCAAATCCTTTCCTCTCCATTTGAGAAACAGTGTTTTGTCTATTTTACCTCTTGTGAAACCAATGGAAAGTAGAAAGGTGGAAAGTGTTTCATACCAGGCCCTTGGTGCTTGTTTCAAGCCATACAAAGCTTTATTTAGATTGTAGACATGATTTGGATTAAATGGATCCTCAAAGCCTGGAGGTTGACAAACATATACCTCTTCTTGAATCTTACCATAGAGGAATGCACATTTGATATCCATTTGATACACCTTCATGTTGTGGTTAACAGCAAAGGCCTGGAATAATCTGATAGCTTCAAGTCTTGCTACAGGGGAAAATGTTTCATCATAGTCAATGCCCTCTTCCTGTCTGAACCCTTGAACCACAAGCCTGGCTTTATTCTTAACAACAATACCCCTTTCATCAGTTTTATTTTTGAAGACCCATTTTGTGCCAATAGGACTTACACCCTCTGGCATTGGTACAAGCTCCCAAACTTGTTGTCTTCTAAACTGTTGGAGCTCCTCTTGCATGGCTTCTACCCAGCTGTTGTCTTTTAGTGCCTCTTGGTACTTGACTGGCTGATGGAGAGATAGGAAACCAGCAAAAAGATAAATGTTTTGGGATTGACTTCTTGTGAGCACCCCTTCATTGATGTTGCCAATAATTTGGTCAGGTGGATGAGATTTCAAGAAGATAAGATCTCCTTGGTATGGAACAATGGCATTAAGTGGGGAGGGCTGCAGATGTGAATCATCTGAGCTAACCACTGCTGGTGACTTTGATGATCCAGCAGTGGCATCAAAAGGTGGTGGAATAGGAGGTAATGGTGTGGACACAAGCTGTCTTTGATCCACTGTTTGAGGACTTTTATCAACAGTGTTTGATGATGTGGAAGCAGGGGTTAATGGGCTACTTTGGTCAACAACTGTTGAGGTAGCAGTGGTTGAACTTTGACAGTTGTTTTGAGCATCTGCTGCTCTTCCACTTGATGCAGACTTTTGTTGTGGAATGATGATTTCATATCCATAGTCTGATGATGAATTTTCTAATGGACCTACATAGTTAGACTTGACAGCAACACTTTCAAATGTGAATTTATCAAGATCAAATAAGTCTGCAGGATTTGTTGGGATTTTCATTGATGAAAGTTCATTGAACTTTACATTCAAAGTCTCTTCCACTGATGCCCCTTTGTGTTAAACACTTGTAGGCCTTAGCAGTGGTTGACTATCCCAGATGATAACCACAATCAATTTTGGCTACAAACTTTGAGATAGAATCTTTTAAGTTTAAAATGAAGCATGGGCAGCCAAAAACCTTGAAATATGAAATAAATGGCTTTATTTTATACAACAGTTCATAGGCAGTGTTTTGATGCCTGGGGTTGATTAAAACTCTGTTTTGAACATAGCAAGCAGTGTTTACTGCCTCTGTCCAAAAAGTTAATGGCAAACCTGAATCAGCAAACATGGTTCTGGCAGCCTCAATCAAGGTCCTGTTCTTTCTTTCAACAACCCCATTTTGTTCTGGTGTTCTTGGAATGTTGTATTGCCTCACAATTCCTTTTGACACACAGAAATCATCTAACTCCTTGTTCCTGAACTCTGTGCCATTATCACTTCTGAACATTTTTACTGGCAAGTCAAACTGCTTTTCAACCTGTTTCACAAAGTCTTGCAGAATGCCTGCAGTCTCATCTTTTGAGTGTAAAAAGTAAGTCCATGTAAACCTAGAAAAGTCATCAACAATAACCAAACAATATCTCTTTTTCTTAAGACTCATGACTTTAACTGGGCCAAACAAATCCATATGTAGCATTTACAAACATTTGGTTGTTTTGGACTCATCAATTGATTTGTATGAGCTTTTATGTTGTTTTCCTTTTAGACAGGAAACACAATGCTCAGGACAGGTGAACAGTTTTTGAGGTAAACCTCTTACTAACCCCTGTTTTGAGATGGTAATGATTGTCTTGAGATTTGTGTGCCCCAATCTCCTGTGCCATAGTTCTGTCTCTTTGTTTGAGGCAGTAGAGAACAGACAGGCATCAGTCCTGGGGCTCTCTTTTGACATATCAACTACATAAACATTGCCACTTCTTTGAGCAACAAGTTTGGTTTTACCAGTTTTTATTATTGCTTCAATCTTTTCAACCATTTCTGGTCCAAAAATCCTACAACAATCCTTTGTGAAGAATGAGACATAGCCCTTATCACTCATTTGTGAAACACTCAGGAGGTTGAATTTTAGATTGTCTATCAGATTGACATTTTCAAATTTTACATTACTAGACTGTACTGTACCAGACCCCAGAACTTTCCCTTTACTGTTATTACCAAAGGATATATCACCCCCTCCATGGATTTTGAAATCTTTGAGTAGGGCTTTACATCCTGTCATGTGCCTGGAGCCTCCACTATCTACATACCAAAGGCTATCTAAGCATGCAGAAGCTCCCTGCACATGAAGTAAAAGGATTAGTTCATTAGGGTCTCCAAAGCCAATAAGGCTTTGGATGGGGTCTCAACAGTGTCTGGGATGACTTCAGGTGGATGGACAGTGGTTAGCTCAGGGGTTTGAACATTTTTAGGAATGTTTGTCTCTAAACATTATTAGGGGTCTTGACCAATCACCTGCTGATAACCAAAAGGATAACTGTTCACTCTTGGTTTAGAAGGCTTTTTGTAAGCCTCATAAACATGTGGGATCCTTTAGTATGTTGGTTGTCCCTTACCTCTTCTGTATTGATTGGCAGGGGGTGCATCAGTCACCTGAACATCTCTTTTGACAGATGTTTGGTTCAGCTGTTTTGTAACAGCTGTTTGGACTGGCACAAACAGTGGTTGGTTCTTGGTGAACTTGACAGATGATGTTGATGAACTTAAGGATGTTTTTGCAGTGTACTCATTCCTTTTTACATCAAAGTTTTTGAGATACACACATTCTTGAGTTTTGTGGTTTGTTTTACCACATATGGTGCAGCTCTCAGCAGGTATAATAACACTTGTTTTGTTTAGATCATATGCTTTTAGATGAAAACAGTCTTTTGTTAGATGATTCTTCTTTTCACAAAAATCACAAAACAAGTTTTTGATCTTTTCTCTTTTCTTCCTTTTCTCAGACTCCTTAGCAACAGAGTTTTGAACCACTGTTGGGATGTCTTTGAGAGGAATGACCTTTGCTTTAGGAGCTTTTACACCATCAGTGGCTGTGATGTCCATTGGTTTAAAATTCTCAAGAATGTCACACTCATCAGACCATGAGGGTTTAAATTGGTATTTCTCAATTTCCTCAAAAGTTGAGGATCCCATAGATCTTTCCAGAGTGATTTTGTTACCAAGTTTGTCAGTTATCTTAACTTCTTGGCCATTCTTGTTTGTTGGTGTTATTTCAACTGAACCAGCTTGTTTAGTAGCAGTGTTTTCAATTTCATCATATTTTCTAAAACCTATGCCAAAATTTACATTGCTTTCAAGTTGTTTTTCTAACATGACCTCATAACCTTTGCAAGATTCCACCCATCTTTCACAAGTGATTTGGGTGGATTCCAACTCCTTTTTGCAAACCTGGTATTTTTCTACCATTTTTTGGAGTTGGTTCTTGGTTATGCTTTGCTCTTCTTTTAAGCTGCAGATTTCTTTATCTTTTTCAGCCAATTTGTTTTTAAGTTCTTTTAAAGACCTTTCAAATTTGACCTCATCATTCAACATGTGACACCTGTGCCTACACGGCCATCAAACAGATACCAAATCAATGAAATATTGTATTTCATACTTGGGATTGGTATAAATATGTGTATCATTTGCACATATCAATTTTTTTCGATTTCGAGCTCTAAATCGCTTTCTGGAAAGTTATACGCGCACTAATGCGTAAACTTAATCAGTTTAATGAGACAAACACTCCGGAGTAGTGACATTGTCTTAACATACCTTAAATAACCGTTACATAACTTAGAAATAAGTTTTGGAAGGTTTGGTGTGTCGAAATCAAGTTTATTGGCTTACAGGGACTAAATTCGACAAACTACGAAAGTATGTTGATTAATACTGTAACGGACATTCCGGAACATCAATATATGCTTAACATACCTTAAATAACAATTACATAACTTAGAAATAAGTTTTGAAGGCTTTGGTGTGGCAAAATCAAGTTTATTCGCTTACAGGGACTAAATTCAACAAACTGCGAAAGTATGCCGATTCGTACTGTAACGGAGAATCCAGAACATGACTATAAGTTAAAAATACCCTAAATATCCTTTACATAGCTTAGAAATAGGCTTTGAGGGGTTCGGTGTGCTAAAATAAACTTTTTGGTCATTCAGGGACTAAAAGCGTCAAAAAGTGCATAAGTTTGCATTTTCGCGCATATCTTACGTTCTAAATACATCCGGACATCCAAACCTTTATGTAATCATTAAAATATTTTATTTTATTGATTGGCATGATAAAATTCCATTCGTCATGTAATTTGGATCGTTTTTCGCATTCGTTCGTGTTCCGTCGTAATTAACCGAACAACGCAACCGTACGACCATACGAACTGACATCCGAGATATTTTAGAGCATGTTTCATGTTCCCTATACTTTAACTTCATTTTAGAGCCTTAAAATGGGATTAACGGGGCTTAAACGTGTCAAAAATGCATCAAAAACCATGTTTTGCACATTCAGAGACCAAAATTGACAATCTGCCATAGTTATCTTAGGAAGGGACCAAAGTTGAAAATCTGATTTCCATCTTGTTCCAGTTGTTCCCCTCATTTTCACATGGTTTTAATGATACTAGGGGCTTTTTTTGGGGTACCCATGGTATTCTAAAACCATGGGCACACATGTAAGGTCCAGATCGAAGCTCGGTTTTCGATAAACGATCCTAACGGTCTTGGTTTTCCTATAAATACCCCCACCCTCTTGCTTCAAAACTCATATTTGATCTGATTTGGCTCTCTAAGTTGAAGTATACACTTCATACCAGAGAGTAATCGGATCAAAACTTCCATTCTTGGACCCGTCATAAGTCCTCTTTCGTTCTTTTTCGCGTGAAAGTCAAACTGTGTTTGACTTTCTGCTTTAACCAGTTTATGGTCAACATGAAGTTCGTTTGAACTTCATAACATGAGCGTAATCACGATGGTTTTAGTCTCTTGTGACTATACCTACTGATTACCACGTTATCTAGGCATAGTGGCGAGTCGTAGTTTCAGCCAAAATGCGTATTCTTGCGTATTTTGTAACCAAACTACTTTTAGGTATCAAAACCGTTTGTTTTGATACCAAACCTGTTTTCTAAATTTGTTAAACATGTTTTAACATGTTTAGCTAGTCACTTTAGGTTTAGCGCTTATATAGGGTCGTAAGGTAAGCAGTCTAAACAACCGCTTAGACTTTCGAACCCGACCCGTTTGGTCGATCTATAGGATCCGACCAAACACATTAGGTGACCATAGTTGTATAGGGAATAACCTTCCAAGGTTATACCTTATGGTCATGTCGTTTAGTTGGTTATATGATAGGTAGTTTATATGCCATAGGAAAATTACCAAAATGCCCTTTTTACGCCAAAATTCATTTTAAGCATATGTAACATAACTTTTGACATCTAAACTGATTTGGCAACATTATTAGACATGTTAAGGCATATATTACTTGTCATACGACTAGTCAGGTGGTCTAAACGTGTTTTACGCAAACGACGCGTTAAAGTAGCGTAAGCTACCTAAACGGGTCGTAATGGGTCGTTAGCACTTAGGATAGGTTTCGTTTTAGAATGTAGGCTTTGTTAAACCATGTTACATGAGTTCCTATACTCATTTGGTTTACGTAACCTCATTTTATCCGATCTTCCAATTTAGGTCCGTTTATTTACATAGTTACCTATATTAGGTGCCGTTTGATTTCCGTGATCCCTCTAGCTTTGCTTGGTTGTTATTCAAGACTTCTAAGCACCCTCAAGTGAGTACATAGTCCCCTCTTTTATTGTTTTTCAAACATTTTGGGGTGAAACACATGTGCCTACTTGTTACTTTCATGCTTTCCATGTTTCCATATCATATACTTGCTATGTTCATTAGTACACTATTAGTACATGATTTCATTATGTTTTTGCTATGTATGTCCATTTAGTGCATACTTAGTACATTGTTTTACATTTCATTTTATGCTATGTATGTCCATTTAGTGCATACTTAGTACATTGTTTTACATTTCATTTTATGCTATGTATGTCCACTTAGTGCATACTTTGTACCTTGTTTACATTTCATTTTATGCTATGTATGTCCATTTAGTGCATACTTAGTACATTATTTTACATTTCATTTCATGCTATGTATGTCCATTTGTTGCATACTTACTACATTATTTTCATAAAACATGCTTACATTTTGGTATGACATTTGGTATGTTTAAATGGCTCAAAAATACATTTATTAACAACTCCCGTTCGTTAGTAGGTAGTGGTACCATAGGAATTGACAACTCCCGTTCCTGACATCCTAGGTATGTTTGGATGGAAGGAATGACCGAATTCGATAAACATAACTCAGATAAATCTTTAATTCGTTTAAGGGTTTATCGCCACAGTCTCAAGGCTTGAATGTATGCATTTTCACAATACCGCATAGATGTTTGTATCAGTAAAGCATGCATTATTTTACAAAACATAAATTTTGATTTATAATTTATCAAATGCATTGTTTTGTACATTCCTTTCTTATAGGGTCGAGTAAATGCTTTTAATCAATAAAGGCTTTTCATTCACTCTACATCACATTTGTTTACTCAATAACATTTCAACATTTGTTTAAACATTACATTTAGTTATACATGGACATTTTTACATTGGTGGTTTGTTTGGGTAAGTGATTTAAGTAACGAGACATGTGTAATATGATAAAAGCATGGTGGATACGCCGCTGGTACTTCCTATATATAAGTGCTTTTATGATATCACATATCGTAGCGTTATTTAAACCATTTCAATTTTGACATATTACATTTTACACAATTAAAATATCTTTACAAAACATTGTTTTACAAACAACACATTTTATACAAATTCATTTTACTTGGTTATTTATTTAACCATATATATTTCCTTTATATCATCTGTTTCCTTATCGATTTTCATATGATTTATAAAAGAAAAACATTTTACAAGGATCATGACTGACTTTTGTTAAATAACTTTTTCTAAACTTATAAGTCATGAATCCTAAATCAATAAAACCTATGTATCTCACAGGCATTTTAATGCTGACGTACCTATTTTCACATGTGTTTCAGGAAATGATGCATAGGATTGATCAAGTTACACTTAGGCAGACTTGGGCCTTAGTGACAATAAAAGATGCAAGACTAGTTAATTATGTTATGCTTCCTTGATGTTAAGACATTGTAACTCTTTTAAATCAATAAAACAAAATTTCAAATTTACATGTGTTATGAAACAATGATTCTGTTACAACACTCCCCAATGTTTCCCCCACGATTTGTTGTTTTACGTGGTCGGGGTGTGACAAAAAAGTTTGTATCATAGCTCGTGGTTATAGGGAATTAGGTTATTAGTAATGCTTTGACCTAGTCTATAACCTTCCTAGGACCATAACGCGAGTTTACATGCGTTTAGATCTTAAAACAATACCGTCACCTATCCTTAGGCGACAACCACAACAAGAACACAAATTTTGAATTCGCTTCAAAAACCAATCATTTGTTCTTGGATGATTGATTACTAGGTTATGAACCCTCTAATTTTTCAAATTCTAGTCAAAGTTTCGGTCTTATAATGTGAACACGTGCAAACTGGAAGGGTGAATGCCTGTACTCTGATTTTTCTGTCTAAGGCTAGAGTGTTCGTACAAATCCGCAGTATCGGACCAGTCACTCTTACCTGGGAACTCTTGGGGTGAGTGTTCACTTATAGGCAAGCATGTCTCAGTGATACATTAATATGACCCGTTTACTTTGATTTGTCACCGTCTCATTTGTTTGCCTTAGGTAACAAACAAATGATCGCAATTTTATGCATTGCCATCCTGTTTTGATTATCCGATAACATCTCACTTGTTTCTTCCCCATGCCTTTCATTTCTTCTAGAATGTCTTTTCATCGCAGCGACACTAAAATGTCTGAGCAAACTGCCAAATTTGCCCAGCGAATAGGCGAGGTAATCCTGAAGTCGGTGGATTTAGGTATCGCCATGTCTGGTCTCAATAATGGAGCCACCCAAGAAGCATCGAAAGAATCAGAAGCCAAGCCTTCGAAAAGGTCAAGGAAGCGTAAAGCCCCAAAGAATCCTCCAGTCGTTACACCAAATCAAGCAGAACCTAGCCAAGTGGCAGCACCACCAGCCAAGAAGCCGTACTTGGGAACTGCTTCCTTGTGCAATCGATGCAACCATCATCATCCAGATCAAACACCATGTTTCAAATGTACCCACTGTGGACGATGGGGACATTTGGTTGACGTGTGCCGCTTTGCTATCCAAAACAAAGCTGTTCCAAATCTTGCTGCTACTCAACTCCAAGCCAACCCTGCTCAAGCTCACTTTCCTCCTGGATCGTGCTACAACTGTGGCAAGATGGGTCATTTCGTGAATAAATGCCCAAAGATTGTCAATGAAAATCCAACCCACGGATGAGCATTTGGTTGATTAGAAAATGTTGCTACTTTGAATAATTTGAATCTGTTGCTTTTATATCTTTTGTTGAACCCTGAAGCAATTTGCTTTGTTTACAAATAAATTGTTGTTCACAATTCTGATGTACAAGTGTAGTTACATATGTGTATGGCATTTCCCTATGATATCTACATCAAGGAACTATGTTCTTTAAACAAACTACTCTTGTGATTCTCCCTTTCAAGTGATCGCTCATGATTTCCTCGAAAATTTTAAGTATTCGTTTCATTCTAAGAAACGAAGTACAGGAAATAACGCGACATTATGAGTAATCGTGCTTTTTGCACATTTGTGCCTTTAAATCCTTGGTTTGATAACTAAGGGTAATTTTTTTTAATCTCATGCCCATTACATTCTGATTTTCATAACAACATGCATAGCATAAGTTTTCAAAAAAAAAAAAACAACCTTCATGATTTCAAAAAAAAAACATTTTATATATAGTTTGAAAACATTTTTAATATAGTATATTTACCTGACATATTAAGTGCATTATTTCAAAAGTGTCATTCATATTTTCAAAAACCTTATACATAATTTCAAAATTTCATCTCGCATGATTTTAAAACATTTTATAAATATACTTATCTAATACACCTACTTTATGATTTCAAAAGTATTATGTAAGGTTTCAAAAACATTAAGCGTGTTTCAAAAAGAACCCCATGCATAGTTTTCAAAAACATTTTCCCAATACATTGACTTAAACCTTCAAACTCTGCTTCATATGTCGCCTTGGCATATCTAGCGCCTCAACTTCATAAGCATTTTACTTCATGTTTCAACTTAAGCACGTCTAGTGCAAGGTTTTGAAACGCCTCCCGCTTTTCAAATCCTAAAATCCATATGGGATCTTCCTACATTCACAATTAGATCCTTGTGGATGATTATCGTTCAAATCAGAGTCCTTCATTGGATTCCTTGTATGCCTTAATTCGAACATTTCGATTCCTCATAATCGAAATCAAATTTTCTTTTTAAGATCTTCCTATCTTTATAGTTAGATTCTTGGAAATATTTAAAGTGCCAATCAAAATCCACAGATTGGATACCTGATGTGCTTTAAATACATGTGCGCAATTAACAAAACAAATTAACAAAATGATAACAAATTAAATATCAAGATAAACAATTTTATGGTTATGTGATTATGTGTTATGTGTTTTCTTTTGTGTTTTCATTATCCAAATCCTCGTAGAATCTTCCATATCTTCATGTGAAAGATTCATAGTAGGATATCCAAAGGTACTACCTTAAATCCTTAATGGGCTTCTACGTAATAGTTAAGACCCTTGGATTATATAGTACCATTCCATAATTCAAAGAGACCCTTTGAGTGATCTAGTCAAAAAATTGATTCAGAATCTGGTTAAGAATGACATGTGATGATTTAAGCTGAAAAGACTCCTTGGTAGTCTATTTAAATCATTTATCGATTTAATTAAAAGGACCCTAAGATGGTCTAGTCACACTCATCACAGGTTTGATCATTTGGTTTTCCCCTACACGTTATAAAATGCACTGTGCGGACTATGCAAGGAATTACGTAATTATGGACGCGTACATAATTATGAAATTTAGTGCACAGAAACCAAAGTAAGATTTATCATGTGTAAGAACCTATAGTGGCAACAATAACAAAACGTGAACAATGTAATGAAGGTATGGTGGACGCACCAATAACGCTTTATATGCTTGTATATAAGTGTCCCTCTTACATTGCAAGCATGATGTTATTAAAGTTACTAGAAGTTCAGAACCTTAACCTGTGTTGTTTTATCTATTCAACTTCATGTTTCAAGATCTCACAAATTTCCTCTAAATAAATTTCGGGACGAAATTTTCTGAAGTAGGGGAGACTGTGACACCTGTGCCTCCACGGCCATCAAACAGATAGCAAATCAATGAAATATTGTATTTCATACTTGGGATTGGTATAAATATGTGTATCATTTGCACATATCAATTCTTGTTCGATTTCGAGCTCTAAATCGCTTTCTGGAAAGTTATACGCGCACTACTGCGTAAACGTAATCAGTTTAATGCGACAAACACTCCGGAGCAGTGAAATGGTCTTAACAATCCTTAAATAACCCTTACATAACTTAGAAATAAGTTTTGGAAGGTTTGGTGTGTTGAAATCAAGTTTATTGGCTTACATGGACTAAATTCGACAAACTGCGAAAGTATGCTGATTCATACTGTAACAGACATTATGGAACATTAATATATACTTAACATACCTTAAATAACCTTTACATAACTTAGAAATAAGTTTGAAGGCTTTGGTATGGCAAAATCAAGTTTATTCGCTTACAGGGACTAAATTCGACAAACTGCGAAAGTATGCCGATTCGTGCTGTAACGGACAATCCGGAACATGACCATAAGTTAAACATACCCTAAATATCCTTTACATAGCTTAGAAATAGGCTTTGAGTGGTTCGGTGTGCTAAAATAAACTTTTTGATCATTCAGGGACTAAAAGCGTCAAAAAGTGCATAAGTTTGCATTTTCGTGCATATCTTACGTTCTGAATACATCCAAACATCCAAAACTTTATGTAATCATTAAAATATTTCATTTTAGTGATTGGCATGATAAAATTCCATTCGTCGCGTAATTTGGATCGTTTTTCGCATTCGTTCGTGTTCCGTCGTAATTAACTGAACAACGCAACCGTACGACTATACGAACTGACATCCGAGATATTTTGAGCATTTTTCATGTTCCATATACTTTAAATTCATTTTAGAGCCTTAAAATGGGATTAACGGGGCTTAAACGTGTCAAAAATGCATCAAAAACCATGTTTTGCACATTCAGGGACCAAAATTGACAATCTGCCATAGTTATCTTAGGAAGGGACCAGAGTTTAAAATCTGATTTCCAGCTATTCCCCTCATTTGCACATGGTTTTAATGAAACTAGGGGCTTTTTTTGGGGTACCCATGGTATTCTAAAACCATGGGCACACATGTAAGGTCCAGATCGAAGCTCGGTTTTCGATAAACGATCCTAACGGTCTTGGTTTTCCTATAAATACCCCCACCCACTTGCTTCAAAACTCATATTTGATCTGATTTGGATCTCTAAGTTGAAGTATACACTTTATACCTTAGAGTAATTGGATCAAAACTTCCATTCTTGGACCCGTTGTAAGTCATCTTTCGTTCTTTTTCGCGTGGAATTCAAACTGTGTTTGACTTTCTACTTTGACCAGTATATGGTCAACATAAAGTTATTTTAACTACATAACGTGAGCGTAATCACGATGGTTTTAGTCTCTTGTGACTATACCTACTGATTACCACGTTATCTAGGCATAGTGGCGAGTCGTAGTTTCGGCCAAAATGCGTATTCTTGCGTATTTTGTAACCAAACTACTTTTAGGTATCAAAACCATTTGTTTTGATACCAAACCTGTTTTCTAAATTCGTTAAACATGTTTTAACATGTTTAGCTAGTCACTTTAGGTTTAGTGCTTATATAGGGTCGTAAGGGAGGCGGTCTAAACAACCGCTTTGACTTTCGAACCCGACCCGTTTGGTCGATCTTTAGGATCCGACCAAACACATTAGGTGACCATAGTTGTATAGGGAATAACCTTCCAAGGTTATACCTTATGGTCACGTCGTTTAGTTGGTTATATGATAGGTAGTTTATATGCCATAGGAAAATTACCAAAATGCCCTTTTTACGCCAAAATTCATTTTAAGCATATGTAACATAACTTTTGACATCTAAACAGATTTGACAACATTATTAGACATGTGAAGGCATATATTACTTGTCATACGACTAGTCAGGCGGCCTAAACGCGTTTTACACAAACGACGCGTTAAAGTAGCGTAAGCTACCTAAACGGGTCGTAATGGGTCGTAAGCACTTATGATAGGTTTCGTTTTAGAATGTAGGCTTTGTTAAACCATGTTACATGAGTTCCTATACTCATTTGGTTTACGAAACCTCATTTTATCCAATCTTCCGATTTAGGTCCGTTTATTTACATAGTTACCTATATTAGGTGCCGTTTGATTTCCGTGATCCCTCTAGCTTTGCTTGGTTGTTATTCAAGACTTCTAAGCACCCTCAAGTGAGTAAATAGTCCCCTCTTTTCTGTTTTTCAAACATTTTGGGGTGAAACAAATGTGCCTACTTGTTACTTTCATGCTTTCCATGTTTCCATATCATATACTTGTTATGTTCATTAGTACACTATTAGTACATGATTTCATTATGTTTTTGCTATGTATGTCCATTTAGTGCATACTTAGTACATTGTTTTACATTTCATTTTATGCTATGTATGTCCACTTAGTGCATACTTAGTACCTTGTTTTACATTTCATTTTATGCTATGTATATCAATTTAGTGCATACTTAGTACGTTGTTTACATTTCATTTTATGCTATGTATGTCCATTTAGTGCATACTTAGTACATTATTTTACATTTGATTTCATGCTATGTATGTCCATTTCTTGCATACTTAGTACATTATTTTCATAAAACATACTTACATTTTGGTATGACATTTGGTATGTTTAAATGGCTCAAAAATACATTTATTAACATTAGCTACGCCGTTTAAATGGCTCAAGGCTTGAATGTATGCATTTTCACAATACCGCATAGATGTTTGTATCAGTAAAGCATGCATTATTTTACAAAACATAAATTTTGATTTATAATTTATCAAGTGCATTGTTTTGTAAATTCCTTTCTTATAGGGTCGAGTAAATGCTTTTAATCAATAAAGGCTTTTTATTCACTCTACATCACATTTGTTTACTCAATAACATTTCAACATTTGTTTAAACATTACATTTAGTTATACATGGACATTTTTACATTGGTGGTTTGTTTGGGTAAGTGATTTAAGTAACGAGACGTGTGTAATATGATAAAAGCATGGTGGATACGCCGCTGGTACTTCCTATATATAAGTGCTTTTATGATATTACATATCGTAGCGTTATTTAAACCATTTCAATTTTGACATATTACGTTTTACACAATTAAAATATCTTTACAAAACATTGTTTTGCAAACAACACATTTTATACAAATTCATTTTCCTTGGTTATTTATTTAACCATATATATATCCTTTATATCATCTGTTTCCTTATCGATTTTCATATGATTTATAAAACAAAAACATTTTACAAGGATCATGACTGACTTTTGTTAAACAACTTTTTCTAAACTTATAAGTCATGAATCCTAAATCAATAAAACCTATGTATCTCACAGGCATTTTTATGCTGACGTACCTATTTTCACATGTGTTTCAGGAAATGATGCATAGGATTGATCAAGTTACACTTAGGCGGACTTGGGCCTTAGTGACAATAAAAGATGCAAGACTAGTTAATTATGTTATGCTTCCTTGTTGTTAAGACATTGTAACTCTTTTGAATCAATAAAACAAAATTTCAAATTTACATGTGTTATGAAACAATGATTCTGTTACAACACTCCCCGATGTTTCCGCCACGATTTGTTGTTTTACGTGGTCGGGGTGTGACACAACACTCTATCCCTAAGGTTTTCATTCATCTCTTTAATGTTAGCAAATGCTATGATGCATTTGTCTGAACACAGATTTTCAGGAACCTGAGATGATACCTTAGCTGCAGCCATCATGGCACAATCACATTGATGATCATTTTCTTCATCAGCTCTCTCTTCTTTCTCACCTTCTTTCTTTTCTTCCTTTTCTTCTTCTTTGGACCAAGGGTCAAACAATGGTTCAATCATGGTTTCTGAATTTTCTCCCAGCAGTAGTTCACCAGCAACAGCAGTAACCACTGCTTCAACAACTTCATCCACTGTTTCATCACTTGTTTTCCCTTTTTCAGCATTCAGCTCTTCTGGTATTGACTCTAATGCCATAAGACAAAATTCATCATTAGAAGCATCATTTGTAGCATAGAGTGCAAAATTTTCATCTCCTAGCTCATCAGGTAACCTGCTCCAGTCAACAAAGCCTTGGGTGAAAAAGCTTTGCTGATCTGGTTGAACCATTGCTGGTGGTGCAGCTTGTTGTGGTGCAACTGGTTGCACTTGAACCTGAGGTACAGGAGCCTGAACATACTGAATTTGAGGGACAGTGGTTTGAACATAATGCACAGGAACAAGGTTTGCATAGTGAGCAGTGTTTACATGGGCAGCAGGGGTATAATGGGAATAGTGCACAGTGCTTTGGTTTTGTGGTCTAGGGTTTGAGCTGGGATGAATAACAATTGGACCAGCAGTTTGACTCCTACACTCCCTAGCAAAGTGTCATAACCTATTGCACTTATAGCACTTGATCTTAGACTTCTCCAACCCCACTTTTAAATTCCCATGCAACCCTGGGAATTTTCTCCCTGTCCTTTTGTAAAATTTGCTTGTTCTTACACTAAGCAATGCCAATTGATGCAAAATGTCCATTTCTTCAAGGTCAGTTGGATCAAAGTGTTGTAAGTCATTCAGTTCAAAGCACAAGTTATCTGACATCTAGTTTTCACAATTTGCAGTAAAAGCATAATTTGCAAAGTGAGAATCAGAGTTGTTAAAGTTTCCACCAGCAGTTATATCAATAAAATGATCATAACTCTGATCCTTACTACTGCTACCAGATTTTTCCTGACCAAAGAGAGCTGTGTTGCCAAATGAATAATCATCAGCAACTTTACCAGACTCTTGCAACTTCTTTTTCTGGTTTAACTCTCTTTCATAGGTTAGGAGTCTACCATGAAGTTGGGCCAGGGTCAGATCTTTGAACTCAGCTGAATTTCTAGTTACAAAGGAAATTGTATCCCATTTTTTAGGCAGTGATCTAAGAAACCTGTTGTTTTGTGTAGAATTAGCAAATGTAACTTTAACAAGTCTTAGCTCACTAATGTAGGATCAAGAAACGATCTGAACGAGTCTTCAGAAGAGCTCTAAACTGATTCAAAGGCGGAATTCGATGAATCAGAGTTTGTTTCAGCTTGATATTCACTATTAACTGTCTCTTGTATTGATTAGAACACGTTTACAGACTTGGAGACACTTTGGCAGAGCTTCGCTACCGGAATCTGAAAGTTACAAATGAAAAACTCAAGTCACATATTTATACTATTTCCACTTCGTTTGAACAGGCATTTCCACTTCGTTTGAACTGTCCACTTCGTTTGAACTGGCTTGTTCACCTTTGTTTCCTGTTTATCTCGAACTGCGTGACTTGATCTTTCATTACTAATCTAAGACTCGAACGAAGATGAAGTCGACAGACAACTTCACTAACAGACTCCCCCTTGAATGTTGACGGAATCTTCAGTGAGAGTCTTCAACATGACGACTCTTCAATCTTGATCGATCTTCTTTTTTTCTTAGCATGTACCAGGATATTCTTTTTGGCTCTAACCTCGTCAGACTCCCCCTCTCATCATGATGGGATCGCCATCTGGAATTAGCTATCACCTTGAGATCAAATCCTGGCTTTAACTCTTGTTCAGCACATCTCCTGCACACTTCTCACCAAAACATAAGTTTTTACTTAAATCAATAAAAAAAACTTACTAGAAATAGTTACACCAAGTTCAAATTAATGACCCTGATTAACTAATCTTAACTTCTTTCTTAATTCAAAATTTTTCAATTCAGCACTCAAACCCAACCCTGTCCATCATGTTTAGCACTTGAAATTTCGAAAATCAGCTTATCAACATCAGTTGTCGAAAATCTTTTTAGATTTTTCAAAATTTATGCTAAAACACACTAAAATCTTTTTGGATTTTTTAATGAAATGAAATACAGTAAAGAAATATTTACAGACAATATTTTTTTGAGTTTGTGTAAGAGGATCATATCAGCTTCTGAGACAAATCACCAACACCGTTAAGCTTCATTACATTTTAAGCTCTAAACAATTCACTTAGATTGTCAGTATACTGATCCACTTAAATTTTCACACAAAGTTCAACTGCTTCGAGATATGATATTAATGTATTAAGAACTTAAACTCAATCGCGTGTCCCACCTCAGAATATACTCCCGTATCCAGATCCCAATATTCAGTCTTACAGGTAATTATGACACAAATGATATCTGTAGGGGTTAATAAATTATGAAGAATCATGAGAGCTCAGGTCAGAACTACCGTTCAGCAGAGAGATCATGACTCAACTTTTGGGTGTGTCCCCTTTAGAGGATCTTTTTTTTACAACAGCATTGCTAAGCAATTTTATTGTCTTATCATATATGCTGAGGGTGATACTATGTTTCAAGCATTGCAGAAAGTATTATTCGAGGACTAGGTCAGAACTTCCATTCAGCAGAAGTCCAAGAATAATACCCCAGATATCACTGAGTATAAAGACCTAGTATATCAGAAAAAGGAATCTTTCAAACAAGATTTCGGGGGTTACCCATATATCCGAGAGATGTTTCCCCACGATATAAGCAAGTTTGAAATTTAGGTTTATATCTCGTCACAATCTACTAAATGTGCAAAAACCTACTGGCACATCATCAGTGAGACCGTTTATCACTTTTAACTTTCCAATTCTTTAGCATGTTGTGATCGTCCACTGATGTATTATCATTTCCTCTTCTTGACAACAAAACTCATTTTTGTTTTATCATGGTTTTGTCTTTTTCAAATTTTCAAATGTTTTTGGATTTTCTAAAAAATTCTTACTCCCCCTAAAATGCAAACACATTTTAGGAAATTTGAAAACAAACTGTGCAATAAAATGACAACCAATATCGAATCACCTCAATTCGCCATTCACTTGGCATAAACAATCAGAACTCCCCCTCACAACAAACCATTTTCTCATTAAGATTTCAAAACACTTAAGTTTGTTTTAATCAAAATGATTTTTCCGGAAAATAAGTTTGTTTTTACCACTTGTAAAGTTGGGGGTGTGGTTCATCATTTTGTCTTCAACCACTTGTAGAAAATCAAGTACAAATTAATGTCCCTGATTTACCACTTGTACGAAAAATCCAACTAAGAAAGATAGATGCCGATTCCTGCTCCACGCTTACAAACCTGGGAGCTCCGGCAAGTCAGGTTTTTCTATTTAAACAGATTCACCCAAGCCTGACGGTCCTTGAGTGATTTTGAATTCTTGTTCAACAATGGTGGAAAATTTGCATCATCCATTGTTAGACCAGAATTCTCATTTTTTACCTCAAACGATGGCTCTTCTGGCTTTACCAAACCAGATTCATTGCCTGCACGTGGCTTGTCTGACTTTGATGAGTCAGATTCATCGCCAACAACTGGCTCCTTTGTTTCTTCGGAAACAAATTCATCACCAGCAACTTTATTTTTCATCTTTCTCTCTTTCGTCCTCAGATTTGTATCTGATGAATGCGTTTTGCTTGACTTGTCATTCTTTGGAGAGCAAGACGATTTATCAGAACATTTATCTATTTTACCAGTTGTATCCGAGGACAAAATCCTTTCGAGATACTCTCTCGCTTTCATTCTTTTCTTCCTCAGTCTGTCTTTTTGCCCTTGAGAAAGCTTTACTTTCTTTTCTTGAACTTTCTTTTCTTGAACTTTCTGTTCTTGAACTTTAGGTTCTTGAACTTTCTGTTCTTTGGGCTTTCCTTTGACATTGACTGGTTTCTTTGCCATTTTCTGAGATTCAGTCCTCGATCTTCCCGTTGATCTCATTGGGCAATCTCTGGCAATGTGACCTTTAATATTGCAGTTATAGCATCTTCTCGTTTCATAACTCCAACTTTGGCAGTTAACAGCAATGTGTCCTCTCACACCACAAGTGTAACACACTCTGTTATCGTACCAATCACCACTTTCAGTCCAAACATTCAGATCATAGCACTGTTTGGCTTGGTGATAATCATTTCTCCTCTTGTTTGCTGGATTTTGCTTTTGAGCACTGTGGTCAAACCTGCACCACTTATTACCAACAGTTTTTGAGTTTTGATTTTCCAATAAGTGACAATGTCACAAACTTTGACAAAGTCAAAGTTGAAGATTGTGATGAGAAAACTGATGATGATGTTGAAAAAAGAAAAGTATTTTTGAAATTAAATGAAATGTTTCAAGAAACTGTTTTACATTCTACTGAAAAAGGTGAATGCTCGACGCAAAAACCTGTAAAGAAGAATGTGGAACAAAAACAAAAGGATAAAAAACCGAAAAATGTTCAAAAAGAAAATAAAAGCTCATCAGTTCAATCATCCAATCGTACTGATACCACTTGTAGGATCGAGAAACGATCTGAACGAGTCTTCAGAAGAGCTCTAAACTGATTCAAAGGCGGAATTCGATGAATCAGAGTTTGTTTCAGCTTGATATTCACTATTAACTGTCTCTTGTATTGATTAGAACACGTTTACAGACTTGGAGACACTTCGGCAGAGCTTCGCTACCGGAATCTGAAAGTTACAAATGAAAAACTCAAGTCACATATTTATACTATTTCCACTTCGTTTGAACAGGCATTTCCAGTTCGTTTGAACTGTCCACTTCGTTTGAACTGTCCACTTCGTTTGAACTGGCTTGTTCACCTTTGTTTCCTGTTTATCTCGAACTGCGTGACTTGATCTTTCATTACTAATCTAAGACTCGAACGAAGATGAAGTCGACAGACAACTGCACTAACAACTAATGATACAACTGAATCGCTCAAACTGTTGAGTCAATGATTCACTCTTAATGTGACAAAAGGTTTCATACTGCTGATTCAGAATTTCCCTATTATTTTCAATAACTTCTTCAGTTCCCCCAAACTGTTCCTTAAGTGCATCCCATAATTCCTTAGCACTGTTATAGTGCAACAGCCCAGCATAAATTTCATTGGGTAATGCAGATGCAATGATGTTTATTGCTTTGGCATCGAGTTCGAACTTTTGGAAATCAGTTTCAGTATAGTTTTCAGGTTTTTTAGGTTCGAACTTCTTTATATCCTCAGCACTTGGCACCATGGGAACATGTGATCCAAAAACAACAAATCTCCAACATCCAGTATTCTGTTGAGCAAGGATGTGACCCATCCTTCTCTCCCAGATGTTGTATTCATTACGTTTAAGCATGGGTGGTTTGAAAAGTGAGCCGATGTTATTCTTATCATCTTGTGATTGTGACGTCATCCGGGTTGTTTTACAGGCACTGATTAATCAACTTTGATGGTGATTAAACCTTGCTCTGTTTTTCAACAAAACGAACAACTATCAGTATCAACGATTGTGAGCTGAACTATTTATGTCAAAATGATTGTTAAATCAAATTTGACTGTCCGAGCTCTGATACCAATTGTTAGGATTTGAGTTTGGATTGATTGTGTTTTATGTTTGAATTAAGATGAAAGATGAACAAGTAGTGCAGCGGAATATAAATGGAAACAAACTTTGCACACAATCAAACAGGAGAATTGCTTTCAATATACAAGTTTAACATTGAATCGAATGCTTGAATTTATTACAAGATTCAATTACAATATGCAAGTATGTAACAAACTCCCCCTCAGCCTGAGCTCACAGTGATTGTTCGTACAGGAATGAAAGTGATGAAGAGAGCTAATAGAAAAGTACAGGGTACTGTTCTATTTATAGGCACGGACAAACCATTGTGGCATCTTTGCTGATGTCACCATGAAAGTGACATTTAACCTCCTAACAAACTCTAAAGAACTGATCTATACAAACACTGCTATGCTAACCACTGATTACAATACTTTACAAACTAAACTACTGCTTTAGCCTTCCACTGTTGTGGCTCCAACAGTACTTGATATGTTATGTGACACCTGTGTCACTGTGACCATCAAAAAAATACCAAGCCAATGAAATATTTTATTTCATACTTGGGATTCGTAAAAATATGTCTATCTTTTGCACATATCAATTCTTGTTCGATTATTAAGCTTTAAATCGCTTTCTGGAAGTTTATACGCGCACTGACGCGCAAATATAACCAGTTTAATGCAACGAACACTCCAGAATAGTGAAATAGGCTTAACATACCTTAAATAACCTTTACATAACTTAGAAATAAGTTTTGAAGGCTTTGGTATGGCAAAAACAAGTTTAATCGTCTACAGGGACTAAATTCGACAAACTGCGAAAGTATGACGATTCGTACTAGAACAGACATTCCGGAAGATGACCATAAGTTAAACATGCCATAAATATCCTTTACATAGCTTAGAAATAGGATTTGAGGAGTTAGGTGTGCTAAAATAAACTTTTGGGTCATTCAGGGACTAAAAGCGTTAAAAAGTGCACAAGTTTGCATTTTCGCGCATAACATACATTCTGAATACATCCGGACATCCAAAATTTTATGTAAGCACTAAAATATTTTATTTTAGTGTTTGGCATAAGAAAAATCCATTCGTCGCGCAATTTGGACCGTATTTGCGTCCGTTACGATTTCCGTCGTATTTAACCGAACAACGCAACCGTACGGCCAAACGAACCGACATCCGGGATATTTTTGAGCAAATTTTAAGTTCCCTATACTTTAACTTCATTTTAGAGCCTTGAAATGGGGTTAACGGGGGTTAAAAGTGCAAAAAAAATCAAGTTTTACAAGTGCAGGGACCATTTTTGAAATTTCTGACCAGATTCAATGAACCTAGTCCATTTTGAAGTGTTGATGGTTTAACCCATGGTTTTGCAAAACCATGGGCTGGTATTCAATGAACCTAGTCCATTATTAGGGGCTCCCATGGTTTTAGAAAACCATGGGCACACATGTAAGGTCCAGATCAAAGCTCAGTTTTCGATGAACGATCTTAACGATTCTTGAATTCCTATAAATACCCACCCTCACTTCCTCCCAAAGCACACTTGAATCTGATTTTGGCTCTGTAAGTTGAAGTTTATGCTTCATACCTGAGAGTAAATCGGATCAAGAGCTTGCGGGGACCTTCTGTAAGTATTCTTTCGTTCTTTTCATTTGTTTTTGTCGTTAAAGTCAAACTGCGTTTTACTTTCTGCATTGACCAGTTTATGGTCAATGCGAAGTTCGTTTGACCTTCATAACGTGAGCGTAATCACGATGGTTATAGTCCTTAGTGACTATACCTACTGATTACCACGTTATCTAGGCTCCGTGACGAGTCGTAGTTTCGGCCAAAATGCGTATTCTTGCGTGTTTTGTAACCAAACTACTTTTGGGTATCAAGACCCTTTGTCTTGATACCAAACCTGTTTTCAAACTTAGTTAAGCATGTTTTAACATGCTTAGCTCGTCACTTTTAGTTTTGTGCTTGTCTAGGGTCGTAAAGGTAAGCGATCTAAACAATCGCTTATACTTTCGAACCCGACCCATTTGGTCGATCATTAGGATCCGACCAAACACATTAGGTGACCATAGTATATAGGGAATAACCTTCTGAGGTTATACCTTTTGGTCACGACGTTTAGTTAGTTGTATGATAGGTAGTTTATATGCCTCAGGTTTATTACCAAAATGCCATTTTTACGCCAAAATTCATTTTAAACATATGTAACATAACTTTTAACATCTAAACTGATTTGGCAACAATATTAGACATGTTAAGGCATATTTTACTTGTCATAGGACTAGTTAGGCGGTCCGAACGCGTTTTACGCGAACGACGCGTTAAAGTAGCATAAGCTACCTAAACGGGTCGTAACGGGTCGTAAGCACTTAGGTTAGGTTTCATTGTAGTTTGTAGGCTTTGTTAAACCATATTACATGAGTTCCATACTCATTTGGTTTACGAACCCTCATTCTATCCGATCCTCCGATTTAGGTCCGGTTTATTAACATAGTTACCTATATTAGGTGCCGTTGATTTTCCGTGATCTCTAGCATTGCTTGGTTGTTACTCAAGGACTTCTAGGCAATCTCAAGTGAGTACATAGACCCCTCTTTTACTGTTTTTCAAATGTTTTGGGGTGAAACACATGTGCCTACTTGTTACTTTCATGCTTTCCTGTTTTCCACATCATATACTGGCTATGTTCATTAGTACACTATTAGTACATGATTTACATTACATTGTTTCGCTATGTATGTTTACTTAGCATACTTAGTACATTATTTTACTTTACATTTATGCTATGTATGTTGACTGAGCATGCTAGCACATTGATTTACATTACATTAGTTGCATATGTTTACTCAACATATGGACACATTGTTTTACATTGCATTTTGTTGCATATGCTCATCCAGCATATGAACACATTATATTACATTTTGAACCGTTTGTAACTATTGGACTATGTGAACCGTTGTAACTATTTGACTATGTGACCCGTTGTAACTATTTGATTATATGAACCGTTTGTAACTGTTGAACCGTGTGAACCGTATTTGACCATACATAAACATTTCTACAATTGTTAAACATTACATTTTGGTGGTTGTTTTGGGTAAGTGATTTAAGTAACGAGGCGACGTGTAATACGATAAAAACATGGTGGATACGCCGCTGGTACTTCCTATATATAAGTGCTTTTATGGTATTACATATCGTAGCGTTATGTAAACCATTTCAGTTTAGACATATTACATATACAATACAATCTTCACATAAACATCGTTTTACAAATAACTTAACTTATACAAACTTATTTTACATGGTTATTCACTTAACCATACATTATTCTTTTATACATATATACCATTTGGTTTATTTATCACTTTTCAAATGATTTATGAACGGAAACATTCAACAAGATTCATGACTACTTTTTATTAAATATTTTCTCTAAACGCAAGTCATGAATCCTATTTTTACAAAACCTATGTATCTCACAGGCATTTTTATGCTGACGTACCTATTATCACATGTGTTTTCAGGAGCTGTTACATAGGATGATCGAGACACACTTAGGCGGACATGTGCCTTAGTGACTTAAAACGAAGCAAGAACTAGTTTAATTATGTTATGTACTCTTTGTTTCTTGTTTAAGACAATGTAACTCTCTTGATTGATATATAAAACGTAACTTTAATTACCATGGTTGTGAAACAATTAATTCTGTTACAACACTCCCCGACGTTTCCGCCACGTTTCGTTGTTTTACGTGGTCGGGGTGTGACATGTTCAGCAGTGCTTGACCCATAGCAGTAGATTGATCAGCAGAGCTTTAGTCTTCATCAGTCTTTGACTTGATCAGCAGTTGTAGGTCAGCAGTTGTAAGGATCAGTGGATTGGAGGTCATCAGATGTTGAAACCACTTTCAAGGGGAGAGACTTGTATACATAACATCTGCTTATTTTGGATCCACTGCTCTGATCCAGTTTTGGCTTTAATTATCTGTTCCTCTGATAGGGTTCAATCCCAACAACGTATGTACTCAAAAAGGGATTTGTTCCTCTTATTCGTTGAGAGTAAGATGTCTAAGGCCTGCTAAAGTTAAATCAACAGAGAATGATCACACTATGCTCTGGATTTGACATGACATCTGTAACGAAAGGATAAATGATAGATTCACCTAAATCATGTTCAAGTAAGGGACTTGAAGGGGATGATGTTATTGAATGGAACTTCGTCATACGTATTAGGGGTAGTAAACCGTTGTTAGGAGTTATTTACTACTTGCATCAATCTTCTATGTATCTTGTGCAAGTGTGAGATTGTTGGACTCTGTATGCCCAAGACACATATTAAATTGATGTGGCTAGTACGTTATGATCCAAGTCGGGTCATACCCAATAACAAGCTAGACAAACACCTATAATATTTATTTATGATATGATCAAACAAATAAATATTAACATTTATAATATTTAGAAATTGGTTTTCTAAATAATTGCACTTGAGAAACTAATAAATTATATGGATAATTTATTTTGAGAGAATTTTATTTTGTTATTTAATGGGTTAAATAACATTATAAAAGGTTATGAGATGTTGCATAAAGTCTTGTAAGCATGTGATGTTATTTTATAAAAGTTATAAAACAATACAAGACATAAAATATAAAAGGGAAAAATTTATCATTGGGCAAAAAAGGAGGCCCTATGGTCGTCCACATGGGGGTTCCCAATGTGGGATTTCCCACTTCCAATACATGCAACAAATCCTACAAGATCATACTTGATGATTTTATTCTTACATATATTTTCTCTCTACAACATTATTCAAGTGCAAGAATACTCTCTTTTCTCTAGTAATTTTCGGCCAAGGGTGGTTGTTCAAGAGAGTTTTTTCAAGTGAAATTCCTAGCAATCTTAAGGTGTTTGTTGGAGGCTTGGGGTATACTAGCTTGAGGCTTTCTTGTTTGGAAGCTACCCTTCAAGAATCATCATCATCTTCCATCTCCTTGCTCTTGGAAAGGTTCTTTCTTAAAACACCCTATGGTTGTATTTTGATAGCATGCATGTCATATATGGATCCAGTTATTGGGTTTTGCATTTAAAATGGTTTTAAATATTGTAAAGTAACATGTTTTAAATCCTTTTTCCGCTGCGTTTTAATTTTATTCGGATAAAATTACTTTGATAAACATGTGAAAAACCTAACAAAAATGTGTTTGGAAGTGTTCTTGGGAAATCAGCATAGCTTTGTACGAACGCGCAGCTTCGTACGAAGGGACGTTTTGAACTGTTATACATGTTGGTACCAACCCATTCATGGGTTCGTATGAAGGGACACTCCTGGGTTCGTACGAAGGTGCATCTGGGTTCGTACGAACAGGCATGAGCTTAATTTCAAATTTTCAGCTTCGTACGAAGGGACTTATCTTGGTTCGTACGAAGGGACACGTGGTGCTTAATTGTTATTTCGTTCGGAAGTTTAGCCAACATATTTGATGATGCGATCACGGATTGTAGAATTTAGTGGGATACTCATGATACTGGTGCATAATGTTTATCATCTGGGGTATCTGACTATTTGTGGGCCAAAACGTTAAATCCGCATAGATGAAAAACTGACTTCTGAAGGCAGAATTGTTATATTCTTCATATAGTCGAGTTTTTTCAGAAGACTGAATTGCTCAGTTTGAGGGGGAATTCAATGATAAGACGTTAGCATTTGCAAAAATGAGGGGGAATAAAAATTTCAATGTCATATATTGAAATTCCGGCATTTTTGAAATTCGTGACACTGCAACAGTATTCGGGTGGTTCCGACTTCAGAATTGTCCAGAAATGTGAATCTTATTATGGATGAAAGCTTCCGAGATCTAGATTGTCTGAGAAGATGAATTTGATTTTGGACGAATGCTTCGGAGATCAGTATACGTTACCAGATGATTCGTTATCCGTTGAAGATTTGCTGATTGTGGAAATTATCGTTTTCAAAGATCTATCATTCTTGAAGGTGCTTAACGTTGATCACGGAAAACGGGATTTTAGATTTTTAGGGATAATCATAGATTTGACATTAACCAGTGGGGTATTTGATGTTTCTATCAATTGCCGGTTGGGTTTTCTACGTGAAAGTAAAACAGTGTTTGACTTTCTGCTTTGACCAGTCTTTGGTCAACACGAAGTTCGTTTGACCTTCGCAACGTGAGCGTAATCACGACAAGCAAGCGGAATGCGAGATCGATGGTGCTGAAATGTTATATCAAAAACCGAATTTGGATGTGGTTAAAGTTGAAACAGAGAAGTTGCATTGATTAGTTTCAAGTTGGTGATTGTTTGTGAAGATTGCAGTTTAGCAATTCAGAAGAGAAGTCATGAACTGTGCAAACAAAGACCTGAAGATTCATTTCAGGGGGAATTTGTACAAACACTATCAAAAGCAAACCCGGATCATCAATCAAGGGGGAATCCGGATCATCAATCAAGGGGGAATCAATTGAAGATTTCAAGATGCCTGATTGAAGTTGCAGAATATTTGAAGTTGCAAAATATTCAAACACAGCTCAAGGTTTTCAAAGTGACGATTCGACAGTGACATCCAAGGGGGGAATCTGTTGTTGCATATTTTATATGTTTGCCACTGTGCGAATAGGCTAGATAGAGCGTGTGTTGAATATTGTATAGAATAGTGTGAAATCCAGTACGAACTGAAGGTGTTGTGATGTATAAGCTCCTTCGTACGAAGGGAGTCCCTTCGTACGAACGGACAAATGAATAGGTTCGTAACTGTTGCACAAGACCAAGGCGCTTCGTACGAAGGGACCCTATGTGGGTTCGTACGAAGGCGCAATGACTATATACATGGGCTTTGGGTCTTGTGTTGGACAAGCTTTTGGTTCCCTATGGGGCGATGCTGTCTAGCTGGTTTCGCGGGTATGTAACTTTCATATATTAATAGAAACCAGATTATAAGTGATTGTTCGGTGTCGTTTCACTACTTCTACTCATTTCTTATCACCGAACCGGTTATCTCAAGCTCAAAGCTCCGTCAAACTCACCGGATCCTAGACTCTCAATAACGAAGATGATCTTAAGAGAAAGGTTGTTAAAAAGCTCAGTGAAGATGGTATTCCCAGGAAGTTATTAAAAGAAGAACTTCGGGAGGAAAGAAAGAAATGGTTTATACCGATGCCAGAAGAGAGAAAGTTTAAAAAAACGATTGAAGTTTTTCAAGAGTTATCTAGATAAATCCCTCGGAGACATTCTGTCTTGGGGATATCTTGAAGATCTGAAGGTTTATGCTATCAAACGTGAATTTGGAGTTCAATACTTCAAATTTATCAAAGATCTAAAGACGTTGCCTTGGTGGGACGTGGAAGAGTTTGTAAAGACAAGAATATTCAACAGCTTGAATGGGGTCCTGAAGTTAGACATCACGAGCAAAACCTTTGGTACTATATAGGCGTCAAGCATGTGATAATTTTCCTGCATGGAAGCCGTAGTATCCGAAGCGTACAATTATAGTAGACCCAGTAATTGGTGAAAAAGATATCACGCTGCATGTGAAACGACCACGATGCATGAAGAATATGCCACTGAAAGCAATGGAACAAGATTTTTACAAAGACTTCAAAGGATGGGCATATGATCCAAAGACATGTGAGGCAGTGATTGCTCTAAGAGACGAGAAGTTTGTTTACAGGCATATCTACTTGATCGATCCAATGTGGCTGGTCAACTGCTCAAAGAAAGACATTGATGGTTTGTTCTTCAATAAGATAATGTACTATGAAGCTGATAAAGAACAAGCTCTATAGTATTAGAAGGTAGTGACTGTGTGCTTTGAGAAAGATATCAATTCAGGCCATTATTGGAAATCAAAATGGAGAGATCTTGAACTAGAAGAATTTCTGAAAGAAGAGCGCCACAATGAAAAAATGGATCAGAAAATGGCTGAGGCTACGAAAAGAACGAAATGGAAGTTGGGAATGGGGCAGTATGATACAGACCAAACTCCGGTTGATAAGGAGGAGCGAAAAATTCCCAGATGGTCGAAGACATTGGATGGTATAAAAGAGTATCGTGAATGGTGGATTACTAAAGGAAGGTTTGAATGAAAAGAGAAGCTAGCTCAGAGGGAAGCTGAAAGAAAGCAGAAGCTAAGGGAGAGAAGATACAACAGGAAGGGCTGATGAAGACTATACAGATGACTACAACTACATCCAAGGGGGAGTCTGTGAATACACTATGTCTGTAGCTTTCGTCTTGTATCGAGTCTATGTTTGATGTTGATTATATGTGTTTGTATGTATTTGAATGTAACTGATAGGTTTTGTAGTGTTTCAGTCCCTTCGTACGAAGGGACATAGTTAGTCAGTTTGGTACGAAGCCAAGGCTTAACACCTGGTTTATATGAAGGGGGATGTCCCTTCGTACGAAGCCAGCAGGTCTATATATATGGGTGATGGGTTCTTATTTTGTGTAACTTTTGGGCAACTATAGCGAAGCTCTGTCCAATTTTCTCAAGGTTTGGTACAACTTTGAATATTAATGAGAAGAGCATTTAACGGTATCTGTGTGATCATTATGTCAATCTATGTGTTGGATTCCGCACTAGCATGTAGATCTTAGATCCAGTCGGAGCGTTCAACGAAGACGAACATGGTCCTCATAAGTACAAGTTTTACAATAGCTTAGTTTCAAAGGTAAACATGTTCATAGGAGGTAAGATTTGTAACAATTGTGCCCTTACAATCATTTTACAATCCCGAACAATTTCGAGTCCAACAAAATCTTGAATTTCATTCCTGGAATTTGTATAATTACATATGACAATTACCCATTTCAATCCTTGTATGTTTTCGAACTCTCAAGTGTTTTTCTGAAAGTTATACGTAAAATGTTACGTAAACGTAGTCGTTTTAACGCGACGTACACTCTGGAACAATGAAATAAGCTAAACATACCCTAAATACCCTTTACATAACTTATAAATAAGTTTCGAAGGGTTCGGTATAGCAAAAACATGTTTGTTCGAACTTAAGAACTATTTGCGACAAAACTGCGAAACGAACGTTGGTGACCGCCCGGACAATAATTAAATCCTAAATATATTTTGTTATGAATAAAATTTTATTTTTAATCATGTTCGTGTTGAAAAATAAATTAAAACGCTTAAAAACGTTATTTTTCAAGTTTAAGCGCATACCGTGTGTTACTGCGTAACACAGTACGTACACTACGAAACACGGACAACGCAGCCATTCTCGGCAACTGATATTTATTTCAGTAATAATTTGGCAAGTTTATTTTTATATAAGGATAAAAATAATTTAAAACGCCATAAACCGGGATTAAAACGCTAGATAAAATACTCGGTATCCAGTTAAATACCCGTTTTTACCAATTATATACTATATATATGTATGTATATACAAGTGGATGTGTGTGAATTCGTGTATACTTGAGATATATGCCACTTCTCACCAAATCTTGACACATGTTCACCATGCATGTTGCATGCAACCTTGGAAACCCACCATATCTTCCATATCTTTCTTTTTCTCACAAATCTTTCCATAACCAAGACACAAGTTCCTCACTCCTCTCTCTCTCTCTCTCTCTCTCTCTTACTTGCGGCCTAACACCCCCAATTCCTGCTTCCATTTTCGTTTTCCAACCTTTTCTTCAAGATTCAAGGCCCTTCCAAGGTGTTTCCAAGCACTTTTGATGATCCTAAGGTGATTTGAAGGTGTTTCAAGCAAGAACTAAGCTCTATATCATCATACTTTGTCAAAAACCCATCAAAATCTTGAAGGTATAAAATTTATTTTAAAAATCCTTGTTCTTGATTTTTTGGTGATATTTATGATGATATAAGTTTCTCAAGGTTCTTGGATTTTTCATTAACTTGAAACTAAAAAGAAATGGGTTTTCAAACAAAATAAAAATGGGAGAATATATATATATATATATATATATATATATATATATATGGCCGTAAATATGTATATAGATGTATAAGAATTTGAGTTTTGATGTTACTTGATATTGATGGTGATTCATGAGAAACTTGATGCATGTATGATCAAAGAATGATTTTTATAAAAGGTTCTATGATTAAGGATGATTATAAAAATGAATTATTGGTAGTATATGTGCACATGTGTGTGTCGTGTATGTATGTATATGTACACATGCATGTGGGTTTTTGTCATAATATTCACAAATGAGAAGTATATCTTGCATTATGTGAACATGATTACATGATTAGATGATAAAAATATTTTGAAACATATGCACTTAAAATAAATGTGTTCTTGGATGCACTTAAGTTATGTAGGATGATGATGATATGATATGTGTGCATTAGATGCTTGTACTTAAGCATGCATGTTGATTAAATGCTCAAGAAATGATGAAAATGTTTTGTTATGACAAATATGATTTTAATCAGAATATAAACATTAAAAATAATGTTATTTGGTGCAATAAAATGGCATGTAACTTTGTCATAAGGTTTACTAGCTTGCATGCTGTATATGTAGCTTCAAAAGTCGTAAAATATGTGAAATTTGCAAGATTTATGTGGTTTTCATGAGACCTGCACTAACATGGTTATAACCATCATTTTATTCAGTAAATAACACGCCTTATGTAAAAATATAAAATCGTTACGATTTGGGATGGTTATGGTAACGTTTGATGCAAAACTATGCGGTAAAACCTTTAAAAATCAGCTTTTAGAATGATTCTTATAAAACTATTTTAGATCAGTAAGTAAACTGATATTTTTGATATAAAAATAAGTATTTTAACCTATATTAAGTTTACTTGGTGTTTGGTTAGTCATACGTGACTTCCGACGCCCAAAAACGTTACCGGATCACAAAAATACGCGTTTTTCAATATACACTAGAATGGGTTGTTCATGGGTAAACTTTATGTGTTACAATGTGTTATGTGATTTACAATATGTGTATGATAACATGTTAAGAGATGACAAGATTATGTGTATTATGATATTTACTATATGTCACGTTTGAGTATATATATATTACGACGCGCAAATCGTAAATATATTGCTTACAACATGATGAGGGTCACAAATAAAATCGTTCAAGTCGCAAAGTTCTTAAATATATACATGAACGCATATATATATATATATATATATACACACACACACACCAACATAATCAAAAATAATAACTTTTTGAGAAAATCTCAATGTTATGTGAAAATTCTAAGTATCGGAGAAACTTAGGTATTTTGTGAGTTTTTTATTATTAAATCGTTCTTACTTAATTTAGGACGAATAAACAATTTGAGGGATTGTGTCAACACATAAAAACGCACCCAAAGGTGAGTACATAGTTCCCCTATTTTACGTTTTTCAAATGTTTTGGGGTGAAGCATATGTGCATAACTTTACTTTTCGTTTTCATGACATTATACATTTTTTGTTACATAGTACATATAATACATTATTTCAAAGACATTTTTATGGTACGTTGACTTAGTATACCTAACACTTGGTTTCAAAGACATTTTACTTAGCATATTGACTTAGTATGCCTAGTACATGGTTTTACAAAGACATTTTTCATGACATGCTTACATTGAAAAGGACATTTGGTATGTTTAACGGGACAGTAATACATTCATTAACATTGATCACGCCGCTCGATAGTATGTAATGGTACCATAGGACTTGACAAATCCCGTTCTCGCTTCCTAGGTTTGTCTGGAAGTGTTAGGGAATGACAGAATCCGAATACATTTTTGATAAACCTTGATCCTGATAAGGGTTTATCCGACAGTCTCAAGGCTTGAGTGTATGCGATAGACAAACCATATAAATGTTGTATCAATAAAAGCAATGGTTTTCATGACATTATGCATTTAGCTTGAGAAAAGACTTTTTATTTTCCATATAAGACACGGTTTATACTTAACATTAGACATTGTTTACACATGACATTTGACATTTAAAGAAGACATTATTTGATGGTTATTGATAAGTGCCTTTATTACGTTACATATCGTGGCATTTTCTAAACCATTTCAACAAGGACAAGACATGACATATTTTGTACATATTATCTTCATTTGGTTATTTATTTAACCATACATTATTCTTTTACATCATCTGATTTTGTTATTGATTTTATAAAAGAAAACATTTTCAAAGGTTCATGACTACTTTACGTTAAACATTTCTTTAAACATTCAACGTCGGGAATCTTCAACACAAAACCTATATTACTCACAAGCATTTTTATGCTGACGTATTTACTTTCACATATGTTTCAGGCTCTATTATGTGACGACTTTTGATTACTTGCTTCACATAGGATGGACATGGCCCTAGTAATTATAAAACATGAACGACAATTGTACTATTTGTTGATCAAATTCCAAGACAATGTAACTTATTATTTAATAAAACAATATTCTAAATTCCATGTGTTGCGAAACAATGACTCTGTGACATGACTCCCCGATGTTTCCGCCGCGGTTTGTTGTATTACGTGGTCGGGGTGTTACAAGATTGATAGAGAATGTGTGGTTACATGAGGTGCGATCACAAATAGAGGAAATTACGAAAGTAGTTGAAGCTTGAAAAGAACCAAAATATGAAAATAAGAATGGTAGGATAAGATTTGAGATTGTTTTATGGAGTAAGGGAATAATTTTGAGATAAATAAGCTACTACAAAAATAACTAGGGGGTACAAAATTTTGGATAGTATAAAAAATGTAGGGGCTAAATGTTTACGTGCTAGTTGTAAAAAGACAAAATAAGTTGAGTTTGATTAAATTTTAGGAGTAAGAGTCAAAGAGTTTTCAATGGTTTTTTGTGAACGCGTTGTAGGATCGTGTTTGACTCCCGAACGATTGCGAAACGACACGTACGACGTGCGGAATCGGTGCACGTGTGTGGACCGAACACAAGAACGTAATCAATTAAAGATTCTATTAAGATATAACAATTTTCTACACCTTGAATCTTTCTTCGCTACTTTCTCTCTCTAGATCTTGAATGCTCTCCAAAGAGTAGAAATGGCAAAAGTCTTAAATGAAATATACATGACTCCTATTTATAGAGCTCTTCATAAGGAGTGTTTCCTTATTTACAAAATTACATTGCCCTATGTTTAACAATATAAAACCTAGTATTGTTCCATTTCTTGCTACGATTCGGATTGACGGAGACTATAGACATTCGTGCACTCACATTTTTGTATAAGGACAATTTTGTAAAATACGAGCAAGGTTTTGGCACATTAATTTTCAAAAAGACATCGGTTGGAATGAGATGAACAAATATTTGAAATTTGTACGAGTCAAAAATTTTGTTTTTAAGTTTAGGAAAAACATGATTGCAAACTTCTTTTGAAAGAAAGTATGTTCGATGGAAAATTATTATAAACTTTTATAAAGTTGGACGAGGAAAAATATAAACCAACTTAATGGCTTATGTGATTTATCAATTATCCATCTTTAAAGAAAAAAATATTTTTGAAATAAAACCTTTTTATTTAGATAGAGAAAAATATGTAGATATATGAATGCTTTTTATAATTTTCGTCCTGAAAACACATTTTTTAAGGCCTGAGGCGGGAGTAAACATAGGAGGGTATTTGAGAACATAATAGAGGCAAACAAACAGTTGTGAGGTGACATGGAATACGTATAAGTTTTTATTTTATTTTTTAATACAAACATATCGCAGAAGGTAACATGGTGAAACAATGACGCACGGGAAAAACGAGTGAGATCCATTGGGGTATAGGTAGAATATTTTGAAAATCAAAAAAGAACTTTAAAAACAAATACCGAGGCATGGGATATTAAACGTAAAGATTGTAATCATTTATTCATTACTTATATCGAATAAATGATACAACGACTAATCAAAGTAAATGGGCCTTCATAATGTTTTGGGAAGCATTCTTTAGCCTATAAGTGGACACTCACCCTAAGAGTTCCTAGGTAAGAGTGAAGGGTCTGATTATGTAGATTTGTATAAACACTCTAGCCTTAGACAGAAAACTCGGAGTACAGGCATCCACCCTTCCAAATTGAATGTGTTCACATTATTCAAACCCAAGACATTAATAGGATTTTGAGAAATATTAAAGACCTAAATCCTAAGAATACAAATATCATGTGTAGGTCTATCTTGGAAACACTCGTAGTATGATAATTGATTCATATATGGAAAGATCTGTCGTGCTTTGCAAACAACACAGGAGCACTCCAAGGAGAATAATTTAGACGCATGAAACCATTGTCTGTAAGTTCTTGGGGTTGATTAGCCAATTCTTGCATCTTAGACAGTGCAAGACAGTAAGGTGACTTAGCAATAGGGCTGGCACCAGGCACAAGATCGATGCGAAACTCCACACGGCGCACATAAGTAGTCCAGGTAGCTCTTCTAGAAATACTTCGGGAATATCCCGAGCGATTTGGATTTTATATGATTTAAGAACTGAGAATCTAACCTAAGATACGGATGTGGATGTGGATGTGGATGTGGATGGGGATGAAGATACGGATAAGGAAGATAAATAATACAAATCATGAGATAACTCATGTTTGGGTCCCTAGGAAGGTTATAGTCTAGGTCAAAAGCAATATAATAACCTAATTCCCTATAACCATGGCTCTGATACCAGTCTGTAACACCCCAACCGTGTGGAACCCAACAAAAACGTTGGGGAGTCATGTTACAAGAATGTTCATAACACATGACACTAATTTAAAGTTTCATTAACTGAATTACATTGTTTTTCAAACACAAAAGACCCCAAGTAATTGTTTTTAAATTAAATCAAACTATGGCCCAAGTCTGTTTCCTATGTGAAGCATACTTGAATAGCATCATGGATTAGTACCTGAAAAATATGTGAAAAGCATTTGGGTCAACTACAAAGAGCTGGCGAGTAACATAGGTTTTGTAACCAAGTACATGACAAAAATAGTTTTGTATAAATCGTTTGGCAATAATTTATTTAAACACAAATTCGTATGGTTTAATATGGAAAACTTTTGTGTTTGTGTATAAACAAGCGTGATCATTTGTGGGGTATCCATTCAAATTTGAGTTGACTAGTAGAATAAACCCAAAAAGGTTTACCTAGAACATATATTACAATTTCTGTCTTTCCGAAAAGATACTTCTTCAGTCTTAACAAAAACCAATCTAGAAGTGGAAATGAGGCGTCACACCTACAACGCTATAACATACTACCGATCGGCTTGGCCAAAGCTAATGAACTACCGTCTGGGAATGAGGCGTCACACCAATCTAGAAGTGGGAATGGCCAAAGTTTTGGATCCTGTATACTAAATCATAATGTGCTTTACAACTTCTGTTTAGAAATATTTCTGTTTGGAACTCGGAAAATGGTCAAAATCGTGGATCTTTACAGATTATTTAGTTTTGCGCTTCAGTTTGGTTTTAAATGGTTAAGGGTCTAAACAGAATGTTTTTAAGTGTAATATACATCCTTGGAACCGTATTTCGGAGTACTTAATCACTAAATAAGAGTGTACTTCATTTGGTTAAGTTTTGGCCAAGTTATGGTCGTTCAAAGTGACAACACAGAATCTGTGCAAAATGGAAAATACATTAATATTTTCCCGTTAGTAGTTTGAAATGCGTAAAAATACGAGTTTGAGCCGGAATAAGATACAAGACTATTTGTTTATTGAAAGAGCTAAAGGAATGGAACTTACTACTACTTAGGATAGCTTCAAAGCATTCATTTAAAAGACAAAGTGAAGCTTGCGCGTTAGGAACTAGAGAACACACATAAGACTTTGTTTGTGTTTTGAGTTGGTGTGAAGAAAATGGTGATCAAAGGGTGCTATTTATAGTGATGCGAGGTTAAGGAGATTAAAACAAGTGTCCATGGAGGCTTAAGAGTGTAATTAGTGTCCCTTAAAGTGTCAACATTAGAAGAAGTGTGGCAAATGAGAAGATAGGTAGAAAAACATTGGCAAGACAAGTGTTCAGGGTGTCTTAGCAGATGATTAGTGTCCTATGATGTGTTTATAGCTTGAAGATAGTTAGGACAAATGTCCATGAGTGTTTTAGGAAGTGATTAGTGTCTTGCTAAGTGGCATAATATGGTAACTTAAAGTTTTTGGTATTTTTAGTCCCTAAACTTTGAGTTTAGATGGTTTGACGATTCTAATCCCTTAATTAAACTTAGGAAGGTTTCAAGGTATGTGATACTTAGAATTGTTCCGGTAATGACGCTAAGTTAAAGTTATTATGTTTGTATTAACGAATATTCAGTACGAAAATTAAAGGCTCGATTTTTTTATAGGGGCTACAATACACTTTACGCGTAACGATATAAACCTTTCGAGAATTTGTTCTTTTCCACGAATATTCTCACCTAAATGTTCATAGAATGCGGTCCTAATCATGCTCCAAGTTTGAGTTGCATCATCGATGAATCCTAAATTTACTGTATCCGCCTAACTTGTGACTAACGCGACATCTTAATTCTCGGTCCAACGGCATGACATTTAAATTAAAAGTTGATAGTATAAAAAAAAGGTTCAGAGTGTTAAAAAATTGAGAGGATTGAGAAGTTTTTGGTGGAATAAAATATGAGAGTGTGTGTATATATATAGGATGGATTATTTGATTTTTGAAATAATTTTTTTAATACTACCATTGCATCATCGGTTAAATGTTAGAAAGAACAAGCAGGTTAGGCTCGTGAATGCTCGCTATTGTGCTGGCAAGGCTACAATAGCGCCCCCTCCCCTATGGCGCCCACGGTATGGACTATTGTGGGTTTTTGGCTGAGGTGGCATGGGGATAACGCCCCCATACCGCACAGTTTTATAACTAATACCGTTTTTGGTCTTGATAGCATATAACATATACACCAGTTAGTTTTTTGCTCTAAGTTGAGTTACCTTAACTTGAGTGTGATTTCTTGTGTTATCTCATGTATTATCTTAGAGTACACTATGTCTAACCTGGACAATTTAAGGGTTGGATGAATTTAGAAAAGTGACTTGATACACGATATAAAGGAATATATGCAGATTTTTTTTTAATCATCTTAACACCTCAAGAGGAAATCCACCATATATAAGATGCCTCCAACCGAGTGGTTGAAGATCCAAATTCGGGACGAGTGCCTAGATAGGATGTGTGTGAGTTTGTCGTCAAGACAAATTATCTAATGATTAACAAGTATGTAGTACAAAAACCATTCCAATACACATCTCTATCATCATCATAGGTACACATTTTATGCTTCAATAAAAAGCCTAAAGAGACCAAACACGTTTTGTTGTGAACAAACTCATATAACAAGAAGTTAAATAACAATAAACCAAACAAGTCAATTATGGTATGGTTTGGCCTAATATTGACTTTAGTGGTCCAACTGCTTGCTAGGCTGCCATGGAAAACTAAAGCAACATGATTAAATGGCAGACATGTGGTCACCAAGCACATGCCATAGATTCCTTTCTACCACATGCTTTGTCACATCTCTTTTTTTTCAACTCAAACCAATAATTTTACAACCACTCAAACCACACATGTAAATACAGCTATTATACCCATTTGGGTTGGTCATGCAAATACACTAAGAAAAAAAGAAAAGAAAAGAAAAGAAAAGAAAGAAACATAACCCGAATCAACATTAGCATAATACAAACCACAAACCGAAAAACAAAAACAAGGGTGGTATGTCATGTTAGAATCAAATAAACTTGTTAATTAATAAGATACTAACTAAAAATGACGATTTAGTTCACGGAAATTAGAGGGTTTGGTGACACTGAGGATGCTAAGGCCGCAGTACACTGAAGGTGGCGAGGGCAGGTGGTGAGGTGATCGTTTGTGAGGCCCGCGGCTTGCATGAAAGAGTGGATGACTGTCGGCCCCACTTGTCGGAATCCTCTCTTCACCATGTCTTTGCTTATGGCTTCGGCTTTTGATGTTTTTACTGGCATCTTGTGACTTGACTTGTATTGTGTTGTGATTGGTTTATGGTTCACAAATCCCCATATATAGTTGTCAAATGACCCGAACGCCTTCTTGGTCTGTCATTAGATTAATTTAATATCAAATTGAGTTAAAAACACCTCCTAATTATTCTTAACTAAAAAATTGGTTAATCATTGTACCTCAAGAATAGATTTAGAGTTGTCAACGACACCGCGGACAAGACTAACTTCAATACCATGTTCACTACCGATTGATTGTATTTTCTTCTCCGAATATTTTGACACGGTCTCTGCATCAAATCCCGAAAAAGCTTCCCTGCAAATAATTTTAAATCGCTGATTGTCAAACATTATTTATTTTATTTTGTTTTCACGACCGGACCATGAACCAAACACCTATCCGGTCCGGTTATTCCAAATTCCTCTTTAAACCGTTTCCGTTTGAACCGGTGTAGGTGATGGGATCGGATTTCAAATGTTTTTCTTTCGAAATCTCATTTAACTGTATCAATTAAACCATCTCAAATGTCAGTCAAAATTCTAACAAAATATTTTGTCACATCATCTCACTTTTTATTTTTAAACGACCAACAGAATCAATCCTGGACACTCTCGGGGCACCCACTGGACAAACGGAGTACTCCGAGAGTAACCCGAGTCCACCACCATTTTCGGGGAAAACCCGGTAACCCACCCGCCCTTAGGCACGACGGTGAAATTACTGGTAAAGCTCATTTAGCTCAAGGATCCAACTCAGGTTTCTGTAGGTCTCCTATCATTGGCTCATATCATCTCACTATTAACTCTTTTTAATCTTTCTCTTTTTTAATTTAATAATCATTACTTACAAACCTCATTCTCCTTGCAAATGTTTTCATTTAGCCAAGAAACTTTTGTACCACTCTCTTTTCAAACTCATCACAAATACACCAAAAATACATTGCATTTGGGTTTAGTTTTAGTTTTTCACACACCATGTTTCAGTTAACTCTTCATATTTTTATTAAACTTACTAATTCACGTCAAAACAAAAACTATATTTTATTTTAAATTAAGAACGTCACTCAATTCTTAGTAAAGACTTACCTAAATTGGACCCTCTTCTTCAAAACAGAAGTCCAATCTGATCCAACTTGAGCACCAGTTAGCACTAATAATTCGAACAACAACCTTCACAACCACAATTAAACCCATAAACAAAAAGTCGGTTTGGATCAAAAAAAGGTACAGTTATAACCACAAGTTTCGGGTGCTTACTTATCATCATGAGCAGGAACCCCCCATTCGTGGTCATGATAAGCAACATAAATCGGATCTATCAAACAAAAACAGATTTTAATTATTTGTTCAAAATGATATAACATATTAAAGACAAATTCGACGGAATCTGACCTGAATTGGGAGTTATAAAACTACAGCGTTTCTCCTCTCTAACACCAGCGAAAGTGTAGGATGTTAGGTTGGTGCAGCTGCTATCATATTTTGCAGATTTAGATCTACCATAATGAGCAATTTTCATCTTCCTCTGAACCTGCATGACAGCCACCTGCTCTCTCCTAGCAGCAGCAATACTTCCAGGTATTGATGCAGATGAGTACTTGGTACTAGTGGCAGTATCCGCAGTGACATTACACTTTTTGTATTTCTTAGCGAGTTTGGTGGTTGAGCATTTGGTAGGGAGGGGTAGTAGGAGCTTGTCGGAGCTAGTATTCATCATGTCTCGTTTAACAGCGGGTTGTCGTGGTGATTTTAGCTTGGGGGAGAGTGGAGGTTGGTTAGATTTGGTTGGAGATGGAATCATAGTAATGGATTTTGGGAGGGAGAGTGTTTTTTTGAGTGAACGTCGTTCCAAGAGTGGAGGAGAGTTTCGGTTGGGTGTGGCTGGCTGGAGTACGGGCCGGCCGTTGATGTCCGACACGGTTAGTTTGGAGTCTGAAGAACACATGATTGATGGATGAATGCACAAGGAAGGAAGGTTGTGTGTATGTGTTGAAGGAAGGGTTTGCTATGGATGTGATGGTGTTTATTTATACTCAAAAGTAACATGAGGATAGGGGTGGGGTGGCGTGGGGTGGGGTGGGGTGGGGTGGGGTGGGTGAATACATATCATTGTACCAACGTATATTATGCTGTCATGTTTTCTTATATAAATGTATATTGAATTAAATTCTTTTGAATGACACTACACCCAAAATGTACACATTGTGGTTTTTACATATCAAAAACAACTAAACATTTTAGGATTGTAATGCGTCGGATCGGGTCGGGTGTGGCAACTCTCACAAGATTGGATGGGTGCAACTTATCACGAAGACGGCTTAGAGTTTTCTCAACCGATACACACCTTTATCATCGTATATTGTTCATAATATTCTGTTTTGATTCTAGACTCGACATCTCTCTTGCACTCATCTTAAAACATACTTGAAATATTCTATACTTTACTACACTTTTAACAATTTCATATTTTTAATAATTGCAATTCTTAACACCTTCAACAAAAAGATAACCGGAAGAAAATCAATTAAAAAAGTTGTATGGTAATGATTTTGTTCGTATGAAACCCATGGTCAGAGATAAGCAAATGGTATTGGTACCAGTACCGAATTTTCCGAACAGAAAGATCTTAAATACATATTCGGTACCGACTTTTGGCGTTCCTGGTAGCGGTTCACTACCGATTTTTACCTTCATATACCGGTACCGTAATCGGTATTTTCAGTACCAGGACTGATTCGGTATCGGTTGGCACCGACCTCATCCCTACCCCTGGAACAAAAAAAACCCACAAAAAAAAAGTTGTATGATACCATTGTTCGTACGGTACCCGTGATCAGGATGAGCAAATGGTACCGGGTAGCATTTATCCCACCCCGTGATAAAAAAAACTCACTAAAGTTAAGAAAAATAATAAAGAAAATAATTATTAATACATATAATGATAAAAGTGTTAAAAAAAGTATATGTAGGGGCATGGGCACTCCACTAGTGATGGAATTCCATCACTTAGAACATTCAATCAATTTCAACATGGTTAATGGACAAGAGATCAATTTTGTGTAATCGACAAGTTTCACCTCATACTCTACTCGTCACAAACCCACAAAAATTCTCATTGAATTTCACATTTTTAGTCATCCGTAAATCTACATATGTTTTTTATATCAAATTAATTTTTTATGCATCGGTTATTGTTTAAAACTAATAAATTATTGGGTTATTGGATTTTATCACCCCCAACTATCGGCCTTTGGCCGTTGCCACCCGCAACTAACACTTTGACGCCCGGCACCCCCAACTTGACTTTTTGTTTGCACTGGCACCACCTAGTTAAATCTGCTCTAACTTGGTTAGTTTTTTGTCCGACGTGACACAATTTTGCTAATGTGTACATGATTATGTGGCTGCTGATGTGTTATACCCCTTCCCTTCCCTTCTCTCCTTTATAACACAGAAATCCCACAAAGGTATAACCAACCTTTTCTTCTCATAATCACGATTCTTGATTCAATTAACCATCAACGAATTCTGTTTCAGGATTAAGTTCCTATTGGTCAAAGTTTGAATAGAAGGGAAATGCTAAACAAGAACGAATATGGCCACTTCATGAATTCCGATCAATCTTCAGGGGATGCCGCAACACATGAATCTGAACTTGACTTGATCTCTGATTCGTCCACCATGATTGAACACATTAAATCTCCTCCTCCGCCGCAACAACCTACGCCCTTGAAGTCAAATGACAAATTGGGGCTTTCGGGGCGTGCTTTATCCGCCGCTGGCGCCGCCGTCCTCTCCGCCGATATCGTTAACCCTCTTGATGTCGTCAAGGTATGCAACTTTAGGGCTTATGTTTTGCTTCTAATGTATTTATCTCGATAAAATCCAAACCGACGTCGTTTCAGTTTTGTCAAAACCTTAGCTTCGATACACCGCTACTGCCTACTGGATCATCAATCATCTACCAGAAACATTATATTGCCAGAGATTGATATGTTAACTGGTTTGATGACATCATCGACGGCTGATTTACCGCCGAATTTAACATATCTGGCGGCATTTCGCCGTTCCGGTTGCATCACACTGGCAGGATCATGGAGAGTTTAAACGTGGAGCAGTAGAAGTGGGTGGTTACGGATAATACGACGTCGGTTGAGTATTCCGGTTTGCCGGAGAAGATGACTGAGGGTGGAGTTGGTACAATGGAATAATTGTATGGATCAAGCATTGTTGGATTTAACTGGAACTTTTGATTAGTCATTGTTGTGGTGGTGGTGGCAGGAAGTTGTGGTGGTAGGAGGCAGGTCATGGTGGTAAGAAGCAAGTACAGGTGGTGGTAGGAGGTGATAGGGGTGATGGTGGTGGTGGTGTTTTAGGGTGAGGAGAGGGGAAGGGTGGAGCTTGGGGTTTTTATTTTTAATCAGATTTGAAAAGAAAAACAAGTTCTTAAGAAATATATATATATAATATTTTACACCTTAGCGTGACATGTCATCAAAAACCAGCCACATCATCAAAAAATGGCCACATAGGATAAAAAATCTAACTGAGTTAGTACTCAGTTAACGATGTGGTGCCATCACAAACGAAATGTCAAGTTGGAGGTGCCGGGCGTCAAAGTGTTAGTTGCGGGTGGCAACGGCCAAAGGCCGATAGTTGGGGGTGATTAAATCCAATAACCCTAAATTATTAGTTAAAACTAATCAATTATTAATAATTAAAACTTGTATAAGTTGGACTAGATAAAAGCAAAGATGTGGATGTGATGTTGGGGGGTGGGGAAATAGTAACATGGAGGGATCGGGGTGTGCCATACTTCCTAGGCAACTTATCTTCTTTCTAACATGCCTTTATGAGAATGACACTTCCCCAACACCTTTACCTTTTTCATGTGCGTTGGTCGTCAAATGATACAATTATCACTAAATTTTATTCATAAGTTGTAATAAAAGGTTCAATTCATCATACTATAACGAACATTCTTGTTAGCATTTATGACTAACAACGTTTTAAGCATATACATAAAATGAAAATAATGTTATTTTCAAGCCATGTGATTATTTGTCCTTGAATAATTGAGATGAAATAATACATCTTTATTCAATGTTCTATCCTCTCTTGCCCTACAAAAGTTTTTGTTGTGTTCTTGAAGATAAGTATTTTACAAGGGGAGCGAATTTAAAAGCCAAATCTTAGAAATGCTTTGCTGTTATATGCAAGCAGCAACCTTGACTCAGTCTGTCACAACTAAATGTAAATCTAAATTCTAATTATGTAATCAACATAAGCCAAAAACTAAGTCAATGGCTTTTCTATGTGGGAGTGATTTGTATACCATGCATAAACCACTAAGATACAATACAATTATCTTATAGTATAACATCATGTTGTACCGTTGAAGGTTTATACATCACTAACTATTTAGTATTGAGGGCTAGGTATTAGTTGGTTGTTTTGGGCTTGTATGTGGACTTGTTGGGGGCTATTTGGGCTTAGGGTTTAGGGGGAGTTGCGGGCTCAACTTCCCTATAAATACATGTTTAGTTATCATTGTTTTGGTTGTTGATTCTGAGTATTTTGCAGCAAACTTGTATTAGACAATTACATTGTATGCAAGTTAAGCTTTTGGTGTTGTCATTCTATTCATCTTACTTTCTTGTGTTTATTATTGAATCAAGTTTAATTGTGTGATTCCGCCACCAGACAAACTAGTTGTGATATCGTTGTTTGATCTGATTCCAAGACTTACAATTGGTATCAGAGCCCGTTCAACCTGTTTCTAGGCTCAGATCAATAACACACTGATTCTGGTTTGTTTTCGGAAGTCTTGGGTTGCTTTGAAGAACAGTCAATTTAGAATACTTTGTTGCTGATTCGGATTATCTGCTGCTGATTTTGGATAATCGAAAAGGGATTTCGGATAAAGTATTTGAAGATTGCCATTTAGCTGCTGGTGTTTTTAGATAATTCTTGAAGATCTACTTGGAGGATTTCAGAAAGTTCGTTGGAGGATTTTTCGGGATTTTGGTTACCAAGATTATCAGATTTGAAGATATCTTAACAAAATTTCGAATATATCAGGATCCCTAATTTTTCGGAAGTTTGTTATTTGACATTTTCTGTTTTGCGGGATTTCGTATACACTGTTCCGGATACAGTGTTTCGAAAAGGGGATTTCGAGTGACATTATTTCGGATAGCTGCTGTTTCGAACAACATAATCATTTCGAATAGCTCATTGTTTCGAATAATATCATCAGTTCAAATAGCCATTGTTTCGAATAAGATCATCATTTCAGAGAGCCACTTTTTCGAACGTGATCACTGTTTTGAAAAGGGTTTTTGGATCAACTGTTTCGAATAGCTGCTGAAGTTTTCGAACAGATTATTGTTTCGAGAAGACTCCTGCTCTGAAATTGCTGGTTTTCAAATTTGGATTGTTTCAAATTTCAGGACTGTTAACATTTTTTTAAATATAACTAAATTATATTATTTGGTAATTTAAAAATGATGAACACAAACAGACCGATGACTGCTACGGACCTTACAAATGCTACCCTGGCTGCCATTCAAACTCAAACTTTGGCTCTTCATCAAGAATTGGATCAAATCAACAAACGGACTGATGACTACTACAGACCTTACAAATGCTACCCTGGCTGCCATCAACTTTGGCTTTTCATCAACAATTGGATCAAATCATCGGTACTGCCACCAAGGTTCCCAGACTGCTGTATGTAGATGATTACTATGAATGGAAGTTTCGGTTTGAGCAGTATTGTAAGGCAAAGGAATCGGGGGTTTGGAAGGAGCGTTATAGATGGATCTCATATCATCATGTATGCTAAAGAAGCTAATCTTGTAACTCAAATTCCTAAACCTGAAAATTTGTGGACAGATGATGATAAGAAAATACGAGACGAAGATGATAAGGCTAAAGCGATTATTAATATGGCACTTGGTCCTGATATCTCTATCGCAGTTAGAAATTGTACAAATGCTCAAGAAGTGTGGAATAAGCTCAAGAATCTGTATAAAGGAAATGCTGACATGAAGGTGAGTAGAGTGAAGATGTTGAATCAGCAATTTAGCTCTTTTAACCACATCTATAGTGAAACCATTGAAAATCAGATCAGAAGGTTGGTTAAACTGGTCTCGTAGATGGTAAGTGTTGGTATCACCATTACGAATAGTGGTATGAATCGCCAACTTCTGAACTCCTTGCCAAAGAATTGGGATGCTGATGTTTCTATAATTAAGCGAACAAAGAATTTGAACGATGTCACACTTACTGAGTTGATTGTTACAATTAAGTCATGTGAAATCGACAATCAGCAAAGAGACCTGAACCATAAAAGTTCTTTGATGGTTGCTGGTTTGACAAGTTCCAACAATGCACTAGTCTCTCAGAATCATCCCAAAACTGTGTTCAGTCCTGTTCATAGGATGTCGAATGCTAACCCAAATATTCTTTTCAGCCCTTTAACCCAAACTCCAAAATCCAACTATGTGTATGGTATGTCTCTTCCAACACAACAAGTATCTATTAACAATCCTGCACCATCTGGATCAGCTCAACCACAACCTCAGTACGTAAATGTGGTTTTTAGCCCGGTAACTCCTTCACCTGCCAAAGGCATTACTTCCTCCACCGCAACTCAAAATACAACGTTTCTAGCATGTGATTTCTTGCCCCCATCTGTCTTAGCCATTGAAATTGATCAGGTTATTGAAGAAGACAAAGAAGAGCTGGATGTGTCCTTGAACTTGGCCATGGCAGCATGTAGAGCTGAAAAATTTTAGAAAAAGTTTGGTCTTCATCCAATGTCAAATCTTCGTACTGGACCCATGAGAGACAAACTTAGATGTTACAGGTGCCGTGAGCCAGGACACTTTGCCAGAGACTACAAGAAGGCACCAGTACTATGTGTTCCTAGTCAGACTGCTATTGCTCAAAATGTTGAAAGAACAATGGTGCCTGTTACACCAGCACAAACATCACCGAGTTCAGGAGAAAGCGGAGCTGGGAAGGCATTGATGGTTCAAGAGAAACAAGGTTTCAACTGGTCAGATGTAGTGGCACACGTAGAATCACTCAAGATCTCTGAAGCTGCACCAATAAATCATTGACTGATGGCGTAAACAGATGAACCTAAATCACTATCTGAAACAGTAAACTCTCTTTTATGTTCTGATCATTGTAGAAATAAACTTACACAGATGAGGGCACACAACTTTGTTGGGACTGAACCCTACAAAGGAACAGTTGATAAAGCCAAAACTGGTTCAGAACAGTGGATCCTTCATAAGCAGCATTTGTACAAGTCTTCTCTCTTGACAGTGGACCTAACAACTGATGGACTCAAGTACTGCTCGTTACAACTGCTGTTGTTCTAATAACTGATGAAGTTAAAGTACTGAAGCTCAATCTACTGACGTGACTCAAGTACTGTTGAAGACCAAAGCACTGCTCAAGCTACAACAGTGGAACGAAGTATCAGTGTTTATTTATACTTTGTTTATGTAATCAGTAGTTAGTAATCAGTGGTTGTATAGATCAGTGGTTGTAGTTTGTTAGGCAGTTAGATGTCACTTTCATGGTGACGTCAGCCGAAGATGCTCAGTGGTTGTGATGTACTATAAATAGAACAGTACTCTGTACTGTTCTACTAGCTCTTTCTTTCTAAGTCATTTCTGCACGAACAATCAGTAAGCTAAGGCTGAGGGGGGAGATCTGTGCATGCATGCAATTGTAATTGATTTTTGTAATAAATACAATCATTCGATTCGATGTCAAACATGTGTTCTTAAAGTTTTCTTCCATTGATTGTGTTATCAAAAGTTTATTTCATTTATTCCGCTGCAATTAATCTATGTTCCATCTTCATTTCGATTAAACAATACAATCTAAGAAACTCATATCCTAACAATTTGTATCAGAGCTAGGACAGTCAAATTTGATCTAACAATCATTTTGACGTAAAAGTTCAGCTCAATTTCGTTGATACTTTCGATTGTTCGTGTTTAGTTGAAAAACAAAGTAAGGTATAATCACGTACAAAAGTTGATTATTCAGTACCTGTAAAACAACCAGAATGACGTCACAATCACAGGACATTCATAACACTGGCTCACTCTTCAAACCACCTATGTTGGTCAGATCTGAATACAACATCTGGCAGCGTAGGATGGGTCACATCTTAGCTCAACAAAATACAGGATGTTGGAAGTCGGTTATCTTTGGACGACATGTTCCAATGGTGCTGAGTGCTGAAGATCCAAAAACCTTTGTACCTAAGAAAATTGAAAACTATTCCGACCATGATTTTCAAAAAATTGAACTAGATGCAAAGGCCTTTAGCATAGTTGCATCAGCACTCCCCAATGAAATTTATGCTGGGCTGTTACACTGTTACAGTGCCAAGGAATTGTGGGATGCACTTAAGGAACAGTTTGGTGGTACTGAATAAGTAATTGAATACAATTGGGAGGTTTTGAATCTATCACACTCCCAAAATACCACCTAGGGGATGTCCCTGCTAGGCGTGTGACGTACCAATAATGAGCCACTAATTACATTGAACCCATACAAGTTTATAAATAAAATCCTCAATTATTAATAAAAATACCATCAACAAGTTTAAATGAGAACCAACATGTTCAGCGTAAGCAAATGATAAACCAAAGTTAGACAGTTTCAAAACCAATGTATAGTATCAAGAAATCAATCACATGAATCCCTTCAGTCGACCCATGACTACTCCAGCTACTCCAGTCAGCAAGTTCCCGAATCCAAGATATCTAACGACCTGCGAGCATGCAACAAGTGTATCAGACAACGCTGGTGAGTTCATAGTTTTATGAAAATGTTGGTTACCAAGTGTTTAGTTAATCCATTGAATTTAATGTTGATAATACCCCGAATACAAGACGACTTCTGATTTACATTGCCCTTTCTCCAATGCTCCTATCAAAGCATTGGTCATGACTAGGTCATTAGTTCAGCACCCGTCCTCCCAGGTACGGGGTGAGGTTGCCAAACCTAAGTAGCGCTACTAACTAATACCATGTTACCTCTCAGGTAACCAAACAACACGGAGGGACTTTAAAGGTGATAGGACGAGTATATTATCCAACATTACCAATTTACAACAAGACGTATTCCTCTCAGGAATACCCAAACAAGTTACCCAAAACCCATCCCTCCTAGGGATACCCAAAGACTGTCCCAACCACCGGGACGCATGCTCAAGAGGGATGAACTCACCTTCGGTTTGCTCGGTTAGATTAAATGTCCATTAAATAGTTGGTCAATCAAGTCCTATTGTGGTTACCAGATTCAGTCAGTTTCTCAATCACATAACGTAAATTGTACCACATATTATGCAAATAACATACACATATGATCATGCATTTTGGGAATCCATATAGAAATCAATGGCAATTTAGTAAGCAACACCTAACGAACCATACCATTTAACATACAACACTTAAACGAACAAACGTAGGGTCCCATAATTATAATCTATTATTTATACCAATTTCCATTTAATTTCCTTATTAGTCGCAACTAATATAACCATCACCCCACTCACATTATTTGAATCTAATACATGGCAATCTCTTAGGCAACATAACAGTTCATCGAGTATCAATTATCAATACCAATATTGATTTCAATAACAATCACAATCATCTAGTTTAATAATTACTAGCACAAGAACAATCATCATACTTATCAACACCATCATGGCAACAGTTTCTCAACATCATACAATCATTTAAATACATGTGCTGACATATTTCATCACCCATGTGCACCTAGCCGCTAAACTTAGTGGGTTCAAGATTTTGGTCCAATCAACTACAAGTCTTTGATTTTCATTGCAAACAATTAAGTTGGACATCTATTCAATCGATAAGGTTAACTCACTTCATTAATGGCGAATATCATTATTAGAACATCTAGATTATCATAACTAATTGTGATCATAGGTCAAGTTGTTGTGATCATTCCTTTTAATGAGGTTCTGTTATCACTAACAAGATACATATGTATATATAGCAACCTAAACAACTACCAACAATGAAGGCATGCATCAACCAGGAAATCACCTAGCTACCCACATCATCGATTCATTACCAGATTCATTATTAGATTTTAACATGCCGATCCCAATCAAGTTTTCACACTACCACGCACCCTAGTATTCTTTATTGAAACCCCTAATATAACTTGTTATTATGGAACTATCAATAATCCACATAAAAGAAAGCAATGCTGGACCATCACATAATTACCAGTTTCGACAAGAGATCCAACAAATAATCATACATACCATTCTGACCCTACCATAATACTTTAACAATCTCATTCAAGTCACCAGACATAAACAAGGTCTATACATACAATTTAAATACATTCTTGCAGATTTAGAGTGATTAATAATGATACTAACCAAAAGTTGATGAGGCTTACAAGCACAATCAGTTGCGAAGAGGGGGGGGGGGAGTTTTCCAATCGCTGCTTATAGAACTCAAAAGGGAATGGGCTAGGGTTTCCTTCTTGTATATCATATAATGCATGGAATCCTATATTTATAATAATCCTGAACAAAGGCTGCCGAACCCACTTGGGTTTTTATTTTGAGTTTGGGCTAAGAAATTACATGCATTAATATTTGTAAGGGTTTGGGGCCGGTTACCCACCTTGGCCAAAATGGGCTCAAGCCCATTTAATTGGGTTGCCATAATGTTTAAGTAAACAATTACTATAATGGGCCGATTTCAACCCAATATGTTCCTATTGGACCACAAGGGTTTAGGGTGCTGCCCACTCAAACATGTAGCACTAAGATGTGGCCCGATACACTAATATGCAGTTACAGAAACATACGAGCACAGAACGCGTAACGTGGTGAAGAGAAATAACGAGGAGTTAAGAGTTAAGATCACAAGTTTAAACATTACCAACCTTGAAAGTTTGGGTTGTCACAGAATCAACAGTATGAAACATTTTGTCACATCAAGGGTGAATCATTAACACAATAGTTTGAACGTTTTAGGTGTCTCATAAGTGAACTGAAACTTGTTAACACTAAATTTACTAAGAGTAAATTTCAAAGTTCGTCCTTTATGTATGTCTAAAATATCAAAGTATGTCCTTTGTCTTTAATAACCTCAGAAAACATACATAATGTTTGAAAAACCAATCAGGTTATGTCCTTTAGCCTAAACCTAGTTTGTTTTCCCAGTTAATTCAGGTCATGTGAGAAGCACATGAGGGTATATTGGTCATTTTACCCTAAATACTAAAAAAAATATAAAAAATTCAGATCTCTCTCTCTCTCTCTCTCTCTCTCTCTCTCTGAACGCATATCTTTATCTCTTATCTTTATTTCATCATCATCTGCACACTCAGCCAATTCATATCTAAACAAAACAACACACAAAATCAAAAACCCAAATCAAGATAAGTCTTTCTCATACAGTCCATCTTACCTTGCACAATTCATCTTCAAAAAACCAAATCTGCACACTCTCCAAACACCCCAACAGATCTAAACAAAACCACACACAAAAACTTCAAAAACCCAAATCTGCACGATTCATATCTAAACAAAACCACACACAAAAATCAAAAACCCAAATCTGCACACTCTCCAAACACCTCAACAGATCCACACCTCGAACCAGAAGACGGAGTCATCCTGCACAACGGAGTCACCACAACCCATCTTCATCCTGCACAACGGAGTCAAATCAAAACCGAGAGCCGCATTCGCGGCGTACGGATCTCAACCAGCCAGTCACCAAACTCCTTACTGATTTTCCGGTGAAGTCGGCTCCGGTGGTGGCACTTGTTTCTCGCTTCGATTCGAGCGATTCGGTGAAGTCGGCTCCGGCTATGTTTGAGCGATTCGATTTGAGCGATTCGGCTCCGATTCGATTTGAGCGATTCGATTTGAGCGATTCGGCTTCGATTTGAGCGATTCGATTTGAACGATTTGTACGGATCTCGCTAGGGCTATGTTTTGGCACTTGTTTCTCGCTTCGATTTGAGCGATTCGGCTCCGGTGAAGTCGGCTCCGGTGGTGGTGGTGGGAGTCCGATAGAGAGAGAGAGAGAGTTTGAGATGATAGAGATACATGTATCTTACTGTGTTGGTGGTGTATATGTGTCTGTATGTATATATATATTTAGATATATAGATACATGTATATTAACAAAGAAATTATTTATTGTTTTTTATGATTTTTATTATAATATTTAGGATAAAATGACTAAAATACCCTTGTGTGGGATTGACTTAGTCAACTTTAACCATGAAAACTAATTGTGTTATGACTAAAGGACATAACCTGATTGGTTTTTCAAACATTAAGGATGTTTTCTGAGGTTATTAAAGACAAAGGACATACTTTGATATTTTAGACATACATAAAGGACGAACTTTGAAATTTACTCATTTACTAAATCAACTCTAAACAGCAGGTTTTTAAGGTCACTTCCTGAAAAATGGGACACAGTTGCTTTTGTAACCAGAAATTTAGTTGGGTTCAAAGAGTTAACACTAACTCAACTTCATGGTAGACTCCTTACCTATGAAAAGGAGTTGAACCAGAAAAAGAAGTTACAAGAGTTAGGGAAGGTTGCTGATGACTACACATTTGGTAGCACAACACTTCTGGGTCAAGAGGAATCTGGTAGTAGTAAGGACCAGAGTTATGATCATTACATTGACATAACTGCTGGTGGCGCTTTTAACAACTCTGATTCTTACTCAACTAACTATGCTTTCACAGCTAGTAGTGAAAACCAGATTTCTGATAATCTCTCTTTTGAACTCAATGATCTCCAGCATTTTGATCCAACTAATTTAGAGGAAATGGACATATTACACCAACTTGCACTGCTGAGGTTTAGAACCAGCAAGTTTTACAAAGGGTTATTGGATTTTATCACCCTCAACTATCGGCCTTTGGACGTTCCCACCCGCAACTAACACTTTGACACCCGGCACCCCCAACTTGACTTTTTGTTTGCACTGGCACCACTCAGTAAAATATTATCTAACTTGGTTAGTCATTTGTCCGACGTGGCACCATTTGGCTGATGTGTAAATGCTGATATGGAATCTGAGGTGTTATGTCTCTTTATCCCTCTAGTTTATAACACACAGACATCCCAAACTAAACCCTAATCTCCATTTCTTCAATTTATCCCACAAAATCATTGCAATAACTCCGATTCATCCCACAAAATCACAGTAAGCACTTCGATTCATCCCACAGAAACCCTAATTGAGATGAGTTCATCTTCCAATTCATCATGGAGTGTGAATCGAACCCCTAAATTGTTCAAGGTTGATTTGGATGGAAACTTGTATTGTCATCATGAAATTGTTGCTGTTCTTCGCATCGCTGGTCCTAAAAGTGTTCGACATGGTGATCAATTTTATGGTTGCCCTCAATGGCCTGTAAGTTGTTTAATTATGGATTGAACTTAAATTCTTGTTGAAACTGAAGTTGGTATATTGTTTTGTAGTTATCCGATTGCAAGTTCTTTATGTGGAAACAAGATTTCGACAAATTTTTCGAAGCACATTCAAACTGTAGTTCAAGTCCAGTAAGTTATCAAGAATTGAAAAATGAGAACTTGGAATTGCAGAACAAGTTGCTACTCGAAGAGAACACGATGCTGAAAAGACAAATTCTTGGCAAAAGGTCCATGTGGAAGCAACCATTTGTGTTTACTATGTGTTTTGTCATTGCCATATGGATGTACATTTTGAACAAGTGATTTAATTAGGTTGTACAATATTGAAGTTATTAATGAAAACAAGTTGACAGTTGTTTAGTATGTTTATTGGCCAATTGATAGTTGGTTTTGCATTGTACAGTGTTGAGTATTACATCAGTTGGTCTGTTTTGACCCATTTGTCATGATTTGGTAATCACCAAACATACATGTGCAGCAAACAGTTGTCTGTTTTGACCCATTTTTCATGTTTTGGTAATCACCAAACCAAAGTGCAGCCAAACATAAGTGAATGACCAACAGTGGTCTGTTTTGACCCATTTGTCATGATTTGGTAATCATCAAACATACATGTGCAGCAAACAGTTGTCTGTTTTGACCCATTTGTCATGTTTTGGTAATCACCAAACCAAAGTGCAGCCAAACATAAGTGAATGACCAACAGTGGTCTATTTTGACCCATATTAGTGATATGGTAATGACCAAACATAAGTGAATGACCAACACTGATATGTTTTGACCCATATTAGTGATATGGTTATGAACAAACATAAGTGAATGACCAATAGTGGTCTGTTTTGACCCATATTAGTGATATGGTAATGACCAAACATAAGTCAATGACCAATATCTATTTTGAGCACAACTGTTTTGACCCAAACAGCTCCAAACTGATCAAATGACCACAGCTCCAAAGTGATCAAATGACCACAGTTGTTTTGACCCATTTCTAAAACAACTGTCATATACACAGACCTGACATATATATACCATAGCTGTCAAATGACCAATTTACCCCTGCAAGCTTTAAAGCTCATATAACCCACTGCAATATACACACCACACATGTAAAATGACCAAATTACCCCTGCATGCTTTAAAACTTATATAACCCACTGACATATATATACCACACCTGTAAAATGACCAAATTACCCCTGCAAGCTTTAAAGCTTATATAATCCATTGACATATATATACCACACCTGTAAAATGACCAAATTACCCCTACATCATTAACATTAACTAACCAAAACATTACATACCACATTAAGTCATTACATTACATAGATTCATTACTTAACATTAAGCCTACATGATTCTTGTCCAAAACAGGCATTACATAACATTAAATTGTCCAAACATAAGTCAAACATTCACCAACTAAGTACATCCTTCTCTGTTGCCCTTCCCCCTTGGTCTTCCTCTTTTACCTGACAGTTTGCCCCCTCTTTGACTGGTGGGTTGGCTGTTGAGTTGACTTGTCTGTTGAGTTGATTGTTGTGTTGACCTTTGAGTTGACTTTCTCTTCCTTATGTTCCCCTTCTGTCTCTTTGATCCAGGTTCAGCTGTGAGCAATAAAATTATAGTAGTTAGCATAATTAGAGATCTACAACAAATGAAATAAAACACTAAATGTCCACCTGTATTCATGTTCCCTTTTTCAGCACATTTTCTCTTGTTATGACCTCTTGCTCCACAAATACCACATGTCATTATAATCCCATGCTTAGTTAGTTTTCCTGGCTTTTTAGGATCCTCATGAGGGTCTCTCTTTCTGTTCTTCTTAGGCCTACCAGGAGCAACTTTTATTGGAGATGGATCCATTGGATAATCAACCTCTGGCCAATACTTTTCACTAGGCAATGGAGGGATTGTGAAGTCATAAATCTTCATGTATGTATCTTTGTGGTAACATTGGTCCACATAATCTTCTGCATTCTTATGTAAAAACCCAGCCACATCACACAAATGCTTACATGGATATCCCCTAAGTTCCCACTTTCTACATGTGCAGGTTCTCTTATCCAAGTCAACAGATACATCATCAAAGTCTCTTAATTGGAAAACTTGATAAGATGAGGGGTACACTTCACACCTATAAGCTGCACCTTTTGAAAACTCTAGTTTTTCCTGTATATTAGGCCAGATGACAACATCTTTGGCAGCCATTTCTGTTTTTTTTTTTTTTTTTTTTTGGTCACTAACCTACTCATGATCTGAATTCTGATATCCTCTAACATGTGAATAATATGCTTTGACCTTGCATTGATGATGTAACTATTGAATGTTTCTGCCATGTTGTTCACTATTACATCACATTTAGTGTGAGTTTTCAAGTAGCATCTGCTGGAACAAGTTTTATCCTGTTTCAATAATGCTTCTACTGCATCAGGGTTGATTGATCTCATCTCATCAAGGCTTGAATGTACTCAGGTTCACAATAAACCCTTGTAGCTTTCCAATACAGTTCCTTCAACTCCTCATCCTTGAATGTCTTGTGCCAGTTAGCATAGATGTGCTTTGCCAGTTTCTATGCTCCGCTCTTGGCCATATTAGTGCAATAGCATTCAATAGACCGTGCATGATCATAAGTGTTAATACTATGTAGAATATAACACAGGTATTTCTAGTAAGCATCATAGAAAAGTGGTACCTTCTGCTGATCTGATATGAATGTCCATGCTTCCCCACCATCATTTATTCCCAAACACTTCCTGAGCTCTTCCATGAACCATTCCCAACTATCATTGTTCTCCCCTTCAACCACTGCCCATGCCAAAGGATACATCTGATCATTAGCATCCCTTCCAATAGCAGTTAATAACATTCCCCCCAGGAATGTCTTTAGAAAACAGCCATCTAAACATAACACCTTCCTACATCCGGCTAAAAAACCTTTTTTGACACCATCAAAACATACAAATAATCTAAAGAATGTTTCACATGTGGCTGTTGGATCTAGATTGATAAAACCTGGTGGTGCAGTTACCAGAACAAACATTGATGTTGGATTTGTTTTCTTCAAAATATCCATGTATGCACCAATTTTACTATAATGATCCCGCATTGATCCATGAAACTTCTTATGAGCACAAGCTTTAGCCTTGTAAGCCAACCACTTAGTAATTATGACCTTATACTTCTGTTTTACAGCCAATACAATCTCCTTAGCAGACCAATTGGGCTTGGATCTAAACAATGGTAGGAACTCATTAGCTATAAACCCTTCTGTTAGTTGTCTGTTCTTTATCATGTTCCTTTGGCAGGAATGTTTATTCTTCACTCTTTTAACCATATAACACTCCTTCCCCTTATGCAGTGAGCACAATAAGAAAAATGGACACCCTCCTATACACTTGACAACTATACGACCACAGTTGCCCGTCTCACTATAAGCAAGGTACAAATTCCTACCATTAGTCACTGAATACCTTCTCACTGCCTCTTTAAAGGCATCCCTTGATGCAAACCTTGTTCCTACCTTCCAAATGAATTTCTTCCAGTTAGTGTGTTCAGTTACAGATGGAGCAGCTTCCTTATACTTCTTACCCCTGATATCATCGTCCTCACTTTCACCGGGTGTAAGAATGACACCATCAGATTCCTCGTAGCTACTGTACCCCTCTATATGTGAACCCACTGCATCATTAGTTTCATGCAAGTTTCCCTATGTTTCTTTCTCCTTTAAGCATTCGTCAAACAACTTTTTTTTGTCATCACAATCAATATGAGTAGCCTTTCTAACTGCATCGTGTGATTGTCTCCATTCCAAGTCCTCTCTATCTGACTCAGAACCATTTACCTCTTCCAGAACCTCCTCATCATCATGATCACTGCTTGGAACTAGGTTATCAATATCAGTATAATTATCCGATTCTCCTGATCCAGCTGATTCATTATAGTCACTGTTATCACCATACTCATTGTATATATCCACTGAAACCCTATCAGTTGACCTAGCAGGCTTTGTGGATTGGGCTTTTTGCTTATTGGGTCGGGGAGGTGGGTTAGTGGGGGCTTCATGTAAGGACTTGAAAAAATGTCCCAAAATGACCCGTAAGTGAAAACCCGGATCCCTGAAACCCTAATGTGCATGAAAAACCAAGAAAACAAGATTTCAGGGTTTCACGCGGGTCGCGTAAGAGTAAGCTTAGGCTTACGCGGGCTGCGTCAATGTGGTGTTGACCAGATAAGCGTCCCAGGACACGTGTCGCACACGTGGCAGACCTAGGTGTGACACGCTAGCCCTAGTCTACGACTAGGTGGCCCTCGCGGGCCACGTAAAACCCATTTTTCAGCTATAAAAGGGTTGGACATGAGCGGTTCATCTGTGCTCGAGAAATCAATCAAAAACGAAGATCTACTGCTTGAAATCACACTTTCACGTAAAGAAACGCTGCTACGATACAGGGTATTAACTCGATCACTGCTACGATTCAATGTCCGATCGATTGAAACCAATCCGATGGATGTTTAAGTGCTGCTCAAACTCGGGCTATACTTTGTCATTCGTCGTAAATTCGATGGATGTTTAAGTATTGCACTTTTTCATTCATCGTGACGGTTTTGATCTCGTGAGTTATCGTAAATGTTGTATTAAGTTACTGACCTAGTTCGTATGCATTGTCATTTAATTTAGGTTACAAGGCTGATCAGTAGGCTAAAACTCTGCCCGTTAAACTTGCAAAGTGAGTCATTCTCTTTTTATCAACAATGTTTTACAATACTCCAATTATTTTTCCAAGGTTATAATTACAGGGATTAAGTCGTGGTTATCTTGAATCACTGGCTAGTGGGGTATTGTGCACATTACTAATTTCTCATGGTTAGGTTCATCAACCTAACAGTGATAATCATCACTACTTGGGTGAAAGGACCCAATAGTGGTATGACCATCATCACCAGGAGGTGACACAGCGCCAGATAAAAATAAGATAGAAGCCATTGTAATCACTCTTATGCTGTAATTTATAACTATGTGTCGTTTTATTAAACTTGAGTGACTCGCCAGTATTTCCCCGCTGATAAAATATTTTTAAAACATGTTTCAGGCGACCTGCTGTGAATCAAGGAAAAGTGCTACGGAGCACTAATGAAGCTTGAAGTGGTGGCTCAGTTAAATAAATGAACATGTTTTGTAAATCAGGGAATTTCCTTGTGAAATTCCTCTATTGTAAATTACGGGGTTTATCCCAATTTATGAAATAAAATAATTGGGAAATTTCAAGTTTTAAACGATCCTGTTAAACTTCCGTTGTCAACTCAATTAATAAATACCACGGGTTTCTGTCCCGCGGCTCCTGGACCGGGTAAAACCGGGACGAGGGCCATGACAGAAAAAGGTGGTATCAGAGCCACTGATTTAAGCCAATTAAGTATTTAGAAATACTTAATTTTTCTGATTACTATTCTGTGATTATGTGAAAATTCGATTTACAGAATTTTAACTTAGAAATTTGTGTGTTTTGTGTTACTTGACTATTTGTTAGTTTACAGTATGGGTAAGCAAAGAATTTCGGACATCTATCGTCAATTATATAGTTCACCAAAAGATAAGGGAACCTCATTTAAATCAAATTCCTCAAGATACTCAGTAGATACTAAGGAAGGAATATTTATTCGTAAGGCACAATTTGAGAAACCACTTACCACTAAGAAAAAAAGTTGGATTATTAGAAAAAGTCAAGAGAAAATAAAGAAGTCACAACCAAAAGGAGTGATGATTAATAAGCAAACTCAGGAAATAGGCACTAACCCACCATGGGAAGATGAATTAGATGAACAATGGGCAAATCTCTATATGTTAGCCACTACAGCAGTAAATGTTAACTTTTAATTAAGTTAAACTGCCAAACCCGGACCAACCAATGAAATTAGATTTCAACCAGAAAAGTTTATAAATTATCTTATCTTTCAACACCCTGACCCAGTACTAGCACCCATATCACCTATGAGCCAGAAACTTTAAAGAAACTTTGCCCATTAGATGAACAACTTAGTAAGAGGAGAGAGAATAAACCTTATATAAAAGTATGCTGAGCATAATATTCCTAGATAGACTAAAATAAATTATGAATGCACAACCCCTAGTATATTTTGAATTTCAGTTGTAATTTGTAATAGACATGTATATATATATAAAAGTCACAATGTTCGCCATTTTTAATTAAATCTGTTTGTACAGTTGTACCTAAATGTTTGTACTAAATATTAGCCTGTGATAATTAACAATGGATAGATGCAGATGAACAATGAAGTAAATCAGGAAAACCGGAATAATGAGAATAATGGAAACCTAGAAGAAACCAACACTTAGTAGTACAAGAAATTTTTTAATGCTTTAGTATAAGCTAAATAATTGTATAGATAAATTGGGATGGATATTGGTATATCATGAAGATGATAACTAGAAAAGTGCAAATATGATAAATAAGCAATAACAATTGGCCACTGTTATATCTTGTTTATTTGTATTACTCGATTCTAGAATATGATCTATCATGAGAATACTAATTTCCATGTTTCTTGATACAAGCTATATTGAGTAATGAACATTTGTGATTCTAAGTATGAGAAATACAATAATAATTACCTTTCCGGCAAAGTTAGGTATGATGTGGTATCACTCCAGCTTGTCCGGGTAATATGAGGATACCTCTCCAGTGAAACCAGGTGAGATGAGGTATATGTTAATAAAATCACTCCAGCGATGTCTGCCCTATTTTTGGGAACGTAAACCTCTTATATATATTGACCTTATGAATAAGGTGTACATGAAATAAATAATTATATAAATATGTATATCTATAAGAAAATTCGAAAGCCTTAAATAACTGACCCTTAAGGATAACTCAAGAACAGGTATGACAAATGATAAATTTAGGTTTATCAGCGTGTGTGTATCTATAAATTTTGATAATAAACATTATTTTTATAATCATCACTCCTGAAATGAACGGCAGTAACTCTTTAAAGTTGGGATTTTCGTAAAAGTATAAAGATTTTCTTTTGTGAAACCTGTAAATTAAGGTTAGCTAGGATGATTAAAGTAACTAAGCAGAATGCAAGAACCTTCCACTTGACTACACAGTAAGCAGATCTGATTCCGGACATGATAGCGGGTACATTCCTAGTTCACAACATTTATGCGAAAGTATTATTTAACTATGGTGCAAACCAAAGTTTTATAAATACTTCATTCTGCCAAGCTCTTAAACTACCTTTAACCAACCTTAGACAAATTTTTACGGTAGAAACGGCAGATGGGAATTCTGTTAACATAAATAAGGTTTTGCGAGAAGGAAAGATAGAACTCTTAGGCCATAAATTTTCTGCAAATCTTTTACCTATGAATTTAGCCGGATTCGATGTGGTATTAGGATTGGATTGGTTAGTAGCCAACCATGCTCAAATTCTTTGTGATAAGAATTCCATTGAAATTCATACACCCACAGGAGAAATAGTGGTGATTATAGGAGATAAGCCACGTAAGCCACTGAAATTCATTTCAGTAATGAAAGTGGCCAGTTATTCAAGAAAACAAGAAACAGTGTATATGATTTCGGCAATCATTAACACTAAAGGTAAAGAACTTAAGGAGATTCCAGTAGTGTCAGAATACTCGGATGTATTCCCGGAAGAACTACCTGGACTACCACCCGATAGGAAAGTAGAATTTAGAATTCATCTAATTCCTGGAACTACACCTATAGCTAAGGCACCTTATCGGTTAGCACCCACCGAAATCCTAGAATTGAAAAAGTAGTTAGATGAATTATTAAGTAAAGGATTCATAAAACCTAGTTCATCCCCTTAGGGAGCGCCTGTGTTGTTTGTAAAGAAGAAGGATGGTTCGATGCGAATGTGTATCGATTATAGGGAATTGAATAAGGTTACAATTAAGAATCGATACCCATTACCTAGGATTGATGATCTTTTTGATCAACTTCAAGGAGCTAGATATTTTTCTAAGATAGATTTACGCTCCGGATACCATCAGTTGAAAGTACAAGAAGAAGACATACCTAAAACTGCTTTCAGAACTAGGTATGGTCATTACGAGTTTACAGTCATGCCCTTTGGACTAACAAATGCTCCTGCAGCATTCATGGACATGATGAATAGAATCTGTAAACCGTATTTGGATAAATTTGTAATTGTCTTTATCGACGATATACTTATTTATTCCAAAAGTCAGGACGAGCATTGTGAACACTTACATGCACTCTTAACCTTGTTAAGAAAGGAAAAGCTTTACGCCAAATTCTCGAAGTGTGAATTTTGGCTACAGGAGGTGCAATTTTTAGGACATATGGTGAATCACGAAGGTATTCACGTAGATCCCTCCAAAATAGAAGCAATCACCAAATGGAAGGTCCCGCAATCAGCTATGGAAGTTAGAAGTTTTCTAGGCTTAGTTGGATACTATAGGCGCTTTATTAAGGATTTCTCTAAGATAGTTATGCCATTAACTGAACTAACTTGTAAAGCAGTAAAGTTCGAATGGGGACCTAGGCAAGAAGAGGCTTTTAAGATTTTAAAACAAAGATTAACAAACGCCCCAATTCTTGCCTTACCAGAGGGAACAAAAGATTTTGAAGTTTACTGTGATGCTTCTAAGCTAGGATTAGGATGTGTGCTAATACAACGCAAGAAGGTAATTGCGTATGCATCAAGACAATTGAAGAAGCATGAAGAGAATTATACAACTCATGACTTAGAATTAGGAGCAATAATTTTTTCCCTTAAAATTTAGAGACATTATCTGTATGAAAGTAAATTTACAGTCTATACAGATCATAAGAGCTTAAGATATATATTTGGGCAAAAAGAATTGAACATGAGGCAAAGAAGATGGATGGAAATTCTAAGCGATTATGAGTGTGATATTCAATATCATGAAGGAAAGGCAAACGTAGTTGCAGATGCCTTAAGTCGTAAGTATCATGAAAAGCAAAAGCGAGTTCGTGCTCTTAGATTAAATCTACAGTTAGATTTAATGGAACAACTGAAGAATATTCAGGAAACAGCAATCAAGGATGATGCTGAAGAAATGAAAGGAAGAATAAAAGACTTGGAGCAAGGAAGCGATGGGATTTGGAGATTCCACAAGAAAAGGATTTGGGTACCTAAGCAAGGAGAATTAAGAAATAAGATTTTAGAGGAAGCCCATAAATCTAGGTATACCATGCATCCTGGTAACAATAAAATGTATCAAGATTTAAGGAATAACTTCTGGTGGATAGGAATGAAAAAGGACATAGCTAGATATGTTTCTAAGTGTCTTACTTGTTCCGAAGTTAATGCAGAACACCAGAAACCCTCAGGTCTACTACAACAACTAGAAATTCCTGTATGGAAATGGGAACTCATAACCATGGACTTTGTTACTAAGTTGCCCAAAACCATAAAAGGTAATGATGCGATTTGGGTAATTGTGGATCGATTAACCAAGTCAGCTCATTTTCTACCCATGAAAGAAACCTTTAGCATGGAAAGGTTGGCAAAGTTGTATGTAGATGAAGTAGTATCCTTACATGGAGTTCCACTCTCCATTGTATCGGATAGAGATAGTCGTTTCACTTCCCATTTCTGGACCAGTTTCCAGGAAGCAATGGGAACCCGACTAAATTTAAGCACTGCATACCATCCTCAAACAAACGGACAAAGTGAAAGGACGATTCAAACCCTGTAAGACATGCTCAGGGTATGTGTAATAGATTTTGGTGGGAACTGGGATGATCACCTACCTTTAATCGAATTCTCCTATAACAATAGTTATCATTCAAGCATCGAAGCTGCCCCGTTCGAAGCACTGTATGGACGGAAGTGTAGAACTCCAATTTGCTGGGAAGAAATAGGAGAAAGTCAATTATCAGGTCCCGAAATCGTACAAGAAACCACCGACAAGATAACTCAAATCAAGGAAAGACTAAAGACAGCTCGAGATCGCCAGAAGAATTATGCAGACAATCGACGCAAGCCACTGGAATTTCAAGTCGGAGATAAGGTACTCTTGAAAGTTTCTCCTTGGAAAGGAGTAGTACGGTTTGGTAAGAAAGGGAAGTTAAGTCCAAGATACGTAGGACCATTCCCAGTAATCCAACGCATAGGACCAGTTGCCTATCGTTTACAACTACCAGAAGAGCTAGCAGGGATACATGACGTGTTCCATGTATCCAACCTCAAGAAATGTTTATCTGACAAATCCCTGGTAGTACCTCTTCAAGATGTAGAAGTAAATGAAAAGTTAAAATTTATTGAGAAGCCACTGCAGATAGAAGACAGAAAGGTCAAGTTTCTCAAACACAAAATATTGGTACTAGTTAAAGTCAAGTGGGATTCAAAAAGAGGACCAAAATGCACCTGGGAGCTGGAATCGGAGATGAAGCGAAAATATCCTCACTTATTTCAGTAAATCTCGAGGACGAGATTTTAATTAAGGTGGGCAGGATGTAAGGACTTGCAAAAATGTCCCAAAATGACCCGTAAGTGAAAACCCGGACCCCTAAAACCCTAATGTGCATGAAAAACCAAGAAAACAAGATTTCAGGGTTTCACGCGGGCCGCGTAAGAGTAAGCTTAGGCTTACGCGGGCCGCGTCAATGTGGTGTTGACCAGATAAGCATTCCAGGCCACGTGTCGCACACGTGGCAGACCTAGGTGTGACACGCTAGCCCTAGTCTACGACTAGGTGGCCCTCGCGGGCCGTGTAAATGGTAGAGTGGGTTTCCGTGGGCCGCGTAAAACCCATTTTTCAGCTATAAAAGGGTTGGAGATGAGCAGTTCATCTGTGCTCGAGAAATCAATTAAAAACAAAGTTATACCGCTTGAAATCACACTTTCACGTAGAGAAACGCTGCTACGATACAGGATATTAACTCGATCACTGCTACGATTCAATGTCCGATCGATTGAAACCAATCCGAAGGATGTTTAAGTGCTGCTCAAACTTGGGCTTTACTTTGTCATTCGTCGTAAATTCGATGGATGTTTAAGTATTGCACTTTGTCATTCATCGTGAGGGTTTTGATCACGTGAGTTATCATAAATGTTGTATTAATTTACTGACCTAGTTCGTATGCATTGTCATTTAATTTAGGTTACAAGGCTGATCAGTAGGCTAAAACTCTGCCCGTTAAACTTGCAAAGTGAGTCATTCTCTTTTTATCAACAATGTTTTACAATACTCCAATTATTTTTCCAAGGTTATAATTACAGGGATTAAGTCGTGGTTATCTTGAATCACTGGCTAGTGGGGTATTGTGCACATTACTAATTTCTCACGGTTAGGTTCATCAACCTAACAGTGATAATCATCACTACTTGGGTGAAAGGACCCAATAGTGGTATGACCATCGTCACCAGGAGGTGACACGGTGCCAGATAAAAATAAGATTGAAGCCATTGTAATCGCTTTTATGCTGTAATTTATAACTATGTGTCGTTTTATTAAACTTGAGTGACTCGCCAGTATTTCCCCGCTGATAAAATATTTTTAGAATATGTTTCAGGCGACATGCTGTGAATCAAGGAAAAGTGCTACAGAGCACTAATGAAGCTTGAAGTGGTGGCTCAGGTAAATAAATGAACATGTTTTGTAAATCAGGGAATTTCCTCGTGAAATTCCTCTTTTGTAAATTACGGGGTTTATCCCAATTTATGAAATAAAATAATTGGGAAATTTCAAGTTTTAAACGATCCTGTTAAACTTTCGCTGTCAACTCAATTAATAAATACCACGGGTTTCTGTCCCGCGGCTCCGGGACCGGGTAAAACCGGGACGGGGGCCGTGACACTTCATCTGCCAGTATTGAACCAATTGGATCAGGACTTCCATAAATGGTTCATTCCATTTCATAACCTTACCGGCCAAGTGCAACACATCTTTATCACTCTCAAAGTGATGAAGTCCCCCATCATCAGCATCCAACCCATACATATGCAATTTTCTAGAACTGCAAAAACCGAAATCCATTGCATAATCTACAAGTTCAAAGTAAGAAATGTGGTATACATCTACTCTAACAAGCTTTGAATCACCTCCTGCATATTGTGCTTGACCAAATCCTACCTCAATGTGACCACCAATCCATAGCATAACATCTATTGTTGCAGACATCTAAAAAAAATGACTAATTTCAAGAACTCAGATAAGTCTTACCTTACATTCGACAGATTAGGGCTCCATTCTGAAGAGGGGTGATGATTGCGATGAGTGAAGAGAGGTGATCACTGTGATTATGATCTAAGTAGGTTATATAAATGAGACATAACACCTCAGATTCCACATCAACGTGTACAGATCATCAAAATGGGGCCACATCGGAAAAATGACTAACCAAGTTAGAGAATATTTAACTGAGTGGTACCAGTGCAAACAAAAAGTCAAGTTGGGTGTGTCAGGTGTCAAAGTGTTAGTTGTAGGTGGGAAAGGCCAAAGGCCGATAGTTGGGGGTGATAAAATCCAATAACCCTTTTACAAAAGAACAGGGAGAAAATTTCCAGGGTTACATGGGAACTTGAAAGTAGGGTTGGATAAATCAAAGATAAAATATTACAAGTGCAATAGGTTAGGTCATTTTGCTAGAGAGTGTAGAAGTCAAACAAATGGACCAATCATCACACATCCTAGCTCAAGACCACAAAATAACCAAACCACTGTGCAGTATTCCCAATATGCCCCTACTGCTCATGTAAACACTGCTCAGTATGCACACCCTGCAACCCCTGTTCTAGTACACTATGTCCAAACCACTGTTCCTCAGATACAGTATGTCCAGGCTCCATCTCCTCAGGTTCAGGTGCAACAAGTTGCATCTCAACAAGCTACCCAAACATATGCTCAAACAGATCAGCAAAGTTTCTTTACCCAAGGCTTTGTTGATTGGAGTAGCTTACCTGATGAATTAGGTGATGAAAATTTTTCTCTATATGCTAAAAATGATGCTTCTAGTGATGATTTCTGTTTTGTAGCATTAGAGTCTATACAAGAAGGGCTGGAAACTGAAGAAGGGCAGTCAAATGAAGAAACAATGGATACAATTGCTAAAGCAACGGTTACTGTTGTTGTTGGTGAACAACTGTTGGGAGAAAATTCAAAACCTCTGATAGAACCACTGTCTGACCCCTGGTCTGCTGTAGAAGAAGATGAAGAAGAAGAAGAAGAAGAAGAAGAGAAGAAGCAAGAAGAAACTGATGAGAAAAAGCCAGAAGAGAGTGAACATGTCTGTGATTGTGCCATGATGGCTGCAACAAAGGTATCACCCCAGGTTCTTAAAAACCTATGTACAGACAAATGCATCATAGCATTTGCAAATGTCAAGGAGGTGAATGAAAACCTTAGAGATAAAATATTGAATGATGAGATACACTTTGAAAAATCTTTAAAAGAATTGAAAATCAAATTGTCTAAAAAGGAAAATGAGATTTGCAGCCTAAAACATGAGCATAGCATAACCAAGGACCAACTTCAGGACATGATAGAAAAATATCAGGTCTGTAAAAAGGAGTTGGAATCCACCCAAATCACATGTGAAAAATGGGTGGAATCCTGCAAAGGTTATGAGGTAATGCTTGAGAAACAGATCAAAAGTAATGTAAAATTTGGTATTGGGTTTAGAAAAAATGATCAAGTTGAAAACATTGCTGTAAATGAATCTGGTTCTGTTGAAATCATACCCACTAACAAGGATGGTCAAGAAATCAAAATAACTTATAAAAGTGGCAATAAAATCACTCTGGAAAGATCTGTGGGGTCCTCAACTTTTGAGGAGATTGAGAAATACCAATTCAAACCCACATGGTCTGATGAGTGTGACCTCCTTGAAAATTTCAAACCCATGGACTTCACCACAGTGGATGGTGTAAAAGCACCAAAGGCCAAGGTCATTCCTCTTAAAGACATCCCAACAGTGGTTCAAAACTCTGTTGCTAAGGAGTCTGAAAAGAAGAAAAAGAGAGAAAAGATTAAAAACTTATTTTGTGACTTTTGTGAGAAGAAAAATCATTTGGCAAAAGATTGTTTTCATTTAAAAGCCTATGACATTAACAAAACAAGTACCATTGTGCCTTCAAAAAACTGTACCATCTGTGGTAAAACAAACCATCTCACTCAGGAGTGTGTGTAACTTAAAACCGTTTATGTAAAAAAGAATGACTACACTTCAAAAACACTCATGAGTTCATCAAGTTCACAAGTCAAGAAACAACCATCTTTTGTGCCTGTCCAAACAACTTGTCACACCCCCAAAATCCACAAGCGGAGTATCACCGCATGGAGGCATGACTGGCCAGGATCAAGCCACCAATCATATTGAACATAGCATGTAAATAAATATAAAACCCAACACAATATAATTGGTGTCCAAACAAAACATAGTTTAAGTTGTAAGCAGAAGCATAATGTTTAAAACCAAAGTATAAGTTCAAATATATCAAATGTTTAACATGGAATATGACTATCCAAGTCCCACAACAACTACGCCTCCTCGTGCAAACTCCATATATACCTAACGACCTGCAAGGCATGTAACAACGAGTCAACAACAAAGTTGAGCGAGTTCACAGTTGGTGTTCATTGTTAAGTTGTTTCAAAACCAAGAGATCATTTGTAAGTCATAAGTTAACCGTTTTACCCTGTTTCCCAAACATATCCATAATCAGTGGGGGCTTCCCCATGTGAACCACTAGACCCATTTACCATATCGACCACTAACTAAAGTAAGTTGGTGCCCGGACGTCAATGTCTATCATCATTGACTAGTGCCCAGATCCATTAGTTCACGCCCGTCCTCTGCGGCACGGTGTGAGGCTTGTCAAACCTAAATAGCGCTATCTAACTAATGACCCGCTCGCCATTGGCCCGACGATTAAGTCGATATAAAAGGAGGGACTTCAAGATAGAGATTTTGGTCTAGTATCTGTGTTGTCACCCTTCAATAAAGAGGGTGTGTACGAAATCCCCAAACCAGGAGATTACGTAGGTTCCAAATCAATTCCTTATCACATGTTGTCACCCTTCAATAAAGAGCGTGTGTACGTGTTCCAAACTAGGAGATCACGCAGTTTCAGTTTAAATCCTTTACCCATTCCCAACCCTTGGGAATCCCATGCCATGTGGAAAGTGTGAACTCACCTCGGTTTGCTCGGTATGCTTATCTACTTGTGCACAAACAATTCAGCCAAAGCCTATAGTATGCACGTATACACAATCAGTTTATGTTCGTAATGACCCACATGCAATCTAACATCACAAAGTGTGATTGGTAGTTAACATCATGTAACACGTAAACAGTTAATCTAGTTCACACATCGAATTCCAAAACACAGTATGAAACCAGTAATGTACAGAGGAGGAACCTTGGAAACTCGAGTTGTCACATTATCCCCAACTTGAAAGAAATTTCATCCCGAAATTTAGCACGTGGTTACTAAGGAAGCTAGATAGGTTGCGTGGTTTCCTGGCTTTCCTGGGGTGTCATATCATCCCCCCATTGGTTTGGAATTTCGTCTCGAAATTCCGTAGTAGCTTCAGCCTCAGCAGTGGTTGCACTTTTCTCGAACAACTGGGGATACTTGAGTTTCATTTGGTCTTCTCGTTCCGAGGTAAACTCTGGGCCACGACGGGAGTTCCAACGAACTCGAACAAGAGGTATTCTGGTACGCTTGAGAATCTTAACATCTTGGTCTGTAATCTCTACAGGTTCCTCGATGAATCGCAACTGATCGTCCATTGTGAGCTCCTTCAAAGGAACTATGAGGGTCTCATCTGACAGACACTTCTTCAGATTTGACACGTGGAAAACGTTGTGAACTCCACTGAGTTCTTCAGGTAGATTCAACTTGTAAGCGACCTTGCCAATTTTCTCATTGATTTCGAGCGGTCCGACGTTACGCGGATTGAGTTTGCCTTGTTTGCCAAAACGAACTACACCTTTCCACGGTGAGACTTTGAGTAGCACTCGATCCCCAACATGGAACTCGAGTGGTTTCCTGTGCTTATCAGCATAGCTTTTCTGACGGTCGCAAGCTGCCGCCATTCGTTGTCGTATCTGAGCAATCTTCTCAGTTGTGTCTACCACAAGTTCTGGGCCTGTGATTTGGCTGTCACCTACTTCTGCCCAACAAAGAGGTGATCGACATTTACGTCCGTACAATGCCTCAAACGGAGCGGCCTGGATACTGGTGTGGTAGCTGTTATTGTACAAAAACTCCACCAAAGTGAGGTGCTTTTCCCAACCATTGCCAAAATCGATTACACATGCTCGAAGCATGTCTTCAAGGGTTTGGATGGTGCGTTCAGACTGCCCATCCGTTTGCGGGTGATATGTTGTGCTCATGTCTAAACGAGAGCCAAAAGACTTGTGCATCGCTTGGCACAGTTCAGAGGTAAAACGCGCGCCACGATCAGATATAATAGAGGTTGGCACCCCGTGCCTCGAAACCACTTCCTTTAAGTACACGTCTGCTAGAGTAGAGAACTTATCTGTTTCTTTGATAGCCAAGAAGTGTGCAGACTTAGTCAATCGATCCACTATCACCCAAATAGTGTCATTTCCGCGTTGAGATCTAGGCAAGCCAGTAACGAAATCCATGGAAATTTGCTCCCATTTCCATGTCGGGATTTCTGGTTGTTGGAGTAGGCCCGATGGTTTCTGATATTCAATCTTGACTCTCGCACAAGTCAAACATTTACTGACGTAGGTTGCTATGTGGGCTTTCATGCTAGGCCACCAGTATGTAGTCCTTAAGTCGTGGTACATCTTATCCGAACCAGGATGTACTAAGTAACGAGACTTATGTGCTTCATCCATCACAAGCTCGCGTAAGTTTCCGTAAAGTGGAACCCAGATGCGCCCTGTTACGTAGTAGGCGCCGTCTTCCTTTTGTTCTAATCGTTTCCTTGATCGTCGTAGAGACTCGGCCCTGATATTCTCTGCTTTCAATGCTTCAACCTGAGCATCTCATATCTGAGTAGGAAGACTAGATTGGATGGTAAGTTGTAATGCTCGCACGCGCTTAGGTGTTGTATCCTTTCGACTGAGGGCATCGGCCACAACATTGGCCTTGCCCGGATGGTACTTGATCGCGCATTCGTAATCATTCAAGAGTTCGACCCATCGATGTTGTCGCATGTTTAACTCCTTTTGCTTGAAGATGTGCTTAACACTCCTGTGATCGGTGTTAATGGTGCACTTGGTACCGTACAGGTAATGTCTCCATATCTTAAGTGCGAAGACAACAGCTCCCAGCTCCAAATCGTGTGTAGTGTAGTTCCTTTCATGAACCTTAAGTTGGCGTGATGCATAAGCAATGACTTTATCCCATTGCATCAACACACAACCAAGACCCTAAATTGACGTGTCACAATAAACCACGAAATCGTCTGTGCCCTCTGGCAATGAGAGAATTGGTGCGCTACATAGTCTATCTTTTAAGTGCTGAAATGCAGATTCCTGTGCATCACCCCAATGATAGGTGACGCCTTTCTGAGTTAGTGAGGTGAGAGGTTGCGCAATCTTGGAGAAATCCTTGATGAACCTTCTGTAATAGCCCACCAAACCCAAGAATTGGCGGATTTCTGTTGGGGTACGGGGTGCAGGCCAGTTCTTGATCGAGCCTACCTTGGATGGATCAACGTGAATCTCATCCTTGTTTACCACGTGGCCTAGGAAATGGACTTCGCGAAGCCAGAAGTCACATTTCGAAAATTTGGCATACAACTGCTCTGTTCGAAGAAGTTCCAAAATAAGCCTCAGGTGTTGCTCGTGTTCCTCCTGACTCTTAGAGTAGATCAGGATGTCGTCGATGAATACAATAATGAATTTATCCAGGTAAGGCTTACATACTCTGTTCATAAGATCCATGAAGACCGCAGGTGCATTCGTCAATCCAAAAGGCATAACCAGAAACTCTTAATGCCCATACCGGGTCCTGAATGCTGTCTTAGAGATATCCTCGTCTCGGACTCTCAGTTGATGGTAGCCTGACCTCAGGTCAATCTTCGAGTAGTAGCTCGACCGTGCAGCTGGTCGAATAAGTCATCGATGCGTGGAAGAGGATAGCGATTCTTTACGTTCACCTTGTTGAGTTCGCGGTAGTCAATACACATTCTGAAGGTACCGTATTTCTTCTTCACAAATAATACTGGAGCTCCCCAAGGCGAAGAGCTAGGATGAATAAAACCCTTATCCAAGAGCTCTTGTAATTGCGTGGACAGTTCTTCCAGTTCTGATGGAGCTAAGCGGTAAGGTGCTCGAGCTATGGGCGCTGCTCCAGGGGCTAGCTCGATTTGAAATTCAACCTGACGGTGGGGCGATAGACCTGGCAATTCCTCAGGAAACACCTCAGGGAAGTCACGTACGATCGGAATATCTTCTATCTTCTTCGCTTTCTTTGAGGTGTCAGTAACGAGGGCTAAGATAGTAGTGTGGCCCTTTCGTAAACACTTCTAGGCTTTAAGGAAAGAAATGATGCCCACCACAACACCACTCTTGTCGCCATGAACCATTAAAGGTTCTTCACTAGAATGAGGAATGCGGACGATCTTCTCCTTGCAAAGAATCTCTGCTCGATGTTGAGATAACCAATCCATACCAATAACGATGTCGAAACTACCAAGAACGATGGGGATGAGATCGATAGAGAAAGTCTGACCAGCTAAGATGAGATTACAACCCTTAACTATGTGTGTGGCTTCAAGGCTCTTACCATTTGCTAGTTCTACCATGTGCTTGGTGTTCAAAAGTGTTGGGGCGCGCTTAAGCATTTGACTAACTTTTAGGGACACATAACTAGTATCGGCACCCGAATCAAATAAAACAGTAATAAAGAAATCATCCAAAAGAAACTTACCCATCACCACGTTGGGATCGTTCCTCGCATCACCCTGACCAGTCACAAAAGCTCGACCCCTGGCACCATTGCCACCATTGTTTCCCCCATTATTGTTTCCGTTCCCCTAGTTGTTGTTGTTCTGTCTCTGATTCAGCTGGGGGCAGTCTCTTTTGAAGTGGCCTTCAGCACCACACTGAAAGCATCCCTTGTTGTTACCCTGCTGTTGCTATTGTTGCTGACGCTGATTCTGGGGAGCTTGCTGCTGGTTCTGTTGTCGCTGATTTGCAGGGTAGAGACTCCTGCAATCCTTGGCCTCATGGCCAGGTTTGTTGCACCTCTGAAAAGTGCCCTTAGTACATGGTCCGCTATGATGGAAACCACATTGATTGCATTTGGGGTGGTTCCCCTTGTACCCACTCTGCCCTTGACTACCAGAAGATTGTTGACCAAGGCTCTTGTATTCATCAGTCTTTCGCTGCTGAGACTGAGACTGAGCTGAAGTTGAACCCTTACTTGAGACTCCATCCCATTTGCGCTTGTTGTCGCTGGGGGCATCAGATGTAGTAGTGGTAATAGCACCAATCCGCTTGGGCAGCCTGTTCTGCTCGATTGCCTGGTCAGTGAGACGATGAGCCAAACGAATAACTTGCTGGATAGTGGCGAGGTTTGCTGCAGTCACATGACTCTGGATCTCTGGCACTAAACCTTTGAGGTACATCTCGATGCGCTTGATAGGAGGGTCTACCATGGTAGGACACAAGATTGCCAGCTCATTTGATCTTTTCGTATACGCTTCGATTTCCGACCCCGTCATCTTTAAGTTGAAGAACTCTACTTCTAACTTGTGGATGTCATCACGATTACAGTACTCTTCATTGATCAAATCTTTGAAGTCGTTCCATGGGGTGGCATTAGCAGCAACCAACCCCAGCATTTGGACATGAGCGTTCCACCACGTGAGCGCTACACCTTCAAGAGTACCAGTAGCATACTTCACCCTACGAGCCTTAGGGCATTCACACATCTCGAAAACAGATTCGAGCTTCTCGAACCAGTGGAGGAGGCCTACAGCTCCTTCAGTGTCGTTGAAAGTAGTAGGTCGGCAGTCCATAAAAGTTTTGAAAGTACACACAGGAGGCTGAGCTGGTTCACCTGTCGTGCGAGTAAAAAGAGACAAGGTTAAGCACAAGTGTTGGTTCACGAGAGTAGGATCTTAAGATCCTAGAGTAAGTTACAATGGCAGGTTATACCTCCTACCTGAGCGGCTGCGAGTGCTGCAGCAACTTGTTCATTGATTAAAGCCGTCAGCTGGGCTTGAGTTAGGTTGATTCGTCCACTCATGATCTTCACAGTAAAGAGAGCATGGGTGAGTAAAGTGTCGTGACAATGCGTAAGTGTGGAGTGACAGAAGAGAGTAAGCACACAATGAGTGTCTAACAATAGTTGCTACGTTAACCAAAGCATACCATGAAAAATGTTCTATGTAACTAACAAGTAGGTAATATAACATAAACCATATCACCTAGAATGTTTAGCCTTACACGTGGAGCGAAGCGTCGTTGTGGATCGTTGAGCACTGTACAGGTTATAGTCTGGTTTTATCAAAAAGCTTTTCCCCTTTTTAAAACCAAGTTCACGATAACCAATGGCTCTGATACCAATCTGTCACACCCCCAAAATCCACAAGCGGGGTATCACCTCATGGAGGCGTGACTGACCAGGATCAAGCCACCAATCATATTGAACATAGCATGTAAATAAATATAAAACCCAACACAATATAATTGGTGTCCAAACAAAACGTAGTTTAAGTTGTAAGCGGAAGCATAATGTTTAAAACCAAAGTATAAGTTAAAATATATCAAATGTTTAACATGGCATATGACTATCCATGTCCCACAACAACTACGCCTCCTCGTGCAAACTCCATATATACCTAACGACCTGCAAGGCATGTAACAACGAGTCAACAACAAAGTTGAGCAAGTTCACAGTTGGGGTTCATTGTTAAGTTGTTTCAAAACCAAGAGATCATTTGTAAGTCATAAGTTAACCGTTTTACCCTGTTTCCCAAACATATCCATAATCAGTGGGGGCATCTGTCACACCCCCAAAATCCACAAGCGGAGTATCACAGCATGGAGGCGTGACTGACCAGGATCAAGCCACCAATCATATTGAACATAGCATGTAAATAAATATAAAACCCAACACAATATAATTGGTGTCTAAACAAAACGTAGTTTAAGTTGTAAGCGGAAGCATAATGTTTAAAACCAAAGTATAAGTTCAAATATATCAAATGTTTAACATGGCATATGACTATCCATGTCCCACAACAACTACGCCTCCTCGTGCAAAGTCCATATATACCTAACGACCTGCAAGGCATGTAACAACGGGTCAACAACAAAGTTGAGCGAGTTCACAGTTGGTGTTCATTGTTAAGTTGTTTCAAAACCAAGAGATCATTTGTAAGTCATTAACCGTTTTACCCTGTTTCCCAAACATATCCATAATCAGTGTGGGCTTCCCCATGTGAACCACTAGACTCATTTACCATGTCGACCGCTGACTAAAGTAAGTTGGTGCCCTGACGTCAATGTCTATCATCAATGACTAGTGCCCAGATCCATTAGTTCACGCCCCTCCTCTACGGCACGGTGTGAGGCTTGTCAAACCTAAATAGCGCTATCTAACTAATGACCCGCTCACCATTGGCCCGGCGATTAAGTCGATATAAAAGGAGGGACTTCATGATAGAGATTTTGGTCTAGTATCCGTGTTGTCACCCTTCAATAAAGAGGGTGTGTATGAAATCCCCAAACCAGGAGATTACGTAGGTTCCAAATCAATTCCTTATCACATGTTGTCACCCTTCAATAAAGAGGGTGTGTACGTGTTCCAAACTAGGAGATCACGCAGTTTTAGTTTAAATCCTTTACCCATTCCCAACCCTTTGGAATCCCATGCCTTGTGGAAAGTGTGAACTCACCTCGGTTTACTCGGTATGCTTATCTACTTGTGCACAAACAATTCAGTCAAAGCCTATAGTATGCACGTATACACAATCAGTTTATGTTCATAATGACCCACATGCAATCTAACATCACAAAGTGTACTTGGCAGTTAACATCATGTAACACGTAAACAGTTAATCATGTTCACACAATTCATGCTTCACATAGTTGATTTCTCAGTCTATTCTAACATAGTTATCAATTAACAGACTTAACAGAGTTACTGTGCCAGAACATTCGACGAAAACCCTTTTTGGCGAAATCCCTTGTGACGAAAACCCTAGTGGCGAAAACCCTTCAGGCGACGAAATCCCAAGGGTTTTCGTCGAACTTAAGGTATGGCGAAAACACTTAGGGTTTTCATCTGGTCCCTGTGTTTTCGTCTGGTCCCTGTGTTTTCATCGGATAGGGCTTGATCATCACTAACAGTTTCGCATTCCAGAAACCTTAATCGTCAACACTGTTTCATCTTTACCATTAAATCATACAGTTGTTATCCAATCATAATAATCATTAATACTATAAATCATCATACAAAAGCATCACAGTACTTAACATCTAACCTGAACCCTTGTTTATGTTACATCCAATTGATTAACATAACACATCACATAACCGAACATCATTAGTATGCTAGCATGCTTTCGGACTACGATCACATCAATATTATTCAAGATTAAGCATTCAATCATATCAATCCTAGAACCCTAAATCATTATCATGTTTCGCATAGAGTTATGTAACAGATTGATCATATATTATTCTTTCAAGAACACATTCAACAACATAACCATATATTTAGAACTGAAATCAAACTAAACGTGTAAATCACTAACCGAACTAAGAATGATCAAACAAGATAGATCTGGCTTCGAATGAGAGGAAGGCTACCGTCGACTTGAAGGAGAGAATTAGGGTTTGCCGATTAAAACTTTCACGTAAAGGTTGGAAATAATATATAACTGATCGCTACTGGGCCAAAATCCCAATTCAATGTTCGCCGGCCTGCCAGTGGACGAAAACACTCTCATATTTTCGCCATGGAGTGATTGACGAAAACACTCCCATGTTTTCGCCATGGGGTGTTGATGCGTGTGAAGTGTTATATATATTAGGTGTATATTTTAAGCCCTTTTTAACACTTATTTTAGCCAAGTTTTAAATTTATAAAACACGATATTTCACTAACACTAAACACACATATGGGCAAGTGCACCCATCGTTGAGTGTAGTATAGTGTTGGTAAGATACCGAGGTCGTCCAAGGACACAAGAGCTTTTAGTACCGGTTTATCCTCAACGTCTAACCAAAATAAAAGTTTAGAAAAAATGTTTTTAAACTAAGAAAAATAAAACTAACTAAAATGCTGAAAATAAAAATAAAAGAAAAACAGATAGACAAGATGAATCACTTGGTTCCGACTCGTATCTAGTATAACCTTTGATTATTTCCGCACTTTTGCACATAATTAAGAGATTATCTTAGTTATTGTAGTAGGCCCCTCTTTTGAAGGTGACGTTACCCTCACCCCAGTAGTTTGAGTCAGCAGGGATACAATCCTAAAAGGGTGGATTATTGGAAGATAATGAATTAAGTTATTAATGCAGTATTGTGGTAGGCCCCGCTTTTGGCGGTGACGTTACCCTCGGCTAAGTAGTCTGAGTCAGCAGGGATACAGTCCTAAATAGCCGGGTTATAGTATTAATAGTAGTTAACTTATGAGGGGATCAAAGAGTTTGGACCCCCGCCATCCAATACCGTGAAGTATTGAAGGAGGTCCTACTAAATTTGACCCAGGTCCATTGCAGGACCTCTAAACGCTGAACAATGGCAAGACCTTTACCAAACCGTTCCCTTAACCCCCTACCAGGTAGCCAACATATCTCCATATAGACCGTGGAGATATGAATGGTGAAAATCCTTTATTTTATATAGACAGTAAAATAATGCCAAGACACCACGGACAAACGATAAGGAAAGATCACCTTCAACATAAGTAACTAGTTATTAAAGTCATTAATACAAAACCAAATAAAAAGTGCAAAAGATTAGAAATAAAAAGTATTATACTAGACACTTTGTCTTCACCAAGTGATGTAAGAGACTTAGGCAAACATGGCCTTGATTGTCAAGAACTCTTACGATCAATCTTGGATCCCGAGACGACTCACACACTCTACGATGGACAATGGATGATGGTGGTGGATGATGGTGTTGTGATGGTGGTGGGTGGTGGATGAAGTGTGAGAGAGGTGGTGTGCCAAGGGATGAGATGAAATGAATCCAAGCACTCCTATTTATAGGCTGAAAAGAGAGCTGGACACGGCCCCGTGTCCGCTGGGCACGGCCCCGTGTCCGTCTGACACTCTCTCTCCTCATTAATTGTAATTCGCAATTACAATAAATGCGCCTGCTGTACTTTCGACACGCCCCCGTGTCCGCTGAGCACGGCTCCGTGGTGGGCAATAGAAGCTTCTATAGGTTTGTCTTTTCTGCTGCTTCTTGGGCACGGCCCCGTGCTGGCTGAGCACGAGGCGTGTTCAGTCTTCTGTTTTCTCTATTTTGCTTTGGAAGGTGCCGTTGAGGGTTCGGGCAGTCCACTAATATTCCTTTTCTTGTATTTATGTTGGATTTAGCTGTCTTTTTGCTTCTTTTGCGTTTTTGAGCTCATTTAATCCTGAAAATACAAAAGGAAGACAAAAACACTCTTTTTCCAATATTAGTACTAAAAAAGGATTAGTTTTATGCCTCATTTGATGTAATTTATATGTTGCATTTTACACACATCAGGTGTTTTCATGAGGAGGGTTAAGTGGCACAGACATGCATGCATTTAGTTTAACACATAGACACTTAGACAAATTTACCAATCCCCAAAATAAACAACTCATACTACTCACTAATCATTAAATCAAGCACAAACAAATTACAACACAACGAATTCCAAAACACAGTATGAAACCAGTAATGTATAGAGGAGGAACCTTGGAAACTCGAGTTGTCACACAACTGTTACAAAACAGTTGAACCAAAACTTTGTTAAAAGAGAGGTTTAAGTGACAGATGCACCCCCTGCTAACCAAATCCAAAGTGGAAAAGGTCAGCCTCCATACCAAAGGGTACCACATGTTTATGAGGCTTACAAAAGGCATTCTAAACCAAAAATGAACAGTCATCCCTTTGGATATCAACAGTTGATAGGAAATAGCTCCCAACAGTGGTTAGAAAGAAATGCAACAAAAGTTGTCCAAGCCCCTGATCTAACCACTGTCCATGTTCCTGACCTTGACACTGACACTGTTGTGACCCCTTCTAAAGCCTTATTGGCTTTGGAGACCCTCCTGAACTAACCATTTACTTGATGTGCAGGGAGCTTCTGCATGCAGATAGTCTTTGGTATGTAGACAGTGGAGGCTCCAGGCACATGACTGCCCTACTCAAGGAATTCAAAACTTATGAAGGGGGTGATATATCTTTTTGTTAAAAAAAAAAAACATTCAATACCTTTTTCAGATAAGTTTACCAACCACATTAGATCAGAAATTCGTATAACCCTCCAAATTCCGTCTGAATTCAAAACAATTACCGCTTCTCATGTATCACCATCACATTGCCACCATTTAAAATATGCATGAAAGTCTTGTTCTAACTTCATCAGCTGCATGTTCTTCGTCGATCGCGGACGTTTCCCATTAAAACATTTTAAATTGTTACAAACCGTGTAATAAACAAGTTTCCAAGGTAATAATAAATAAAAATACAAAGTAATGTTAAAATAAGTAAATGTTCAAAAGTCATTTTTTTCAAAAACATATATTAACGACTGTATGTGTTAACTTATTACACAATATTTATTCAACATGTGTAATAAACGGGTTTAATTTAAATATGTAACTTTTTTATTGCATTGTATATAAAATTATATTTATTCAACCCGTGTAATAAACGAGGTTTTTAACCTAGTTATGTGATATATGTAAAAAATATTAATATATGCAAAACTATTTACATATTTATATAAATATAGAAATTAAATAATTAAATATATAAACAAGTGGACTCGATATTGAAAACCTTTTCACGAGTCAAACTCGAACTTTAAATATACAACTCAAAATCAGCCGAGTTCGAGCTTATGTTTTATTACTAGCTTGACTCGTTTACATTTAATATACCGTAAAAAATCCACTTAATGAATTTGGAGCGTTACTCCTTAAAGTTGTTCCATTATTAAATACTAACAAATAAATCCTTTTTTTATACATTTTTACGTATTTGAACGCACATCTAAAAGTGCATACGCGTAACATTCGTAGCATATGCTATTGACTGATCATAGATGGATGCATGACCAACTGAACAAGATATTTACAGCAAAAAAGGATACACAAAAAATCGTACATTAATATATTTTAATGCGAAAGAAGAGGGAAAATGATGAATTAGGTGTTGGATAAGAGGCAATGCATGTGGGTTGAATCCGACATGAGCATCAATAATAATGGGGAGTTTGATTGCTCCCCTCTTTAACAATAAAAACAACCCACATGATTCTCCATTATACGCTCTAACTTCTCTCTTTTTCAGATATATTATCATCATTAATAATAATCAATATTATTAATAGTTATTAATATTATTTTATCAATTATTGCCGATGAATCCTGATACATTGGCAGCCTCATGATCTTTCAAAGTGAAGGTTATGAGTCCGAGTCTCGCCTAGAGCAAAATGCACTGGGTTAAGTTGGAAGTTTTACCATGGTGGTCATTCACGTGTGGTGGTTTTCTCTTGAATGGTGATGGGTCAGGTCATTAGCGTTGTGTGCGTTTGCAAGCATGGGTAACCTTTTGCCATTAGATTTACCTGGATGAATGGTTAAAGTATAGTCATAAATAAAACAATAAATTTTTTTTTTCACATTATTGGAAGAACATCAAATGTGTTACAAGTAATTCTTTTTTTTTTTTTTTCGTAACGACCTACAATTAGACGGGTAAACATCAAAGCAACCTAGCACAAAATTTACATATTTAAGTATAGTATAAATGAGTTCAGGTCAAATTCACAAACACTTTTAGTTAAACATATTATGTTTGGCTAAAGTTACATGTTCATAAGGGTTTACAGTGATCCATTTAACCCGTTATTTTTCTTTTATAAGTTCTTTAATATTTTCTATTATATGCAATAATTTAATTGTTTGAGCAATTTAATGTCAAGTTTTAAAATATTAAAGAGAAATTAGAATTAGTTCATATAATAAAACGTAACTATTTTGTAAAAAAATGTATTTTTAGTTCTTTTTTTTTACAGAAATACCTTTTATTTTTTAGTTCTGAATTTGTAAAAAAAAATATTAAAAAGAAATTTGGTTAAACTGATCGATCGTGCTCGTGTTAGTTTACGAATATGTGTGTCGTTTTCAAGTTTATATGTCTGATTCAGTTTTTAGGTTTGTATAAAATTTCAGGTCCATATCATGTTCAATTTGTAAAGACGGCCTATTCACTTCCCCTCTTTGAATAGCTAAAAGGACTAGAGCTAAACTATTGTATTAAAAAAAAAGTAAATTACTTTTTGAGTCCCTGTGTTTTAGTGGTTTTAACCACTTGAATCCAACGCCCTGAGTCTCTAGCCATTTATTTTATAACGTTTTGAGTCCAATTTTGTTCATTTTATAATGATTTGAGTCCAAAAAATTGGACTCAAAAGGACTCAAATGGTTAATGAAAATGCTTATAGAGACTCAGTTCGTTAAGCTTTTTGCTTTTGGACTCAACTAGTTAAAAACCACTAAAACACAGGAACTCAAAAAGTAATTTACCCTAAAAAAAAGTTATGATGCATATACACAGTAAAACCTCTATAAATTAATAATGTTGGGATAGGTATATTTTATTAATTTAGCGAGATATTATTATATCGATAAATTAATAATTTATTAATTTACCATGATTTTACGTATGACCTTTAAATTTTCAAGTACAATGTAAATTAACAAATTAATTGAATTTTTCAAGTTTATTGTTTTTTAATACAAAAAGTTAATTCATGATGCAAAAAAATAAACTACAAAAACAAGTTTGAATGCACACTTCTTAAGTTCAATTTAAGCAGCAACAACTCTTCACAATTTTTTGTTATAATACGAGAAGACAATGTCCCAACTCTTATGTGTAATTAGAAGATTTAAAGATGAACTTAAGATTTGACTTTCAATTAAAAAACAAATAAATTCATTTTTACTAGACAAGCTTAGAATTTGGAATCTTTTAATAATTATTAATTTATAGTTTCGTTGGTACCAATATATACGCACTGGATTTCAAAAAATTTATTATCTTATTATTATATCAATTGGGGTACAATTTTGTACTGGTCCTAAGTTGGGACTAGACACATTATTAATTTATCGGATATTAATTTATAAATGTTTTAGTGTATTGTTAAAAATATAATAATATAATGTTAGCAATATATTATATAAAATGCTAATTTAGTTGAAATTCAAATAACAGGAAAGAAACGGAATCTCATGGGATAATTATTGAAATACGAACGTGTCGAGAACACACGGAGGAAGCATCTCAATTTGTTTTCTTGTTTGGTTTTGTAGGCAAGTGAATCAACCATCAGATATATACAGTCTCCTTGTATTTTATCTATAGCCTTTTTATTATTAACTAGCAATAAGACCCGTGCGCGTTGCGGCGCGGGTACATCGTAAACATCGAAAGGATTAGTCCAAACATTATGTGATGTGTTAACCATATGAAAACGTGCATTTTGACATATCATAGAAAACATAACAGATATAACAGAAAAACTGACATGTATAATCGAAAGAGATTAATTAGAACTTTTGGAAATAAAGGGAAAAAAAGAAACCACAATTTGACTCCGCTCGATTCGAAACAAAATTTGCGAAACATTCATATAATAAGCAAGGAAGCATATTATATTTAACCTCACTCGTTTCCCAAAAAAAGTTTACGTTGAAACATACACCAACTCGAATTTATACCAAAACGTACATATAAGTATGGACGTAAAAATGTTTTTTTAAACAAAAGCATATTATATTTACACAAAAAAGTTTATGTCGAATAGAGAAATCGAATTCATACCGACACGTACATAAAAATATACATGTAAAAATAGTTTTTTTTAAGTAAAGGAAGTATATGGGTAAACTTGAAACAAATTATTTTTAGTAAAAAGTTTAATAGGTTAAACACGTGTGTAAAATCGTGTCAAGTAGCTCAATGCCACACCACCAATAGAAGAGCTCGTAAAATAAAATAAATAAAAAGAGTAAAAATAACTCTGAACGAAAAACAGACGTAAAATCATTGAATCATGCACGCCCGTTGCGGTATGTTAATGCGAAGAAATTAGACCGAAACGTAAAACGTAGAAATAAAAAACTAAGTCAATTTAGGACCCGCACATTAGAACGAACTTGTCAAGCGAAGAATAATAGACGCGTTGCGACGAGCTTGTCAAATAGGAAAAGCAGACAAAAAACATTGAACCATGCACACACGTTGGAGCGTGTTGACTCGCCAAATTTTGAACGAAATGTAGAACAAAAAAACTTGCAAATGATGAAAAGTATAAGGACTAAAGTTGAAAATAAAAAAGTATTGAGATTAAATTGTAAAACATGAAAGTCTTTAAGTTAAAAGTAAATGCATAAAAAAATTAAAATGAAAAGATCAAAACTTTAGATGAAAAATGAAAATGAAAAATGAATTTTTTTGAAAGTCACCCATGCATATGGTACAACTAATAATGCATGAAAATATTGCTTATTTATAGTATAAAAATATACTCAGCTAGGGGAAGGTTAAATGAAAACCACTAGTTAATGCAAAAACTAACTAAAAAAGACTAAAAAACATAACAATTTTTTTTAGTAAACTGCTATTTTAGTCCCTGTGGTTTGAGCACTTTTGCCATTTTAGTCCAAATTTCAAACCTTTTAAATCTGGGTCCCTGTGGTTTCACTTTTATTGCCATTTTAGTCTAAAAACAAAATCAACTCAGATTTTTCAAAAAAAACCTGCTATTTTATCCTTTTTCTCAGGGGCAAAATGGTCATTTGCCACATTCTTTATAAACTTTGCTCTCTTTCTCTATAATCCCCACTACACCACCACCCTTGTCTCTCTCTCCCTCTCTCCTCTCTGCCGCCACAAGAACCACCGCCACCTCCTCCCCCTTCTCACCACCGCCACCATCAACATCCACCCCACACCACTCTTCAGTACTCCCTCTTCCCCCCTTCATCTCTCTCTCTCTCTATAACAAACACCACCACAACCATGGTTACCACCGCCATCTGTGACCACCATCGCTGCCGAATAACCACCAAATCCGACCCCACCTTCATCTCCTCTCTCTCGAATACAAATAGCTAACAACCGAAAACGGGACCCTGGTTTGTGTACGGAGCGGGATCTAGATGGTGTCTAAAAACAAATCTATGAGAAGATCACGGCCGGCGATTGTTATCTTGTTTTGCACAGGTGCGGGTATTGGAGGCTGCCATTGGCGGTGTCTCTGAGAAGACCACGGCCGGCGACGGTTCTGATGGTTCTGATTCTGTCGCCGAAGTGTTTAAGGTTTTGGTAGGTTTTTCGTTTCTCTCCTTGTTTGTGGTTAGCTGATGGTTCTGATTCAGTCGCCAACACTAGCCTTCACCGCCTCCTCCAAACCCGACAACCCCCAAATTGAAACCCTCATGTTATTATTGAGTGGATTCAGGTTATGTGACTAACTTGTTTACTGTTGTTTTGCACTTGTGATTCAGTTATGTAACTGGTTGATGGTGGTAGGTCATGGTGGCGGTTGTGTGTGTGAGGGAGATAGAGACAAGCTGAAAAGGGGGGGGGGGGGGTTGTGTGGCAGCAGCTTCTTCTAAATCCAGAACCTTCATCATTGTCTCTCCATCTCAATCACAAATATGGATTAGGGTATTTGGTGGAATGTGAAGATATTGGGTGGTCAAACTTTATTAAGTTTTATTATTTTAATTAAAATGAGTTATAATAAATCCATAATGACTAATTTACCCCTGCAGAAAAGGACAAAACATCACTATTTAATTTAAGAAATCTAGCCTAATTTCACTTTTGAACTAAAATGGCAATAAAAGTGAAACCACATGGACCCAGATTTAAAAAAGTTTGAGATTTGTACTAAAATGGCAAAAGTGCCCAAACCACAGGGACCAAAATGGCAGTTTACTCTTTTTTTTTTCATACCAATTTTCGCTATTTAAACTATATAAAAATTACAAAAAAAAAAATTGTAGTGCACATGTGTACTACACATATGAAATATTACACATGTGCATTACAATTTTTTTTTTTTGAAAAAAAAAATTTATATACAAAAAATAGCGACTTTTAATAAAAAAAAATGAAAAAAAAATTTGTATGTTTTTTAGGCTTTTTAGTTAGTTTTCGAGTTTTCGCGTTAAAAGTGGTTTTCATTTGAATCATCCCCTACTCAGCTATAGCCTTTTTTATTATTAATACTAGGAGAATGTCCATGTGATGCGGTGAGAACGACGCATCGCATTGCAATACTTATTTTTTTTCTTATTCATATAATATTTATTGTACTATCACTGTGATAGATATACATCAAAAACGAAGTATTCGGGTAATCCATTTCATTGTGTTGTGCGTGATTCGGTTATTATCCTCAACCGAAGTCGAAACCAAAGTAACCGGTTAGTCCATTTTATTAAACAATCGGTTTTAATCACTTCGGTTTATTCTAGTTTGGTTCATTGGTAATGGTATTGTATTATGGATGGTAGAAGGTAATGGTATTGTATTACGGATGGTAGGAGGTAATGGTAGTGTATTATGGATGGTATGATAGATGAAAGGGAAAGTGTATTCAAAGTAGTGTACCAAAACACGTTATAACATGTTCATACATATAGATGCACATGTGCATTTATAATATTGTTAATATAAAAATTAGTGTATTATGAATGGTAGTGTAAATGAAATTTCACTTGTCAAATATTAGTAATGTATTATGGAACTTGTCAAAGAAATGATACATATGCACATATGCATAGATAATTGTTACTCGAATTCTTTTTTTTAGTAATGAAATATAACTCGAATTTTTTTTGGTTATATCTAGTGATTGATGGTTTGATTATAGTTGTCACTTTATGATGTAATATGTTGTTTGGATGGTGTAAAGGGTGTTGATGTACATGTAATAAAGTGAAACATTGGTAAGGGTATTGTATTATAGATGGTAGGAGGTGATGGTATTGTATTACGGATGGTAGGAGGTAATGATAGTGTATTATCGATGGTATGATAGATGAAAGGGAAAGTGTATTCAAAGTAGTGTACCAAAACACGTTACAACATGTTCATACATATAGATGCACATGTCCATTTCTAATATTGTTAATGTAAAAAAGTAGTGTATTATGAATGGTAGTGTAAATAAAAGTGCAATTGTTTAATATTAGTAATGTATTACGGAATTTGTAAAAGCAATGATACACAATGTCGTAAGAATCGCTATGCGCTAGTCGGGCGGTGGTGTACCGACTAGCGATTAATCGGAATTAATAGAGATTAATCAGAATTAATCGGATTGAGATTTTTATATGTAATTTTTAGTTATATATATATACACACACATTTTTATATGTAGTTTTCTAAAGCAGATATTTTTTAGCCACTCATTGACATGTTTATTTAAGTAATTGAAAGAAATTTGTAAGGTTTGGTCGGAATTTGGTCGGTGTCTGGCCAAAATTTGGCCATAATAGGACCGCCATTGACCGCCTAGTGATGAATCGACCATTAATCGATGAACCTCCGATTAGTGATTAATCGGCGACTAATCGGGGACTAGTCGGGATTTTTACAACCATGATGATACATATGCACATGTGCATAGATAATTGTTACTTAAATTTTTTTAGTGATGAGATATAGCGATTTTTAAAAAAAATATTAAAAAAAATTGTTTTTGAGTGTTTTTTAGATTTTATAAGTTATTTTTTGTTGTGTTCACACTGGTTCTCGTGGTTCTCGCAATAAAGGGTGGTTTCTAACAGATCCTTCTCCTATATATATATATATATATATATATATATATATAGGGTCAGGATTTAGAGAAAACGGTGGAAAGTGTGAGAACGCTTATGAATCGTCCGATTAAAACAATCTATGGACTAGATTGGCGCGGTGGCGTTTTCGTAAATAACATCAATTTTATTACGTGGACGCGCTTCATTAAGGGTAAAAAAGTCTTTTGACTTCTCCACACAAACGCCATCTCATGAAATAAAACGCCATACAAATAGCACACACCATTCTAACTAAAAACGCCATTAGATATAAAACGCCAAACTTAATTATAATAAAATCCCGCCTAAAAAACCGCCAAAAAAATCTTATATATACAACATCTCAGACCTTCAATTAAAAAAACACACAAAACCCCAAACGCCATATTTAATATATACCATTCGTCTTAGAAACGCCAAAAAACCCAAAAATCAAATATCTTTCTAAACCAAAACGTTTATTTGAAATTCAGTTTGGTTGTCTGTAAGGTTTCACTCAATGTAATGGACAAAAATCCTTAAGTGAGGATATTGTCCATTTCATTGAGTAAAATCTTATTGACTTTATCCTCAACTTCCATCCAATTTATAACGCCAAAACATACAAAAACATTATTAAGGTTTGTTGTCAATAAAGTTTAGTTGTATGGGGTGGATAACATTGTCAGGTATCTTTCTTAACCGAGGATTAACAATGTTGTCTATCTCATAAAGCAAAACATTATTGATTTTAGTATGATCAAATTTTGAGGTTTAAGGTGCTTTTATTTAGTGGCTTTCTTTTTATCGGTAAAAGGCCAAAATTAAAAATCAAACATCGTTAATTGGAAATTCAAGATTGTTGCCTGAATGGTGTAAACTCAATAACATTTTGCTGCATGAGATGGACAAATCTTCAAGAAAAAGATGCTGATGTCAGACTTTGTGCTTCCAAACGGCAACAAAAAAACTACTTGAAAAACAAAAAAAAAACAAAATGAATCATACGAAAATCGAAACAGACAGTTAAGATGATTCAAAAAAGAAGAAAGAGACTGGTAACAGTGAAGATTTGGAAGATTAATTATTTATTTATTCTTTTTTTAATTTTCTTTTTCAGTTGATTGTTATATAATAAAAAAACGCCATATATAATAAAAACACCAGACTGTCACACCCCGATATTTCCACATAATTTCGGTGGGCCCGGTGGGGAGTATCGTGACGTAGTTGATATCATCATAGTCAATTAACACAATTATAGCACAGCGGAAGGCTTGGTAGATTAATTACTATTACAATCCATAGTGTCCGAGAGTTCAAAACAAAAGAATATACAGACTGATTGTAACAGAGATCCATAGGCGGATCATAAAATCAAATACATAAAACTGAGATAAACAGACTTCAGGCATCTAAGGATTTGCAAGATCCTCTTAATTGACACCAAGTAGCTCCAGCCTAATTTCAAGAGGTACCTGTCACTTAGTCTTTGGAAAATACGTCAGTTTTCACTGGTAAATACAATTAACTGACTCTTTTGAAAACATTTAAGAAAAATTGATTCAATCGCACAAGGCACAAATCATTTATAACTTGGGATAATTCTTATTAAAATCTTGTATACAGATTTACATGTTTGTCATACATATGGGGCCGGGTTGAAAGCCGGACATGATTAACAGACTCGCCACTTATAAAACCCACAAAGGAGTTATCACCAACATGTGGGTTAATTAATATTTTAGCATTTTGCGTCTGTCAGGTGTATGCCCACACCCCATGCATAGGTTGTGGCCATTTGCAATTAAATGAGCCGAGGATATCCAGGACACAGTCGTTAACCCCCAATGTTTATGTTATCAAACAATACAGATCAAAACGGGTTATGCGGATTTATTTAAATCACAATCTGACTCAATAATCCCATACCCGACCAAGCGGTAATAATTTACCGTATCCCAAGCCCGTATAGGGAAAATAAGTTAAAAGTATTCACCTGAGCTAGTTGTGCAAAAATGCTACTCAGCCGTATGTTTTCCTAAGACCTTATGCAAATATCTTCTACCAAAGCTACTTAATCTGTATGGAAGGTTTATTAACCTATTAGGATACTAACGGTCTTATTTAAGTCAAAGACTTAGACCGGTTAGTTTAAAGATACTTTTACGGTACGATACGCTAGATTAAGCGGAGACCGGAATGGAATGTGATTTAGACCCAAAAAGTTTGAAGACTTGTATAATATGGGTAAACTAAACACATTCTGGATTTTGAAGTTTAGATGATAAGGTTAAACCCGTTTCGGCTAATTCATGTAAACTAGTTACATAAACCGAACGCATAAATGCATAACGGGTAACCGAATGAACCATATACAAGTCCCATATATTATTATGCTTAAAATATGTTAAGACATAAGTATGATGTTAAAATATATACCCAAAAACAATTTAAAACTAAATTAAGTCTTGTAAGGGTATTTTGGTCATTTTAAGATTTATAAAATGGGTTTAAAGGTAAACTGAGGTTCTGGTCAGAAACATTCTGTAAAAATATTTATTTTATGATGTTAAAACAGTAGGATATCATACATATGTGTGGTTTACCATTTATAGCCAAACTATGCCCCGAAAGAGCATTTTGGTCATTTCACATATGTTATTAAGGACAAAATAGGAAGTCTGAGTTCATGACTTATATCTACTGTAAAAATATTATAATTTATTTATAAATTCAGTAGGTAACAAGTCTTAGGTACTAAATATGGTTTTAAACCATACTATGCACCTAATTAGCGTAAAAAGTCGATAATTGATGATATTTGCAAGGTTTATGTGATTCTGAGATTTTGACCAGCCTTGGATGGTCAAAATATTTTATTTATCATATTAGATCAGTAGGAAAAGGTGTTGCATGATAATCATATATAAAACACATTTTATTTGCAAAAAGGGTATTATCATCAATATAGAATTTATACGAGAACTCAATGTTAAGGTCAGTATCTAATCTGACCCATTATTCCAAAAATTCCTAAAAATGATATCATAACAACAGGCTAAGAGTTTTGTGTCAAAATTTATGTTTAAACATGATTTATGCATAAAAGGGTAATTTAGTCTTTATAAAGGCTAAATTTACGATAATCTGCATAACAACAATTTGAGACCAGAATGTAGTGTCAAAATATTTTTAGCATGTTTATAAATCAGTACCTAACTCATTTGTATGACCATATATTCGAAAATCTCATTTTTTAGACTATAAGAGCATATTGGTCAACATTAAGCATAATAACGGAAACATGCATAAGATTTAGAATTTCCAAATGACGATGTAATATAACCTCAGAGAGTTATACTAAAATATTATATGGTCACTATGGAAGCTTAAAACATAGAAGAATTAAGCTAAATCGGGTCAGAACTGAAAGTCAAAGCAAAAGTCAAGCTTCTGCGACTTTCAGTTGCGAACCGAGCTTAAACTCAGAATTGTCGGGTTGAACATGTTTAAACATGTTCTAATAATATTTACCAAATTATTTAAGTGACAAAATATGATTCATAACCTCTAGATTATCAGTTTTGATTATTATTTACAAATCTGACCCGTTTGACTTTTTGATTAATTAGTTTGACCCGACAATTAACTAAGCAAACGTGAAAATTAGGAGGTGCCCTCTTGAAGGATTAACACCTACCTAATTATGATCACATAGCCACATTCGCCTCGAACAATGGCTAGACCATTTAGGTCTTAGCCGAAGGTCAAAGTCATTTTACGATAACTTTGACTTTCGGTCTTCAAACCTATAAAAATTGAACTAAAGTGGCTAAGGACACTTACAAAGGGTCCTAGCTTGAACTTTAAACTAGAGAAAGCTTCCTTTGTGACCAGGAACCTCAGAAGATTGAGAAAGATAGATTAAATTGAAGTGAGCAAAGAATGAGGCAAACTTGAGCTCTTATTTATAGTTGAAGAAAGTGATCAAAGATTAAGCCAGGTGTTACGGAGTGTCCAAGATCATCACAAGTGTCGTTGGTGGTTTTAAAAACTATCAAAATGCTCCAGGTTTCGATACAAGTGAATGAGAGGCGGTTTATGGCAGAAACTTGCAGTTGTCCATAATTTGCTGCCCAGATACAGGCTTTACGGACCGTAAGCCCGAGTCTTTACTGTCCATAACCGCTTTTGAATTTTTTTTTGCCCAAATACAGTCCTTACGGACCGTAAGCTTGAATCTTTACGGTCCGTAAGCTTTTAACCAGGAAAATTAGGATCTTGGAAATTTTACACCTTTAGTCCTTCAACTATTATATTCATTTTTAATCATTCCCGAGAGCACGAAATAGCATTATAAAACCTCGGGTTTGATAAAACGTCACTCAGAGGCATAAATTAGCATGTTGACACTTTTGGTCCCTCCACATACGTATTTCAACGATCGTCAAATTTGGTCCTTCGGAATAAATCTGTTATACGTTTAGGGTTTAGGACACGTGTCCTTATATAATTGGACACGATTTTACGAGGTGTTACACAGACAGCCAAATGCTTGTTAAAACGCTAGCATGCCGTAAAACGCCCCAAAACTCCCAAACTATAATAAAATTACTTTGAAAAAGTATTATAAAAAACCCAAAAAAAAAAAAAAAATTAAAAACCAAACTTGAAAATGTAACTAGAAACAGTAACTACAAAACAGTAAAAATGAAGAGACGTAAGATTTATTATATTAGAATAAACAATGCCAAACTTGAAAGATGGGACGTGTTACAGACTTCAGAGATAAAAGCTTATCAAAAACAATAATTACAAACAGTAACTGAAACGACGAATAGTTTATTATAATAATGCACCGCCTAACCTACGCCGCCAAAAGAAATCCTATAAAATAATACCTCTCAGCAACTTCCATTTAATCAAACAAACAAAAAAAATAAACGCCAATACTACTAAATACCACTCACTGTAAAAAATGCCAAAAAAATTAAAAAAATAGCTAATATGCTTTCTTGGATATTCAGTATTGTTCTTCGTGAAGTTTCATTGAATAGATTGTTAGGTGAGGGGAGTAACTTAGTAAGATTTTGCTGCATGAGATTGACAAATATTCAAGAAAAAGATACTGATGACAATCATATGTCATTTTGTGTTCTTTGTTCTTGAAGAAGGCTTGGATGAGGAGAAGAGATCAATGACACTGAAGAGTGGGATGATTATAAAGATGAAGATCAAGATGAAGAAAAAGCGACAAGCCCACCCACACGTCATAGATCTATGTCCCCAAACATCAACAAAAAGCCACTTCAACAGACGAGCATGCAAAATAATCAAACCGATGGGTTTGTTAAGTTTTACATAACGTCATATATTTGGTGATAGTTCTTGTACTATTAAAGAAGAGAGAGACTGATGACAGTGAAGATTGTGAAGAGAGATCCGATTAGGATTTTTAATTTATTTTCTTCGCTTGTATTTTTTTTTCCCTGTGGTTGTAATATAATTTTACAATTGTAAAACGCCAAGATACCACAAACCCCAAAATGTATATAAAAAATAATAGAACAATGAGCCATCTTGTTTAAAACGCCTTGAAAAACGCCATTCAGATAGATTTCCTGACCCCCTGGGGTTCCAATGGCATACGATTTGAAAAACGCCATAAACGGCAAAATGTTAATTCAATGAAACCATTAAACGCCATTAATTATTGAATTTGGTTAACGCCAAAAATCTTAAACCCCAAAAATAAAACAATATTGTGAAAAGCGGAACTGGAAAAGCAGAAGATAAAATGACAAAAAAGCCCATACGCCCTAATTATATCGCGCGCCACGTGTTGGGCCAAGTTGCGTTCTCACCGTTCTCACACTTTTGAGCGTTTTCTCCTGATCCCGTTTATATATATATATATATATATATATATATAGGGTAAGGTTCATTTGAGAACAACCTTTATTGTGAGAACCATGAGAACCAATGTGAATACACCAAGAAAACCTAGCCCCCCCCACCCTCCACCCAAGCTAAAATATTAAAAACTAAACCCCAAAAAACCTAAAAAAATCTAAAAATCAAACAAAAAAAATAATTTTTTTAAAATATTTTTTACATCAAAATCGCTACTTTTAGTAGCCAATTTTTTTTTAAATTAAAAAAAAATCCTTTTTTTGTAACGAAAATTAGCGATTTTGAGATAAAAATATTAACAAAAAATTTTGTGTTTTTTAGCTATTTTTAGGTATTTTTGGTTGTGTTCACATTGGTTCTCGCAATAAATGGTGGTTTCTAACGGATCCTTCTCCTATATATATATATATATATGTGTGTGTGTGTGTATAACGGAGATATAAAATATGAAATATATGAACTGTAGTTATGAAAGCTAGAAATATATGAAAATAAAAATGATTCGATTCGTTTAAGCTAATTTTGATTAACGAGAGTACAAAATATGAAATATATGAATTGTTCTCTTTGAATATTTTGTAAATTTATATTCATGATTTACCCATAAATTGTAATGACCCATAGGATTGTATATCTAAAAAATGCTGGGCTATTTTGTAACTTCTAATTATATAAAACAATAACTGAAATGAGTCAAATAACTATATAATAGATACTTTTAATTAATTAATAAATTAAATGTATTAAGAAAAGAGAATCATAATTAGTAGAAAAAATAGAACAAAACAAATTCAAATCACCTTAAAAAATAAATGACTTGAAATGTTTATGTGACACTTGTGCCTCTGCGACCATCAAACAAATACCAAACCAATGAAATATTGTATTTCATACTTGGGATTTGTATAAATATGTGTATCTTTTGTACATATCAATTCTTGTTCGATTTCAAGCTTTAAATCGCTTTCTGGAAGGTTATACGCGCACTGATGCGTAAATATAACCAGTTTAATACAACGAACACTCCAGAATAGTAAAATAAGCTTAACATACCTTAAATAACCTTTACATAACTTAGAAATAAGTTTTGGAGGGTTTGGGGTGGCGAAATCAAGTTTATTCTCTTACAGGGACTAATTTCGACAAACTGCGAAAGTATGCCGATTTGTACTGTAACGAACATTCTGGAACATGACCATAAGTTAAACATACCCTAAATATCCTTTAGATAGCTTAGAAATAGGCTTTGAGGGGTTCGGTGTGCTAAAATAAACCTTTTGGTCATTCAGGGACTAAAAACGTCAAAAAGTGCATAAGTTTGCATTTTCGCGCATATCTTACGTTCTGAATACATCCGGACATCCAAAACTTTATGTAATCATTAAAATATTTTATTTTAGTGACTGGCTTGATAAAATTCCATTCGTCGTGTAATTTGGATCGTTTTTCGCATTCGTTCGTGTTTCGTCGTAATTAACCGAACAACGCAACCGTACGACCAAACGAACCGACATCCGAGATATTTGTGAGCATGTTTCATGTTCCCTATACTTTAACTTCATTTTAGATCCTTGAAATGGGATTAACGGGGCTTAAACGTGTCAAAAATGCATCAAAAACCATGTTTGCACATTCAGGGACCAAAATTGACATTCTGCCATAGTTATCTTAGGAAGGGACCAAAATGAAAAATCTAAATTCCAGCTTGTTCCAGCTGTTCCCCTCATTTTCATATGGTTTTAATGAAACTAGGGGCTCCCATGGTTTCACAAAACCATGGGCACATGTGTACGGATGAGATCGAAGCTCGTTTTACGATGAACGATCTTAACGGTTGTGCAAAAACTATAAATACCCCATCCATCTCATTGTTGCAACTCACATTTGATCTCATATTTCTCTAAGTTGAGGTGCTTTCACTTCATACCTGAGAATAATCGGGTCAAACTTCCGTTCTTGGATCTTTTGTAAGTCCTCTTTCGTTCTTTTTCGTGTGAAAGTCAAACTGTGTTTGACTTTCTGCTTTGACCAGTTTATGGTCAACATGAAGTTCGTGTGAACTTCATAACGTGAGCGTAATCATGATGGTTTTAGTCTCTTGTGACTATACCTACTGATTACCACGTTATCTAGGCATAGTGGCGAGTCGTAGTTTCGGCCAAAATGCGTATTCTTGCGTATTTTGTAACCAAACTACTTTTAGGTATCAAAACCGTTTGTTTTGATACCAAACCTGTTTTCAAACCTCATTAATAATGTTTTAACATGTTTAGCTCGTCACTTTAGGTTTAGTGCTTATGTAGGGTCGTAAGGTAAGCGGTCTAAACAACCGCTTATACTTTCGAACCCGACCCGTTTGGTCGATCTTTAGGATCCGACCAAACACATTAGGTGACCATAGTTGCATAGGGAATAACCTTCCGAGGTTATACCTTATGGTCACGTCGTTTAAGTAGTTGATGATAGGTAGTTTATATGCCTTAGGTAAATGACCAAAATGCCCTTTTTACGCCAAAATTCATTTTAAGCATATGTAACATAATTTTTGATATCTAAACTGATTTGGCAACAATATTAGGCATGTTAAGGCATATTTTACTTATCATAGGACTAGTTAGGCGGTCCAAACGCGTTTTACGCGAACGACGCGTTAAAGTGGCGTAAGCTACCTTAACGAGTCGTAATGGGTCGTAAGCACTTAGGTTATGTTTCGTTTTAGAATGTATGCTTTGTTAGACCATATTACATGAGTCCCTACACTCATTTAGTTTACAAAACCTCATTTTATCAGATCCTCCGATTTACATCCGTTTATTTACAAAGTTACCTATATTCGGTGCCGTTTGATTCCGTGATCCCTCTAGCTTTGCTTGGTTGTTATTCAAGAATTCTAAGAATCCTCAAGTGAGTACATAGACCCCTCTTTTACTGTTTTCCAAACGTTATGGGGTGAAACACATGTGCCTACTTGTTATTTTCATGCTTTCCATGTTTTCATATCATATACTTGCTATGTTCATTAGTACACTATTAGTACATGATTTCATTATGTCTTGCTATGTATGTTCAGTTAACACGCTAGCACAATTGTTTTACGTTTTGAACCATTTGAAATCATTGGATGTATGTGAACCATTTGAAATCATTGGATGTATGTGAACCATTTGTAACCATTTGATGTATGTGAACCATTTGAAATCGTTGGATTTATGTGAACCGTTTGTAACCATTTGATTTATGTGAACCATTTGTAACTATTTGAGCCATTGGGTTAGGGAAGTGATTACGTAACAGGGCGGGTGTAACGTGTTAAAAGCATGGTGGATACGCCGCTGGTACTTCCTATATATAAGTGCTTTTAACACATTATATATCATTGCGTTATCTAGATCACTTGGGTAAACGATTTTGAAACAATGTCACACAATTATGTTTTCTGAATAATATAAACCATACGAGTCTTATTAACGAGTTTCTACGAGATGTTTTACGATTTGATTTAATAAAACAAAATGTTTTGGAGTTAAGAATCATGGCTACGAGATTTTATAAATCATATCCAACTTGATTTGAGTTGGTTAATTATGTCGCAATACTAGACTTTTCAAAATAAGGTTTTTAAATAAGTATTGTAACATGTAAAACGAGCCATGAATCTGACACTCACATAAAACCTATGTACTCGCCGGCATTTTTATGCTGACGTATTTTCACATGTGTTTCAGGTACCATAATTGATGATATTTGATGATGATATTGATGCATGCTCACATAGGAACGAACGAGGCCTTAGCGACTTAATAACAATAAAAGTCTATTTGTTCATGTTTTGTTTCTAATTCCAATGTAATGTAATACATTTAATTAAATAAAACGAAATTGTTTAATCCATGGTTGTGAAACAATGATTCTTTTACAACACTCCCCGACGTTTCCGCCACGTTTTGTTGTTTTACGTGGTCGGGGTGTGACAGAAAAGTTGGTATCAGAGCCAATGGTTATAGGGAATTAGGTTATTAGTAATGCTTTGACCTAGACTATAACCTTCCTAGGACCCTAACGCGAGTTTTCTTGCGCTTAGTCATAAAACTACGTAGTAGGCGCCGTCTTCCTTTTGTTCTAACCGTTGCCTCGAGCCGCGTAGGGCTTCAGCCCTGACATTTTCTGGTTTCAATGCTTCTACCTGAGCATCTCGTATGTGTGCAGGAAGACTAGATTGGATAGTGAGTTGTAATGCTCGCACGCGTTTAGGTGTAGTATCTTTTCGACTGAGGGCGTCGGCCACAACATTGGCTTTGCCTGGATGGTACTTGATCGCACATTCGTAATCATTCAATGGCTCAACCCATCGACGTTGTCGCATGTTCAACTCCTTTTGCTTGAAGATATGCTCGAGACTCCTGTGATCGGTGTAGATGGTGCACTTGGTACCGTACAAGTAATGCCTCCATATCTTGAGTGCGAAAACAACAGCTCCCAGCTCCAGATCGTGTGTAGTGTAATTCCTTTCGTGAATCTTAAGTTGGCGCGAGGCGTAAGCAATGACCTTATCCCGTTGCATCAATACACAACCCAGACCCTGAATTGACGCGTCACAATAAACCACAAAATCGTCTGTGCCTTCAGGCAGTGAGAGAATAGGTGCACTACAAAGTCTATTCTTCAGATGTTGGAATGCTGATTCTTGAGCATCACCACAACGATAGGTGACACCCTTTTGAGTTAGTAGCATAAGCGGCTGTGCAATCTCTGAGAAGTCTTTAATGAACCTTCTGTAATAGCCCGCCAAACCCAAGAATTGGCGGATTTTTGTTGGTGTACGCGGTGCAGGCCAGTTCTTAATCGAGTCTACCTTGGATGGATCAACGTGTATCCCATCCTTGTTTACCACGTGGCCTAGAAAATGGACTTCACGAAGCCAAAAGTCGCATTTTGAAAACTTAGCGTACAACTACTCTGCTCGAAGTAGTTCCAAAATAAGTCGTAGATGGTGCTCGTGTTCCTCCTGACTCTTCGAATAGATCAGGATGTCGTTGATAAAAACAATAACGCACTTGTCCAGGTAAGGCTTGCACACTCTGTTCATAAGATCCATGAAGACTGCAGGTGCGTTTGTCAATCCAAAAGGCATAACCAGGGACTCATAATGCCCATAACGAGTCCTGAATGCCGTCTTAGAGATATCCTCGTCTCGGACTCTCAGTTGATGGTAGCCTGACCTCAGATCAATCTTTGAGTAGTAGCTCGACCCTTGCAACTGGTAGAATAAGTCGTCAATACGTGGAAGAGGATAGCGATTCTTCACGGTCACCTTGTTTAGTTCGCAGTAATCAATGCACATCCTGAAGGTACCGTCTTTCTTCTTTACAAATAATACTGGTGCTCCCCAGGGCGAAGAGCTTGGACGTATGAAACCTTTGTCCAAGAGCTCTTGCAGTTGTGTAGATAGTTCTTCCAATTCTGATGGAGCTTAGCGGTATGGTGCACAAGCTATTGGTGCTGCTCCAGGAGCTAGCTCGATTTGAAATTCGACCTGGCGATGAGGCGGTAGACCAGGTAATTCCTCAGGAAACACTTGAGGATAGTCGCGTACAACTGGAATATCCTCTAACTTCTTCTCTTTCGTTGATGCGTCAGTAACGAGTGCTAAAATAGCAGTGTGGCCCTTTCGCAAACACTTCTGGGCCTTAAGAAAGGAGATGATGCCCACAACAGCACCACTCTTGTCGCCTTGAATCACGAGAGGTTCTTTACCAGAACGGGGAATACGAACAATCTTCTCTTTGCAAAGGATCTCTGCTTGCTGTTGGGATAACCAATCCATCCCAATGACGACGTTTTAACTACCCAAAACTATAGGAATGAGATCGATAGAGAAAGTCTGACCAGCTAAGACGAGATTACAACCCTTAACTATGTGTGTGGCTTCTAGGCTTTTACCGTTTGCTAACTCTACGACATGCTTGGTGTTCAAAAGTGTTGGTGTGCGTTTAAGCATTTGACTAACTTTTAGAGACACATAACTGGTATCGGCACCCGAATTAACTAAAACAGTAACATAAAAGTCGTCGAGAAGAAACTTACCCATCACCACGTTAGGATCATTCCTTGCGTCACCCTGACCAATCACGAACGCTCGACCCCTGGCACCATTGCCATCATTGTTTCCCCCATTGTTGTTCCCATTGCCCTGATTATTGTTATTGTTGTTCTGAATCTGGTTTAACTGAGGGCAATTCCACTTGAAGTGGCCTTCAGCACCACACTGAAAGCATCCCCGATTGCCTCGCTGTTGCTGCTGCTGGTTCTATGGAGCGGGTGGTTGTTGCTGATGGTTCTGATTCGCGGGTCGTGAGCTCCTGCAATCCTTAGCTTCATGACCCATCTTGAGACACCTCTGGCAATGACCCTTGTTGCACTGACCATTGTGGTGTCTGTTGCATTTGTTGCACTTCGGGAGGTTTCCTCGATATCCACCCTGCCCTTGACTACCAGAAGATTGCTGACCAGGACTCTGGTAGTCATCGATCTTTCGCTGCTGTGCCTGGGACTGAACTGTAGTTGAACCCTTGCTGGAGGCTCCATCCCATTTTCGCTTGTTGTCACTGGGAGTAGCAGAAGTAGTAGTAGCAGTAGCACCTATACGGTTAGGCAGCTTGTTCTGTTCCACTGCCTGGTCTGTGAGACGATGAGCAAGACGAGTAACATCCTGGATGGTAGCAAGGTTAGCAGCAGTCAAATGGATTTGAATCTCTGGTACTAAGCCTTTGAGGTACAGCTCGATACGCTTAATGGGAGGATCCACCATAGTTGGACATAACACTGCCAGTTCGTTGGATCGCTTCGTATACGCCACTATCTCTGACCTCGTCATCTTCAGGTTAAAGAACTCCACTTCCAACTTGTGGATGTCATCACGATTACAGTATTCTCGCTTGATCAGTTCCTTGAAGTCGTTCCATGGGGTGGCATTAGCAGCGGCCAGCCCTGACATTTGAACTTACGCGTTCCACCAAGTCAATGCAACGCCTTCGAGAGTACCAGTGGCATACTTCACCCTGCGAGCCTCAGGACATTCACACATTTCGAAGACTGATTTGAGCTTCTCGAACCAGTGGAGGAGTCCTACGGCTCCTTCAGTGCCACTGAAAGTATTAGGACGACAGTCCATGAACGTCTTGAACGTGCATACAGGTGGTTGAGCATGCTAACCTGTTGCGTATATAAGAGCAGGACAAGGTTAAACACAAGAGTTGGTTTATGAGGGTAGGATCTAAAGATCCTTGAGTGAGTTGTGATGACAGGTTATACCTCCTGCCTGGGCAGCTGCGAGTGCTGCAGTAACTTGTTCAGTGATCAAAGCCGCCAACTGGGCTTGAGTTAGGTTAACACGTCCACTCATGATTTTCACAATACAGAGAACACAAGTGAGAAGTGCGTCGTATCAATACGCAAGTGTGGAATGACAGAAGAGAGTGAACACACAAAGTTTTCAAGCAGTAGTTACTACGTTATCTAAGCATACCATGAGCAATGTACTATGTAACTAGCAAGTAGGCAATATAACATAAACCATATCACCTATAGGGTTGAGCCTTGCACGTGGAGTGAAGCGTCGTAGTGGATCGTTGAGCACTGTACAGGTTATAGTCTGGTTTTATCCCAAAAGTTTCCCCCTCTTTAAAACCAAGTTCACTATAACCAATGGCTCTGATACCAATCTGTCACACCCCCAAAATCCACACGCGGAGTATCACCGCTTGGAGGCGTGACTAATCAGGATCAAGCCACCAATCATATTGAACAAGCATGTAAGTAGTATATAAAAATCCAACACAATACAATTGGTGTCTAAACAAAACCTAGTTTAAGTTGCAAGCGGAAGCATAATGTTTAAAAACCAAATCATAAGTTTAAACGTTTCAAATGTTTAGCATGGCACACAGCTGTCCATGTCCCACAACGACTCTTCCCACTCTGATGCAAGCTCCATAGATACCTAACGACCTGCAAGGCATGTAACAGAGAGTCAACAACAAAGTTGAGCGAGTTCACAGTTGGTTGTTTAGTTATAGTGTTCGTAAATCGTATGTTTATTTCGTAAACCATGTATCGTATTAATCCGTATCGCGGTTTCGCAAACATGTTTGCGATGATTAGTGGGGGCTTCCCATGTGTGTCGTATTAATCCGTATCGCGGTTTCCCAAACATGTTTGCGATGATTAGTGGGGGCTTCCCATGTTGTATGTTACTAGACTAGTCGTATCCGTACGTGCCCTTCTTAATCCAAGGACCGTAGCAAGTATGAGTGTACGTAGGTTTTACGTACGTGCCCTTCCCAACCCGAGGACAGTGAAAAGTAGTTTAATAGTAATGATAGTACGAGTAGTTATTCAATCCCATTCCCAACCCACCGGGAATCCCATGCCTTAGGAGTGTGAACTCACCTTGGTTTGCTCGATATGCTAAACTATGTGCTCACAAGTAATCAGTCAAGTCCTATAGTATGCACGTATATTCAATCAGTTCAAGTTCGTAAAGATTCGCACGCAATCTATGTCGCCAAGTGTGTTTGACAGTTAACATCATGCATCACATAGACAATTAATCACATTCATGCAGTCCAGTTAAAATTTAGTCTGTTTGTACTCGTGGCCCAATTACTCGATCTATCAAATTAAGCAGTCCACTAACATGTAAGGCCCACCATAACTTACATAACCAACTAACATATATTCAGCAAACATGCAACATGCTATTGTTCATTTATGAAAACCCAGGTTCACCCAGGTTCACACGATATTATTGTTCCATCAGTCAACAGACATGAGCATCCAACATGTAAAAAAAAACATCACTTATATATCCTTAAGCTTTTTAAATGTGCATGACCAGGTTGTACGATGGGCACCTAAGGTTGTACGTTTCTAAGAACCCAGCGAAAACAAAGCATCAACATGGATCATTACCATCTTTCTAAATAGCAATCATCTACACACACATATATATATATATACAGTCATACAAAATTCGTTCCATCATATTACTCAAAGTAATTGCAACAATTAGTTTATGTTTCCATGTAATCATCTTATAAGCATGTCAAGATTAAGATTCACATGTAACCACACACAACCTTATATCACAGTTGCCGTAATATACCCTATTCATGCATACGTTCACACCTTAATGTCAAATACTGTTCCCAAACGCATACATATACACATAATCCACTCCATACTATCACGATGCACATAGTGTTATTAACAGTTTCATGTATAACCTATTTTCTTGCAAGGTGTTAAGTTGAGATCGAACCGAAACCGCGAAGAGTCTAATAACTAGAACTACGGACGAGAGAGAGCGAGATCTTACCGGTGTTCGTCGGAGATTTAACTCGCCGGAGAAGGAGGTGATGGTGGCCGGTTCGTCGTAGGATTTCGAGTGAGAGGAGAAGGGCTGCGACGGTGAGAGGGGGAGGTATTGTTCTGCCGATGTGTTTTATGCGTGAGGGTTTCATTACGTTCATGTATATATATTTAAGGCTAAATTGTTGGCGGTGGGACTTGTGATTGTGGGCCGAGTTATGAGTTAAGGTAGGCTGGGGGATTGGGTCACGTTTGGGTTTCCACAAACAAAGCACACACCGATGGTTAAGAAGTCGACATGGGGGCTCGATGGTTAAGAACCAGATATGGGTTGAGGAATATATTTTTTTTGACTAAACCAACAAATATGTTTGCACAAAGAGTTAGCAAACTCGTATAATATCCACACAATGTTTTGACCGTTAAAGGTTTCGGGTTGCGCGAGGAGGTTCGGTCGACTACTGTGACATGGATAAAATATAATTAAGTAGAATCATTATTTAATTTATCAAATAGAATAAATATAGGATTCGATTTATAAAGGCGAAACAAACGGTTTGTACCTTGAAGTTACGGGTTGTCACAATAGTCTAGTCACACTCATCACAGGTTTGATTTTCTTCCCCTTCACATTACAAAACAAACTGTGCGGACTATTCAAAGAATTACGTAATTATGGATGCATACATAATTATGGAATTCAGTGCACAGAAACCACAACAAGTTTTGTCATGTGTCTAGAGTTGACTCAGTTCATTTCCGTTTCTGAAGAATACCCATTGAGGAAAATGACTCATTTCGTTCATTTTCGTTTCTGAAGAATATCCATCGAGGGAAATGAATATTCTCGATTTTCCTTCATTTCTGTTTCTGAAGAATACCCATTGAGGAAAATGACTCATTCGGTTCATTTTCGTTTCTGAAGAATATCCATCGAGGGAAATGAATATTCTTGATTTTTCCTTCATTTCTTTTTCTGAAGAATACCCATTGAGGAAAATGACTCATTCCGTTCATTTTCGTTTCTAAAGAATATCCATCGAGGGAAATGAATATTCTTGATTTTTCCTTCATTTCCGTTTCTGAAGAATACCCATTGAGGAAAATGACTCATTCCGTTCATTTTCGTTTCTGAAGAATATCCATCGAGGGAAATGAATATTCTTGATTATTCATTCATTTTCGTTTCTGAAGAATACCCATTGAGGAAAATGACTCATTGCGTTCATTTTTGTTTCTGAATACCCATTGAGGAAAATGACTCATTCCATTCATTTTCGTTTCTGAAGAATATCCATCGAGGGAAATGAATATCCTTGATTTTTCCTTCATTTTCATTTTTAAAGATTGTCCGTTGAGAGAAATGACAGGATTACTCCATGCATAATCTTTGATGGGTTATTCTACACAAATAGATAAACACCCTAGATTCCATGCAATGCAATTATTTAACACAGCGTCACAGACAGACTCCTACGAATAAATTTCGGGACGAAATTTCCTAAAGTAGGGAGACTGTGACACCTGTGCCTCTGCGACCATCAAACAAATACCAAACCAATGAAATATTGTATTTCATACTTGGGATTTGTATAAATATGTGTATCTTTTGCACATATCAATTCTTGTTCGATTTCAAGCTTTAAATCGCTTTCTGGAAGGTTATACGCGCACTGATGCGTAAATATAACCAGTTTAATGCAACGAACACTCCGGAATAGTTAAATAGGCTTAACATACCTTAAATAACCTTTACATAACTTAGAAATAAGTTTTGGAGGGTTTGGGGTGGCGAAATCAAGTTTATTCGCTTACAGGGACTAATGTCGACAAACTGCGAAAGTATGCCGATTTGTACTGTAATGAACATTCTGGAACATGACCATAAGTTAAACATACCCTAAATATCCTTTAGATAGCTTAGAAATAGGCTTTGAGGGGTTCGGTGTGCTAAAATAAACTTTTTGGTCATTCAGGGACTAAAAGCGTCAAAAAGTGCATAAGTTTGCATTTTCGCGCATATCTTACGTTCTGAATACATCCGGACATCCAAAACTTTATGTAATCATTAAAATATTTTATTTTAGTGACTGGCATGATAAAATTCCATTCGTTGCCTAATTTGGATCGTTTTTCGCATTCGTTCGTGTTTCGTCGTATTTAACCGAACAACGCAACCGTACGACCAAACGAACCGACATCCGAGATATTTTTGAGCATGTTTCATGTTCCCTATACTTTAACTTCATTTTAGGGCATTGAAATGGGATTAACGGGGCTTAAACGTGTCAAAAATGCATCAAAAACCATGTTTTGCATATTCAGGGACCAAAATTGACATTCTGCCATAGTTATCTTAGGAAGGGACCAAAATGAAAAATCTAAATTCCAGATTGTTCCAGCTGTTCCCCTCATTTGCACATGGTTTTAATGAAACTAGGGGCTCCCATGGTTTCACAAAACCATGGGCACATGTGTACGGATGAGATCGAAGCTCATTTTACGATGAACGATCATAACGGTTGTGAAAAAACTATAAATACCCCATCCATCTCATTGTTGCAACTTACATTTGATCTTATATTTCTCTATGTTGAGGTGCTTTCACTTCATACCTGAGAATAATCGGGTCAAACTTCCGTTCTTGGACCTTTTGTAAGTCCTCTTTCGTTCTTTTTCGCGTGAAAGTTAAACTGTGTTTGACTTTCTGCTTTGACCAGTTTATGGTCAACATGAAGTTCATTTGAACTTCATAATGTGAGCATAATCATAATGGTTTTAGTCTCTTGTGACTATACCTACTGATTACCACGTTATCTAGGCATAGTGGCGAGTCGTAGTTTCGGCCAAAATGCGTATTCTTGCGTATTTTGTAACCAAACTACTTTTAGGTATCAAAACCATTTGTTTTGATACCAAAACTGTTTTCAAACCTCGTTAAGCATGTTTTAACATGTTTAGCTCGTCACTTTAGGTTTAGTGCTTATGTAGGGTCGTAAGGTAAGCGGTCTAAACAACAGCTTATACTTTCGAACCCGACCCGTTTGGTCGATCTTTAGGATCCGACCAAACACATTAGGTGACCATAGTTGCATAGGGAATAACCTTCAGAGGTTATACCTTATGGTCACGTCGTTTAAGTAGTTGTATGATAGGTAGTTTATATGCCTTAAGTAAATAACCAAAATGCCCTTTTACGCCAAAATTCATTTTAAGTATATGTAACATAATTTTTGATATCTAAAATGATTTGGCAACAATATTAGGCATGTTAAGGCATATTTTACTTATCATAGGACTAGTTAGGCGGTCCGAACGCGTTTTACGCGAACGACGCGTTAAAGTGGCGTAAGCTACCTTAACGAGTCGTAATGGGTCGTAAGCACTTAGGTTAGGTTTCGTTTTAGAATGTAGGCTTTGTTAAACCATATTACATGAGTCCCTACACTCATTTGGTTTACGAAACCTCAATTTATCCGATCCTCCGATTTACGTCCGTTTATTTACATAAATACCTATATTAGGTGCCGTTTGATTCCGTGGTCCCTCTAGCTTTGCTTGGTTGTTATTCAAGAGTTCTAAGCATCCTCAAGTGAGTACATAGACCCCTATTTTACTGTTTTCCAAACGTTTTGGGGTGAAACACATGTGCCTACTTGTTATTTTCATGCTTTCCATGTTTTCATATCATATACTTGCTATGTTCATTAGTACACTATTAGTACATGATTTCATTATGTCTTGCTATGTATGTTCACTTAACACGCTAGCACAATTGTTTTACGTTTTGAACCATTTGAAATCATTGGATGTATGTGAACCATTTGAAATCATTGGATGTATGTGAACCATTTGTAACCATTTGATGTATGTGAACCATTTGAAATCGTTGGATTTATGTGAACCGTTTGTAACCATTTGATTTATGTGAACCATTTGTAACTGTTTGAGCCATTGGGTTAGGGAAGTGATTTGGTAACGGGGCGGGTGTAATGTGTTAAAAGCATGGTGGATACGCCGCTGGTACTTCCTATATATAAGTGCTTTTAACACATTATATATCATTACGTTATCTAGATCACTTGGGTAAACGATTTTGAAACAATGTCACACAATTATGTTTTCTGAATAATATAAACCATACGAGTCTTATTAACGAGTTTCTACGAGATGTTTTACGATTTGATTTAATAAACCAAAATGTTTTGGAGTTAAGAATCATGGCTACGAGATTTTATAAATCATATCCAACTTGATTTGAGTTGGTTAATTATGTCGCAATACTATACTTTTGAAAATAAGGTTTTTAAATAAGTATCGCAACATTTAAAACAAGCCATGAATCTGACACTCACATAAAACCTATGTACTCGCCGGCATTTTTATGCTGACGTATTTTCACATGTGTTTCAGGTACCATAGTTGATGATATTTGATGATGATATTGATGCATGCTCACATAGGAACAGACGAGGCCTTAGCGACTTAATAACAATAAAAGTCTATTTGTCCATGTTTTGTTTCTAATTCCAATGTAATGTAATACATTTAATTAAATAAAATGAAATTGTTTAATCCATGGTTGTGAAACAATGATTCTGTTACAACACTCCCTGACGTTTCCGCCACGTTTTGTTGTTTTACGTGGTAGGGGTGTGACAGTTTAGGTATTCTTTATGCCAGAGTTCGATTATTCAGAAGTAAACTAGCATATTTTAAAATAATTGCTTTGAAAAGAGTAATAGCAATACGTAGTTTTTAAGTATTTATAAGCAAAATAAGTTTTTTTTGGTTGTTAAACGAGCCAGGTTTATGTGTGTGATACGATTTTTTTGGGTTCGTTTTACCAAAACGAGTCAGATTCATGTGTTTGGAAGAAGTTCCATGAGTTTTTGGCGTCCAATTTTTTGTTACTAGCTATACGTATATACATGGAAGATACGAGTTCACAATTCTACAACAGATAACGTCAACATGTATGATTTAAAGATTACAAAATCTATCTTGATTTTGAGGGCACTAAACACCAAGTTACATAGAAACATGAATACATACTTAGGTAATGTTGTCGCTGTCTTCACTATTGCTATCGCCTATAGTCCAAGATCGTTTACTTCACAAAACACTTGATGCATAATACCGATGCTAATAACTTTAAAACTTTGAGAAAAATAATACAATAAACTTAAACTTTTGTAAAATATTATATGAATAAAAAACCTGACATACATATAATATAATATATCACAAGAAGATTGATAAACTAACGGTAAACGAGTATCCTATTGTAAATCGCCACTCCTGCCGCATCGCATGGGTAAATGGCTAGTGTATATATATATATATATATATATATATAGGAGAAGGATGCGTTAGTAACCACCCTTTATTACGAGAACCGCGAGAACCAATGTGAACACAACCAAAAAATATCTAAAAAACACCCAAAAATTTTTTTATTTACTATTTTTTTGGAAAAATCGCTATATTTCTTCAATAATAAGAAAAAAAAAATTTCAAAAAAAAAAAAATTGAGTAACAGTTATCCATGCACATGTGCATTTGTATCATTTCTTTGACAAATTCCGTAATTCATTACAAATATGAGGCAATTGCACTTTCATTTACACTACCATTCATAATACACTACTTTTTACATTAACAATAATAGAAATGCACATGTGCATCTATATGTATGAACTTGTTATAACATTAACAACACTAGAAATGCACATGTGCATCTATATATATGAACATGTTATAACGTGTTTTAGTACACCACTTTGAATATACATTCCCTTTCATCTATCATACCATCCATACTACACTACCATTACCTCTTACCATCCGTAATACAATACCATTGCTTTTTACCATCCATAATACAATATTATTACCAATATTTCACTTTATTATATGTACATCAACACCCTTTATTCCATCCAAACAACATATTACATCATAAAGTGACAAATATAATCAAACCATCAACCACTAGATATAACTAACCAAAAACACATGTGTTGGATCGTCGTGTGACCCTAATGAGTCAATCCGATGAGTTCAGCATCAAATACAAAGGCGGAATCAATGTAAATGACGTAAAACAACTTGTTCCTTTTTAATTATCTTCTCTTATTGATTTCCTGAGCTTTTACAAATCAGATAACAATTCGGCAGCACCTCGGCTCTCAAACACACACTGCTAATTCCGTTTCAAATGATCAGACTTGAACATGTATATAAAGGCGGTTAATTCCGCTTGAAACCGACTCATGCGGAATTACGAGTTCAAACGGAACTAATTCCGTGCGGAATTACCTAATCTCGCTTGAAACCTTAATTCCGTTTGAAATGATATATGTCCATTTCAAGCGGAATTACCCATGAACACTGTTTTCTCATTTTGCATGCCCTGATCTTTTTAGTACAATACAAGACTCAATAAAGACGAAGTTAACAGACATCAGTGCACCAACATACTCCCCCTTGGATGTTGACGAAGTCTTTTGCATCCCGTCTTCGGTCTTTAGTCTTGATTGATCGTTCTCTTGCTCCAAATTGTTTTGTCATTGTAAAGCTCCTTCAATCTTTTTCTTCAAACTTTAATCAACAATCTCCCCTTTGAATGTTGATCCAGAATCTTGACTCCCCCTTTCGAAAACTCCCCCTCACGATAAGCTAGGACTTGAATTCTGGTTCAAACTTTGACATTTTCTTTGCCATGGGGATCTAGACTCCTGTTTCCTGCACAATCTCTACCTAACTATAAGATACATGATAATAACAGTTTCAATTTAAACTTACCATTCAATCTCAATTGATAGTCTAATCAGTGTTTAGAAATCCACTTAAGTATTCAGGTCCAAATTAATGACCCTGATTACTCAATTTGTCTACCAAGTCCAACTTAATGACCTTGGTTGATCTGAGATAAATCACACTGACATTTAGTTCAACTTTGTTCAATCAATTTTCTGAAAATTTACAAGTTTCAAATTAATGAACTTGTTTTGACTTTTTAATTTCTCAAGTTTTAACATATTAAACTCCAAACTCATCATCCAGCCCAGAAACTTCCTGCATCTGCTTCAATTCGAATATGAAGATTAGCTTTCCATTTTGGTTTGTCAGAAAATAAAGCAGAAATGTAAAATCTTTTTGGATTTTTAATAAAGTTTCTAAACTAGAAATGAAATGCAGAAATAAAATGCAGTAAAAGTAAACTATTTACAAACATATTTTTGGTGAGCGTGTTTGGGAATCATATCAGCTATTAGACAAGTCACGAGTACCGTTAAGCTTTAATTTCATACTCAGAATTAAACAATTCACTTAGATTGTCGATATACTGATCCACTTAAATTTTCACACAAATTTCAATCTGTCCAGGATACTGATTTAGTGTTTTAGAGACTTAAACTCATTCATGTGTCCCACCTCTTGAATATACTCCCGTATCCAGATCCCAATATTCATACTTACAGGTGAATATACCACAAATGATATCTGTAAGAGGTTAAATTGCGAAGAACCGTGAGCGCTCAGGTCAGAACTTCCGTTCAGCAGAGAGATGACAACTTCGACTTTAGGTGTGTCCCCTTTAGAGGATCTTTTTTACAACAGCACATGCTTAGCATTTTTCAATTTTTCATCATTTTTTATGCTGAGGGCGGCTATATTTCAAGCAAGCGTAAAGTATTATACGGGGACTAGGCCATTGCTTCCGCATTATCAGAAGTCCCGGGATAATACCCCAGATATCACTGAGTATAAAGACCTAGTGTCTCAGAAAGAGGGATCCTTCAAACAAGATTTCAGGGGTTACCTATATATCCAAGTAGTGTTTCCCACGAAATAAGCAAGTAAGGATTTTAGGTTTTGTATCCCGAACAAACCTACTAGATGTGCAAAAACCAATCGGCACATCATTAGCGAGACTGTTTAAGACTTTTAAACTTTACATATCTTTAGCATACCGTAACTGTCAAGCCAATGTACTATCATTTTCCCTTTTTACACAAGCTCCTTTTCAGATTTTCTATTGTTTTTGGATTTTGAAAATATCTCATGTTTTTGGATTTTTGAAATTTTTACTGTTTTCGTATTTTCTGAAAATATTACCCTACTCCCCCTAAATACCAAAACAAGTAAAAATCGACAAACCATTGCAGATTGCTTCTCAACATCATCATCTACAGTGGTACCTTCATCAACGCCAAGAATCTCCTCCAACACCGATAAAAGCTTCATACCATTCAGTTTTAACAAGTATTGAAAACGAGTTTTATCAAACGCTTTGGTATGTAAATAAGCTTTTTGTTCGTCAGTGTGGATTTTCTCAATTCGTATCAACTTCTTCTCGAAACAATCTCGAATAAAGTGATGACGAATTTCTATGTGTTTCGTTTTAGCGTGATAAACAAGATTTTTCGTAATGTTTATCGCGGCCTCATTATCAACAAAAATAGGGGTGTTAAGAAATTGCAAACCATAGTCGCGCATCTGTTGCTGGATCCACAAGATCTGAGAGCAACAACTACTTGCAGATACATATTCAGCTTCACATGTGGATAAAGCTACAGAGGTCTGCTTCTTGCATTGCCAGGTAACCAATCTTGGTCCAAAGAACTGGTACCCTGCTGCTGTTGATTTAGTGTTAATTTTGCAGCATCCGAAATCGGAATCGGAATAACCTTAGAGCATGAATTCGCCATCTTTTGGATACCACAACCCCAATGATGGAGTTCCTTTCAGGTACCGTAATATCCTTTTGACAATTACCATATGCGAAGCTCTCGGGTTAGATTGAAATCTTGCTGCGAGGCGGGTTGGGTACATGATATCAGGTCTTCAAGCTGTCAAGTACATCAGCGATCCGATCATGGAACGATACAATGTTTCATCTACCTTCTCTCCGGTGAGATCAGGGTTTATCCCATGGTTCGTCGCTAATGGGGTGGAAGCTGGAGTAGAACCTGACATCCCGAATTTCTCCAAGATATCATGAACGTACTTCGTTTGATGTATGAAAATTCCCTTAGGAAGTTGATCAACCTGAAGTCCCAAGAAGAATTTCATCTCACCCATCGATGACATTTCAAATTTCTGCTTCATAACTTTTTCAAAATCTTTGCAGAGATTTTCATTTGTTGACCGAAATATGATGTCGTCCACATATATCTGAACTATCAGAAGATGACCGTCGACCTCTTTGGTGAAGAGGGTGGCATCCACTTTTCCATGGATGAAGCTGTTGGCTAGCAGGTGTTGAGACAATGTCTCATACCAAGCTCTCGGGGCCTGGTGTAAACCATACATTGTCGAGCAAGTAAACCTTGTCTTTGTGGATTGGATCGGTGAAGCCCGGTGGCTGTCCGACATATACCTCCTCTTTTACCTTCCCATAGAGAAACGCCGATTTCACATCTAGCTGATATACTTTAAAATTTTTCCAAGATGCAAATGCTAGGAAGATTCTGGTCGCTTATAGTCTAGCAACCGGAGCATATACTTCAGTGAAATCTATTCCCTCCTGCTGACTGAAACCCTGGACTACGAGTCGAGCTTTGTTACGAATAATAACCCCTCGATCATCTCTCTTGCACTTGAACACCCATTTTGTGTTGATTTTCCTTTGACCATCAGGCAAGTCTACCAATTTCCACACTCCTAACTTCTCGAATTGACTCAACTCTTCTTGCATAGCATTGACCCAAGAATCTTAGTTAGCGCCTCTTTGTATGTTCGCGGTTCAATCTGCGAAATAAAACAACTAAGTGAAAACTCAGTTTGTAAAGGTACTACTGTAGAATAAAAACAAGTAAGGCCTTGGTCAATTTGACGTCTAGTGCGGACGCCTAATTGCAATTCTCCAATGATCAGCTCTTCTGGATGGTATGAAAGAGTTCTCGGCATCACCTCGCCTGGAACATCTACCTCGCCCTCCAGATTTGTAATATTTTGATTTGCACCTTGTTCACTGACTGGATTTGTTTGACTTGAAATCTGAATTTGCTCCCCCTCAGAATTTGAATCACCACGATCAAATACTGGTCTGTTCTCAGATTCTTGATTATCATTCTGTGCCGTCTGATTATCATGAGCAACTTCATTTTGTTGAATATCATCATGTTCTCCAGTATTGCTTGGACCTGCTTCATTGTCATTTGAAGTTTGTCGTGGTCGACTTGAATATTCAGCTGGGAACCTTTCCTGCGATGACTCATACTCTCTTAGAATATCCAACTCATCAAAGAAATCTTGTTCTTCCTCTTCTTCTTCTTCCACGTCAAATGAATCCCATAATTTTTCATAGTGAAAACGCCATGAATCGCCTGGATTCTGTGGTGGCATTGTGTAACCTTGACACTCAACATTGTGTGCTTCGATGATCCGCTTTAAGCTTGGAACAAAGACTCGTTTCAATGGACTTGAGTAACCCACGAAAATTCCTTCGATGCTCGTTGGACCAAATTTACCAAAAGGCTCTAGAACTGTGCAGGGAGACCCAAACGGTTCTAAATACTTCAGGTTTGGCTTGCGGTTATTGATCAGCTCGAAACACGTCTTATTGAATTTCTTGACAGTGAGAACCCGGTTGAGTGTATAGCAAGCGGCTGACACTGCTTCTGCCCCAAAATTGACTGGTAGTTTAGAATCAGCAAGCATTGTCCTGGCCGTTTCAATTAGCGTCATGTTCTTTCTTTCAGCTACTCCATTCTGCTGTGGAGTGTAAGGCGCGCTAAATTCATGCAATATACCTCTTTCATCACAAAATACTTCCATTTTGCTACTTTTGAACTCTGTACCGTTGTCACTTCTTATTTTTCGAACACGAGTTTGGTACAAGTTTTCAAGCTTTTTGATCAACGTGATTAAACTCCCAAATGTTTGATCTTTTGATTGCAAAAATGAAACCCATGAAAACCTCGAGTAATCGTCTGTAACTACTAGACAATAGAGATCCCCAGTTATGCTTTTGACGTTCACTGGACCAAACAGATCCATGTGATTCTTTCTCTGTTTCTCTTGACATAAAACAATAAGCCTGACCCGTGGTTGTAGTTGCTACGCTCATATCCAAAACGTACAGATCATCAACTCTTGGTGCTCTCATGATAATCCATTCTTCGGGGATAACAAATCCTGGTTTCAAGATCAAACACTCTTTGTCTGTAAAATGTGTTGTATACATCCTATCACAAATCTGAGAAATACTCATAAGATTATTCTCAAGCTCAGCAATGTAATTAACTCTTTCAAACGTGACAATGCCACTGGATAACGTTCCTTCTCCAACTATTCGACCTCCTTGATTGCCTGCGAAACCTACATAACCTCCATTGAAATCTCTAACATCGTACAACAGGATTTTCTTTCCTGTCATGTGCCGAGAAGCTCCACGATCCATAATCCATCGTGAAACCGATCTTGGAAGCTCCTGCACATATCACAAATACTTTAGTTAGATTTGGATGCTACCCAAGCCTCTTTTGACTCAAGCAACTCAACATTAACAACAGTTCTTTTTAGGATTAAAGGTGGAAAGTTTTTATCATTCATCTTCAAATTTTCTTCAGATCCAATCTCAACCTCTTTGTATAAAAAGAAATCATTTTTTGGAGGTTGACCAGATGATTGGTCTTTCTTTTGAACATCTTTCTTTTAAGAAATCATTTGTTTTTCAAGTTTCTCATAATGATCCAAAGGAACATTCATCTTTACCGGTGTAGTAGAAGATGATTGTTTTTCAGTCTCAGAAACCTTTGGTGTTGGAACACTTGATTTCTTTTCAATCACTTTTGGCTTCCATGTTTGTTGAGACGATGCAACCCGTTTGTAAAACTTGTCATTTTTAGTTACCATATTCTTAACAGGTTCAGTTTTGATCTTGGTGTTGTCATGTTTCAAAACCTTTTTCTCAACAACCAATGGAGTTTTTCCTTTCACATCAACTTTCCTTTTCTGAATCTCAACAACTTCAGTCTTAGGCTTCATGTTGGTACACTTTCATGCAATATGTCCAACTTGATTGCATTTGAAGCATATTCGGGTGTCAACTACCCGACTTGTTCCTTCAGACTGAGGCTGCGATGCCTTCTTCTCAAAGAACTCTTTGTTTGATTTTGAAAAAATCTCAAATTCTTCATCAGAAAGTGAACTTGAACTTGTCACAAACCCCTTTTTCTCAGCAAACTACTTGTTTTGAACATTCTTTTTCTGATAATTCTTACCACCCTGATAACCACCCGACCATCTGTTTCGATTGTTGTTATAAAAACGCGGTGGAATAACAGGTTTCTTGTAGTAAGCTTTATCTTTTTCAAAATTCATTTGCCTCTTCGTCTGATTTAAACTTTTTACTTCAGACAGATCAATTTCAATCAATTTGAACACTTTTGTCAATTTAGCAACATTAACATTCTCCAGTGGAAAATCAGAATCCGAATACAACTTATCCGATCCCGACATCTTGTACATGACAAGAGTAGATTCTTCATTTAAGTTGTTTTTGGATTTTGGTTTCGGAATGTATTTGTCCAGAAAACACTCATCATCATCAGCTGAATCACTATCACACTTCAAAACACTTTCAGCCATGCTTTTAACAATATCAATTTGAACACTATCATCAGATGATGATGAAGAAAATGTCACATCAATTGACTCTGGAAGTTTTATTTCATTTGTTTCATCTTCATCATTAACCAACCCGGACTTTTTCTTTGAATAATTGTTTAAAACTGGTGGTGGAACCTGATGAAACCCAACCCCAGCTCCATCCGAGTAAACATCTTCACCTGCTTTGTTATTCCCAATGGGTTTGGGAACAATGTGCTGTAAAACAAAGCTTGCGGAGTTGTAACTGGTTAATTTTAGATTGATGCGTTCATTTTCAATTTTAGCTTCTTGGAATTGAAGTTTCAACTTAGCAATTTCGTCCAACTGTTTGTTGATTAACTCCTCTTTCACTCTAAGAACACCTGTCAGCTGAAGATTTTCTTTGTCCGTCTTACCATTTCTTTCATCAGAATCTTTAACCGTTCGTTTAAGCTTCTCAATTTTTCATTTTCTTTCCCAATTCTTTCTACGTCAATTTTATCGTTTTCAATTTTCTTAGTTAATTCTTTTAATTTGTCGTTTGAAGCTTTTAACAACTTATCACGGTTTAAGATCTGATCTTCAACACTTCTGACTCTACTAGTCAGATCTTCAACTTTCTTACCACTGAGGTAAGCATTTGTACTACAAACTTTGCACTCTTTCATGCAATTTTTGCAGTTGTTCTCAGATTTATCATTCTTACCTGACTCATGTGTATTGTTTGAACTGACCTTGTTTTTGGACTCAGTTCCAGAACCAGAAACTACCTCTAGTTCTTTTGCAGCTAGAACTTTGTCAGCCATCTTTGTCAGGTTTTTAGCGGTGAAATCCTATGATGTATCAATAATTCCACCATCCACTTTCTTTGGTTGCAGTTCTTTTGCTGTCTCTTTCTCTTTCACATCAGATTCTCCTCCACCCCACCATTCTCTCTGTCTGGCTTCTTCTTCATCAGCAAGTTGTTTGGTGAGAACTTCAATATCAACGGTATCTGGATCCACAGATATATTCCCATTAGGATCAAGATAACATTCTCTATCAGGATCCCATCGCCTTGCTTTCTTTGCTTCCATCCAGGTACGATAAATTTTTCTTTTCATGACTTGAGCTGTTTCCTTTCTGTTCACATACTTCACTTCTTCAGATCTTTTATCTTTAAACGGAACAATCTTTGCTGCTGTGAAAGCATAACCAACTGCGTCTTCCTCAGGCAAAACATCACTCCAATCATAACCTTCATCGTCATGGAAGCAAGTGCCCTGGATTTCTCTTTGGGTGCATCCTCTATCTGCTTCATCCTGGGAGGTTCTGCTTTATTCTGATGATAAATTGCCTTTTTGTAATAATCCTCTCGAAAAGGATTTGCAGTATCATCAATGTAAGCATTTCTGCACTCACGCTTAAAGTGACCTTTCTGTTTACATTTGAAGCACGTCACTTTTGACTTGTCAAAGCCTAACTTGGTAGAAGGTCCACCAATAGACTGTCTTCCAGTAATCTCCATGAATCGTTGCGCTCTTCTCACTGCACTAGCCATACACCCCCTTATATCGATCAATTCCATCTCCTCAGGATCGATTTAATCATAGTCTTCCTTTGTTAGGTTGGTGTTGCCTATCTTTCCTGCAACGAGACTTTCGTACCATTCTAACACAGAGGCTAAGAACACCATCTGTTGTTTTGCAGATTCTTCGCTAAAATTCTGACCATTCTTCAGATCCACAGCGATGTTACATTGAAATAGATTCTTTGGTGCAGATTGAATTTGACCCGTTGATGATGATCCACCATGATAGCCACTACTGGAAGTGTCTTGATTCATTGAGTTTGAACTTTCTGCTGAAAACGCTGTCTTAGGAGATGCAGTCTTTGGGATCACACTGTCTCTATAATACAGTTCCATATTCTGCTGATAAGATGTGTTATTGACTTTATTGGATTTTTTGATCTCCAATTCATGGCTTTCCAGTCTTTCTATAAGCAGATCAACCTTCAAATCAGCTGGCTTTATCGTATTCTTTAGCATCAATGCAAAATACTGCCAGTCTTGCTCATTCGGTAGAGCGTCAAACAATTTGTCTACCAGCTCTTCTTGAGTATAAATGATGTCATGTCTAGCAAGCTCCATCTTCAGATGCCCAAATCTCTCAATCATCTTGGAAACAGACTCTTTCTTTAAACAACCAAACAAATCAAACTCTTTTCGTAACAGTTTCTTTTTGTTCTTAACTATTTCAGCACTACCAATACATTTAATTTTTAATTTTTCCCAAAGATCTCTTGAATCTTTGTACTCGATCAGTGCGATAATGTCATCTCGAACAGATTGGTGAAGCAGAGCAATACATTTTTGTTCAGCAACATATCTTTCAATTTGATTTTCTTCCAAGTTCTCATAATCATCTCTCCCCAAATCAAAACCATTTTTCAAACTTCTCCAACTCTGATAAGCAAACACCTTAAGCCATTCCTCAAATCTTGTAGCCCACCTGTTGTAATCTTCAATCGCCATCAACTTGGGAGGCTTGTTATATGTTCCATACGCACTGTCTACACTCATAGCATCAGACAGACTTTTCTTTGCACTCGGTGTTGGTGTAGTTTCATTTGTATTGCTTGATGTAGCATCTCCAGAACCACCAGTAAAAGCAAACACATCACCGAAAGGATTCATGAAATCATCCATTTTAAGTACCTAAAACAGTCAACAAACACTTAGAGAAATTTTTGAATTTTGAAAAAATGATTTTCAAACGAAATCACTTGGAGCGGAATTACTTCAAACGGTATTACTTCTTCAAACGGGATTATGAGTTACAAACAAAATTACCCACAATATCTAATTCCGTGCAGAATCAGCCTAATCTCAAACGAAATTAAACCAATAGAAACAGAATTAGGTACTCTGAAGCGGAATTAGTAATTCCGTTTGTACTTTCAAGCGAAATTAAGTGTTTTCAAACGAAATTAGGTTATTTCGTGCAGAATTACGATCTGGTTCAAACGAGATTATGATGATGTCAGCATATTCGAATCTGTTTTCAAGCGAAATTACAAGTTTTGTCCAATTTTGATTGAATTTTAGTTCAATACTTTCAAGGATTAGTTAAAAGTATGTTTCGCTTGATATACGTCAAAATCAGGCCATTTCAACCGTTGAATTTTGTTCAAATCAGAAAAGAATGAGTAGAAGTGAGAGAATCCGGTAAAATCAAGCTGAATTGGTATGAACTCTTCGTCCTGAGCTCTGATACCACTTGTGGGATCGTCGTGTGACCCTAATGAGTCAATCCGATGAGTTCAGCATCAAATACAAAGGCGGAATCAATGTAAATGACGTAAAACAACTTGTTCCTTTCTAATTATCTTCTCTTATTGATTTCCTGAGCTTTTACAAATCAGATAACAATTCGGCAGCACCTCGGCTCTCAAACACACACTGCTAATTCCGTTTCAAATGATCGGACTTGAACAAGTATATATAGGCGGTTATTTCCGCTTGAAACCGACTCATGCGGAATTACAAGTTCAAACGGAATTAGTTAATTCCGTGCGGAATTACCTAATCTCGCTTGAAACCTTAATTCCGTTTGAAATGATATATGCCCATTTCAAGCGGAATTACCCATAAACACTGTTTTCTCGTTTTGCGTGCCCTGATCTATTTAGTACAATACAAGACTCAATAAAGACGAAGTTAACAGACATCAGTGTACCAAGAACATGTATATGTGCCTACTTCATCATTTAAAATCACAAACTTTTTGTACCAAAACACCTTATTTCATGTTGATACATATAGATGCACATGTGCATTTCTAATATTGGTAATGTAAAAAGTAGTGTATTACATACGGTAGTGTAAATGAAAGTGCATTTTTCAACTACTGGTAATATATTATGGAATTTGTCCAAGAAATGATACATATGCACATGTGCATCCATAACTGTTACTCGAAAAAAAAACATTTTTTTGTAACAAAATATAGCGATTTTTATTAGTAAAATATATAAAAAAAATTGTGGGTTTTTTGGATTTTTTAGGTATTTATTTTGTGTTCACATTGGTTCTCGCGGTTCTCGCAATAAGGGTGGTTCTCAAATGAACCTTACCCTATATATATATATATATATATATATAGTGTGAGGTTCATTGGGGAACACTAAAAAAGTGGGGAACATTGGGGAACCGACTCAAACGAACTCCGATTGGACTCATTCTAGCGGCATTGGAACCGGCTCGTCGAACCCTAACTAGGATCTCTTAACCCTAAACCATAAATCATAACCACTAAACCCTAAATATATTAGGGTTTGGCTTTTAGGGTTTAGCTTTATGGTTTAGCTTTAGGGTTTAACTTTAGGGTTTATGGTTGAGCTTTAGGGTTTAGCTTTAGGTTTAGCCTTTAGGGTTTAGCCTTTAGGGTTTAGCTTTTAGGGTTTATAGTTTAGATTTTACGGTTTAGCTTAGGTTTTAGCCTTATTTTTTAGCTTTAGGGTTTAGAGTTTTTGAGTTAGGATTTAGGGTTTAGGGTTAAGAGATCTTAGTTAGGGTTCGACGAGCCGGTTCCAACGCCGCTTGAATGAGTCCAATCGGAGTTCGTTTGAGTCGCTTCCCCGCTGTTCCCCACTTTTTTAGTGTTCCCCAATGAACCTTCCCCTATATATATATATATATATATATATATAGATAAAGTATATCGTATATTACGGCTTAACGTACTTCACGTACGACAACGTGCGTGATTTGTTCTATAGCATGCGTGATTATTGTGTTTCAACATGCGTGATTTTGGATTTTTGAGTTATAACGTGCGTGATTTTAAAATGAACGTGCATAATTACCTGGCGTACGTGATGTACGTTAAGCCGTAATGTACGTTAACCTTCCTCTCTCTCTCTCTCTCTATATATATATATATATATATATATATATATATATATATTTAGGGTCAAGATTTAGAGAAAATGATAGAAAGTGTGAGAATGGTGAGAACCCTTATGGATCGTCTGATCAAAACAATCTATGGAGTAGATTGGCGCGGTGGCGTTTTCGTAAATAACATCAATTTTATTACGTGGACGTGCTTCATTAAGGGTAAAAAAGGTAAAACATCATTTCTCACATAAAACACCATTGAAAAATAAAACGCCAAATAAATACAAAACGCCAATTTTATCACTGCGTACTTTTTTCTGTGTTCTCTCTGGCTACAAAAACGCCAAAAATATGAAACGCCATAATATATAACACAAAACCTTACATCCGGATAAATGTTAATTACATTTTTTGTTATAAAAAAACATTATCCCGCCTAAACTAGGCGCCAAAAAAATTCTATAAATAGAAACGTCTCACCACCTTCCGTTTATCACACAAAAAAAACACACAAAAAACAAAATGGTTCCTGAAAAAAATACAACTCAATGTAAAACGCCAAAAAATACAACGATGAAAAACATCTTTTCTTTGATAGTCAGTAATGTTCTGCATGAAGTTTCGCTGAATGATTTGTTACGTGAGTGTAGTAAGATTTTGCTGCATGAGATGGACAAAATTCAAAAAAAGAGGGACTAATGACACCCATATGTCATTCTGTCATCTTTGTTCTTGAAGAAGGTTTGGATGATTAGAAGAGACCTATCCCAGTATACATGCTACTTTGGCCTCGATGATTATAATGAAGACGACGGGCAGATAGCATCCACCCACAAAGGGTTGATCTATGTCTCCAACATCCACAAAGACACTTCAACACATGAACAAAGAAAACAAACCACGCCAAACCAAAAACACCATTTATTTTTTACAGTTCTTGTAGTTTCAAAAGAAAAAAGAGACTGATGACACTGAAGATTTAGATCATAAATTACTTCTGTTTTGTTTTGTTTTTTTTTAATTTTCTTTATCTGTTGTTTGTTTTGTAATTATAGTTAATAAACAACAAAAGTACAATAATACTATAATGAAAAAATATAATAAAACGCCAAAATGAGCAAATGCTTGTAAAACGCCATCATGCAATTAAAACTCCCCCAAAAAACTACCAAACTATAATAAAATTACTTTGAACAACTACTATTATAAAAAAAGTGTGAAACAATGTGCAAAGAATATAAAACAAAAAAGTCCAATCGTTATTTAAACGCGATTGGAAAACAAAACGCCATAATTACAACCGTCTAGATTAGACGTGTTACACCATAAAAACAGTTGAGTCTGAAAACAAAACACGGTAACTACAAAAACAGTAAAATGAAACGATGGAAAACATAATTACTAACATTTATTATATTGAAAGCAAAATACTGAGGGAATTAAATTTTCAAAATGCCATAATTACATGTCATGCGCCGGAAAAAAAGTCAATATAAAAGAAGGCCATGAGAACGCAAGCTCAAACACGCCAAAAACATTGACTAAAACACCACATATTGTCCAAAACGCCAAAACTTTAAAAATGGCTAAGGTTGTTGCATGGAGGTTTAAAAGGAAAGAGAAACGATTCATCATAAAGTTCTCTTATAGGAGAAAGGTAAAGGTAAGGACAATCAAAGCCATGCTTGGGATGAATGAAGGGGTTCAGAGGGATATCCTGGCATTTGGGGTTCCAATGGCCAACGATTGTGAAAGAACCCGAATTGTAATAGACTGAAGAGAAAATTTCCGGTAGAAGATGATGACGATGATGATGATATTGACGATACTCCTCTACCAAAACTTAGCAGTTGGGTGATGCATGAGGAAGAAGGAACGCTTGAAGTGACTTATAAAAAAGGGGTGCAATATTCATTGCCAATGGAAGAAATGTTGAAGACAGGGTTGCTATCTATCATTGAACAACTCTGTGATTTAGCACCTTCAAACGATCCAAAATCCAAGGATGCAGTGATATTCAAGAAATAGGATGCAGCAAAGAATAGAAGAGCTAATGGCTTTATACGCAAATCTAAAATTTGATGATGATGAATCTGAAGAAAGTGATGAACAAAGCGATGGGTACATCTCTGATGTAATCCCACCCACGGAAGACTATTAGTTAATTTTTATTTCGTATTATTGTAATTTGATAAAGTATTAATCTATGGTAATCAATTATTAACAAAAAGATCCAAAACGCCAAAAAATGATATGGAAAAAGCCATAACGCCAAAAAAATTAACTATGTGACACAAAAAGAATTAATTCAACAAGAAGAAATCTGAGAAAAAGAGTAAAACACCAAGTAATTAATGATTCTAGATAACGCCAAAATTATCTTGCACGCAAAAAATAAAGCAGCATGTCAAATGCGAAAATCACGAAAGGAGAAAAATACTAAAAAGACAAAAAAACCCCTCGGTCCCTGATCATGTCCCGCGCCACGTGTTGGGTCAGGATGCGTTCTCACCATTCTCACACTTTCCACCGTTTTCTCCTGATCCCGTTCCTATATATATATATATATATATATATGGGAAAGTTCATTTGAGAAGAAAATTAAATTAAGAAGAAAAAGAACAAAGGGTACAAATGTAAAACATTAAATAGTTTTTCTCTCAAATCATTTATTATTATCTTTGACTAATTAATTAGTAATAAACACTATCATCCTCCACACATCAAAATTTATCCCACACGATTTGAAATTTATCCTACACATATTGAAATTTATCCTACACAGCTCGTAATTCATCCTACACACCTAGTAATTTATGCTACACTTTAAATTATATATTTTTATTATGAAAAAAATATGTTTTTTTGAAAATAAGTTACAAATTTAATGTAGTTAGCTATTAAAAAGGAAGACTACCAATTAATGATCTATCTAAGTTTACCAATATACTCTTACACTAATATAATATACAAAAATTAAATGAAGTAAAATGAAACATTCTTATTGGTTAAAATTTCTTCTTTTTTATTCTTATAAAAAATTCTTCTCATTTGAACTCTCCACTATATATATATATATAGGGTAAGATTCATTTGAGAACCACCTTTATTGTGAGGACAATGAGAACCAATGTGAACACACCAAAAAAACCTAACCCCTACCCCCCCCCCCAAAAAAAACTACCTCCCTCAAGCTAAATGATAAAAACTAAACCCCAAAAAAACCTAAAAAAACACACAAAATTTATTTTTTTTAATATTTTTTACATTAAAATCGCTACTTTTAGTAACGAAATATAGCGATTTTTTATAAAAAATAGTAAAAAAATATATTTTTTTGTGTGTTTTTAGCTATTTTTAGGTTTTTTTTGTTGTGTTCACATTGGTTCTCGCAATAAAGGGTGGTTCCTAACGAATCCTTCTCCTATATATATATATATACACACATCGTAATTCACGTATCATGTTATTTCATATACATATATTATGTTCAAACACTCAATATATATCAAATAACTCATCAAGTCACTTCATACTTATTTTTCATACTAATCACAAATTTTAACACAAAATGCGATTTACGATCTAATTTACCGTTTTTACAACACAAACGTCTAAACATATCATCATCTCATATCATCATGATATCACTTAGTAAATCATATTTACACATAATCATATTCACATATCAGTTCATAATACATAAAGTTCACTCTTGAACATCCCGTTTTCGCGTACGTTAAAATATGCGTATTTGACCATTTCGGTAGTGTTTTTGGGCGTCGGAAGTCACGTATGACCAACCAAACACCAAAGATACTTATTATAAGTTAAAATACTTATATTTATCATAAAAAATCAGTTTATAATCAGATTTAAAATAGTTTTGAAAAATCACTTTAAAAGCCGATTTTTACCGTTTTTAACGCATAGTTTCATACCGAACTTTATTGTAAGCATCCCAAATCATAATGACTTAATATTTTAACATAACATATGTTATCTACTGATCATAACAATAATTTTACTCATGTATATGCAGATCTCATAAATAGCACAAAAATCATGCGAATATCTCCCGATTTACCACTTTTCAAGCCAATAGTACAGCATGTAAAGCTACCAAGTTATGACATAATTTTTTTAACTTCAAAACATATCATATATCTTTATTTTTCATGTTTACCTACTGAGTTAAATGAATACTCATCATCCCACAACAATTTCGTTTCATGATGTTCATTAAATCACCCGACAAATCTATGTACAAGCATTTTATGCACATTTTACTTCACATTCATCACACAAGACTAATCATCCTCAATCATTTATCTATCATAGTATATGACACATTCATACTATATTCAATCATTCAATCATTTCAAGTTTCACATGCATGATTCTCAAATCATCTTAGAAATCAATCTACAAGAACACTTTTAATCAAAAATCAAAACATACATTCTAACACACGCATACATGCTCACGGCTACACATACATACATATGTTCATCTCATTTTTAATTTTGTGAAAATCATTTGTTTTTTTGTTTAGAATAGTTGTGAGAATTTCCAAGTATCCGAGAACCATGCTAATCATCATCAAGAACAAGTCTTTAAAATATTGAAATTTTTATACCTTTCAAGTATGAAAATGGAATGACGATGAGCTTGTTCCTCTTTGAAAACGCCTTGGAATCACCTTTTGACCTTCAAACCGAATTAAGACTAGCTTGAAATGGCCATGATCTTCATGAAAACGAGTTGAAATTTTGAAAAGTAGAGGTGTATAGGTGGTTTCGGCCATGAGTTTTGAGGGAAAGAAGATATGAGATTTGTTTGATGGTTTTGAGAAGATTTTAGATGATTTGATTTGATTTGAAAAGATTGGATTTGGTTACATGCATTACACTTGTCAAATTGCACAAAACAAGAGAGAGGTGGGCATCACTAATGCCGCCACCTATCACCACTCTCACATATCATACATATGCATATAATATATACACATAATGCAGGTAAAATGCATGTATTTTACTGATTACCGGGTATTTTATCTAACATTTTATCACGTTTAATGCTTTAATTTTTTTTATTAATTTATAAAAGTAATCATACTAAAATATTACTGAATAATATTTTTTCATTCCTGATTGACTGCGTAATTCACGTTTCACAGTATACACGCGGTATAGCGCGGTATGTGCTTAAATTCGCAAAATAAGAATTTTAAGCGCTTTAATTAATTTTTCTTCACGATTATGATTAGAAATAGAATTTCAATCATAACTGGATATTTTTAGGATTTTAATATTATCCGGGCGGTCACCGATGTTCGTTTCGCATTTTGTTCGTTACGCGATAAGCGTTTTTCTTTTCATTGCCAACTGACTTTCTAATTTAGTTTGGATTTACCAAACTTTCGTTATTATTAAATAACATTATATCTAATAAAATCTTATTATTATTCAGTCACTACATGTGTCACAACAGTACGGGACTGGCCTAAATTGCCGGATGTCACAATTACAACTCAGTACGATTGTTATAAGAGGGTGAATTGGATCGTTGCATTTTGTTACGGATTTTGATAAATATCACCTTTCTTTTATTTTTCTTAATAATTTTCAACTTAAGAATAGTACTTGGATTGTATGGTGTTTTTTAAATTTTTAATCTTTATTACATTATAGATAAATTTTACCTTTTCTTACCTTTTGCGTTTATAATATGTTACATCACTTAGCTCGTGTTTCACACGGGTACAAAGCCTGACCACTTATTTATTATGTTAAATGATTGGTTTAATATGTATTACTCTTTGCAAATTTAAACTAATTTCATATGCTTGTTAATTATTCGTCATTCACAACATATTCCCTTCCTAAACCATCTATGATACGGGCGCTAAACCTAGTATTAACTATAATAATAATAATAATAATAATAATAATAATAATAATAATAATAATAATAATAATAATAATAATAATAATATATTTTTATTATAATTATTATTATTATTATTATTATTATGTCACACCCCGACCGCGTAAAACAACAAATCGCGGCGGAAACGTCGGGGAGTGTCGTAACAGAATCATTATTTCATAACGCATGGAATTTAAAGTTTGGTTTTATTAAATAGAATGTTTACATTGTCTTAGTTTAAACAGGAAACGGAACATTTTAAACTTGTCTTGCTGGATTTTAAGTCACTACGGCCCAAGTCCGCCTAAGTGTGTCACGATCATCATCAAACCTTAGCTCCTGAAACACATGTGAAAATAGGTACATCAGCATAAAAATGCCTGTGAGATACAAAGGTTTTGTTGTTGAAGGATTCATGACTTGTAAGTTAAAAGGACTGTTTAACAAAAGGAAGTCATGAATCTTGTAAAATGTTTTCTTTTATAAAATCATTTGAAAATCAATAAGATAATCAGTTGATATAAAAGAAAGATGTATGGTTAAATAATTAACCAATGAAGATGAATTTATACAAAATGTGTTATTTGTAAAAACAGTGTCTTATGTACAATATGTCCTGTCTTTGTATAAATGTATCATGTCTTTGTATAAATGTATCATGTCTTTGTCTTGTCAAAGTGATTTAGATAACGCTATGATATGTAATATCATAAAAGCACTTATATATAGGAAGTACCAGTGGTGTATCCACCATGCTTTTATCATATTACACACGCCTCGTTATTTAAAACACTTACCAATTAACCACCAAAAATGTCTTGTCAAACCAATGTCAAAAAGTCATGTATAAACAATGTATCATGTCATAATGTCGGGTACAATCCATGTCTCATATAATTAAATGTCTTGTATGGTGAATAAAGAGTATTTACTCAAACCATATGATAACCAAAAGTTGTACTAAACAATGTCTTTGAATAAACGTAAGTTTATGTCAAAAGTTGTGTTTTGAAATAATTTCTTTTGTCGATATAAACATTTATAAGGTTTGTTAAAGAATACATTCAAGCCTTGTCATCTGTCTGATAACCCTTATAAAGACAAGGTTTATCAATGTTCATCGGGTTCTGTTATTCCCCAAAGGGATACTTCCAAACCAACTACGAAGCGGGAATGAGGTTAGCAAACCTATGGTAAACCATACATACTACCGGTCGGCGGGATAAATGTTAATGAATGTATCTAGCCTCGTTTTACATACCAAAATTTCATAATCAATGTGAGCATGATAGGTAGAATGTCTTTGTAAACCATGTACTAAGTAGAGTGTTCATGAAATCAAGGTGCTAGATATGTTAAGCCAACTTACGAAGCAAAATGGATCCTTGAAATCAATGTGCTAAGCATGCTAAGTCAACATACAAAGCAAAACATAATTGAAATCATGTACTATACGTGTACTAGATGAACATAGCAAATATATGTCATGAAAACGTGAAAGCATGAAAGTAACAAGTAGGCACATGTGTATCACCCCAAATATTTGAAATCGGTAAAAGAGGGGACTATGTACTCACTTGAGATTGCAAGGGATCCTCGATTAAGTGAACTAACAAGCTCGGGCAATCAAGGAATCAAGTGGCACCTACCCGCTACTCGTTATTCGCACTCGCAATACTCGATCGCTTTACGCTGCTGTGAAAGATAGGTGAATACGTGTAATATATGTAGGCCAATACGTGCAAAATATAGTAAAAAGTATGGTTGCGACGGGCAAAGTGCTTATGTGGAATACGTGTTTTGGTGATTGAATGGACTACGTGCTTATGTGCTTCTGTAAATTTTGTGCCTACTTGATTTTGTGTTTTGGTGTGTTCCTGTGCTGTATATAAAGTAGCTCTTGGTGAATTCGCTAGACTATACTAGGGATAATCGAAATTGTGTCTGAGTCCTGTGACAATGTCTGATGCATACAATGTCGTCATTTGGATCAGACACTGCTCGCTCCGCGCCCGCAACCATGAGGACAAATGCATCGCTGCTCTAGTCGCCAAGCAGATGGCGAAAGTCATTCCGCAAGTTGTTAGCGAGCTGAACAAAAATGCTAGCAAGTCCTAGGAAGAATCCAGGACAGATTCTCCTAAGTCTACTTTTAGCTTCAAGCAGTTCAAAGCGTGTGGTCCCAAAGAATTTACCGGAGAAGATGGGCCTATGGCCATGTTTCAATGGTTTGATTTGATCGAAGTCACCCTGCGCCAGAGTGGCTGTCCGTAAAACCTTCGCACTGTTAACGCCACCGGCGTCTTCCAATCCCGGGCTCTGGATTGGTGGACTGCCGAGAGAAACAAATGAGGGACGATGCAGCTTATGGGCTGACATGGGATGAGTTGAAGGACATCATGATGCAGGAGTTCTGCCCTCCCCATGAGCTCCAAAAGATGGAGGATGAATTCTGGCATATCAAACAGGATGGTGGAGACAACGCTGGTTTAACTGCTCGCTTCAAGTAGCTGAGCATCATCTGTCCGGGTCAAGTTACTACCCCCGAGATTACGATCAAGAAGTATATCCGTGCTCTGCCAGACTGTGTCACTGACTTCGTTCAAGCTGCGAAGACAACAACTATCGAGGAAACCTACCTGCTCGCTACTGAGATCAACGACAAGCGAGTCAGGGCTGGTTACTTTGATAAAGCTTCCAAGAATCTGCACCAAGTTACCTCTGCTCCCACCGCTGAAACCGCCGCATCGCAATCTTCAAAGTCCTCCAGTCGCAAGAGAAAGAACAAAAACTCCAGCAACAAGAACTGTGCAGGTACGGCCGTCGTGCCATTGAATGCCATCTCTGCCCAACCTAACCGCAGAACCGCCAAGTAGCGGTGCCTTTGGCCAATGCACCGCCAGCCAAGCGTGCATACACTGGTCCACACCCGCTCTGCCCTACTTGTACTTATCATCACCCGGTTAGAATCGCATGCCGGTTTTATGTTCACTGCAACCTGTATGGCCACTTCACCGCTATCTGCCGTACCGGTCCTCGCCAAGCCCTAGCTCAAGCTCAAGCTCAAGCTCTTGCTCTACCAGCTCCACAAGGACAACAAGCAGTTCCTGCTCCCGCTGCTCACGCAAGAGCCTGCTTTGCGTGTGGTGATCCCAACCACTTCGCAAACGTCTGCCTAAACAGAGTGGTGAAGCAAGAGCCACAGCAGCAGCAACAGCAACCCGCACCGCAGTAGCATCACCACCAGCAGCAGCAGTAGCCACAACAACAAGCAGCCCACGGGCGAGTCTTCAACATCAATGCACGTCAGGCTCAGGCAGACAACAACGTGGTTAATGGTACGTTTCTCGTAAATGGTATATACGCTTCGTGTTTATTTGATACTGGAGTCGATAACTGTTTTGTATCGTTCGAATTTGAAAGGCTCCTAAACCATAAACGCGTTAAGCTCCCATCAACATTCGACGTAGAAGTTGCCACTGGAAGAACCGTCACTGTTAGTTCCGTTCTGCGTGACTGTACTCTCGATCTCAACGGTCACGTTTTTCCGATCAATCTTATCCCGATGCAAGTTGGTAGCTTTGATGTCATAGTAGGTATGGATTTCCTTCGGGAGAATCATGCTAAAATTGTTTGCTTCGATAAAATGATTCGTTTCTCTCTCGCGAACGGTAATCAATTGTGTGTTTACGGCGAAGTCGCTTCAAAGAAGTTGCAACGCATGTCGTGTATCCAAGCTAGCAAGTATCTTCGCAAGGAATACCAAGCTTTCTTGGAGCACATCGTAGTAGCGGAGGAAAAAGAAGTTAAGGCAATAGACAAGGTGCCTGTGGTTCGTGATTTACTCGTGTTTTTCCAGATGATTTACCTGGTTTACCTCCCACTCGTGATATCGATTTTCGAATCGACCTCATTCCTGGAGCAAATCCCGTTGCTAGAGCGCCTTATCGTTTCACTCCTTCTGAAATGCACGAACTCTCGAGTTAGCTCCAGGAACTGCTTGATAAAGGCTTCATTCGCCCTAGCAGCTCTCCTTGGGGCGTGCCTGTCCTTTTTGTGAAAAAGAAGGACGGATCGTTCCGGATGTGCATCGACTACAGGGAATTGATTAAGCTTACTATCAAGAATCGCTATCCCTTGCCTCAAATCGATGATTTGTTTGATTAGCTACAAGGTGCTATGTGTTTCTCAAAGATCGATCTACGCTCAGGCTATCACCAGTTATGAATTCAGGAGGAAGATATACCTAAAACCGCTTTTTGAACCCGATACGGTTACTACGAGTTTGTCGTTATGCCTTTTGGTTTAACTAACGCTCCCGCAGTTTTTATGGATCTAATGAATCGCGTGTGTAAACCCTTTCTCGACCGCTTCGTCATCGTGTTCATCGATGATATCCTGATCTATTCCAAGTCAAAAACCAAACACTCGCAACATCTACGTTTGGTTCTTGAGTTACTCCAGGGAAACCATCTCTATGCCAAATTCTCCAAGTGTGAATTCTGGCTTGAGGAGGTTCAATTCCTCTGTCACATCGTCAATAGTCAAGGAATTCATATCGATCCTGTGAAGATCGAAGCAGTTAGGAGTTGGGTTACACCAAGGAACCTGTCCGAAATTCGTTCTTTTCTCGGATTAGCGGGTTACTATCGCCGATTCTTCGCTGATTTCTCAAAGATGTTGTACCGCTTACTTCGCTTATGCACAAGGACAAACCTTTTGTTTGGGGAACCAAACAAGATGAGGCCTTTCAAACTCTCAAGGCTATGCTTTGTAACGCTCCCGTGCTCTCACTGCCTGACGGAAACAATGATTTCGTAGTTTACTGCGATGCCTCTAACCTGGATCTTATTTGTGTTCTCATGCAACGGGACAAGGTTATCGCGTAACCCTCTCGACAGCTCAAGATCCATGAGAAGAACTATACAACCCACGATCTTGAGCTTGGTGCAGTTATTTTTGCGTTGAAGATTTGGCGACAGTACCTTTACGGTACCAAGTGTATGGTCTTCACCGACCACAAGAGCCTACAACACATCTTTAACCAGAAAGAGCTGAACATGCGCCAACGCCGATGGGTTTAACTCCACAACGATTATGACTGTGAGATTCGTTACCATCCAGGCAAAGCAAACGTCGTTGCCGATGCTCTCAGTGGACGAAGCTATTTGCATTGCGTTCGTAATACTCAAGCCCAGCACAATCTCGAAGCTCTTATCCGTGACGCCCAACATGCTTGTTTTACCGAACGCACTTTGACGAAAGAAAGGATCATGAATAACAACGAAAAACTGGTGAATAAATCGAATGGTATATTCCATTATCTAGACCGAATTTGGATTCCCATGCGTATCAATTTGCGACAGATTCTGCTAGACAAAGCCCACAAATCCCGATATTCTATTCATCCCAGTGCTGATAAAATGTACCGGGACATACGCTATAAGTACTGGTGGTCGGGCATGAAGAAGGATATCGCCATCTATGTTTCGAAATGCCTGACTTGTTCAAAAGTCAAGGCTGAGCATCAACGCCCCTCTGGTTTACTCGTACAACCCGAAATCCCGATGTGGAAATGGGAGAGTATAGCTATGGACTTCATAACGAAACTCCCGCGCACGCCATCAGGTCACGAAAGCATCTGGGTTATCATTGACCGTCTTACCAAATCTGCTCATTTTCTATCGATACGGGAAGACTACAAGGTAGAACGATTAGCTTGAATCTATACAGACGAAATTATTTGTCGACACGGGACACCTCGTGATATCATCTCTGACCACGATGGCCGATTCACCTCGCGTCTTTGGGAAACGTTTCAATCTGCTCTCGGTACTACTCTCAATCTTAGTACCGCATTCCATCCCCAGACCGATGGTCAGACTGAACGCATGATTCGTACCCTCGGAAACATGCTTCGCTCTTGTGTTATAGATTTCGGTGGTAATTGGGATTCCCATTTACCTTTAGTCGAATTCTCGTACAATAATAGTTATCACTCTAGCATCCAGATGGCACCATTTGAGGCATTATACGGAAGAAAATGTCGATTGCCTATTGTATGGCACGAGATCGGGGATGCGCAAATTACTGGTCTTGAGTTATTGCAAGAAACAACTGACAAAATCCTCCAAATTCGAGACAATCTGCTAAAAGCTCGGAGTCGTCAGAAAAGTTACGCTGATAGACGCCGCAAGCCTCTTGAATTTGACGTTGGCGATCACGTAGTCCTAAAGGTTGCACCTTGGAAGGGGGTGATCAGATTCGGCAAGAAAGGAAAGTTCGCGCCTCGATATGTTGGACCCTTTAAAATTCTGGAAAGGATTGGCAAAGTGGCCTACAGACTCAAACTACTGGAGGAATTTAGTAATGTCCACCCGACTTTCCACGTTTTGAACCTCAAAAAGTGTCTAGCCGACCAGGAATTACATGTCCCTCTTGAGGATCTACAAGTGGACGAAACATTACACTTAGTGGAAAAGCCTGTCGAAATCCTAGGTCGAGAAATCAAGGTACTGTGGCGCTCACGCATTCCCATTGTGAAGGTTCACTGGGAAGGCAAACGCGGCACCGAGTTCACCTGGGAACTCGAAAGTGACATGAAGGCGAAGTATCCGCAAATGTTTGTTACGCCTGCTTCTTAAATTTTGGGATGGAATTTCCTAAAGTAGGGGAGGCTGTAACAACCCGACTTTTTGAAGTCAAAGTACAAGTCAAAGTCAAAGGAAGAAAAAATTGCTAATTGCGATCTGTCACTCCTTGCCCAATGACTGACTGTGCTTCTCGATTTGTTATCAATACTCTATTTTAATTTTCTTTAGTTGTATTATGTGGAGTACCTGTTAATAAATCACTATTTAATCGCAGTTTAATTGATAATCGACTTATCGCCAATCGCATCACAACTCGAATTACGGGTTATGGATATTGTCTTACGTGTGTGTGCTATTATGTGTTACTTGTGCATGTTATGTTTATGTTGAGGTGATTAATCGCAAACGCAATCGCAACTCTATCGCAACGCAATCTCATCGCAAACTCGAGATTCAAGGATTGTATGTACGGTATTTAGTGGTTAGGTTATTGGTGTAACTAATGGGTAATACTATCGCATCGCTTACTCGAAATGCATCGCAACGCTCACCACGCGAAACGAAACGTCGAAACCAACTCATCCGATCGAATGACCATTCGATCGAATGGTCATCCGTTCGGATGACCATCCGATCGGATGGCCATCCGATTGAACCACACTTCGTCCCATCACTTGTGCACCACCTTTCCCTTTTTGGAATCCTATAAATAGCACCTATCACTGTAAACAGTAATGTGACAGCTCTGGTGCGACTCTTCAACTTCTCAGGTCTTTCTCCTTCGATTTCTCGCGATTCTTGTAAGTTTTTTCCTCAAATCTTGTGCATCTATCATCTACACACACTTCTTCATCTTTTCCATCATCAAATCTTCACTTTTAACCATGAAATCAGCTGGTTTGAGGTGTTCTAGGATGATGTCATCATCGGGTCCTTATAAACTTCAAGATTCGACCTCATTCCACCAAGAACAACTTAGATCTAAGAGATTTCAACATGTTTTAACACTAATTTCGCAATAAATCTAAACATTTTCAAGGTTAAAAGGATGGAAAGATGTTTTTATAACTTTCTTTCAACTCTTTCACTCTTTAGCTCTAAACCGATAGAATCAGAACTTCTTCGGGCCCTCTACTCGCTCTATAGTGAAGGGTTGGACTGAGAATGGATTCATTCGGAAAAGATGACCGATTCATGGGTTGAACAGGAACAACCATCAAGAACAAGCTAACTGGTCAGAATGGGGTGATTGTTGTCCGATCGGATAACTTGGACTTGAGGGAATTCCCGTTGTTTAACACGTTGTCATGCCGTCTCGATCAAACCGCAAAACTTTCAAACTTAACAAATTTCAAAATGAACAAGTCACCAAACGGACTGCCGTCCGATCGGATTGCAATCCGATCGAACAAAAATCTGATCGGATTGACTCATGGCTTCAACACTTAAGTTTTTACAACTTTCGATACGTATCAGTTCCAGCGAATGGCCATCCGATCGGATGATCATCCGATCGAATGACCATTTTGCTGTGAACTTGTTCTCTGAAATGTCTCACTTGGAACGGATCGCCATCCGACCGAACGGCCTTCCGACCGAATGACCGTTTGACCAGACGACCTGAAGGGTAGAGATACTTCTCTGTTTTCAAAATGCTACAACGAAAACTTCAAAGTCACATCATACACAACCACATCCTTCCCAAGCGAATGGCAAACCGACCAAATGGGCATCCAATCGGATGACCATCCGTTCGGATGTCCCTTCGACACTCAGTCCCTTCGCATCATTTAACGCGCCGCTTATCATTTATGCTATCGTTCTGTAATCAGGCTAACACTCCATGGCTCCCTTCAATCCAAGAGAATGTTTATTTATTAAGCACTATCTGTGAGTATACTCGATCCCTTTTTGCTTTAAGCACTTTTGGGTGTTACATACGTTAGTTATATCAAATCACAACGACCACACAACGCAAAAACTTTTATACGCTAACCGTTACTGCATGTTATACGTGTTACTCGATGAATGCTTGTATGTTATGTTTACACAGTGATTGTTGCCTGACACCTTAGCAACGATAGTACTATAGTTTGGACTCAGCACCTGTCGTGGACAGGGGTTGTTAAGGGCTTTTCTCACATGTCACAGTGGTGATATGTGTTGCGCATTCTATAACTCGCAGTCACGTCTGTGCATATTTCATTGTCGATAACCTACTTGCTTCACATTATACATGTTACATGCTGGTTATGCGTAAACTCACTTTCGCTACTATTATACTATTAAACTTGTATGCTCACCTTTACACCATGTGTATTGACCTCTATTTTAACGTATGTGACAGGTGTTTTAGATGCTAGGATGCTTGCTATGTGGAATCATTGTAGGAAGAGTCTAGAAAGGAACAATCTATAAATCTGAGTTGTCGAAACAATGTTTGTTTTTGAGATACTATGTCTGTAATAATTAGATTATCTGATATTTTGCGGTATGGGACGTATTGATTAATTATCTGGTAATTTTAGTTGTTATGGATTCTCTTGGACAATCTGTTTCGCTCAGTGCCGCGCCCCGATGTTTCCGCCATCGGTTGGGGTGTGACAAATGAGGTCTTGTAAACCAAATGAGTATTGGAACTCATATTATATGGTTTAACAAAGCCTACATTCTAAAATTGGAACGTATCCTAAGTGCTTATAACCCGTTGTGACCCGTTAAGGTAGTCTACGCTACTTTAACGCGTTATTTGCGCAAAAGCACATTCGGATAGCCTAACTAGTCCTATGACAAGTATTATATGCCCTAACATGTTTAATATTGTTGCATAATCAGTTTAGGTGTCAAAATTTTGGTTACATATGCTTAAAATGAAATTATGCGCAAAAAGGGCATTTTGGTCATTTTCCTAAGGCATATAAACTACCTATCATACAATTGATTAAACGAAGTGACCATAAGGTATAAGCTCGGAAGGTTATTCCCTATACAACTATGGTCACAAATATATGTTTGGTCGAATCCTAACGATCGACCAAACGGGTCGGGTTCGAAAGTCTAAGGGGTTGTTTAGACCGCTTAACTTACGACCCTACATAAGCACTATACTAAAAGTGACGAGTTAAACATCTTAAAACATGTTTAACTAAGTTAGAAAACTGATTTCATATCAAAACAAAGTGTTTTGATACCCGAAAATAGTTTCGTCGCAAAATGCACATAATCGTGCATTTTGACTGAAACTTTGACTCGTCACTTCGACTAATCAATGTGGTAATCAGTAGGTATAGTCACAAGGGACTATAACCATTGTGATTACACTCACGTTGCAAAGTTCAAACGAACTTTGTCTTGACCAAATCTTGGTCAAAGCTGAAAGACAAACACTGTTTGACTTTCTTGCTTAAAATAACAAGACAAGCATGATGGAACACTTACAAGAGTCCAATGCTTGGAAAAAGAAATAAGAATGCTCAGGTAGGTGGCCTTCAACAATGTGATTGCCTCCACTTAGAGCAGATTAGAGAGGATGAAGCAAATGAGCAAGGAACAATGGAAAAACCCCTTGCTATTTATAGATTTTCAAGTGCCCTTGGATCAATGCCATGTGTTTTTGAATTGATCAAGGCATTCTTAGAAATCCAATCACGGATTTAAAAGAAGTACTTTAAGTGTCCCTTTAAGAATCTAACTACTCAGATAGGAAGATTCTATAAGGACTTGTGTTTCATTTCCCCCAGTGGATATTCTGTAGAAGCGAAAATGAATGGATAATTCATTTTCCTCAATGGATTCTTCGTCAGAAGTGAAAATGAAAGGTGAATAGGTTATTCATTTCCAATGGATATTTCTTCAAAAGCAAAAATAAATGGATAATACATTTTCTCCAATGGATAATTTAATCATAAACAGAAATAAAGGAATGTATAAGCTGTTCATTTCTCAGTAAAAATTTCTTCAGAAGCGCGAATGAATGGATAATTCATTTTCCTCAATGGATACTTTGTCAGAAGTAAAAATGAAGGATTGTTGAATAAGTTATTCATTTCCCCAATGAATATTTCTTAGGAAGCGAAAATGAATGGATAATTCGTTTTCCTCAGTGGGTACTTCGTCAGAAGTGGAAATGAAGGAATTATCGTAAAGAATGTTCATTTCCCCGATGGATATTTCTTTAGAAGCGAAAATGAATGGATAATTCATTTTCCTCAGTGGATACTTCGTCAGAAGTGGAAATGAAAGAATTATCGTAAAGAATATTCATTTCCCCGATGGATATTTCTTCAGAAGCGAAAATGAATGGATAATTCATTTTCCTCAGTGGATACTTCGTTAGAAGTGGAAATGAAAGAATTATTGTAAAGAATATTCATTTCCCCAATGGATAATTAATTTTCCACAGTGATACGTCGTCAGAAGTGGAAATGAAAGAATTATCGTAAAGAATATTCATTTCCCCGATAGATATTATCTTCAGAAGCGAAAATGAATGGATGATTCATTTTCCTCAGTGGATACTTCGTCAGAAGTGGAAATGAAAGAATCGATACAGGATTATTCATTCCCCAATGGATATTTCTTTAGAAGCGAAAATGAATGGATAATTCATTTTCCTCAGTGTATACTTCATCAGAAGCGGAATGAATTTATTCATTTTCCTCAATGGATATTTCTTCAGAAGCGAAAATGAATGGATAATTCATTCTCTTAGTGGATACTTCATCAGAAACGAAAATGACAAAATCAATACAGAATTACTCATTCCCCAGTGGATATTTCTTTAGAAACGAAAATGAATGAACAATTCATTTTCCTCAGTGGATACTTCACTAGAAACGGAATGAATTTATTCATTTTCCTCAGTGGATATTTCTTCAGAAGTGAAAATGAATGGATAATTCATTCTCCTCAGTGGATACTTCATCAGAAACGAAAATGACAAAATCGATACAGAATTACTCGTTCCCCAATGGATATTTCTTTAGAAGCGAAAATGAATGAACAATTCATTTTCCTCGGTGAATACTTCACCTGAAACGGAATGAATTTATTCATTTTCCTTAGTGGATATTTTTTCAGAAGCGAAAATGAATGGATAATTCATTCTCCTCAGTAGATACTTCATCATAAATGAAAATGAATACGGTTTTCGAATAGATTATTCATTTTCCAGTGGATATCTCTTTCAGAAGCGAAAAATGAGTAGCTAGTTCATTTTTCCTCAGCGGATACATCATCAGAAACGGAAATGAATATAGATAACTTTTGTTTCTTGTTTAAATTAACACATGACAAAACTTTTTGTGGTTTTTGTGCACTGAATTCCATAATTATGTATGCATCCATAATTACGTAATTCCTTGCACAGTCCGCACAGTTTTTTTTATAATGTGTAGCGGATAGAATCAAATATATCATCTTGTGATAACTTTGACTAGACCACCAAAGGGTCTCTTTAACTAGATCAACGCATGATCTTTTTAACTTTGGAATAATACTTTAAAATCCAAGGGTCTTAACTATTGCATAGAAGCCCATTAAGGATTTAAGATAGTACTTTTGGATATCCTTCTAAGAATCCATCATATGAAGATATGGAAGATTCTACAAGGATTTGGGTAGCGAGCATTTGGATCACACATAAACACATAATCACATAATTGTCAACTTGGTTACTAACTTGTTATCAGCTTGTTATTAACTTGTTATCAATCTTGATATCATTTGTTATAACTTGTCGTTGATTTTTACATATGCATTTAAAGTACAACAGGAATCCAATCAATGGACCTCAATTAGTACTTTAAACATCCTCAAGAATCTATCTATAAAGATAGGAAGATCCCATAAGGATTCGGTTTTGTCCTCATTGGATCATAACATACGTATTAAAGCATACAAAGAATCCAATTAAGGACTTTGATTTTTGTGCTTTAAACATCCACAAGGATCTAACTATGAAGATAGGAAGATCTTATAAGGATTTGGAATTCGTGTAGCGAGAAATGTTTCGAAACCTTGCACTAGGTGTGCTAGGTAAATATGTTTATAAAATGTTTTAAAACCATGTGAGATGATTTTTGTAACACCCCAATCGCGTAATACAACAACACGCGGCGGAAATATCGGGGAGTCACATTACAAATTGCTCACAACTACTGGTACTAAATTGTTTAAATATTATTAACATCGTTTTACAAACAAAGAATACATGTAATTGTCTTTTTATTAAGAAGTCTAAGGCCCGAATGCAGTCCTATATGTTGCATGCTTGAACAGTTAAAAACCTGAAACATATGTGAAAAATAGTCAGCATAAAAATGCTGGCGAGTACATAGGTTTTGTTACCCAAATAAATGGCAAAAAGTTTGGTATTGCAATACTTTGACAACTTCGAGTGCTGTCAATTGAAAATAAATCTTGAAGCCAAAGAATGGCAAAAGTTTAGCATTTGCAATACATAATCTTGATTGTGAAAACTCGTGGCAAATAGTTTTGTATATGGCAATATGATTATTATTAAGTAATTTTTTTAATGCCATTTGAAATTGTACATCGTAATCTCGTTGAAATCATGGTAAAACTCATTAATATGTTATTAGAAATCCAATCGAGGATTATTAATAACTGTTTTGAAATAAATCAAAACTTATGTGAGTATTATATAAATCAAATCAATGATTCATGATAATACTTTAGATATCCTTCTAAGAATCTAACATATAAAGATATGGGAGAATCTACGAGGATTTGGATAATCGAACATTGAAACAATAGTACACAAAATCCTAAAGTGATTCTGATAACGCTACACGAATAATAAAATAAGAACACTTATATATAGGAACTACCAGTGGCGTATCCACCATGTTCTTATTTTCTTACACCCGTTTCATTATCTAAATCACAACTACCACATCAACACAATATCGTCAATTTGTCAACAACTTGTAAACACACATTAAAGTACACAATGAATCCAAATAAGGACTCCAATATTAGCACTTTAAACATCCCATGTATGTTTAGCTATGAAGATAGATAAATATTACAGGGATCCGGTTCTCGTCATATTGTATAGTCGCATACGCATTAAAGTACTCAATGAATCCAAACAAGGACACCAATATTAGCACTCTAAACATCCTACAAGTATTAATTTATAAAGATAAGTTAATGCTAAAAGGATTAGGTTTTTGTCGTATTGAATCATTGTATCACAACATCCTAAATCCTAATGGTGATTCGGGATAACGCCACGAAGGGTAATACAATAAGCACACTTATATATAGGAAGTACCAGCGGCGTATGCACCATGTGCTTATTGTATTACTCTAGTTTCGTTATCTAAATCACCAACAATCTACACATAAACCATAACCATCATGTCATAAAGTACTTCTTAATAATCTCACTATGAAGATAGGAAGATCTAAGACTGTATTTCAAAAATCCTATAAGAATCTAACTATGAAGATAGGTAGATCTTTTAAGGATTTGGATAAACATCATATTTGCATAATCGGAATAGTACGCATAAAAGCACTTAGTAAACACATATATGCCATACATTTGGAAAACAAATCCGTTACACATATGAATCACCCCAAAACATTTGAAAACGGTAAAAGAGGGGAACTATGTACTCACTTGGGATTGGATACAGTTCTAGTTCAAAAGATATAACAAAGCTCAAATGACCAAGAGTTTAAGTGTTGAAGCGGTTCCTAGTGTATCAGACACTATGTTAGTGAATCGACACCTAAATTGGAAGATCGGGTAGAATGAGATCTCGTAAACCAAATGGGTATTGGAACTCATGTGATATGGTTTAACAAAGCCTACATTCTAAATCGGAACCTATCCTAAGTGCTTACGACCCGTTAAGGTAGCCTATGCTACTTTAACGCGACGTTAGCGCGAATGCGCGTTCGAGACGCCTAACTAGCCCTATGACAAGTATTATATGCCCTAACATATTTAAATATGTTGCATAATCAGTTTAGATGTCAAAACATATGTTAGATTTGCTTAAAATGAAATTATGCTAAAAAGGGCATTTTGGTCATTTTGCTAAGGCATATAAACTACCTATCATACAACTAGCTAAACGAAGTGACCATAAGGTATAACCTCGGAAGGTTATTCCCTATACAACCATGGTCAGAAAATATGTTTGGTCGGGTCCTAACGATAAACCAAACGGGTCGGGTTCGAAAGTCTAAGCGGTTGTTTAGACCGCTTAAATTACGAACCTAATTAAGTACTAAACTAAAAGTGACGAGTTAAACATGTTAAAACATGTTTAACTAAGTTAGAAAACAGGTTTGATATCAAAACAAAGTGTTTTGATAACCGAAAATAGCTTCATTGCAAAATACGCATAAATACGCATTTTGACCGAAACTTTGACTCGTCACTACGCCTAATCAACATGGTAATCAGTAGGTATAGTCAAAAGGAACTATAACCATCGTGATTATGCTCACGTTGCAAAGTTCAAACGAACTTTGTGTTGACCAATCATGGTCAAAGCAGAAAGTCAAACACTGTTTGTCTTTCTTGCTTAAAATACATGAACAAGCATGAAAGAAGCTTACAAGAGGTCCAAGCTAGGAATAAGAACTCAAAATGCTCAGGTAGGTGGTCTTCAACTATGTGAATACCTCCACCTAGAGCAGATGAGATCAAATGAGCAAGGAACAATGATGAAAAGCTTGGGTATTTATAGGAAATCTTGAATTCATAGGATGATTACATGTGTTTTTGCAAGGATCAAAGCATGATCTTGGCTATACACATGTTGCCCATAGTCTAGAATACAAGGGGAGCATAAAAACAAGCCAATGGTATGCTAAAACTAGGATAAAAACCAAAGAAACAGCTGCTGGAAGCAAGATTCAATGTTTCTACCAGCAACAGCTGTCACCTACCACGAAGACAGTCACACTGGGCTTCGCCCCAGGCGTGGACTTCTAATCAGCAACTTTCAAAAATTGGCAGAACAGGCCCCTGTAGCTTAAAACTTGATTTTTGATGCGTTTAAGCCCCGTTAACCCAATTTTAAGGCTCTATAATGAAGTTAAAGTATAGGGAACATGAAATATGCTTGAAAATATATCGGATGTCGGTTCGTTTGATCATACGGCCTCGTTGTTCGGTTAATTACGACGAAACACGAACGAACGCGAAAGACGACCCAAATTACGCGACGAATGGTATTTTAGCATTCCAATAACTAAAATAAAATATTTTATTGATTACAAAAATTCTTGGATGTCCAGATATGTTCAGAATGTAAGTTATGCGCGTAAATTCTAACTTATGCATTTTTTGACGCTTTTAGTCCCTATTAATCAAATAAGCGTATTTTCGCATACCGAACCCCTCAAAGCCTATTTCTAAGCTATGTAAAGGATATTTAGGGTATATTTAGCTTATGATCTTGTTCCGGAATGTTCGTTGCTATACGAATCAGTAGATTTTCGTAGTTTGACGCAAATAGTCCATGTGATCGAATAAACTTGTTTTTGACACACCAAACCCTTCAAAACTTATTTCTACGTTACGTAAATGTTATTTAAGATATGTTAAGCCTATGTCACTGTTCTGGAGTGTTTGTCGCGTTAAACTGATTACGCTTACGCATCAGTTTGCGTATAACTTTCCAGAAAGCGATTTAAAGCTTGAAATCGAACTAGAATCAAAACGTAAAATCATCAAACACAAATAAACAAATATTGAGACCAAAACACATTGTTTCTTTGATAAATGATATTGTTCTACATCGTGTGGTGTTTACAGAGCACAAGTGTCACAATTTTGAAATTATATATGAGGTTTTTGAAAATATGTATAGTCTTTTTGAAATCATATGCTGTGTAAAATGTCATGAAACCAGGAAGAAATGATAGGTACATAGACATTTTGCGTAATACTAATTAAGGACTTACGAAAGTACCTTTAGGTATCCAATCAAGGATTTAAAGTGGTACTTTGAGTATTCGTCCAGAGTTATAACTTGTATCTTGTACTTTGTTTCTTAGAAGAAACAAGTATTTAGGATTTGTGTGGAGATCGCGAGCGATTGATGTGGTAAATTTGGTCTATAAAAACTAACCTAATCTAGACACCCTAGTTTTAAATTTATAAACTAAGACTCTCTAAATGCTAGACCACTGACAGGCAAGTGTACCTATCGTACGTAGTAAAGCCTAATGAAGTCCCAGTATCGAACCCACGAGACACTAGCGACGCTAAACTAGACTCTGACTCAACTAATTACTTAACTGGTTTTAATTTTTGTTTTTGGGGTTTTTTCTAATTCTACTAAAATGAGTAAACAAGATAACATGGCAAGAAAGAAATACGGTAAAGTGACGGGAAGCATACAATGATGAGAAAGAACTACCCAGGCTTCGAATCCCTATGACCAACCTATGACCTCTAGTCCTTACCAATGGCTAAATCTCCGAATCTTCCCAGAAAACCTCTCGCTAAGGATGATTAACCAAAATAGAAGATGGAACAGAGTGATGAAGTGCTAAATTGGAAACGACTAGAGCTATCGATACCGAATCCCACAACTATCAGATTAAAAACAACTATGGTGCTAAAATCCTACGGTCATGAAGCTAAACCTGCTAAATAATTGAAAACTTAGGAAACCCTAAACGCGAATAAGTAGCCGGATCCGAGCTATCGGTCACCGAAACTACCAAACAACGCCTAGCTAATAACCTAGCAATCCTGACTCGTCCCTAGAGTTGCCAGAAAAGAATGCACACTATACTTAGTTGATTTTAATTAATTTAGTTAAACTTGAATTATCTCTAATCTCAAGCTCTAGACCGAAAACCTAATAGATTAACGAACCTAGAATGATCTAAATAGTTCTAGACCAGACTAACAAGATCACCTAACCAAACAACCAATCACAACCAAGACAAGCACACAAATTCATAAACAATCATAAAACAAGAATATGTAAATCATCTCAATTTAATCATTAGTCAAAACCGAATAGTCAAAATATTAAATCATAGTTCATCTAGTCCTAGGTAGCATGAAAAGTTTAGTCAAGAATCATAGCCAAGAAAAAGAAACGAGTCTCAAACGATAAGCAAATCATGTTTAATAGTTTGTAAAACACAAAGTCTAACAAAACCAAAATAATAATAAATTGCAAACCAAACCCGAAACTTGAATCGCGGCCTTGAAGCTCGAACCAGTCCTTTCTTTTCTTCTCCTTCTCTTGATCGCAGCCTACTACCCTTTCTGCCGTCCTTTTCTTGCGTATATAATATTTTTCTTTTTATGTCCAACTATCCTCGTAGCCGCTGCTTCCTTCTGTCGTGCTTCCCTCCAATTAAATGGGCTTCAGCCCAACAAGCACTCCTAGCAGCCGCTGATGTCTTCTATGATATCCCCACAATCCTATTATATATGTGAACTCCTTTTTTCTTCTTTTAATCTATAGCAATCATAATCGAATGGGCTGATACCTTCCATGGCCCACTAAACTTCATCAATAATTAAAAGTCAGCAACAGTATTATTTCTTTACTAATTCGTAGAGACAGCAAAAATAATTATATATCCAACAATAATTATATATAATTGTGTCAAGATTCCTTTTTTCTATTCTTTTGAATTTGTCCAACTGATGTATTCTCATATTAACATGATTCCATTAAGGTTTTAACATATTTCATAAAGGGTCCACTTAAATTTATGATGCAACTTTTAATAGACAACATAAAGATAGCGGGTTCGGGCTACTCTAGAAAAATAGCGGCACTTTTACTTCGGTCACTGGCATCCTACTATGCTCAACTAGCTGGTTATTTCCTTTTTAGGGGCTGTTTGGTAGCCTCTGAATGGTCATTAAGAGGCTACCTCTTAATGGAACCATTAAGTATTTTACCAATAAGAAGGTAGAAGAATGTGACATGTGATGAGTTACCATTCAGAGGTTACCTCTTAACCATTCAGACTTGCGGTTACCTCTTATTCATTCAGAGGTTTTAAACCATTAAGAGCTAGCATCCGAATGGTCATTAAAAGGCTAACAAACAGCCCCTTACTCATTTTCGCTCCATTTGTACCAGGACATGGGCCCAACACAAAATCATATAATATAATACTAAAACTAAAGAAAAACAAATAAAACTATACATAAATATGTATATTTTACCACACATCAGCGATCTTAAAAATGGAAGAACTACGAGAGTAGTTTGTCTTGCAAGGAACACGGTTCCTTGGTGTCGGTATCATAGGGGTATGTCAATCATACATGTAACCATATTTGTTTTTGTACATTAAAATGCAAATAAAATTTTGTTTATAAACTAAACTAATTGTTTCAAAGTCTTGGATAACAAAAGAAATAAAGCATAAAGTTCGATTGTTTCAAAGCAGCATCGTCTTCTAGTTAGCCAAATGCTCATCCATGAGCTGGATTTGCATTATTAAGCCTTGGGCAATTGTTTCTGAAAAGGCCCATCTCGCCACAGTTGTAGCAAGAACCAGGTGGAAAACGAGCTTGAGCAGGGTTGTTATCAACTTGATTTTGTGTAGCCGCAGCTTGGCAAACCCTAGCTGTATGACCAACGAGTCCACAATTTAGGCATTTACGGTAACGTACATTGGCATGATGATGAAGGTTACATTGGTTGCACAGAGGTGCAGTTCCATTGTATGGCTTTTAGTATGGGGTTGAGCTGGTTGGTTAGGGGCAGCTTGATCGTTTTGAGTAACTACAGCGAAGTTCTGTGAAGCCTTACGCTTCTTTGACTTCTTAGAGGATTCAGTCTTGTCATCCTTTGATTTAGTCTCGTCTGATGGTTTCTTATCGCCTTTTTGGAAAAGTTTACCCTTCCTGATCTTTGATTCAGTCAGGGTAGTAGATAGTTCAATGGCCTGTCTAACTATGGTAGGGTTGTTACCAATAACAATATCCAGAACCGGGTCAGGGAGGCCATCAATGTACATTTCAATTGCCTTATCCAAAGGCGTAACCATGGTAGGACATAACAGATTTAGTTCCTCATAACGATCAGTATAGGCTCGATGTTCACCGCCGTCTTGTTTAAGATCATTAATTCCCTTTCCAATGCCCTGAGTTCTTGACGAGGACATAATTCCTTCATCAATAGGGCTCGAAGCTCTTCCCAGGTTTGTGCTATTGCCACCTCGGCACCCCTGTCTCTCATCACACCATTCCATCATGTTAATGCTCGTTTCTCAAAAATACTAGATGCGAATTCAACCTTTCGCTCATTTGGACATTGAACATGTCAGAATGTGCTTTCTAGACTCTCGAACCATTGTAGAAGCGCAGTTGCTCCTTGAGACCCATAAAATGTCAGTGGTTTAGCCAAATTGAACGTTTTGTAGCTACACTGAGCATTGTTATTGTTGTTATTGTTATTCGCTTGGTTTATCTGAGTAATAAGGTTCAGAATCACAGCAGGAATCTGCTGAGTGTCTAGGGCTGCGAGTGCAGCATCCTGAGTTTGATCGCGTCTAGGAGGTATTCTAACAAGGAAACATGAGAAACGAGTGAGATTGACATTTGAATAAACCAAAGAGGTATTGAAGATATCGACGAAACATAAGGAAGGCGATCATTCGTTCGTTACCTCAAACAAACAAACGACGCACAGTGGTTGATCAAAGTAAATAGGTCATAATAATGTATCGCGAAGACATGCTTTAGCCTATAAGTGGACACTCATCCCAAGAGTTCCTAGGTAAGAGCGACTGGTCCGATTATGTGGATTTGTACAGACACTCTAGTCTTAGACAAAAAACTAGGGATACAGGCACCCACCCTTCCAGATTGCATGTGTTCACATTAATAAGACTAAAACTTTGACGAGATTTTTGAAAATTTTGAAGGCTTGGAGCCTTAAAAAAAATCATCTAAGAATAGATGATTGATTTTCAAAAAGAATTTGTATTATGTGTTCTTGTTGTGGTTGTCGCCTAAAGATAGGTGACGGTTTTGTTTTAAGGTCTAAACACAAGATAACTTGCGTTAGGGTCCTAGGAAGGTTATAGTCTAGGTCAAAGCATTACTAATAACCTAATTCCCTATAACCAAGAGCTCTGATACCAACTCTTCTGTCACACCCCGACCGCGTAAAACAACAAACCGCGGCGGAAACATCGGGGAGTGTCGTAACAGAGTCATTGTTTCACAACACATGGAATTTAAAGTTTTGTTTTATTAAATAAAATGTTTACATTGTCTTAGTTTAAACAGGAAACGGAACATAATTTAAACTTGCCTTGCTGGATTTTAAGTCACTAAGGCCCAAGTCCGCCTAAGTGTATCACGATCATCATCAAACCTTGCTCCTGAAACACATGTGAAAATAGGTACGTCAGCATAAAAATGCCTGTGAGATACACAGGTTTTGTTGTTGAAGGATTCATTACTTGTAAGTTAAAAGAAGTGTTTAACAAAAGGTAGTCATGAATCATGTAAAATGTTTTCTTTTAAAAAATCATGTGAAAATCAATAAGATAATCAGTTGATATAAAAGAAAGATGTATGGTTAAATAATAAACCAATGAAGATGAATTTGTACAAAACGGGTTATTTGTAAAGCAGTGTCTTGTGTACAATATGGCATGTCTTTGTATAAATGTATCATGTCTTTCTATAAATGTATCATGTCTTTGTCTTGTCGAAGTGATTTAGATAACGCTACGATATGTAATATCATAAAAGCACTTATATATAAGAAGTACCAGCGGCGTATCCACCATGCTTTTATCATATTACACAAGCCTCGTTATTTAAAACACTTACCAATTAACCACCAAAAATGTCTTGTCAAACCAATGTCAAAAAGTCATGTATAAACAATGTATCATGTCACAATGTCGGGTACAATCCATGTCTCATATAATCAAATGTCTTGTATGGTGAATAAAGAGTATTTACTCAAACTATATGTATAACCAAAAGTCGTGTACAAAACAATGTCTTTGAATAAATGTAAGTTTATGTCAAAAGTTATGTTTTCAAATAATTGCTTTTGTCAATATAACATTTATAAGGTTTGTTAATGAATACATTCAAGCCTTGTCGTCTGTCATATAACCCTTATAAAGACAACGTTTATCAATGTTCATCGGGTTCTATCATTCCCCAAATGGATACTTCCAAACCAACTAGGAAGTGAGAATGAGGTTAACAAACCTATGGTAAACCATAGATACTACCGGTCGGCGGGATAAAAGTTAATGAATGTATCTAGCCTCGTTTTACATACCAAAATGTCATAATCAATGTGAGCATGTCAGGTAGAATGTCTTTGTAAACCAGGTACTATGTAGAGTGTTCATGAAATTAAGGTGCTAGATATGTTAAGCCACTATACGAAGCAAAATGGATCCTTGAAATCAATGTGCTAAGCATGCTAAGTTAACATACGAAGCAAAACATAATTGAAATCATGTACTATACGTGTACTAGATGAACATAGCAAATATTTGTCATGAAAGCGTGAAAGCATGAAAGTAACAAGTAGGCACATGTCTATCACCCCAAATATTTGAAATCGGTAAAAAAGGGGACTATGTACTCACTTGAGATTGCAAGGGATCCTCGATTAAGTGAACTAACAAGCTCTGGCAATCAAGGAATCAAGTGGTACCTAGTATCGGATCACTATGTTATTAATCGAGGCCTAAATCGGAAGATAGGATAGAATGAGGTCTTGTAAACCAAATGAGTATTGGAACTTATATTATATGGTTTAACAAAGCCTACATTCTAAAATTGGAACCTATCCTAAGTGCTTATGACCCGTTGTGACCCGTTAAGATAGTCTACGCTACTTTAACGCGTCATTTGCGCAAAAGCGCATTCGGATAGCCTAACAGTCCTATGACAAGTATTATATGCCCTAACATGTTTAATTTCATTTTAAGCATATGTAACCAAAATATTGTGATTACGCTCACGTTGCAAAGTTCAAACGAACTTTGTCTTGACCAAATCATGGTCAAAGCTAAATGTCAACACTGTTTGACTTTCTTGCTTAAAATAACAAGACAAGCATGAAGGAACACTTACAAGAGTCCAATGCTTGGAAAAAGAACTAAGAATGCTCAGGTAGGTGGCCTTCAACAATGTGATTGCCTCCATTTAGAGCAGATTAGAGAGGATGAAGCAAATGAGCAAGGAATAATGTGTCACACCCTGGCTTTGCGGAAGGGTGGGTTTATTTGGTGTGACTTCTTAATATCATAGCAACAATCATAACAATGCTATATGATAAAAACATGAGATATTCATCCATTAATAAAGTTTATAAAAATCCCATTTTTCAACAATCACAAAATAAGTTTACAAACCTTAATTTGATTAAATTGAGTTCATAAAGACTTAGCAAAAGGCTTTAAACAATACTAGGTTTAGGGATATGTAACCCGTCCAGGAAGAGGTTACACCTTCTAAACCCTGGGTGACTTCTTTATTCAAACGCAGCTTGAAAATACGTGCATACCGTGCCAGATCCGTTAGTTTCCTGAAATACATGTAGTTTGAAAAGTCAACATAAAGTTGAGCGAGTTCATGTGTAAGTGAGTCTGTATAAATCGTTAGAATATGTCTGTATAAATGTATGTTCTTGGTATGTAGCAATAAGGAAAATGAGATCAATTAATGTGTAGCTAATACATTAATAAGTGACATGGCCTAGGAAGCACTCAAACCTGTAACGCGGATTTCATACCGGTCCTTCCGGCGGAACGACATAGTCACCACATGCAGCCACACGTTGGCCCATGTGTGGGGCTCGCAACACCCGATAGATCTATCACTCATGCCTCTCGGTCCTTATAAAAGGATTAATGGTCTTACGATAATAGCCTATCCATTCACGTGATCTAGCAGTAAGTTCCTTAGCTAATCATACCGTGTATAAAATGTTTGTAGTAAATGTAACATGTATTTCACCCCCGAAGTGTAAAAACCGAAAGCAGTTAAGAGAAAAGGGGGACATGAACTCACAGTATTGCGTCTTTGTATTCGTAACCTAAATCTCCGCGGCAAACACGACTACCTACAATGGTCTAATGTCTATTAGACGAACGGGTAGTGCCTTTTCTTAGTATGAATGTTTTTGAGTTACGATTCTGGTATTATTCCAAGTAATAATAATTGTATTTAGTTTTGGAATAATTGTTTATTCAACATTTCTGTATTAGTACTTCTCAAGTCTTAGTATTCGTGTTCCCTTCCCAAAGATGGGGGGTTTTAAATGCATGAATGCTTTATATTTCCGAAAATATATTTTAAGTCCCACTTAGCAAATATAATTAACCTTTTTGTCCAAAATAACTTATTTCCAAAATATATGTATTTTTCCCCAAAAATAATATATTTTCACTTCCTTAGTTTCCAAAATAATATTTTACCAAAACATACGTACACGTATAATTCCGAAAAATATATTTTTAAGTCTTACTTATGAAATATATTTTAAATCACTTGTTTACATATTTTTCCCAAAAATATTATATTTTACTCCCTACCTTTTTCCAAAATAATACTTATCAAAATATACGCGTAAGAGTATTTTCTGAAAATACGTGCGTTACATTTTAGAGTTCGCGTTGTAAAAACAATACCGACGTAACTTAAATATTTATTTGTGAGGGCGTTGGTATCGTTTTGGAGTCGGATTTTCATTATATATCAAGTAATATTATTTTTACCCTAAAAATAATATATCTTTAGTTCACAAAATAATCACGTAAGCACACAAGCGTTTTATTATGAAATATATATTCTCAATATATATTTAGCAAGTTTCCTTTACAAAAATGCACCTCCGACACTTGGTCATTTTGTAATAAAAATCATGGCGAAATTTATATTTTGAAAACAAGTTAAAAATATATTTATAACACTTGTCACACAAATATTTCTAAGTGTTATATTTCTGGAAAAATTTCGCCAGAGTCTCCTCTGTAACTGGAGGTGGCCACGCTTACTAGCGTATCATTTTCTCTTCAAATTCAGTCAATCAATTTTCAAATCATCAATATACAATATTCAAACATCAAACTAGTCAAAGTAAGTATAAATCGCAAACTCATGAACTTGTAAGTTGTGTAAAAATATGTAGCAACCTTTTAACATTTTTAGTGGATCTCGTCATCTTTTTTAAAAATAAAATTTTGTTTCTTGAAAACATTATTCTTATAGAATATGTAGTCTTACAACTTCAAACCGATATTTACGAAAATATTTCTTTGTTAAATCTTTTGTTACACAAGTGTTTGCATACTTACTTTTTCACTAAAAAGCTTGTAGTTTATGCAAGATCCGGGTTTTAAACAAGACTTGTATATTTTACTTGGTTTTTCCGAAAAACCACTTGTAGATCTCTAGATCTACTAGTTTAGAACTCTATTTTACAAGAAAAATCACCTTTACACAAGTTTATGTTTTGTTAGTGGAAGAGTTCATCATCTTGTAACTTTTTCACTTAACATATTGCTAGTTCATGTTCCATGAACATGATCTAGCATGGTTAGATGACGATCCGTTCCACTACTAGCCACTAACAACATAAAATAATCACATCTAGATCAGTTTCATAAGATTTACACCACTAGTTTTTCTTCAACCAACTAGTTCATCATACTTTCAAGACTTTATATTTTGATCTAGTGTGTTCTTAAATTTTAACCGTTAAATCTCTTATTAACCACTTTAAACAAGAACAAGAGGATGTTTAGAGGCACTTACTACTAGCACAAGGCTAGGGAAGAAACAAGGCGTAAAAGTGGTGGATAAAAGAAAATGAGAGTGGTCCTTCAACTTCCGAGTGCACCGGGCTTGTTTGTATGTCACCTTGCACCTTTGTGTATGTAGGAAATGGTTGAACAAGAGACAAAAATGGTTGGTGTATGGTGGTTGGTGTTCGGCCGAATACAAGCAAGAAGGAAAAGAAAAATGGAGTTTGTTGCTTTGAAATTGTGAATGAAAAGGGGTGTAACCATTGGTGCCTTTTTATAATCTAAATTTTAGCATTATCCATTGAATAAAATGGTTATTATCCACTAACTTCCCCAAAAAAAAAAAAAAAAAAAAAAGAATTCGTGGGGGGGGGGGGGTGTCCCCATGTAATCGGTTAAAAAAAAGGGTATGGGGTTGGGATGTAATTCTAAGGTAACCATTTAGTTAGGATCTCTAAGGTTTGGTTAGTATATTATAGTGTGTTATAAAATATAATGGGTGTTAGGGTGTTCGGGGACCCTAACTAGCTCAGAAAAGTATAAACAATGCATTTGGCAAAATTTTTATATTCCGGGTAAAGTCCGGTTGGATATTAATCCGTTAAAGTGCCAATTAAGCATTTAGAGTGTCTTTAATATTATTTTCAGTGACACAAAGAATTCCCGCCACTTTGGGAAGTGTCTAGTGTTATTTTCCCATGCTTTTGCACCTTACTGGTTAAGTAAAAATGCTGAATTTTGTAATAAAGTGCAGAATTTTGTAGTTAAAGTATGTTTTAGGCACATCCGGTCACTACAAATATCACCTAGTGGCGCCGTTTTATAATCCTCACCTCCATACACTCCCTACTAGCGTAGTAATCTATTCTCGGCTCATAATGGCCTCAGAGACAGTAACTGTCTAGTGCTGGCAATGTCAGCATGTTTACTGGGTTATTCGTATAGTGTGCTCACTGTGCTTTTGTGCATCAAGGTTGTCACTGATGTTTGTGTGTAAATAATAGAGTGACAGTAATAAAGTATGATGCATGAATATGTATGTATCAGAAATCAAGAAGCAGTTTAACCACAGTTGTAAGCAAGCACTGTAATTTAGCATTAATTAAATATTAATTAATTCGTACGGATACCTGGTTTGGTGAGGGTTGTCACATAATGGAAAGACCCCTTGCTATTTATTGATTTTCAAGTGCCCTTGGATCAATGCCATGTGTTTTTGAATTGATCAAGTCATGATCTTGGCCCTACACATGTTACACACTGATTTGGGGGCTTGGGGAACACTTAAACCAGCCCATAGTATGCAAAAACTAGGATTAAAAACCAATTCAGCAGCTGATTTGAAGGATTCATTGAATCTGCCAGCATGAGTCCTCGCGCCCCGTGACACCAGACAAGAAGTTTTTCGCGGCCAGCCTACCAGTGTGCAGATCAAAACTTTCAAAACTGTCAAAATAGGTCCCTGCAGCTCTGAAACTTGTTTTTCAACGCGTTTAACCCCCGTTAACCCAATTTCAAGGGTCTACAAGGATGTTAAAACATAGGGGACTTGAAATATGCTTGAAAATATCATCGATGTCGGTTCGTTTGGTCGTACGATCGAGTTATTCAGTTAATTACAACGAAACTCGAACGGACGCGAAAACGATCCAAATTGCTCGACGAATGGTATTTTTGCATTCCTATCACTAAAATACAATATTCTTGTGATTACAAAATTTTTGGATGTCAGGATATGGTCAGAACGCGAGTTATGCACGTTTATGCAAACTTTCGCAGTTTTTGACGCTTTTAGTCCCTGTTGATCAAATAAGCATATTTTCTCGCACTGAACCCCTCAAAGCTTATTTCTAAGCTATGTTAAGGGTATTTAGGGTATGTTTAACTTATAATGTTGTTCCAGAGTGTACGTTGCTATTCAATTTGGCAGACTTTTGCAGTTTATCGCAAATAGCCCCTGTGATCGAATAAACTTGTTTTTGACATACCAAACCCTTCAAAACTTATTTCTAAGTTATGTAAAGGTTATTTAAGGTATGTTAAGCTTATGTCACTGTTTTGGAGTGTTTTTCATGTTAAACTGATTACTTTTGCGTAACAGTCGGCGTATAACTTTCCAGAAAGTGATTAAGAGCTCGAAATCGAACAAGAATTGATACTTACGAATGTCACATGTATTTGTACAAATCCCAAGAATGAAACACAAGATTTCATTGGAATCGTATTTGTTTGATAGTCGTAGAGGCACATATGTCACATTATTGTTATTATTATTATCTGTGAGTGGATATGTATCTGTGAGTGCATATGTCTGTTGCTTCCGTCAATCACGTATCGTAGCTAACAAATTAGACAAGACAAGGTGTTAAAGTGTTAAAACATAAAAGATAAGTACGTCTGCACCAAATCACGCTGAATTAGGGTTTTGGTTCAGTCCGCACGGATGGACTGCGTAGGTCCGTGCGAACCAACCAACTCCGTCCGCATTTACAGTTGATCAGCACCAAGCTTGTAGTTTCGTGAACATGTATGTGTGGATTAAGGAGTCCTATATATAGTGGTGTTGTCTTATTCATTTGTAACTTTGTGGACTTGAGTAGCGAAGCTCTGTACAAGTGATTTCGTAGTTTTGTACTTACAAATCAGTCAATAGAAATCATATTATAATTACTTGTTCTTGTTCAATCCACTCTCGTATTTGGATTCCGCACAAGATATGAGATCTACGCAATAAACGGAACATCGGAATCGATCCTAACACGTTCCCACAAGTGGTTGCAAGGACTGAAGATACAAGAAATAAGAAGATTCAAGCATTTTAGATATAAAATAAGAGCTGAATTTCATCATATTCTATACATTCTTCTTCTACTTATTCGTTTTCAAGTTTAGAACTCAAATAAATGTTGAATCCACGATTAAAAACGACTGATTTTCAAACATGTTGGGCGAAAATATGTTTTAATCAACCCTTGAAAGTTTCAGATCAAAATTCGATCTATTTCATCAAAAAATTGCTGAAAACCATAAAAACGTGACATGTATATGCAGATTGAGTTTGCACGGAACTGCATTTGTTGATACGTATGCATCAACAAGTTTCTGTTCATACGGATCCACATTTATACGTTCGTGCAAACCCAGCTGTGTATATTCGCGCGAATCAGCTAGATCTGATAATACCCCGTTCACGCGAATCAAGATCAGTTTTCAAGTTGTTTGTGTTTCAATGGTGTTTGATACTTTGTTGATTGTTTGCACGTGATTCTCATTTCAAAATCATGGAAGATGAATTTTTCAACGAATTTTACAACGCTTTTGTAACAACCCGACTATTCAAAGTCAAAGTGCAAGTCAAAGTCAAGATCTTATTTAGATATGACTTTTCTTGCTTAATTATTGCTTTGTACACTCGAGATTCGATAGACGATATATATGATTGACGACATTTTAAACAATGTTCTACAACACATTTTATGACGCTTTTATCGCATGCTAAACGCTGTTTACAAATGCATACTATTTAAACGCACTTTATCGCATTGTTACTATCGCTATCACAACGCATCACAAACTCAAAACACACCTATTGGTATTACTCTATGTGTGTTATTGTGTGTGCTTCATATGTTTTGGGATGTTATTCGCAAACGCAATCGCAACATTATCGCATCACAAACTCATCACAAAAGGATAAAAGTAACCTGCAAATAATTGTAACTATTATGTGTTTTATGCATTTTTAGGAGTTATGTTATTTGTGTAACTACTTGTTAAATATCGTGTGGTTATCTCATCGCAATGCTTACTCGTAACTCGCTTAAACGCAACGCTCGACGCACGAAATGAAAGTCGGAAAACCAACTCGCACTAGCCGTCAGATCGAATGACCCTTCGATCGAATGGCCATCGTTCCGGATGACCATCCGATCAGATGGCCATCCGATCGATTGGCCATCCGACCCACTCACTACACCGCCTTATTCCCCTTTCACCTATAAATACCCACCTGTCACATCAACTGTTCATTGATGTGACTGCCTTATCCGACCAATACGCTCCCAGCTCGTTCCAAGCACTTTTTTCTCGATTCCAAGCGATTCTCGTAATTTTCTTTCTAAATCTTGTACTTCCTTCTTCATTGCACATAACTCCATCATCTTCTCCACTGAAATCACTACTTTTCACCATGAAATCACCGGATTTGGACTCTTTGAAGGTGACGTCATCACGGATTCCAATGGAAACTGTTGTGTGGCCTCATCTCATCAAAGTTTGTTTAGATCTAAAGGATTTCTACATCATTTAACACAAATCTTCACAAGATCTAAACATTTTCAACAGTTTACATACTTTTCTTCAAACCTTCTTCACATTCTACTTAAAGCTGATGGAATCTAGACTCATTCAGGCTTTCTACTCTTTCTCTAGTTGAGAACCGGTCTGATAACAAACTTTCACTGGAGAAACGACCGAGTCGCGGGTAAACATGAAACTTCATTAAAAGAACAGTGAATACGATTGAATGGGGTGATTCCCATCCGATCAGATGAGCTGGTCCTTGATGGGTTTCCATTGCTTGATACGTCATCACACCGTCTCCGTTTAAACCTTTAACTTAGGAAACCTGACGAAGATTTTCAAAACTTCAATTCGCCGATCGAATAGCTATCCGATCGGATGACCATCCAATCGAATGACTATTCGACTGGTGACTTGCTCTTTTACAAGAAGTTCAACACTTAAACAATTTTACAAAACTTCAAAGAATATCATACTTTCAACGGAATAAACATCCGATCGAATGGCCATTTGTCCAGATGACCATCCAATCGAACGACTTGAATTATACTACGACGAAAACTTCAAAAGTTCAAACGTTTTACAAACATACTCATTCCATCGAATGACCAGCCGACCGAATGGTTATCCGTCAGGATGACCATCCATCTGGATGGCCATCCGACCAACTCACCATTCGATCGCTCATCTCACCTAACACACTGTTACATGATGTTCAATGCTCACACTATCGTTCTGTACTCAGGCTAACCTACAAGCGCTCCCTTCAATCCAAGGCAATGTTTATTTAGTAAACACATGCTGTGAGTATACTCGAACCCATTTTCTTTAACAAACTTTGGGTGTTACATACGTTATCTATATCAAATCACATTGAACACACAACACAAACACTTTTAACGCTAACCGCTCTCGCATGTTATACGTGACTCGATGAATGCTTGTATGTTATGTTTACACAGTGTTTGTTTGCCTGACACCTTAGCAACGATTGTACTATAGTTTGGACTCAGCACCTATCGTGGACAGGGGTTGTTAAGGGCTTTACTTCACATGGTCACAGTGGTGATAATGTGTTGCGTATTCTACAACTCGCAGTCACGTCGGCTGCATACTTCATTGTCGATAGCTTACTTGCTTCACATTTCTACGTGTTACATGTTGGTTATGTGTAAAACGCTTTCGCTATACTATATGATGTTAAACTTGTGTACTCACCTTTACACAATGTGTATTGACCTAATTTTAACGTATGTGACAGGTGTTTAGGATGCTATGCTTTGCTGTGATGAATCAAGTTAGGTGGTCTAGAAACCCACGAATAAAATCTGAGTTGTCGGAACAATTTAATTATCTTTGAGAACAATGTCTGTAATAACTATTTCTGCTTTATATGTTGATGGTATGGGACGTTAACGGTTAATATATTGTCATTAATAGTGTTATGGATTTTCTTGGACAATCTGTTTTTCTCAGTGTCGTGTCCTTGGGGTGTGACAGATTGGTATCAGAGCCATAACTTAGGGATTAGGCAAGACACGACCTAGTCTGGGTCGGTGTCTTAGAACTGACCTAGTCTATAGTCTAAGTACCAACAGACCGGCTTGTGCGAACCCAGTAGGGGTCTTGCACGAGCCTACTCTCGTTACTCTCACTTGAACTCATGCAGAACTACTTAGCCTTTCCTAAGTCTGGCACGACACACACGTTTTCGAAAACACTCGCATGACACAATCAAGAGATTTGATCGAGATTAGGTGTGAAAACCGAAAACTCTCGATGAAATCGCTCACTCCATGCTTATTTTTACTATTAACATGAGAATTTTCGCTGAGTAAGGAGTGAAATCCCTATCTCGACAAAATTCTCCATCTCTATATCATGGTTTTGCCACAAAATCTGGAATAAGTTCGTTAAGTTAGGGGTGAAACCCGCATCTTAATGACTTATTCTGCTCTCTACTTGGATTTTTACAATACTCTCACCAAGGTCTCGATGGATTCCAACAACCCGAGTCATGTGGGAGCCGAAAGGATGAGTGTCGTTCACCCGGATTGAGGCGTGAGCACAGTCTAGAAGGTTAAAGTGTGCACTCGAACTCGTTGAGAATAGTCGAATCACTTTGGGTAGTCAAAGTCTAACACCCAGGACATCCTATTTTCAAACCCGCAATCGCTGATTTTATGAATTATAGATTTTATGTGTTTAAATGTTTATATTCTTCGATTTTGGAGACTATTCGCTTTTCGCTCTGCAAAACACGCACAACTCACAATGTTTCACTTTAGCTCAAAACGCTAACAAATCGCAGACAGAATATGAACTATTCGCATCGCTATTCGCTGTTTAGGCTACTCACTATCGCTACTCGCACTCGCAACTTTCAATCGCTTTACGCCGCTGTGAAAGATAGGTGAATACGTGCAAAATATGTAGGTGAATACGTGCAAAATAGGAAGGAGAATACGTGCAAAATACGTGCTTACATGGACTACGTGCTTATGTGTTTCTCTGCTTACGTGGATTATGTGATTATGTGCCTACGTGATTGCGTGCCTAAATGATTGATGTGTTCATGTGCTTTATGGAGTAATAATAATAGTATGATGGTTATACGCTAAACTAGTATTTAAGCCCGATATAATCGAACCCTCGTCTAAATCATACGACGATGTCTGCCGCCGACAATGTCTTCCCTTGGTTCTCACTCCCGCCAAAACGCTCAGAGAAGCAGAGATGACAAGCATATCACTTCTCTTGTTGCCAAGGAAATAGCAAAGGTCAAACCTCAGATCGTTAGTGAGATCAATGAGGTGAGCAGTAAGTCATCCGTTGAATCAAAGAGCGATACGCCAAAAACTCCCTTCAGCTTCAAGCAGTATAAAGCTTGTGGTCCTAAAGACTTCACTGGTGAAGATGGGCCTAGCACAATGTTTCAATGGTTCGACTCGATTGAAGTCACTCTCCGCCAAAGTGGATGCCCTGATGAACTCCGCACTATGAATGCTACTGGGGTCTTCCAGTCTAGGGCACTAGATTGGTGGACAGCAGAGCGCAACAGGCGCGGAAATGACGCAGCCTATGGTTTGTCATGGGAGGAACTGAAGTAAGTCATAATGAAAGAATTTTGTCCCCCACATGAACTCCAGAAGCTGGAAAATGAGTTCTGGGTTATCAAGCAAGAAGGTGGTGATAATGCTGGTCTAACGGCTTGCTTTAAACAGCTCAGCATCATCTGTCCTGGCCAAGTGTCAACTCCAGACATCACGATCAAGAAATACATCCGCGCTCTACCAGATTGTGTTGCCGATTTTGTTCAAGCAGCTAAGCCTGCTACCATTGAGGAGACCTACCAGCTCGCTGCCGAGATCAATGATAAGCGAGTTCTGGCTGGTTACTTTAAGACTTCAACCAAGAGCTTGAATCAAGCAACTGCTACTCCCGCTCCCGCTACTGACACCGCCTTATCTCAGGGTTCGAAATCGTCACGTCACACCGCAAGCACATGGGTAACAACAACAAGAACTGTGCTGCAACTGCCGCTCCTCTCAATGCTATACCGTCCAACCCCACCAGAACCAAAATCGTCAAGTCGCAGCTCCCGTGACCAACGCACCGCCTGCAAAGCGTGCGTACACTTGTCCTCACCCTCTCTGCCCTACTTGTAATTACCATTACCCAGCTGGGATAGCTTGCCATTTTTGTGTCTACTGTAACATCTACGGACACTTCACAATGAACTGTCGCACTGGCCCACGTCAACAAACTCAAGTTGTTCAAGTTCCAGCACCGCCGGCTCAACCACTTGCTATCCACGGTAACCATGCAGCTTATGCTCCCGTTGATCATGCACGAGCCTGCTACGCATGTGGTGACCCTAATCATTTCGCAAATGTCTGCCTGAACCGTGTGGTGAAACAAGAGCCGCAGCAACCACTGCAGCAACATCAACAACAACCGCAGCAGCAGCAACAACCACAACAACAAGCAGTCCGTGGACGAGCTTTCAACATCAACGCTCACCAAGCTCAAACTGACAACAATGTTGTCAATGGTACATTTCTTGTTAACGGTATTTATGCTTCGTGTTTATTTGATATTGGAGCCGATAACTGTTTTGTGTCGTTTGAATTCAAAAAGCTCCTAAACCGTAAGCGCGCTAACCTCCCAACGACGTTCGACGTAGAAATTGCCACTGGAGAACCGTCACTATTAGTTCTGTTTTGCGTGATTGTACTCTTAAACTCAACAATCACGTTTTCCCAATCGATCTTATTCCGATGCAACTCGGTAGTTTTGATATCATAGTAGGTATGGATTTTCTTCGCAAAAATCGTGCTAAAGTTGTTTGTTTTGAAAAGATGATCCGTTTCTCTCTTTCAAACGGTGATCAACTCTGTGTCTATGGTGAAGTATCTTCGAAGGAACTGAAACTCATGTCGTGCGTCCAAGCAAGCAAGTATCTCCACAAGGAATACAAGGCTATCTTGGCACACATCATAGTAGCGGAGAAGGAAAAGAAAGAGAAGACAATGGAATAGGTGCTCGTGGTTCGTGATTTTCCTAATGTCTTTCCTGACGATTTACCCGGTCTACCGCCGTCTAGCGATATCGGTTTTCGTATTGACCTCATTCCTGGAGCTAACCCTGTCGCCAAAGCACCTTATCGACTCGCTCCATCCAAAATGCGTGAACTCCCCAGTCAACTCCAGTAATTACTTGATAAAGGCTTCATACGCCCTAGCACATCTCCATGGGGCGCACCAGTCCTTTTCGTGAAAAAGAAGGACAGATCGTTCCGAATGTGCATCGATTATAGGGAAATCAATAAGCTTACTATCAAGAATCACTATCCCTTACCCCAAATCGATGATTTGTTTGATCAATTGCAAGGCGCAACGTGTTTTTCTAAAATCGATTTACGCTCGGGTTATCATCAATTGCGAATCCAGGAGGAGGATATACCTAAAACCGCTTTTCGCACCCGCTACGGCCACTATGAATTTGTCGTTATGCCCTTTGGTCTTACCAACGCACCCGCCGTCTTTATGGATTTGATGAATCGCGTGTGTAAACCCTTTCTCGACCGCTTCGTCATCGTGTTTATCGATGATATCCTTATCTATTCTAAGTCAAAAGCCGAACACGCGCAACATCTCCGTTTGGTTCTCGAACTACTCCAATGGGATCGCCTCTACGCCAAGTTCTCCAAGTGTGAATTTTGGCTTGAGGAGGTTCAATTCCTAGGTCATATTGTTAATAGTCAAGGTATCCACGTCGATCCCGCAAAGATTGAAGCAGTTAAGAGTTGGATTACGCCGAAAACCCCGTCCGAAGTTCGTTCTTTTCTCGGATTGGCGGGTTACTATCACCGATTTATTGCTGATTTCTCGAAAATTGCCGTACCTCTCACCCCTCTTACGTATAAAGACAAGCTTTTTATTTAGGGAACTGAACAAGGGGAAGCCTTTCAAACTCTCAAGTGTATGCTTTGCAACGCTCCTATGCTCGTGCTACCCGATGGAAACGACGACTTCGTAGTCTATTGCGATGCCTCCAACCTAGGTCTTGGTTGTGTTCTTATGCAACGGGACAAGGTTATCGCGTACGCGTCTCGACAGCTCAAGGTTCACGAGAAGAACTATAAAACCCATGATCTCGAACTCGGTATAGTTGTTTTTGCATTAAAGATTTGGCGACACTACTTCTATGGTACCAAGTGTACAATATTCACCGACCACAAGAGCCTACAACACATCTTGAATCAAAAGGAACTGAATATGCGCCAACGCAGATGGGTCGAACTTCTCAACGACTACGACTGTGAGATTCGCTACCACCCAGGCAAAGCGAATGTCGTTGCCGATGCTCTTATCCGACGAAGCTATATACATAGCGTTCGTAATGTTCAAGCCCAACACGACTTCAAAGCTCTTATTTGCGACGCGCAGCACGCTTGTTTCGCTGAACGCACTTTGAAGGAAGAACGAATTCTTGGAACCGAAAACCAATTAGTGAACAAACCTAACAGTATTTTTCACTATCTCGACCGAATTTGGATTCCCAATCTCAATAATCTCTGAGAGATTTTGCTAGCCGAAGCCCACAAGTCTCGATATTCTATTCATCCTGGTGCCGACTAGATGTACCGGGACTTGCGAGCCAGGTATTGGTGGCCTGTAATGAAGAAGCATATCGCTCTCTATGTTTCTAAATGTTTGACTTGTTCTAAAGTCAAGGCTGAACATCAACGACCCTCTAGCTTACTCGAACAACCCGAGATCCCTATGTGGAAATAGGAGAGTATAGCTATGGATTTCATTACGAAACTCCTGCGCACGCCATCAGGTCGCGATAGCATTTTGGTTATCGTTGATCGCCTTATTTAATCCACCCACTTTTTGCTGATACGAGAAGACTACAAGGTTGAATGATTAGCACGAATCTATACTGACGAAGTCATTTGTCGATATGGGCCACCTTGTGATATCATCTCTGACAGTGATGGTCTTCACTTCGCGCCTCTGGGAAACTTTTCAATCCGCTCTCGGTACTAATCTTAATCTCAGTACCGCTTTCCATCCTCAGACCGACGGTCAAACTGAAAGCACAATTCGCACCCTTGAACACATGCTTCATTCGTGCATCATAGATTTTGCTGGTAATTGGGATTCGCATTTACCTTTAGTCGAATTCTCGTACAACAATAATTATCACTCTAGCATTCAAATGGCACCATTTGAGGCATTATATGGAAGAAAATGTCGATCGCCTATTGTATGGCACGAGATCGGAGACGCGCAAATTACCGGTCCTGAGTTATTGCAAGAAACGACTGACAAGATCCTCCAGATACGAGACAATCTTCTGAAAGCTCGGAGTCATCAAAAGTGTTACGCCGATAAACGCCGCAAGTGTCACACCCCGACCACGTAAAACAACAAATCGCGGCGGAAACGTCGGGGAGTCGTGTGGCAGAATTATTGTTTCAAAACACATGATAATTAAAGTTAAGTTTTACAAGCTTAAATTATTACATCGTCTTAGTTTAAACAAAACACATAGCATAAAAGATGATAACTTTCTTGATTTTAGATTGCTAAGGCCCAAGTCGCCCTAAGTGAAGCTCGCTCACATCAAACAATCGCTCCTGAAACATATGTGAAAGTAAATACGTCAGCATAAAAATGCCTGTGAGTAACATAGGTTTAGTGTTGAAGATTCATGACTTTAAAGGTTAGAAGAAATGTTCAACGAAAAGTAGTCATGAACCTTATAAAAGTGTCTTCTTTTATAAAATCATATGAAAATCAAATGTTATAAAAGAATGATATATGGTTAATTTAATAACCAAATGAAAATAATATGTATAAAATATGTCATGTCTTGTCTTTGTTGAAGTGGTTTAGACAACGCCACGATATGCAATATAATAAAAGCACTTATATATAGGAAGTACCAGCGGCGTATCCACCATGCTTTTATCATATTATACACGTCTCGTTATTTAAATCACTTATTAATAACCATGAAATAATGTCTTGTTTAAATGTCAATGTCACGTGTAACCAATGTCCAATGTCAAATGTCCAGTATAAACCATGTCATGTATGGTGAATAAATAATATTTACTCAAGCCAAATGCATAATGTCATGTATAAATAAATGTCTTATGTAATCAAATGTCATGTACAAAACAAAGTCTTTAAATAAACAAAAGTTTAAAACAAAATTTATGTTTTGAAAACCATTGCTTTTATCGATATGAACATTTATACGGTTTGTCTATCTCATACACTCAAGCCTTGAGACTGTCGGGTAAACCCTTATCAGGATCAAGGTTTATCAAAAATGAATTCGGATTCTGTCATTCCCCTTTCGAAATTCCTAGAAAGCGGGAGCGGGATTTGTCAAGTCCTATAGCGCTATTACATACTTTCGAGCGGCGTGATCAATGTTAATGAATGTACTACTCCGTTAAACATACCAAATGTCCTTTTCAATGTAAGCATGTCATGAAAATGTCTTTGTAAAACCATGTAATAGGCATACTAAGTCAATATGCCAAGTAATATATCTTTGAAATAATGTATTATATGTAATTTGTAACAAAACATGTATAATGTCATGAAAACGAAAAGTAAAGTTATGCACATATGCTTCACCCCAAAAACATTTGAAAACGTAAAATAGGGGAACTATGTACTCACCTTTGGGTGCGTTTTTATATGTTAACACAATCCGTCAAATTGTTTATTTGTCCTAAATTAAATAAGAAGGATTTAATAATAAAAAACCCACAAAAATACCTAAGTTTCTCCGATACTTAGAATTTTCACATAACTTTGAGATTTTCTCGAAAAGTTATTATTTTTTTATTATATTGGTGTATATATATATATATATATATATATATATATATATATATATGAGTTCATATATATATATTTTAAGAACCTTGCGACTTGAACGATTTTATTGGTGACCCTCATCACGTTATAAGCAATATATCTACGATTTGCGCGTCGTAATATATATACTCAAAGGTGACATACTAATAATAACGTAATACACATAATCCTGTCAAGTATTAACATGTCATCATACACATATTATAAAACACATACCAAATTGTAACACATAAAGTTTACCCATGAACAACCCATTATAGAGTATGTTGAAAAACGCGTATTTTAGCGATTTGGTAATGTTTTTGGGTGTCGGAAGTCACGTATGACTAACCAAACACCAAGTAAACTTAATATGAGTTAAAATACTTATTTTTATATAAAAAATATCAGTTTACTTACTGATCTAAAACAGTTTTATAAAAATCCTCCGAAAAGCCGATTTTTTACCGTTTTACCGCATAGTTTTGCATCAAACGTTACCCTAACCATCCCAAATCGTAACGACTTGATATTTTAACATAACCCATGTTATTTGCCGAATAAAATAGTGGTTACACTCATGATAGTGCAGGTCTGACATAAACCACATAAATCATGCAAATTTCACATATTTTACCACTTTCTAAGCTACATGTACAACATGCAAAGCTATCAAGTCTATGACAAAGTTTCATGCCATTATAATATACCAAATAATGTTATTGTTTAGTGTTTATAATCTGTTCTAAAACATTTTTGTCATACAATCATTTTTTATCATTTCTTGAGCTTTAAATCAACATGCATGCTTATGTACAAGTATCTAAAGCACACTTATCATATCATCATCATTTCATATGAATTTAAATGCATAAAACATGTAATTTATTCATGTTTACTTACTGATTTGATTGAACGTTCATCATATCATGCACAAATCATCAAACACTTGCATTTTAACTATCATTCAAGAACATGCAACAACTTAAAATTTCTCAAATATGTCTAATAAATTTTCGGCCATTTACACGTCAAAATACTAACATTATTTCAAATTATAACTCATGATTCAATCACTCCTTTATATCTCTAACATATTTGAACATAATCTTGTTCATGCAAACAAACATCCTAAACAAGTATTTATCAAAAAAATTAACTCAAACTTAAATCTCATACACATACATATATATACGGTTATACATACACACATATATACTACCATTTTTATTTTGTATCAAGACCCATTTCTTTTTAGATTTCAAGTTTGTGAAAAATTCCAAGATTCAAGAGAAACTTCCAATCATCAAGAACAACCAAGAATCAAGTGTATGATTTAAACATAAACTTTATACCTTCAAGATTCAAGTGAGTTTTTGATGATATGGAGCTTGAAATCACTTGAAAACACCTTGGAAACTTCTTTGGATCTTCACACCAACTTGGAATGGAGTTTAATCTTCAAGAACAAGATTGAAAAAATTGAAAATGTGAGTGGCGGTGGTGTGTACGGTTATGGGGGGGGGGGAGAGGAGAAGGTTTGTTTTGATTTTGTTTTGTTTTGTGATCTTGAAAGATTATGGAGGATTTATTTAGATATGGAAGATTTACAAAAGATTGCATGCATCACAAAGCCAATAAGTGGCAAGGTAATGAGAGAAGTGGCAATCTCTATTATATGCATATGACAACACACACCTATATATGCATACATACATATATTTAATATGTGTACGTTAAAAAAAACAGGTATTAAACTTGATACCGGGTATTTTATCTAGCGTTTTAATCCTGGATTATGGCTTTTTATATTATTTTTATTATTCTATAAAAATAAACTCGCCAAAATATTACTGAAATAAATATCAGTTGCCGAGACTGGCTACGTTGTCTGCGTTTTGCAGTATAAGCACTGTGTTGCGCAGTAACACACGGTACGCGCTTAAACTTGAAAAATAACGTTTTTAAGCATTTTAATTTATTTTTCAACACGAACATGATTAAAATAAAATTTTAATCATAACAGAATAATTTTGGGATTTAAATATTATCCGGGCGGTCACCAACGTTCGTTTCGAAGTTGTGTCGCAAAGAGTTCTAAAGTTCAAATAAACATGTTTTTGCCATACCGAATCCTTCGGAACTTATTTCTAAGTTATGTAAAGGGTATTTAGGGTATGTTTGGCTTATGTCACAGTTCCGAAGTGTACGTCGCATTAAACTGATTATGTTTACGTAACGGTTTATGATTTCACTTCCAGAACAGGTTTGAGAGTTCGGAATTGAACAATGATTGAAAACGTGTAAATGTCACAAATAATTAACAACAATTGGAATTAAAACACCATATTTTATTAAATACAGAATTGTTCGGAAATGTACAAGGATTAAAGTACACAGATGTCACAGGTTTCTTGACTATCCGTATGCGCTTGCGCTTGAGTTTCTTGACTTCACGGTCCAATATTTCCACAGGTTTCTCGACGAAGTGCATCGTGTTATCAACACGAATTTCATCAAGGGGGATGTGGAGGTTTTTGTCAGCCAAAAACTTTTTAAGATTGGACACGTGGAAAGTTGGATGAACATTTCCAAGTTTAGGAGGCAGCTCAAGTCTGTAGGCTACTTGGAATTCCTTTCTTTCAACGATCTTGAATGATCCAACATATCGTGGTGCAAGTTTTCCTTTCTTCCCAAATCTGATTACACCTTTCCAAGGAGATACCTTGAGTAGGACGAGATCACCAACTTGGAATTCCAAAAGCTTGCATCGTCTATCCGCATAATTCTTTTGACGACTTCTAGCTACTAAGACGTTGTCGTGAATTTTCTTGACCTTGTCTGTGGTCTCGAGAATGAGTTCAGGTCCAGTGAGCTGAGCTTCACCAATCTCATTCCAGCAGACTGGCGAACGACATTTTCGACCGTATAAAGCTTCGAAAGGAGCGATCTTGATGCTAGAGTGATAACTATTGTTGTAGGAGAATTCGATCAACGGAATATGCGAATCCCAACTACCACCAAAATTGATCACACAAGATCTAAGCATATCCTCCAATGTCTGGATTGTTCTTTCAGATTGTCCATCCGTTTGAGGATGATAAGCTGTGCTCAAATTGAGTTGGGTTCCCATAGCAGATTGCATGGTTCTCCAAAAGTGAGATGAGAATCGAGCTTCTCGGTCAGATATGATGTTCAAAGGAACACCATGTCGGGATATAATCTCATCTACATAGATCTTGGCAAGCTTTTCAGCAGAGAGATCCTCACGGATTGGCAAGAAGTGAGAAGATTTTGTCAAACGATCAACTACTACCTAAATGGCATCATGACCTCTATTAGTGCGCGGTAGTTTGGTAATGAGATCCATGGCAATGTTTTCCCATTTCTAAACCGGTATCTCGGGTTGTTCCAATAATCCAGAGGGATGTTGATGTTCTGCCTTAACCTTCAGACAAGTAAGGCATTTTAATACGTATAAGGCAATGTCTTTCTTCATTCCCGGCCACCAAAACTGGGTTCGAAGATCCTTATACATTTTGTCTGCACCAGGATGAATTGAATAACGAGACTTGTGAGCTTCATCCATCAATAAGGTGCGGAGATTGTCTTGAATTGGAACCCACAAACGGTCCATGAAATAATATAATCCATCGTTCTTTAGTTCAAGATGAGGCGTAAGATGATATGGTAATTCCTTACCCATCAAGTTCTGTGAAACACAAGTACGTTGAGCTTGAAAGATGCGGGTTTGAATATCAGATCGAACTCGAACACAATGAAGCTTGACTCTTTCTTTTCGACTTAACGCATCGGCTACGACATTCTCCTTACCAGGATGGTAGCGAATCTCGCAGTCGTAGTCGTTTAGAAGTTTTATCCAACATCGTTGCCTCATGTTTAGTTCTTTCTGATTGAAGATGTGTTGGAGATTTTTTATGGTCTGTGAAAACCACACATTTTGTTCCGTAAAGGTAGTGTCTCCAAATCTTGAGAGCAAAAACCACAGCGCCCAACTCAAGATCATGAGTTGTGTAGTTTTTGTCATGGATTTTCAATTGTCTTGATGCGTAGGCTATGACTTTGTTCCTTTGCATGAGAATGGAACCAAGGCCTAGATTCGATGCGTCACAATATACGACAAAGTCGTCATTTCCCTCAGGTAAAGACAACACAGAAGCATCGTAGAGTTTTTGTTTCAAGGTCTGAAAAGCTTCTTCTAGTTTGGGTCCCCACTCAAAAGGTTTATTCTTTTGAGTTAAGGCTGTGAGAGGAACCGCAATCTTGGAGAAGTTTGAAATAAAGTGGCGGTAATAACCCGCGAGACCCAGAAATGAACGAACCTCGGTAGGAGTAGTAGGTATATCCCAATCCTTAATCGCACTGATTTTGGCGGGATCTACGTGTATACCTTGTTCGTTGACAATGTGTCCTAAAAATTGAACTTCCTTAAGCCAAAATTCACACTTGGAGAATTTAGCGAAAAGTTGTTCCTTCTTTAGGAGCTCCATTGTTAGATGGAGATGTTGTTCATGGTCAGCTCGTGTCTTGGAATAGATCAAAATGTCATCAATGAAGACGATGATGAACTTATCTAAATAAGGCTTACAAACCCTATTCATTAAATCCATGAAGACAGCAGGAGCATTCGTTAAACCGAAAGGCATAACAGTAAACTCATAGTGGCCGTATCGTGTGCGGAAAGCAGTCTTGGGAATATCTTCTTCGGATACGCGAAGCTGATGATACCCAGAACGTAGATCAATCTTCGAAAAGCAGGTAGCACCCTGAAGCTGATCAAAGAGATCATCAATGCGAGGTAGTGGATATCGATTTTTGATGGTGAGTTTGTTAAGCTCACGGTAATCGATACACATTCGGAAAGATCCATCCTTCTTCTTTACAAAAAGAACAGGCGCGCCCCAAGGGGAAAAGCTTGGATGAATAAATCCTTTGTCTGATAACTCCTGCAGCTGCTTCGATAACTCTTGCATCTCAGATGGTGCAAGACGGTATGGAGATTTGGCAATCAGGTTAGCACCGGGTACTAGGTCAATACGGAACTCGATTTGACATGCTGGGGGTAAACCAGGTAAGTCTTCAGGAAAAACCTCATGATAATCCCGAACGACGGGGATGTCTTATACAGTTTTACCCTTATCTTTCTCCTCTACGACACGTGCCAAGAAAGCCACATAATTCTTTCATAGATATCTATGAGCTTGGGTGCTAGACTTTAGTTTAAGGCTACTAGCGGGTTTTTCTCCACGAACTTCTAAGACTTCACCAGACGAAAGAGGTACACGAATAATCTTGTCAAAACAAACCACTTCTGCACGGTATTTGGTCAACCAATCCATCCCTACTATAATGTCGAAACTCCCAAGTTGAATTGGCGTGAGGTCAGTGGGAAAGAGATGATCGTTAAGGTTCAATTGGCAATTTCGAATGACGAAATCAAGTACAAGGGATTCACCACTGGCTAACTCTAATGTCAAGGGTTTTCCTAGTTTTGTTCTAGGCTTTGCAAGCAAAGGTTCAAAAGCTAGGGATACAAAACTCTTGTCGGCACCCGAATCAAAAAGAATAGAAGCAAGTTGGTTGTTAACATAGAACGTTACGTTGACCACCTCATTGTCGGCACGCGCTTTATTGGCATTGATGTTGTATGCTCGTCCACGAGCCGGGTTCGCATTAGCCAACTTCGGGCACTTGTTCCTGTAGTGAGTCAGATCTCCACAATTGTAGCAAGACCAGGCGGAAAAGGAGGTCGTGCAAGATTAGCTGGCTGTTGGGCAGGGTTTTGAACCACTTGATTCGGAGCAGGAGGAGAGCGACATGTGTTAGCCAAATGGCCAAATCTTCTGCAGTTGGTGCAAAGACGACACTGAAGATGTGGTTGATGATGACAATTGCACTTGTTACAAAGAGGTGCAGTACCAACATATTGTTTCTTGGTGGGTGGCGGTGCTGGCTGGTTCTGAGTGTTCTGGTTGGGTTGTGCAGTGATCGAAAAGTTTTGGGAAGCCTTGCGCTTCCTTGACTTCCTCGAAGACTCGGCTTTGTTCTTCTTCTTCTTCTTGTCTTTCTCTTGGGTGGTCTTGGCTTCCTGTTTCTTATCACCCTTGCGGTGGAGTTTACCCTTCTTGACTTGAGACTCAGTCAAGGTCGCAACTAGCTCAATAGCTTGTCTAACCGTGGTAGGGTTGCTGCCGGTGACAATATCCTGAACAGGATCAGGCAGACCATCTATGTACTTCTCAATCGCCTTGTCCAAAGGCGTGACCATGGTGGGATACATCAGGCTCAGTTCTTCGTATCTGTCCGTGTAAGCACGGTGCTCTCCACTATCTTGCTTAAGATCATGGAATTCGTCCTCTAGTGCCCTCAGTTCATGACGAGGACAAAATTCCTTCATCATAAGAGCGCGAAGCTCTTCCCAAGTTTGAGCCATTTCCATGTCGGCACCTCTGTCCCTCATCACCCCATTCCACCAAGTAAGCGCCCTTTTCTGAAATACACTTGACGCGAACTCAACCTTTCGTTCATTCGGGCTTTGAACGTGACGAAACGTGTTCTCGAGACTCTCGAACCATTGTAGGAGCCCAGTTGCTCCTTCTGACCCAGAAAACTAAAGCGGTTTAGCCGAATTGAATCTCTTAAAGTTGCACGGAACAGGTGTGTTGTTGTTGTTGTTTGCTTGGTTTAACTGGGTAACTAGGTTCGGGAGTACAGCAACGATTTGCTGAGTGATCAAGGCTGCCATTGCGGCGTCTTGAGTTTGATCACGTCGAGGAGGCATCTAGAAAAAAAAAGAACACAAGGAAATGTGTGAGATTGACATAGGACAATCAAAAGGAGTATTGAAAACATCGACAACACAAAGGAAGGTGGTCATTTATCCATTACTTAAAACAAACAAACAACACAATGATTAATCAAAGTAAAAAGGTCTACATAATGCATAATGAAGACATGATTTAGCTTATAAGTGGACACTCACCCCAAGAGTTCCCAGGTAAGAGTGACTGGTCCGATTATGTGGATTTGTACGAACACTCTAGCCTTAGACAGAAAACTCAGGGTACAGGCACCCACCCTTCCAGATTGCACGTGTTCACATTATTAAGACCCAAACTTTGACGAGATTTGAAAACTTTAAAGGTATAAAGCCTAGAAACTAATCATATAAGGATAGATGATCGATTTTCAAATGGAATTGAGATTTGTGTACTTGTTTTAGTAATCACCTAAGGATAGGTGATAGTATTGTTTTAAGATCTAAACACAAGGTAACTTGTGTTAGGGTCCTAGAAAGGTTATAGTCTAGGTCAAACTTTTACTAATAACCTAATTCCCTATAACCATGAGCTCTGATACCAACTTTTCTGTCACACCCCGACCGCGTAAAACAACAAACCGCGACGGAAACGTCGGGGAGTCGTGTGGCAGAATTATTGTTTCAAAACACATGATAATTAAAGTTAAGTTTTACAAGCTTAAATTATTACATCGTCTTAGTTCAAACAAAACACATAGCATAAAAGATGATAACTTTCTTGATTTTAGATTGCTAAGGCCCAAGTCGCCCTAAGTGAAGCTCGCTCACATCAAACAATCGCTCCTGAAACATATGTGAAAGAAAATACGTCAGCATAAAAATGCATGTGAGTAACATAGGTTTAGTGTTGAAGATTCATGACTTTAAAGGTTAGAAGAAATGTTTAACGAAAAGTAGCCATGAACCTTATAAAAGTGTCTTCTTTTATAAAATCATATGAAAATCAAATGTTATAAAAGAATGATATATGGTTAATTTAATAACCAAATGAAAATAATATGTATAAAATATGTCATGTCTTGTCTTTGTTGAAGTGGTTTAGATAACGCCACGATATGCAATATAATAAAAGCACTTATATATAGGAAGTACCAGCGGCGTATCCACTATGCTTTTATCATATTATACACGTCTCGTTATTTAAATCACTTATTAATAACCATGAAATAATGTCTTGTTTAAATGTCAATGTCACGTGTAACCAATGTCCAATGTCAAATGTCCAGTATAAACCATGTCATGTATGGTGAATAAATAATATTTACTCAAGCCAAATGCATAATGTCGTGTATAAATAAATGTCTTATGTAATCAAATGTCATGTACAAAACAAAGTCTTTAAATAAACAAAAGTTTAAAACAAAATTTATGTTTTGAAAACCATTGCTTTTATCTATATGAACATTTATACGGTTTGTCTATCGCATACACTCAAGCCTTGAGACTGTCGGATAAACTCTTATCAGGATCAAGGTTTATCAAAAATGAATTCGGATTCTGTCATTCCCCTTCCGAAATTCCTAGGAAGCGGGAGCGGGATTTGTCAAGTCCTATAGCGCTATTACATACTCCCGAGTGGCGTGATCAATGTTAATGAATGTAGTACTCCGTTAAACATACCAAATGTCCTTTTCAATGTAAGCATGTCATGAAAATGTCTTTGTAAAACCATGTAATAGGCATACTAAGTCAATATGCCAAGTAAAATATCTTTGAAATAATGTATTATTTGTAATTTGTAACAAAACATGTATAATGTCATGAAAACGAAAAGTAAAGTTATGCACATATGCTTCACCCCAAAAACATTTGAAAACGTAAAATAGGGGAACTATGTACTCGCCTTTGGGTGCGTTTTTATATCTTAACACAATCCCTCAAATTATTTATTCGTCCTAAATTAAATAAGAACGATTTAATAATTAAAAACCCACAAAAATACCTAAGTTTCTATGATACTTAGAATTTTCACATAACTTTGAGATTTTCTCGAAAAGTTATTGTAACACCCCAACCCCACTAGGGCTGACTTGTCACTCTTACAAATATCAGAACTAAAACCAATCCATAACATTAAATGAAAGATCCTAATTACATTTATTACATTACTGAAATAAAGAATCTTGGCCAGCAACTTCCTAACGCTCCTCACTGAAATCCCAAATCATCCCATATTACCTGTAAAACAAATAGGAAAAACACAAAAAGAAAAATACGGCTGAGCCAAAAATTGCTCAGTAACGGAGAAATCAACAGTACAAGTAAAGTCATATCAGCGGAAGCAAAACACAACATAACATAAGTGAGACTGAACTGAAACGATTACTGACACGGGTACTGAAAACAGATGCAGACACAAGACTGATACAAAACTTATACTCGAACTGATCTGAAACTGTAACGGACACTGATACAGAAACAGAAATCGGTCATATACATAACCGATTTCGAACCAAACACAAAACTGATGTAGAGACTTATACATTGTTGACCATGATGACTAAAACCAATTTTCTTGTATAAACGTATTCATTTAATCATTTAATAATGTTATTATTTTAAATATGCGGTACTTGGCAAAACTATTTTCTTATTTGAACATTTGAATTTTATCAAGATATAATAATTTATCATATTTAATAACAAATCGTTATTACTCAAAATTAACAAATTTTCTAACTTTGAAAACCTTATATATAAAAAGTAGAGTAAGTTGAATAACCTAGATTTCTAAACAAAATACTTATTACAAATTTCGAAAACCGACATGGGAAACCGATACAGAATAAAAAAAAAACAAATACATTGACCGAAACATTTTAAATACAGTTTAAAAATCCTATAACGTTTAAAAGAAATGAACATTTAAAAATATTATTTTTAAATAAATGTTAGGATTAAAATTACTATATGTTAGTTTGTCATATTTCAAAAGTTACTATTTAATCGAGATACTTGTTTTCATAGCTTTGGAGATTATATTTAATAAACAAAATAAATTAGAGAACCTAAGTTTAAAAGTGTAAAAATTTAATCCTTATAAAGTTTCTTGAAATGATCCGGACAATCGACATAAAACAAAGACATGATTCGATGACAAATATAGAACAGACCTTGGATCAAATACTAAACAAAGATCCTGACGGGTAAAAACTAAACGTATAACACGAAATCTGAATCCAAATCGAACTGATACTGAGACGGAAGTGACACAAACCGATACAGATACTGCGTCAAAACACATATAACTAATGCATAACAGAATCAAATACTAAACATATCAGAAACAAAATCCGGTACCCAATCGGAACCATAATCAGAGTACGTATAATCAGATGCACACATAACTTATCATAACATAATCAGAAACAAAACATATTCAAATACTGAAACATATACTAACTTACACGACATATATATCAACAAAATAAGTCGTGTAACACAGAAGCACCCAGAGCCAGAAACAGAGGGGTACACAGGTAGCTACTCTATGCACCAATGAGATGGTGAGTGTGGCGTGCACTCATTATTCCATCCCCCAGAAGTCAGAAGTCAGAAACAGAACTAGGATCGATCTATACGCCTCTAAGGGGCCAAGGTGCTACACAAGCACAAGTCAGAGACGCCGTGATTTTGATTACGCACTGTCACCGAAAGTGTTCATGTCGTTGACGCCCAAACGACAAGTCAGAAACGCTCGGGTGACAGAGTACAAAAGCTTAGGTCATGTAAATAATTTACAGACAACTAAAATTGATTACCAATAGGAGCATGCGACCATGAGTACAAGTCTGAGGTATGGCATGCTATAACATACTAATAATCTACACAGACAATACCAACATAAAGAGAGCTAACGGACAATTTTCAAAAAGACTAAAAGATATCACAATAAGATAATGAAGACTGACCGATGATGGCAAAATCCGTACTACAAAGTAACAGAAACAAATTTATACTATGATGAAAAGAAACAGAATCCGTACCTTAATAGGGCAAAGCAAAAATCCGTAAATCAAGTGATCCTCAAAAATTATGCAAACCTAAACCCCGCATTCACGAGATCAGTTTATATCTATGTTATTTAAAGGTTCGTTCTAGTAATTTTTCTCCGGCGACCTTGAACTTACCCATAATAATTTATAAAACATACTAATACATAATTATAAAAGCAAAATTATTATAAACCTTTTATTAAATAACTATATTTAAAGAATCACTTAGGAACTGTAGAATAATTCTAGCATACATACTCATGCACACTAATGCAAATAGACCATGCATTGATTAATACGTTACACACATCACACAATTCAAACATAGATTCTCACGCAACACACACACATCGTATACATGCACACATTATCTATTCACACATACACATAACAAACACATATACATACGCACGCATAGCCTGTTCAACTCCTACACATAATACGCACACGTTAACATACATATCAACACACGCACACACTAATCATAGTACACACACACCGGTTTCACTCTCAAAGTGTTGCTGGATGTTACCCGGATCCCACCCTCACGCTAAGTCGCCGGAAATGGATTAATGGTAATAGACTTCGTACTCTTATAAACACAATTAAAACCAAAAATAAAAAGAAAGAAAGAAACGGTAGGGGTTGCATTCTTTACCTCAACTGATCGGAACAAATATATTAGTTTCGCGGAGAAGATTAGCATGGTCAGCTACATAAACTAATGGATGGCGGAGGCGAAAATATGAGAGGTTTGTAACAGGGGCAGGGGGTGGTACAAGGAGAACGACGACGGAAACCGTGATTGTAGCTTGAACCAGCAACGACGAATTTCCGGTAGTTGCGGTGGCTACGGTGGTTGTATGACGGCTGAACTGAGTCCGATTTGTGCGGTGTTGGTCACGGTGGCGAATGGCGTCCAGCAGCGAGGTCGTACGGTGCGACACAATCCCCCGGCAAAATAGATGGTTTCGCTCCGAGCGGAATGGAGGTTATATTAGAATGTGATGTACAATGGAACTCTGTGGTCGAAGGGTTTTCTCTTTTTTTTTAAACATCGCTAATCGTATAATCTTCTCCCAAAAGCTTCGAATAATCAGTTTTAAGGAAATAAAAATATTACAGCTATCAAAATTTGAAGAGAATCAATAGGGATGAACGAGATATGCGGCAATTGAAATTAAAATTCATATTATTATTGGTATATTTTAGTTGATTCCTTTTTTAATTCTTGACGGTTCAAAAAGAAAGTCATATGGAATTTAATACAATATTTTCTTTTCAAAATCACTAGGATACTATGTAATAAACAAAATAACTGATTTAGGTTAATTTAAAATTTAAAAGACCCTAAACAATAAGAACTTCATAAAAATGTTATTACTAGCATACAATATTGCTAAAACTATTTAAGAAACAGAAATGATTGGACAAAGGTGACAACCACTTAATCTTTTTTTTTTTTTTTTTGGTATTAAACTCGTTTTAAAAAAAAGATACCCGACAAAATTAATTGATATTTATTATTTTCGGTTTTGAACTTTCAGGTATTACAGTTATTATTATTTTTTTATTATTATATTGGTGTATTTATATATATATGAGTTCATATATATACATTTTAAGAACCTTGCAACTTGAATGATTTTATTGGTGACCCTCATCACGTTATAAGCAATATATCTACGATTTGCGCGGTAATATATTTACTCAAAGGTGACATACCAATAATAACGTAATACACATAATCTTGTCAAGTATTAATATGTCATCATACACATATTATAAAACACATAACACATTGTAACACATAAAGTTTACCCATGAACAACCCATTATAGAGTATGTTGAAAAACGCGTATTTTAGCGATTCGGTAACGTTTTTGGGTGTCGGAAGGCACGTATGACAAACCAAACACCAAGTAAACTTAATATGAGTTAAAATACTTATTTTTTATATCAAAAATATCAGTTTACTTACTGATCTAAAACAGTTTTATAAAAATCCTCTGAAAAGCCGATTTTTAACCGTTTTACCGCATAGTTTTGCATCAAATGTTACCCTAACCATCCCAAATCGTAACGACTTGATATTTAACATAACCCATGTTATTTACTGAATAAAATAGTGGTTACACTCATGATAGTGCAGGTCTCACATAAACCACGTAAATCATGCAAATTTCACATATTTTACCACTTTCTAAGCTACATGTACAACATGCAAAGCTATCAAGCCTATGACAAAGTTTCATGCCATTATAATATACCAAATAATGTTATTTTCTAGTGTTTATAATCTGTTCTAAAACATTTTTGTCATACAATCATTTTTTATCATTTCTTGAGCTTTAAATCAACATGCATGCTTATGTACAAGTATCTAAAGCACACTTATCATATCATCTTCATTTCATATGAATTTAAATGCATAAAACATGTATTTTATTCATGTTTACTTACTGATTTGATTGAACATTCATCATATCGTGCACCAATCATTCAAGAACATGCAATAACTTAAAATTTCTCAAATATGTCTAATAAAATTTCGGCCATTTACACGTCAAAATACTAACATTATTTCAAATTATAACTGTCACACCCTCAAAATCCACACGCGGGGTATTACCGCGAGGCGTGTGACGACCAGGATCCTAGCCACTAATTATTTTGAACCGTTTAGTTATTATTACAAATAATGGTATAATTAGCGACCAATTTTAAATTTTTCAAAACATAGTTGAGTTTGCAGCGGAAAGGAAAGAAGAACACATCGTAATTTAAAACCACAAGTTGTTCATATGAAACTTTCGAACCACGCACTCCATCCGATTGCAACGTCCGTCCAGAGCTGTATCGAGCAACCTGCAAAGCATGCAGTAGAGTGTCAACATAAAGTTGGCGAGTTCACGTGTTTGTAGTTTTTCCAATTTTTAATTCCAAAAACTTGCTTTAACCAGTTAATTTAGCCGTTTATACATGCCATGGGGAGCTACCCCATAAGTGAGCGACTCAACTGTTTTTCCAATACCGAATACTTACTTAACCGTGCGTTTCCGCAGTGCCCCGTTTGTCAATGTTCTATCATCATTGACGGTTTGCGTGAGTCTATTAGTTCACTCTCGTTCCCAGTAACAAGGGTCGGTGTGAGGCTGGTTACACCTAAATAGCGCTATTAACTAATAACCCGTTCGCCTGGCCCCGGCAACTATTCGGTATTAAATGGTAGGGACTTGAGTGATAGAGTTTCGTTTAGTGTTGCTCGTTGCATTTCCGTACAAACAGTAATTAACTTAGAGTCCCGCATAAGGGGAGAAAAGTAGTTTGTATCCCTCGCAAGGGGATAGCGTTGTTACCCGTATCCCACACAAGGAGATAGAAATACCGTATCCCGCACAAGGAGATAGTGAGCAATCCCAAACCAGGAAAGTGTTTCGTTCCGTTTCCCAACCACCGGGAACGCATGCTTTAACTATAAAAAGTAGTGAACTCACCTTTGTTTTGCTCGGTTGACAATTTACTTGTGTTATGTTGGTCAATCATACCCTATTATGGTTATTAAATGTTTATTAGGTTCGTATGCAAGTAATGTCACGTATAAATTACACGTATCCAACACATAGCATGTAAGTCATACTAGCATATACGGTATTGGGCCTATCCTAGCATATGAATAGTTAAACATTATCAGTTAAACAACACAGTAACACATAGTCCATAATATCAGTTTGTGCGGCCCAATAACTAAGCAAAGCAGTTCAGTCGAAACCGGGTGGTCTCGACTCGAGATCATGAGGTCTCGAGTCGTAACCAAGAGGTTTCGAGTATCAAGTAAATGGTCTCGAGTAGTGCATACACGAGTCGGAATCTCGGGGTCTCGAGTCGAGATCAGGAGATCTCGAGTCGCAACCTAGCTGGTCTCGAGTCCCTGATATGCATGCCCTAGTCTCGAGTCGCAACCTCAAATGAAACGGCTGCTGGGTCGAAGCCACTGATGGATCCACTGGTCAAGACTCACAAACACTGTGGGATCTTTCTAGAACCTTATCCATTTGTACGAGCCAATCAAATTTCATGAGCATGTACAGTCCAATCAAAATTCACTAACATGTTTTCAATACCGTACACTCCTAGAATCAGATCAAATCACAATGATTTCAAATATTCATAGCACCTTCAACAGTTCATCATAAAAAAGCATACAAATCAGTAACATCACATTTTCTTTTGAATAGTTTGTCACTAATATTTGTACACATTCCTTTCACTCTTTTTCAAATCAATCAGAAAGAGACAAAACATGTAATCACAAAATTCTCAAATCATCACGTGACACTCATCACCTTCAAAATACAAAAGCACGCATCAACCAGTTGTACCCTACGCATACCCATATGTACAATCCATGAAAATCTATCATCAAACTTTCATACTCGGTCACCTTCATTCCTCATTCAATCATGAAGTCTAGAAACATAAGCAGATCCATGTATCTATTACTAATTATTCTCATCTTCAACTTACAAACAGTTAACAGATTCACATATCCAGCAACACCTTTATCATTCTAATCGACTAGTAACCCAAATCCTCATCATCATCATTTCAATATTTAACAGAAATCAATGTCATTTGTTATCATCGTTTCATCATTCAAACAATCATATAAGGCATTTAACAGTGATCCTCATAAACATCATTTTCATGTTAAGTATTCAAACATGCTTAACCAGGTTGTACTCTACGCAGAACTGGTTGTACATTCATGGAAAACCCAGTTCGACAAACATCCATATGAACACGAAAAGCATATAAACACAGCCCATGAATACTGACCAATTGATTCGTGGGTTGAACGGACCATCCATTGTCACCATTGTTTCCGTCGCCTGCGCTACTGGTTCGTCGGAGGACCATCACCGTTACCGCCATTGCAACGGGGGTGTTGGCCGTTAGTTCAATCAAAGGGAAGGAGGTAGTGGTTGTGCGTGGCTGAGGGAGGAGGGGATGTGCATGTGGGTGTAGGAGAAGATGAACAAGGGGGGAATGAGTTGTAGGGGTTGGGTTGTTGATCGGACAGAAAACCGGTCACCGGAAATCGTGGCTCCGGTCTCCAGGAATTGCAGGCGAGAGAGAGAGAGGGAGTATGGGGGTCGGCTCATTCTTTCAAATATGATTAGGGTTTTTTTTTTTTTAAAATGAGAGGTAGGGGAGGATAAGTAGTTTATATAGTGTAGGGTTTTAGGGGGGGTTTAGGTAAGTGGGCTTGGGCCTAACCCAAGTGTGCGTGGATCCGTTTTAAGCGACTACGCGTCTCGCTCAAACCGATTGGCCCTGTTAAAATTAACTAACATGTATATAATTAAAGCTTTCGTCGCGGATTATTATTTTGTAAATAATAATATTTTAATAATAGTGATATTAATAAACACGCGTGTTACTAAAATGCCCTTCTCTCGACAACGAGAGTACGGGTTGTCACATTCTCCCCATGTTACTGGAATTTCTTCCTCGAAATTTAAGCTAAGATACACGATTCGTTAATTACCTTATTACTATACGTAAATACACGTAGTTCACAAAAGTTTACAAAACGGACATGTAGGACACATAGTACATAGAGTCACATAGCACGCAAAATCATGTAGCGTAAAATTCATAGAGTTTGTACGCATCTCACATAGTATAGGATTTCACAAAATTAATTAATGCGCAGGAAAACCCGAAGTGTCACATTATCCCTCAGTTCAAGAAATTTCATCCCGAAATTTTAGCACGCAGCCACTGACAAGCTAGTGTGTTTAAACGTTTTTGTGGGGCGTTACATCACCCCCTGTTGGCTTTGAATTTCTTCCCGAAATTTAGCGGTAGCCTCAGTGCTGGAAGTAAGGTTTGTAGACAACTGGGGATACATGCGCATCATCTGGTTTTCCTGTGTTCCCAGGTAAGCTCTGGGCCACAGCGTGAGACCCAACGAACTCGGTCTGTTGGCATATTATACCACGCTTGAGAGTTTTGATTTCTTGATCCTTCATCTCAATTGGTTTCTCAACAAAGTGTAGTTTGTTGTTGATCACGAGTTCCTATATAGGACAACAAATGTTTCATCTGACAGACACTTCTCTGGACTAGGCACGTGAAAGACGTGTACCGCATTCAGCTCAGGCAGGTTTAGTCTGTAAGCAACCTTACCGGTCCTTTCGGTAATTTCGAACGGTCCAACATATCGCGGATTAAGTTCGTCCGGTTAGCCAAAACGTACTACACCCGTCCAAGGTGAAACTTTAAGTAGAACCCAGTCTCCGACTAGGAATTCTAGAGGTTTCCTACACTTATCAACGTAGCTTTTCTGACGGTCACAAGCTGCCGCCATGCATGGTCTGATCTGGGCAATCTCATCCGTTGTGTCAAGTGCAAGTCATGGGCCGGTAATTTGGCTTCCGCCAACTTCCGCCGAGCACAGAGGTGTCCGGCATTTGCGTCCGTGCAATGCCCCAAATGATGCTGCCTGAATGCTAGGGTGGTAGCTGTTGTTGGAAGAGGATTCTACAAAAGTGGAGTATCACTCGTATCCAAGGTCGATAACACATGTTCTCAGCATGCCCTTGAGTGTTGGGATGGTGTGTTTGGCCTGACCATCGGTTTGTGGGCGATATGTTGTGCTCATGCTGAACTGTGAGCCAAAGGTTTTTGTGCACAGCCTACGACGAATCGGATGCAAAACGTGGGTTTCGATCAAAAGTGATAGAAGTTGGCACTCCGTGCCTCGCAGCTACTTCTATTAAGTAGATGGTTGTAGGTTCGAAAACTTGTCGGTTTCTTGGTCGCGTGCCATTACTAGCAGACATTTCATTAATGCCTTGGGCGAGATAGAATAAAATAGAAGCACCTCATGGATTATCTTCCAATTACTAGAGTTGCGGATCGCTGGGCATCTCTCTAATGTCAGGTGATACTCTTTCGAGTCTAAATCGTGAGGGGTTGCGTATGCGATCGAGTAGAGTGGGTCTTGCGACGTTAAAAGTCGCGTTGAAAACTTAATGCGGGCGGTTTGAGTCGTAGAAGTACCAGGGTAGAGCGGAGGAGTCATTCGGACTACCTCTGGTTTTCGGAGTAGTTTCAGATGCCGTCGAAAGAAACAAGCGTCGAATTTTGACAGGGTGGAATAAATTCGAGTGTCGTAACTAGATGTTGATCGAATCGAGTTCGAAGAAGAGTGCTTGCGATACCCGTTACCCCCGGGGTATCCTTGGCTCGTTGCTCCAACGAGTAACATTCGTAGGAAGAAATTCGTCCAAACGGAGATTTGTGCAGATCAGAGTAGGATAAGGATCATGGAATCCGTGAAACATAACACGAGTAGCGAGACAATGCAAGAAGGGTAGTCAAAATTGATGCGTTTAACTTGAGACAAAACATAAAGGCTTTGGGATCGGCAATATGGATTTATCTGATGTTGATGAGGTAGCTGGCCGTACACAAGCTACGGGCGTTCAGAATAAAGAACGTGGCTTGCAGATGAGGGGTGTTACGTCGATGTGGTTGGCGAAAATGAAGTAGCTAGAGAGGGATGGTCGTCATGCGGTCCTGTAGGCATCAGGGTCTACTAAAACGTCTGGAAGGGTGTGATTTCTCAGGTCGGTAGAAAATAAAGTTCGAGTGGGTTGTTCTAAGTCGTGCGAATAAGTTTGAAGTAGCGCTTGCATCGTCGGGGGGGGGGGGGGGTTCGATATGAAACTGCGAAAACAGGTTTTCGAGAAGGTACGATTGAAGTAACACGTTGTTGATTTTCAAGGGCTAAAAAGTTTGCTGACTAAAGGTCGAGTTTGTTGAATTCACCAAACTAAAGAGAAATCTGGTCAAGGTTTCTGTACGAAGGAACGTGGATGTCGTGATAGGGAAACGATAGAAGCGGGGATACCATCTTGAGCAGGAAGCGCGACTTCGTACAAAAGCAAGCGAAAGGATTTACAGAATCAGAAGTGTCGTCAAATAATAACGGCTCGGTAAAATGAAGGATAAGGTAAGTATCTAGGTCACCGTGCTCGTTGGTGGGTTGACTGGTTTGTGTCTTCGTTATGTAACGCCCCCAAATACGCCATTTTGTAAGAAGGATATCGATTTGCTGGGTTTTGGGGTGTGCTAAGGTATAAGGTTGAACTCGAATAACGATTAACCATGTAACGAGGAATTTGGGGAAACAGCTTCGTGATCGATGGGAACGTGATACGATTGTTGGCACTGCAATGAGAGGCATACACCGCGCATGCTCCTTGTGTTCATGACGTGTAAACCGAAATTTGAAAAGTGTAGGGTTACTAAAGTGCTTCAAGAATCCAGGTTATCGGTTGGACAAGGGAACAAGTCTCGCCACTTAAGTTGGGAAAAGAATTACGTGAGTAAGAAGGATGTGAATGACGTCGTCGCTCCTTCTAACATTACATGATATAGGGATGGCTCCCCTTCGTCGATTCATTCTCGTATCTTCTCTATGTGCTTTGTAGCAGGCCTTTCCTGGGCAGGTCTTTCGAGTATATGTCCCTCGCGTCGGTTTATAGTCCAGGGATGATACCAAGAAAGACATTGACAAGGGCTTGGAATAACTGGTTCCTTGCCCTTAGTGTATCGTGGTTTCGAACCAGGTTTAGGAGGACTCGTTCCTGTTTAACACGTAACATGCTAGCCTTGCCTTCGTATGATCCACGGTGTTAAATACTAAATATACGCACACGTACTAACATATATAATTGCTAATGACACACATACACACATGTGGGTTTACACACATAAGTTATGCATAAGTAATTGCCGTTAGCCTACCATTACCAGGTGAGCATCTGAGGTTGACGAACCTTGCAATCCGGAGTGTGGTGTCGTTGTGGTTTTCCTTAAAGAACGGTTATAGTCTGGTTTTCATATAAAAACATTTTTCATCTTAAAAATATTTTATATCTTAAACCTAGTTCACTATAACCAATGGCTCTGATACCAATCTGTCACACCCTCAAAATCCACACGCGGGGTATTACCGCGAGGCGTGTGACGACCAGGATCCTAGCCACTAATTATTTTGAACCGTTTAGTTATTATTACAAATAATGGTATAATTAGCGACCAATTTTAAATTTTTCAAAACATAGTTGAGTTTGCAGCGGAAAGGAAAGAAGAACACATCGTAATTTAAAACCACAAGTTGTTCATATGAAACTTACGAACCACGCACTCCATCCGATTGCAACGTCCGTCCAGAGCTGTATCGAGCAACCAGCAAAGCATGCAGTAGAGTGTCAACATAAAGTTGGCGAGTTCACGTGTTTGTAGTTTTTCCAGTTTTTAATTCCAAAAACTTGCTTTAACCAGTTAATTTAGCCGTTTATACATGCCATGGGGAGCTACCCCATAAGTGAGCGACTAAACTGTTTTTCCAATACCGAATACTTACTTAACCGTGCGTTTCCGCAGTGCCCCGTTTGTCAATGTTCTATCATCATTGACGGTTTGCCTGAGTCTATTAGTTCACTCCCGTTCCCAGTAACAAGGGTCGGTGTGAGGCTGGTTACACCTAAATAGCGCTATTAACTAATAACCCGTTCGCCTAGCCCCGGCGACTAATCGGTATTAAATGGTAGGGACTTGAGTGATAGAGTTTCGTTTAGTGTTGCTCGTTGCATTTCCGTACAAACAGTAATTAACTAAGAGTCCCGCATAAGGGGAGAAAAGTAGTTTGTATCCCTCACAAGGGGATAGCGTTGTTACCCGTATCCCACACAAGGAGATAGAAATACCGTATCCCGCACAAGGAGATAGTGAGCAATCCCAAACCAGGAAAGTGTTTCGTTCTGTTTCCCAACCACCGGGAACGCATGCTTTAAGTAAAAAGTAGTGAACTCACCTTTGTTTTGCTCGGTTGACAATTTACTTGTGTTATGTTGGTCAATCATACCCTATTATGGTTATTAAATGTTTATTAGGTTCGTATGCAAGTAATGTCACGTATAAATTACACGTATCCAACACATAGCATGTAAGTCATACTAGCATATACGGTATTGGGCCTATCCTAGCATATGAATAGTTAAACATTATCAGTTAAACAACACAGTAACACATAGTCCATAATATCAGTTTGTGCGGCCCAATAACTAAGCAAAGCAGTTCAGTCGAAACCGGGTGGTCTCGACTCGAGATCATGAGGTCTCGAGTCGTAACCAAGAGGTTTCGAGTATCAAGTAAATGGTCTCGAGTAGTGCATACACGAGTCGGAATCTCGAGTCAGGTCTCGAGTCGCAACCTAGCTGGTCTCGAGTCCCTGATATGCATGCCCTAGTCTCGAGTCGCAACCTCAAATGAAACGGCTGCTGGGTCGAAGCCACTGATGGATCCACTGGTCAAGACTCACAAACACTGTGGGATCTTTCTAGAACCTTATCCATTTGTACGAGCCAATCAAATTTCATGAGCATGTACAGTCCAATCAAAATTCACTAACATGTTTTCAATACCGTACACTCCTAGAATCAGATCAAATCACAATGATTTCAAATATTCATAGCACCTTCAACAGTTCATCATAAAAAAGCATACAAATCAGTAACATCACATTTTCTTTTGAATAGTTTGTCACTAATATTTATACACATTCCTTTCACTCTTTTTCAAATCAATCAGAAAGAGACAAAACATGTAATCACAAAATTCTCAAATCATCACGTGACACTCATCACCTTCAAAATACAAAAGAACGCATCAACCAGTTGTACCCTACGCATACCCATATGTACAATCCATGAAAATCTATCATCAAACTTTCATACTCGGTCACCTTAATTCCTCATTCAATCATGAAGTCTAGAAACATAAGCAGATCCATGTATCTATTACTAATTATTCTCATCTTCAACTTACAAACAGTTAACAAATTCACATATCCAGCAACATCTTTATCATTCTAATCGACTAGTAACCCAAATCCTCATCATCATCATTTCAATATTTAACAGAAATCAATGTCATTTGTTATCATCGTTTCATCATTCAAACAATCATTTAAGGCATTTAACAGTGATCCTCATAAACATCATTTTCATGTTAAGTATTCAAACATGCTTAACCGGGATGTACTCTACGCAGAACTGGTTGTACATTCATGGAAAACCCAGTTTGACAAACATCCATATGAACACGAAAAGCATATAAACACAGCCTATGAATACTGACCAATTGATTCGTGGGTTGAACGGACCATCCGTTGTCGCCATTGTTTCCATCGCCGGCGCTACTGGTTCGTCGGAGGACCATCACCGTTACCGCCGTTGCAACGGGGGTGTTGGCCGTTAGTTCAATCAGAGGGAATGAGGTAGTGGTTGTGCGTGGCTGAGGGAGGAGGGGATGTGCATGTGGGTGTAGGAGAAGATGAACAAGGGGGGAATGAGTTGTAGGGGTTGGGGTGTTGATCGGACAGAAAACCGGTCGCCGGAAATCGTGGCTCCGGTCGCCGGGAATTGCAGGCGAGAGAGAGAGAGGGAGTATGGGGGTCGGCTCATTCTTTCAAATATGATTAGGGTTTTTTTTTAAAAAAAAAATGAGAGGTAGGGGAGGATAAGTAGTTTATATATTGTAGGGTTTTAGGGGGGTTTAGGTAAGTGGGCTTGGGCCTAACCCAAGTGTGTGTGGATCCGTTTTAAGCGACTACGCGTCTCGCTCAAACCGATTGGCCCGGTTAAAATTAACTAACATGTATATAATTAAAGCTTTCGTCGCGGATTATTATTTTGTAAATAATAATATTTTAATAATAGTGATATTAATAAACACGCGTGTTACTAAAATGCCCTTCTCTCGACAACGAGAGTACGGGTTGTCACAATAACTCATGATTCAATCACTCCTTTATATCTCTAACATATTTGCACATAATCTTGTTCATGCAAACAAACATCCTAAACAAGTATTTATCAAAAAAATCAACTCAAACTCAAATCTCATACACATACATATATATACGGTTATATATACACACATATATACTATCATTTTTATTTTGTATCAAGACCCATTTCTTTTTAGATTTCAAGTTTGTGAAAAATTCCAAGATTCAAGAGAAACTTCCAATCATCAAGAACAACCAAGAATCAAGTGTATGATTTAAACATAAACTTTATACCTTCAAGATTCAAGTGAGTTTTTGATGATATGGAGCTTGAAATCACTTGAAAACACCTTGGAAACTCCTTTGGATCTTCACACCAACTTGAAACTTGCTTGGAATGGAGTTTAATCTTCAAGAACAAGATTGAAAAAATTGAAAATGGGAGTGGTGGTGGTGTGTACGGTAAGGGGGGGGGGGGGAGAGGAGAAGGTTTGTTTTGATTTTGTTTTGTGATCTTGAAAGATTATGGAGGATTTATTTAGATATGGAAGATTTACAAAAGATTGCATGCATCACAAAGCCAACAAGTGGCAAGGTAATGAGAGAAGTGGCAATCTCAATTATATGCATATGACAACACACACCTATATATGAATACATACATATATTTAATATGTGTAGGTTAAAAAAAAAACAGGTATTAAACTGGATACCGGGTATTTTATCTAGCATTTTAATCCCGGTTTATGGCTTTTATTTTATTATTTTATAAAAATAAACTCGCCAAAATATTACTGAAATAAATATCAGTTGCCGAGACTGGCTGCGCTGTCTGCGTTTTGCAGTATAAGCACTGTGTTGCGCAGTAACACGCGGTACGCGCTTAAACTTGAAAAATAACGTTTTTAAGCGTTTTAATTTATTTTTCAACACGAATGATGCGTGTGAAGTGTATATATAAGTTTAAGTATATTTTAAGCCCTTTTACACTTTTTAGCCAAGTTTTAAATTTATAAAACACGATATTTACTAACACTAAACACACATATGGGCAAGTGCACCCATCGTGAGCGTAGTATAGTGTTGGTAAGATATTGAGGTCGTCAAAGGATACAAGAGCTTTTAGTACTGGTTTATCCTCAACGTCTAATCAAATCAAAAAGTTAGAAAAAAATGTTTTAAACTAAGAAAATAAAATTAACTAAAATGCTGAAAAATAAAAATAAAAGAAAAAAATAGATAGACAAGATGAATCACTTGGCTCCGACTCGTGTTTAGTGTAACCTTTGATTATTTCCGGACTTTTGCACTATTTAAGAGATTATCTTAGTTATTGTAGTAGGCCCCTCTTTTGGAGGTGACGTTACCCTCAACCCAGTAGTTTGAGTCAGCAAGGATACAATCCTAAAGGGTCGGATTATTAAAGATAATTAATTAAGTTATTAATGCAAATTATGGTAGGCCCCTCTTTTGAAGGTGACGTTACCCTCGGCTAAGTAGTCTGAGTCAGCAAGGATACAGTCCTAAGTAGCCGGGTTATAGTATTAATAGTAGTTTAACTTATGAGGGGATCAAAGAGTTTGGACCCCCGCTATCCAATACCGTTAAGTATTGAAGGAGGTCCTACTAAATTTGACCCAGGTCCCTTGCAGGATCTCTAAACGCTGAACAACGGCAAGACTCTTACCAAACCGTTCCCTTAACCCCGACCAGGTAGCCAACATACCTCCATATAGACCGTGGAGATATGAATGGTGAAAATCTTTTATTTTATATAGACAGTAAAATAATGCCAAGACACCATGGACAAACGATAAGGAAGAATCACCTTCAAAGAAACTAGTTATTAAAGTCATTAATACATAACCAATTAAAAAGTGCGAAAAGATTAAAAATAAAAAGTATTACACTAGACACTTTGTCTTCACCAAGTGATGTAAGAGACTTAGGCAAACATGGCCTTGATTGTCAAGAACTCTTAGGGTCAATCTTGGATCCCGAGACGACTCACACACTCTATGATGGACAATGGATGATGGTGGTGGATGATGGTGTTATGGTGGTGGTGGGTGGTGGGTGAAGTGTGAGAGAGGTGGTGTGCCAAGGGATGGTTTGAGCTTGAGCCAAGCACTCCTATTTATAGGCTGAAAAGAAGCTCAGACACGGCCCCGTGTCCAGTGGGCACGACCCCGTGTCCACATCCCTCTCTTTCTTCATTTATTGCAGCTTGTTTGTATTAGTTGACCACGCCCCCGTGTCCGCTGAGCACGACCCCGTGTGCAGAAGCAAATCTGTACTATGAAGATTTGCCTGGATTCTTCGAATCTTATAGTTGACCATGGCCCCGTGCCCGCTGAGCACGGCCCCGTGGTGGGCAATAGAAGCTTCTACCACTTTATCTTTTCTGCTGACACTTGGGCACGCCCCCGTGCTGGCTGAGCACGGGGCGTGTTCAGCTTTCTGCTCTCTTGTTTTGCTTGGGAAGATGCTTTCGAGGAGGTCGGGCATGCCACGTTTGTTCCTTTTCTTGTATTTATGTTAGATTTAGCTGCCTTTTTGCTTCTTTTGTTAATTTGAGCTCATTTAATCCTGAAAATACAAAAGGAAGACAAAAACACACTTTTTCCAACATTAGTACTAAAAAAGGGTTAGTTTTATGCCACAATTGATGTAATTTATATGTTGCATTTTTCACACATCAACGAACATGATTAAAAATAAAATTATAATCATAACAGAATATTTTTGGGATTTAAATATTATCCGGGCGGTCACCAACGTTCGTTTCGCAGTTGTCTCGCAAATAGTTCTAAATTTCAAATAAACATGTTTTTGCCATACCGAATCCTTCGAAACTTATTTCTAAGTTATGTAAAGGGTATTTAGGGTATGTTTGGCTTATGTCACAGTTTCGGAGTGTACGTTGCGTTAAACTGATTATGTTTACGTAACGGTTTATGATTTCACTTCGAGAACAGGTTTGAGAGTTCGGAATTTAACAATGATTGAAAACGTGTAAATGTCACAAATAATTAACAACTATTGGAATTAAAACACCATATTTTATTAAATACAGAATTGTTTGGAAATGTACAAGGATTAAAATACATAGATGTCACAGCAAGCCCCTTGAATTTGACGTTGGTGATCACGTACTACTAAAGGTTTCACCTTGGAAGGGGGTGGTCCGATTCGTCAAGAAAGGAAAGCTAGGGCCTCGATACGTTGGACCCTTTAAGATTCTGGAAAGAATTAGCAAAGTGGCCTACCGACTCGAATTACCGGAGGAACTCAGCAACGTACATCCAACTTTCCACGTATCGAACCTCAAAAAGTGTCTAGCCGAACAGAATTTACAAGTTCCTCTTGAGGATCTACAAGTGGACGAAACATTACACTTCGTGGAAAAGCCAGTAGAAATCATGGACCAAGAGACCAAGAAACTCCGACGCTCTCGCATTCCTATAGTGAAGGTTCACTGGGACGGCAAACGCGGCGCCGTGTTCACTTGGGAACTCGAGAGTGATATGAAAGCTAAATATCCACAACTCTTCGTTACGCTTGAGCTTTAATTTTGGGAAGAAATTCCCTAAAGTAGGGGAGGCTGTAACAACCTGACTTTTCAAAGTCAATGTGCAAGTCAAAGTTAAAGTCAAGATCTTATTTAGATCTGACTTTTCTTGCTTAATTATTGCTTTGTACACTCGAGATTTAATTGACGATATATATGATTGACGACATTTTAAACAATGTTCTACAACACATTTTATGACGCTTATTATCGCATGCTAAACGCTGTTTACAAATGCATACTATTTAAACGCACTTTATCGCATTGTTACTATCGCTATCACAACGCATCACAAACTCAAAACGCAACTATTGGTATTATTCTATGTGTGTTATTATGTGCTTTATTTGTGTGTGCTTCATATGTTTTGGGATGTTATTCGCAAATGCAATCGCAACATTATCGCATCTCAAACTCATCACAAAAGCATAAAAGTAAATCTGCAAATAATTGTAACTATTATGTGTTTTATTCATTTTTAGGAGTTATGTTATTTGTGTAACTACTTGTTAAATATCGTGTGGTTATCTCATCGCAACGCTTACTCGCAACTCGCTTAAACACAACGCAACGCTCAACGCATGAAACAAAAGTCGGAAAACCAACTCGCACAAGCCGTCAGATCGAATGACCCTTCGATCGTATGGCCATCCATCCGGATGACAATCCGATCAGATGGCCATCCGACCCACTCACTGCACCGCCTTATTCCCCTTTCACCTATAAATACCCACCTGTCACATCAACTGTTCATTGATGTGACAGCCTTATCCGACCAATACGCTCCCAGCTCGTTCCAAGCATTTTTCTCTCGATTCCAAGTGATTCTCGTAAGTTTTCTTTCTAAATCTTGTACTTCCATCTTCATTGCACACAACTCCATCATCTTTTCCACTGAAATCACTACTTTTCACCATGAAATCACTGGATTTGAACTCTTTGAAGATGACGTCATCATGGATTCTGATGGAAACTGTTGTGTGGCCTCATCTCATCAAAGTTTGTTCAGATCTAAAGGATTTCTACATCATTTAACACAAATCTTCACAAGATCTAAACATTTTCAACAGTTTGCATAATTTTCTTCAAACCTTCTTCACATTCTACTTAAAACCTATGGAATCTAGACTCATTTAGGCTCTCTACTCTTTCTCTAGTTTAGAACTGGTCTGATAAAGGACTTTCACCGGTGTAATAACCGATTTGCGGGTAAACATGAAACTTCATCAAAAGAAAAGTGAGTATGACTGAATGGGGTGATTCCCATCCGATCGGATGAGCTGGTCCTTGATGGGTTTCTGTTGCTTGACACATCCTCACGCCGTCTCTGTTTAAACCTTTAACTTAGAAAACCTTACAAAGATTTTCAAAACTTCAGTTCGCTGATCGAACAACCATCCGATTGGATGGCCATCCGATCGAATGACTATTCGACATGTGACTCACTCTTTTACAACAAGTTCAACACTTAAACAATTTTACAATACTTCAAAGAATATCAGACTTTCAACCAAATAAACATCCGATCGATTGGCCATCCATCCAGATGACCATCCGATCGAACGAGTTGAATTATACTACAACGAAAACTTCAAAAGTTGAAACGTTTTACAAACACACTCATTCCATTGAATTATCATCCGATCGCTCATCTCACCTAACACACTGTTACACGCTGTTCAACGCTCAAACTATCGTTATGTACTCAGGCTAACCTCCAAGCGCTCCCTTTAATCCAAGGCAGTGTTTATTTAGTAAACACATACTGTGAGTATACTCGAACCCATTTTCTTTAATGCACTTTGGGTGTTACATATGTTACCTATATAAACTCACATCGAACACACAACGCAAACACTTTTAAAGCTAACCGCTCTCACATGTTATACGTGACTCGATGAATGCTTGTATGTTATGTTTACACAGTGTTTGCTTGCCTGACACCTTCGCAACGATATTACTATAGTTTGGACTCAGCACATGTCATGGACAGGGTTTGTTAAGGGCTTTACGTCACATGGTCACAGTGGTGATAATGTGTTGCGCATTCTACAACTCGCAGTCATGTCAGTTGCATACTTCATTGTCGATAGCTTACTTGCTTCACATTTCTACGTGTTACATCCTGGTTATGCGTAAAATGCTTTCGCTATACTATATGCTATTAAACTTGTGTACTCACCTTTACACTATGTGTATTGACCTTATTTTAAGGTATGCGACAGGTGTTTAGGATGCTATGCTTTGCTGTGATGAATCAAGTTAGGTGGTCTAGAAACCCACGAATAAAATCTGAGTTGTCATAACATTTTATTTGCCTTTAAGAACAATGTCTGTAATAACTATTTCTACTTTATATGTTGATGGTATGGGACGTTAACGGTTAATATATTGTCATTAATAGTGTTATGGATTCTCTTGGACAATCTATTTTGCTCAGTGTCGCGCCCTTGGGGTGTGACAGATTGGTATCAGAGCCATAACTATAGGCATTAGGCAAGACACGACCTAGTCCGGGTCGGTGTCTTAGAACTGACCTAGTCTATAGTCTAAGTACCAACAGACCGGCTTGTGTGAACCCAATAGGGGTCTTGCACGAGCCTACTCTCGTTACTCTCACTTGAACTCACGTAGAACTACTTAGCCTTTCCTATGGCTGGCACGACACACATGTTTTTGAAAACACTCGCATGAAACAATCAAGAGATTTGATCGAGATTAGGTATGAAAATCGAAAACTCTCGATGAAAACTCTCGATGAAATCTATTATGGATTCTCTTGGACAATCTATTTCGCTCAATGTCGCGCCCCGATGTTTCCGCCATCGGTTGGGGTGTGACAGCTTTCACATTCGAAACAACACCCACATCAAAGAGCATATTGAATGCTATTTCGGAAAGTTTGAATTATGATAATGTGTACGAAACTCATCAAAGACCACCTAAACTAATGAATATAGAAGATTATAACTGGTGGAAAGACAGATTTGAGAATTGGGTGAAAGCGTATGCTTATTAAAGTTGGTTCTTGTTAAAATTCGGATATAATAAACCTAAAAATGATAAACAAGAAGAAATTCCACTTGAACAACTTGAAGATGACGATAAAAAGGTATTTTTTAATGAACAAGGAATGATTGCATTGATACAACAGTCTGTTAGGGATGATATTCTTTCGTTACTCCAACATAATGAAATGTCAAAATCCATTTGGGAGGCACTGAAAGTAAAAGCTGAAGGTGGAAAAGAGATAGTGAAGAACAAAAGATCATTGCTTAAGAAAGAGTTCGATTTATTCAACTGTCTGAAGGGTGAAAATGTCCGACAGATGATAGAACGATTCTGGTATTTGAAAATTGAGCTAGAAAGATTCGGTATAAAAAAGAACAGAGAAGAAATCATTGATAAACTTAGTGAGGCATTACCTCATGTAGATGATTGGCAAATCTTTGTCATGATTGTGAAAAACGATGCCAGATTTGATGAAATAACCCTAGACACGTTGATTGAAAAATTAGAAGGAGATGAGCTGGAACTTCAAAAACAAAATAAAATGAGCAGCTCGAACTATCAGCAAAATGTGAATCCGTATTACCGAGGAAGCATGTTATCGAATAATCGATCATCGAAGATTGGTACTGCTTATAGTGCTGAAAGTTCAAAAGATTCACCAAAAGGCAGTTCTTTAAATTATATTCCTGGCTATCAATCATCTTCAGCATCAAACCAAACCAACCCAGATGTGGTTCATTGCAACATTGCCCTGAATTTGAAAAATTCTCCGACTATGAATGCTGATTCAGCCTAGCCACAAATGATCTTTTTAGCATCAATTCTGGAATCGTATGAAAGTCTGGTGGCAGGTAAAATTGGAAACCCGAACATGACTAAAGAAGACTACGACCAAATAGATCCAGAGGAGATGGAGCTGATCGACATCAGATGGTGCATGGCTAGTGTAATCAGGAGAGCTCAAAGATTCATGGAGATTACCGGAAGGCAATGTCTTGAAGGTCCAACAACAAAATTGGATTTTGATAAATCCAAGGTTACTTGCTTCAGATGCAGACAGAAAGGACACTTCAAGAGTGAGTGCTCAAATCAGGGTGTTGATGAACGTATATACCCATTCCATGATGATTACTACAAGAAAGCAATCTATCATTGCACCAATGAACAACTTCCAAAGCTGAATCGATCACAGATCAGTGAAGGTTTGTCAAAAGAGAGAAAGCAAGCTTTGGTGGTTACTCAAGAAGACGAGGGCTTCAATTGGAATAAATATATTCCAAAAGAAAAACATGCATTGGCTGCTGAAGTGAAACCCGATCAAGGTAAAGTGAAAACTGATCAAGAATATCGGATTGCACGGAGTAGATTGGATGATATGTCAGCAAGTTTTTTTTTTTTTGGGTAAAGGGTTACCCCGGTGAATATTATACCAACCAAACAAATAAAACAAGTGCTGGGCAGACTACCCAACAGTTCTCAAGTATGACATGCCATACTCAAGTGAATAACACACCACCCAAAAACGGCTACAAAATGACACATACAAAGAAAACTAGATGACACTACATCTCTAACAGAAATAAACACAAAAACTATTAGCCGCAATCGTCATCGGAAACCAGAAGTCCACGAGGAAGCGCCCACTCTTGCAACACCTGAATCGTGCTATGGTTTGTCTTGAATCTCATAGTATGGAGCTTCAACCTTACTGTCGATAGAATGACCTCTACCAATTGGCTAGCATTTCTTTTCCTGGATGAAAACAATCTTCTGTTCCTTTCTGCAAGTTTTAGAGAGGAAAAAGAAGCCAAGAGATAGGATGAGCAGAGGAAGTGTTACACAGATCCTCAAGGAAATCCAGTAGTAGACTCGAAGAGTGTAAATTTTGACGCACTGCTAGCTATCATTCCTACTACTGGAGAACTTTATTCGAAAAAAAAAAGATGATAAAAATTATGTTGCACAAATGAAGAAACGTATAAAAGAAGTGATGCTTGCAAGTTTGAAGAAGAGTGATGAAGAAACCCTTGAGAAAAATCTTGAGAAGATGGTTGAGAAGCTGAAGAAGACGGTAGAAGAAGCTGTGCTGTCAGAAAAAACTGAGGTAAAAACTCAAACTGATTCTTCTAAGTCTTCAAACAAAGATGAATCAATGGGTAATAATGATGAAATTGGTAAACAATCTGAAAAACAAAATGAAACACAGTGCAAGAAATGCATGGACACATGTAGTGTCTTTACTGAGAAGGAAGAAAAGTTAAAATCTAGAGACGTTGAATTTACCAAAATTGAAAAGGTTTTCAAAGAAAAATGTAGAGAAATGTTTGAAAATAAAAATATTTTGAAACAAAAAGAAGAAAAGTTGACACAAAAATGTAATGTTCTTGAAAAAGAAAATGAAATTTTGAAACAAAAGTATTCAACAGAGTGTGAAAATTGCTTTCAAAAAGAAAATGTTGTTCAAGAAATAAAAAAAAAAGAATATGTTGTGATGAAATACTCACAGCATAGAACGAAAGAAGCATATGAAACGTTAAAAAGTCAAGTTAAACGTCTTCAAGAAAAAGTTGTGAAATATTTTGAAATGACAAGGTTTCTTGAAGCCAGATATAACGGTAAACAACTAGTTTTAAATTAATACATTGATGAAGTTGTTGAGCTTAAACGTCAAATGGCTGAAGTTGAACAAAAAAATAATAAACTTCAAAGTTATCATGCTTCTTCATATATTCTTGAACGTATTTTCAACATTAAACCGGATGATAATGATTCTGAGAAAAACAAAAAGGGAATTGGTTCAGAATATCATCAGGTTCCACCACCATTGGAGAAAAATTATACTTTCTATGATGATGAGACGGTGGCAAAGGCTTTCGACATGGTTGATCAATTGCCCGAAAATATTTATGTAACGTACTCTGTCACACCCCGACCACGTAGAACATACAAAACGTGGCGGAAATATCGGGGAGTGTTGTAACAGAATTAATTGTTTCAAATCCATGGCAATTGAAGTTTCGTTTTATTGATTAAAAGTGTTACAATGTCTTAACAAACAAGGAAATACAACATAATTAACTAGTCTTGCATCTTTTATTGTCACTAAGGCCCATGTCCGCCTAAGTGTATCTTGATCAATCCTATGCTTCATTTCCTGAAACACATGTGAAAATAGGTACGTCAGCATAAAAATGCCGGCGAGTACATAGGTTTTGTGAAAATAAGATTCATGACTTCTGTTTAAGACAATGCTTAGTCATGAACCTTGTAATTTGCTTAATCTTTGTAAATCATTTGAAAAACAATAAGTTCAGATGATACGTATAAGTAAGAGAATAATGCATGGTTAAATGAATAACCATGTAAAATGAGTTTGTATAAGTTAAGTTGTTTGTAAAACAATGTATTGTGAAAAGTATGTTATTTGTATAAAATGTTATATGTCATAAACTGAAATGATTTAAATAACGCTACGATATGTAATACCATACAAACACTTATATATAGGAAGTACCAGCGGCGTATCCACCATGCTTGTATCATATTACACACGCCTCGTTATTTAAGTCACTTAAACAAACCACCAATGTAATAAGTCTATGTTTAAACCAATTGTCAAAAGTCCTTGTATAAATCATATCAAATGTTAATAGTCCAAAAGTAGTCAAGTAATGTGTAACAAATGTTATGTATGGTAAGTAAAATAAGACTACTTAAACCATAAGTAAAAATGTACAAAACAAAGTATTGAAGTAAAACTTGGTTTAAATCAAAGTTATGTTCTGTGTAGTAAATGCATGCTATACTGATATAAACATTTATGTGGTAAGTTAATGCATACATTCAAGCCTTGAGACAGTCGGATAATCCTTTCAGTCAAGGTTATCAAAAGAAATGTTTTCGGATTCAGTCATTCCTTACATCCAAACAAACCCGGGATGCCAGGAATGGGATTTGTCAACTCCTATGGTACCACTACTTACTCCCGAGCGGCGTAGCAAATGTTAATGAACGTAATAAAGACCCGTTTGTACAAACCAAATGTTATAGCAGTTGTATACATGTCATATGAAAACAATGTACTAAGTATGCTAAGTTAACATACAAAGCAGAAAAGTCATGTAAATCAATGTGCTAGCATGCTATCAGTCAACATACATAGCAGAAATGTAATGTAAAACGATGTACTAAGTATGCACACAATGGACATACATAGCATGAAATGAAATGAAATCATGTACTATAATGTACTAACAAACATAGCCGGTATATGATGTGAAAACAGGAAAGCAGGAAAGTAACAAGTAGGCACATGTGTTTCACCCCAAAACAGTTTGGAAAACTGTAAAAGAAGGGTTCTATGTACTCACTTGAGATTGCTCAGAAGTCCTAGGATAACCACCAAGCAATGCTAGAGATCACGGAATCAAACGGCACCTAATATAGGTAACTATGTTAATAAACCGGACCTAAATCGGAAGATCTGATAGAATGAGGTTTCGTAAACCAAACGAGTGTAGAGACTCGTGTCATATGGTTTAACAAAGCCTACATACTAAATGAAACCTAACCTAAGTGCTTTCGACCCATCGCGACCCATTTAGGTAGCTTATGCTACTTTAACGCGTCGTTCGCGTGAAACGCGTTCGGACCGCCTAACTAGTCCTATGACAAGTGTTATATGCCTAAACATGTTACATAATCAGTTATGTGACAAAAGTTTAGGTTACATATGCTTAATTACCAATTATACATGAAAAGGGTATTCTGGTAATTTACCCAAGGCATATAAACTACCTATCATACAACTACTCAAACGATGTGACCATAAGGTATAACCTCGGAAGGTTATTCCCTATATACTATGGTCACCTAATGTGTTTGGTCGGATCCTAATGATCGACCAACTGGGTCGGGTTCGAAGGTATAAGCGATTTATCAGATCGCTTACCCTACGACCCTAGACAACGTGGTAATCAGTAGGCATAGTCCCAAGGGACTATAACCAACGTGATTACACTCACGTTGCGAAGTTCAAACGAACTTCGCATTGAACATAAACTGGTCAACGCAGAAAGTCAAACAAAGTTTGACTTTCAGACTCGAAAAGCAATAAAAGAACGAAAGAAAAATTACGAAGGGTCCCCGAATGCTAATCCCGATCCAAGTAGCTCAGGTATGAAACAATGGTTTCAACTTAGAGCTCCTCAAATCAGAATTCTTGTGAGTTTAGAAGTGAAGTGGGTTGGGTATTTATAGTATTCGGAGAACCGTTAAGATCGTTTCTTGGAAAAGGGGGCACGATCAAAGCCGTACACTTGTCGGAACCTTATGGTAGCTCATTTGCCACTCACCATAGGAAATTGACACTTGGAATTGGGATTGGGGGGTGCAAAACAGCTGCAACCAGGCTGTTAAACATTGAATCTGGTCTGCAGAGGCTGAGGTGGCCCGCTTCAGGATACACCAAAACTAATGCGGGCCGCATGGGGGTTCTGATCAGAAAATAAGTTTCAAAAATGACAGTTTTGGTCCCTGTTGTGTATTTAAGCCATTTCCGACACTTCTAAGGCCCGTAAAGCCAACTTTAAGGCCCTAAAATGATGCCTAAACATTGTGGACATGAAACATGCTCAAAAATATGCCGGGTGTTGGTTCGTTTGGTCGTACGAACGCGATGTTCGCTTAATTACGACGGAATGCGCATAAGCGCGAAAAACGATCCAAATGACGCAACGAATGGATTTTTGGCAAGCCAAACACTAAAGCATAATATAGTCATGCTTACATAAATTTTTGGATGTCCGGATGTATTCAGAACGTAAGTTATGCGCGAAAATGCAAACTTGTTTACTTTTTGACGCTTTTAGTCCCTGAATGACCCAAAAGTTTATTTTAGCACACCGAACACCTCAAAGCCTATTTCTAAGCTATGTTAAGGATATTTATGGTATGTTTAACTTATGGTCATGTTTCGGAATGTCTGTTACAGTTCAAATTGGCATACTTTCGCAGTTTGTCAACTTTAGTCCATGTAAGCGATTTAACTTGATTTTGCCATACCAAAGCCTTCGAAACTTATTTCTTAGTTATGTAAAGGTTATTTAAGGTATGTTAAGCCTATTTCACTATTCCGGTGTGTTCGTTGCATTAAACTGGTTATATTTACGCATCGGTACGCGTATAACCTTCCAGAAAGCGATTTAGAGTTTGGAATTGAACAAAAATTGATATGTGCAAATGATACACATATTTTTACAAATTCCAAGTATGAAATATAATATTTCATTGGTTCGGTATTTGTTTGATGGCCGTGGAGGCACAGGTGTTACATACTCCAAATCTAATGATGTTGATGATTCAAAGATGGTAAGTAAGGTTGTTGAAAGTGTTCTGAAAGAAGGTTCTACAAAAAATGATAAGTCCGAATCACAGGTTAAAGATGAAGAAAGTTTTCATAAAAATAATTTGAAGAATTCAAAATCTGAGACCAATGCGAATGATGATCCAATAATTTTGGCATATCATATGGTTGGATCTGACAAATTATTCTCAGATGTTGATTTTCCGATTCAAAATGTGATTATGGAAAAGATCGATAAAGTATTTAAACCGGTAGAAATTGAAAAATCTGAAACTGATAAATTTGCAGGTAAAACGAGCAACAAAGCTTTTTATAACATACCAGGTCACAAAAAGAAAAACAGAAAGGCTGGTTTAGGTTATAAAAAAAGCAAAATTAAAAGAAAAGGTTTGAAAGGTCAAATTTTCAGAAGAAAGTGAACTTTGTTCACGGAACAAGTTCAGAAGGAGAGAAAGAACTCCGATTTAGTCGACAGAATAATGAAGAATTCTATGCTCGAAAGAAACAACAACAACAGGCCAAATATATTTCTAGTAAAGCATGTTTTAAATGTCAACAAATTGGACACATTGGTCGTAAATGTCCAAATCTGAAGCCTATTGATGTTGAGAAAAAGAAATCTGAGTTTGTAAAACAGAAGTCACCCAAATTTGAGCCAAAACAGATTTGGAAACAAAATGTTGAGATGTTAAAATCAAAACAAATCTGGAAACCAAAGGTTGATTTGACAAAAGAAAACATTCAAAATAATTCAAGATCTTATAAAAAAGAATTTTTCAAAAGGATATATTTGGGTGGTAAAGAAATAAAGAACTTCTGTTAATGAAAAGAGGAAAATCGATTCAACCAAGAAGGTTGAAATCAAGAAAGAAAATGTTTTTATTTAAAATGAAAAAGATTTTCCAAAATTGAATGAAACATACTATGTAAATATACCCAAGGACAAGTAGACCTGGGTAAAATTGTTCAAGTAATTCAGTTTGTGGTTGTGCATGTGTTTTGGAGGACAATCCAAGTTTAGCATAGTCAACAGAACAACCTGGCACATGAAAAGAAATCATGTGTTTGTGGTTAAACAGGATGTTATTAGTTTAAAATAAAAAAAAATTGAAAATTTTTGAAGGAATACGCCGAAACCCTCACGGCTGAACAAACAAAAATGGTGTTAACATGTCAAAAATAAATGTTTTGTTAATCATGGGGGTGTTTGTGTGCTAAACAGAGAATGTGAAGCAGAAAATGGATGGCGAGATAAAGCTATCTACATCGGTTTGTTAAATTTTCTTTAAAATGTTTTGGATTTTAGGGGGAGTAAAAATTTAAAAAATACAAAAACATTTAAACATTTGAAAAAAGTACAAAGACAAAAGAAAATTCAAAAGAGTTTTGTGTAAAAAGAGGAAATGATAGTACATCAGTAAGACAATCCCGGCATGGTAAAGAAATGGAAAGTTAAAACGTGATAAAGGTCTCACTGATGATATGCCAGTAGGTTTTTAGACATTTAGTAAATTGATTTCGAGATACAAACATAAAATCCATAACTTTCTTATCTCATGGGGAACATCTCTTGGATATATGGGCTTAGTACTCCGAAATTTCGTTTGAGAGATTGCCTGATTCTGAGATATTAGGTTTATACTTATTGATAGCTGGGGTATTATACTTGGTCTTCTGATTTTGCGTCAGTAATGGCCTAGACCTCGTATAATGCTTTTGCGCTTAAAACTTTCACTCCGCATAAAAATTGAAAAATATTGAAAGATATATATCAAGTGCAGTTGTAAAGAAGATTCCTAAGTGGAACACACCTTAAGTTGAGCCTTCATCTCTTTAACCGAACGGAAGTTCTAACCTGAGCTCTGAAGGTCTCGCACTAACCTAGAGACAGATATCAATTAGGTATACTCACCTGTAAGACTGACTCTAGAGAATCTTGATACGTGAGTATATTCTGAGGTGGGACACGTGAATAAGTCAAGTTCTTAAAAAACTAATCTCGTATCTTGAATCAATTGAAATTTGTGTGAAAATTTAAGCGGATCAGTATACTGTAATCTAAGTCAATCGTTTAGAACTTAAAGTTTATATAGATCAACGGTTAGTGATGTGTCATAAACTGATATGATCCTCTGATACGAACTCAACAAAAATATGTCTGTAAATATTTCATTATTGCATTTCATTACATAAAAATCACAAAAAGATTTTCAGTGTTTTTTAGCATAAACTTTGTAAAATACAAAAAGATTTTGTTTCACTTTATGTTTCGACAACCGATGTTTGAAAACTTAGTTTCAAAATATAAGTATGCTGAACATGTCTTAGAAAATAACAAGTTCACTAATTTGAAAATTGAGGTTTTGTAATGAAAAATCAAAAACAGTTTGTAATTGTCTCCAAGGTCATTAACTTGGACTTTGTAGATAATCAGATAATTCAAAGTCATTAAATTGAACTTGAATATTTGAAGATACCCTGTTGGATGGTTCATTTTTTTTTATTCTATTTGACTAACTCTATCGTATACCTAACTTAGCGAATGGATGCCATTATTGGTGAAATAGTCTTCAAGACATTTAGGGACAGAGTTATGGATCAGTCAACCTACGAGCAAGCATGATAAATTATACGTTTGCATGACCCACCTTACACTACAAGAGACGTACTCCATTTTATGATAGTTTTCTTGCGTATACAAAATCTCTGCACTAACTCTTGCACCCACTCATGATTATTGATGGCTAGTATGTCCGCTCCCTATCATTGGCTTAGAGCAAACCTTCACACCCGTACCACAACAACGTTACGTTCTCGCTCCCCATGACGAGCCACTGAAACGAACCACTCTCTAGCTTAGAGAATTTAGAAGGCTAGACTCCTGATCACTGGTGATCACTCCACGAAACCTTGAGAATAGTGGTGTCATGTTGATACGGTTATACTTTCTTGAATGCGTTTACACGTCTTTCCTTGGAACCTCATGAATACGCAGACTTACTTTGGACTCAATTGCACGACTTAAGGAAACCCCCGGACTTGGTTACTTACTTGATGAAACACACACACCTAAGCTCATGGATTTAGGTAAATTGTCCCTCCTTCACATGGGGGCGAATCCAACGGTTCCTAGTGGGAGTCACAGTGAAACTTAACGCTACACAATTGTACAATAACCATGCCGCTATGTTAAGTTCTTGTTCTGATTGATTTAACCCCGTGACAACAATATGTAGTCAAAGACATACTTTATCTTAACTATACCCAACTGGCGCGCAGCCAGCTGTACATTCAATATCGAGTAAACCCTTGATGTGGATTCTTAAACGCTTACCCACCGAATGAGACTACTCTTTCTTATGTTGCCACACCAATGCATGATATACTTTTGGGATTCAGTGATCCTAACAACAATCCCCGCGGACACATGCTTGGATAAGTTACACTCTACGAATATTACTCGATGAGCAATGGTTACACATGTGATGATACCACAAGTACTGATCTTTGAACTTGATACGACCGATATGGATTCTCAGACTCGACGTTCGAACCTAGTCTAACTAAATGAATGTGTCACTTGCTCTCATCGACGACACTCTGATCTACTCCAAGAGTCAGGAGGAACACGAGCAGCATCTATGACTTATCTTGGAACTCCTTCGAACAGAGCAACTGTATGCAAAGTTCTCGAAAAGCGACTTCTGGCTTCGCGAAGTCCATTTCCTAGGCCACGTAGTGAACAAGGGTGGGATACACGTTGATCCATCCAAGGTAGATTCGATTAAGAACTGGCCTGCACCCCGTACACCAACAGAAATCCGCCAATTCTTGGGTTTGGCTGGCTACTATAGAAGGTTCATCAAGGACTTCTCCAAGATTGCACAGCCCCTCACCTCACTAACTCAGAAAGGCGTTATCTACCGTTGGGGTAATGCACAGGAAACGGCGTTTCAACACTTAAAGGATAGACTTTGTAGCGCACCTATCCTCTCATTGCCTGAAGACACAAACGATTTTGTGGTTTATTGCGTCGCATCCATTCAGGGACTTGGATGTGTGCTGATGCAACGTGACAAGGTTATTGCTTATGCGTCACGTCACACTACGCATGACTTAGAATTGGGAGCAGTGGTTTTTGCTCTTAAGATATGGAGACATTACCTGTACGGTACCAAGTGCGATCAAGTACCATCCGGGCAAAGCCAATGTTGTGGCCGACGCCCTCAGTCGAAAGGATACTATACCTAAGCGCGTGCGAGCATTACAAATTACCATCCAGTCTAGTCTTCCTGCACAGATATGAGATGCTCAGGTAGAAGCATTGAAACCAGAAAACGTCAGGGCTGAAGCCCTACGCGGCTCAAGGAAACGGGTAGAACAAAAGGAAGACGGCGCCTACTACGTAACAAGACGCATCTGGGTTCCACTCTATGGCAACCTACGAGAGCTTGTGATGGATGAAGCACATAAGTCTCGTTACTCGGTACATCCTGGTTCGGATAAGATGTACCACGATCTCAGAACTACGTATTGGTGGCCTAGCATTCAAGCCGCTCCGTTTGAGGCATTGTACGGGCGTAAATGCCGATCACCTCCTTGTTGGGCAGAGGTTGGCGACAGCCGGATCACAGGCCCAGAACTTGTGGTAGACACAACAGAAAGGATTGCTCAAATACAACAACGAATGGCGGCAGCTCGTGACCGTTAGAAACGCTACGCTGATAAGCGTAGGAAACCACTCGAGTTTCAAGTTGGGGATTGAGTGCTACTCAAAGTTTCACCCTGGAAGGGTGTGGTTCGCTTTGGAAAAAGGGGGCAAACTTAATCCGCGATATGTCAGACCGTTCGAAATCATCGAGAAAATAGGCAAAGTGGCCTACAGACTAAACCTACCAGCAGAACTCAGTGGAGTTCACAATGTTTTCCACGTGTCGAATCTGAAGAAGTGTCTGTCAGATGAGACCCTCATAGTTCCTTTGAAGGAGCTCACTATCGACGATCAGTTGCGATTCGTCGAGGAACCAGTAGAGATTACTGACTGAGATGTTAAGATTCTCAAGCACACCAGAATACCTCTTGTTCGAGTTCGTTGGAACTCCCGTCGTGGCCCAGAGTTTACCTGGGAACGAGAAGACCAAATGAAACACAAATATCCCCAGTTGTTCGAGAAAAGTGAAACCACTGCTGAGGCCGAAGCTACTGCGGAATTTCGGGACGAAATTCCAAACCAACATGGGGATGATGTGACACCCCACACAAAAAAAACGCTCAACAACACTAGCTTCTTCAGTGACTGTATGCTAAATTTCGGGACAAAATTTCTTTCAACTTGGGGATGATGTGACAACCCGTAACTTCGAGGTAAAAACTCATTTGTTTCGTTTTTAAAAATCAAACCTTATACTTATTTTATTTGATGGACTAATTATATATTATCTAAATTATAGTATGCAAATGAATATTTGAAACTAAGTCTATATCATGCTGAACCAACCCGAACCGTTTGAACCATGACATAACTCTCGTAACTCGAAACTCCTGAGGTTCGAATTATGGCATATAATAATGATATACTTATTCATGGCATAAATTTATACATTAGTAATTGAAAAAAAAATAATAAATAATAATAATACTAATTATAATAACAAAACAGCAACCGTGCATCCACTCCTCTTGTTCCTATAATCACGACCGATAACCCCTAGCCCATTACACTTGTGTGCGGCCCATGAACACATTCCCAATCCAAATCGCTTTAGTGGTTTTATAAAATACGTTTTTTTTAGATGCATGTATTATACTTTCCCTTGGTGTTCACTTTCCCCTACGCCGTAAACCCTAACTGAAGTGCCAAAAACTGCCGACCGCAACCCCTGTTCGACGTCCGTTGACTCCGGAACAATCACCCAAGGCCACCACTGCAACTGGTAAGTGCCGCACACTCCATAGCCTCGTAGTAAAGTTTCGTTGTATCGGTTTCGGTTCGACCTCGACGTTAAGCCTTTCAAGAAAATAGGGTTATACATGAAGCTACGGTTAGTTTTATGTGTGTCCTAATATGAAAAAGTTAATTATATGTGAATAAGTATGTGTATGAAAACTGTCTTGGTAAATATAGGTACAATGATATGTATGAACACATGCGACTTGGTATGGGAAACTGTGTTGTGAATATTAGGAATATGAATGATCTGTGTGTAGTAGCATATACAAGTTTTAAGTATGTGCATGAATGAATGCATGTGTAGGTGTGTCCACAAAAAAAAAGGGAATAAATGCTTTGGCTTTCTGGGGCATGCATGTATATGATGGCATATATGTCCTGGTACAGGAGCGGCTGTGCATGGGAAATTATTGAACACTATACACAACTAAATCTATATGAGTGTCATGGTTGAGTAGGATTGCATTTTTATATATATAAATATATATAATCCTACATGATGTGTGAAGCTTCTGTTTATGTGGATCATTATTGGAGAGATGTTAGTGTTACTTGTATGATAATTTGGTTATTATTATATTTAGCGGGGCCCAAATCTAAAAGTCAAGGCGATAACTTGAAACCGTACAGCGACCTTCTGATTAGACGTCTAATAATGAGATAATATTTATATCAGGGCTTATCGAACCTAGAAGCTCTTATACCTGTTTACTTGTCGCTATGCACCCAAAGGTGAGTTCACACTCCTAAGGCATGGGATTCCCGGTGGGTTGGGAATGGGATTTAATAACTACTCGTACTATCATTACTATTAAACTACTTTTTACTGTCCTCAGATTGAAGGGCACATGCGTAAAACCTACATACACTCATACTTACTACTGTCCTCGGATTGAAGGGCACGTGCGTAAAACCTACGTACACTCATACTCGCTACGGTCCTTGGATCAAGAAGGGCACGTACACTCATACTCGCTACAGTCCTTGGATCAAGAAGGGCACGTACACATACAACTAGTCTAGTAACATACAACATGGGAAGCCCCCACTATTCATCGCAAACATGTTCGGGGAACCGCGGTACGGATTAATACGATACACATGGGAAGCCCCCACTAATCTTCGCAAACATGTCTGGGAGACCGCGATACGAATTAATACGATACATGGTTTACAAAACGAACATATGATTTACGAAACGAATGCTATAACTAAACACCCAACTGTGAACTCGCTCAACTTTGTTGTTGACTCGTTGTTACATGCCTTGCAGGTCGTTAGGTACTCATGGAGCTTGCACAGGGAGGCGCAGTCGTTGTGGGACATGGCAGTGTGTGCTATGCTAAAAACATTATTTTATTTTGTACTTAATACTTACATTGGGTTTACAATTATGCTTCCGCTAAACACTTACTACTTTTTTGATTTGAAACACCTTTCATATTGTGTGGTTGATTTTACTTATTACTTGTTATGTTCAATATGATTGGTGGCTTGATCCAGGTCAGTCACGCCTCCAAGCGGCGATACTCCGCATGTGGATTTTGGGGGTGTGACAGATTGGTATCGGAGCCATTGGTTATAGTGAACTTGGTTTTAATAAAGTGAAAAAGTTTTTGTTAAAACCAGACTATACCTGTACAGTGCTCAACGATCCACAACGACGCTTCGCTCCACGTGCAAGACTCAATACTTTAGGTAATGTTATTTAAGTTGATATTGCCTACCTGCTAGGGTACTTTTGCATGATGTGTTGTCTATGGTATAATTATTAGAACAGTAGCATGTTGCCTATTATCCCTACTGCGCCCCATGTGGCATACAAACGTTTAACTACTTGACAAGAGGTGGTCAAACCCCTTTCTAATTACTTGTCACCCTGCTACGACCGTTTATGCATTCTATCTATTTGTACGCTTATCTCGACATGACGTCGCCAGTTGACCATCCGTACATCTGGCTTGTACGCCAACAACCACATAGAACAGAACCGGCTCAAATGAACTTGGGTTTAGGAGAACTACACCCACGCATCCTGTTGACGAACCTTATCATCTCCACTGGTCGTCCCTACCATAAATGAAGCAGCCACAATTACACTCGTACGTCGTTTTGCAAACTAGCAACCCTACCAACCAAATTCTGTTTTGGACAAGTGTTATACCCTTGTGACCGTGATGCAACGAACTTCTCTTTTTTGTGCCATGCCGCCATGTACCACTACTGGAAATTGCTTCTAGACAGCAGGTTAACTGGTTGAAATTTTCGATTATCGATGGACCCTGTTTACACTCGATCCTTCGTATGAACCTCAGTAACTCCCTGTTATTTCGAATGGCAACCAATTTAATGAAATGCCAACAACCATACCACGACTTTTCCCAAACGCGAGACTATCTTACTACCCTGTTGGATGGTTCATATTTTTTATTCTATTTGACTAACTCTATCGTATACCTAACTTAGCGAATGGATGCCATTATTGGTGAAATAGTCTTCAAGACATTTAGGGACAGAGTTATTGAAGGATCGTATACGGACCCGAACGAGTCGTTCAGAGGTGTTCCACTCAGTTTCAGGTGCGGAATAACAAGAAACCGAGGTAGAAATAGCTGAATCTTCTTTTAATCTACTGATTCTATTGATTTGACAAACGATTACAGCTTGATCTTTACACCGGCAGCACTTCGGTATGGAATACAAGGAGATCACTTATTAGGTTTCGCTCAAATGACCACCTATTTATAGAGTTAGTGGTTCTGCTCCAAGGGACATGACACATGAGCGAAACCTCATGTGTCCATAAAAGCGAAACCCAATCTAATTAAGATCCTATGAGCGAAATCAACAAATATGTATACACTTTTGTCTTCTAGTGAAACATGCAATTCTAATTTCATTTGCATGTTATCTTCAAGTGAGTTTGTTGGAATGATGATGCAAGCATTATGTCATTTGGATGATGTCATCATCAAGAATGATGACTTCATTCTTGTTCCAAACCGCAACGAACCGAAGACTCGATGTAAGACAAAGACGACAGATGTGTGCACCAACAGACTCCCCCTCAGATGTTGATGAGTCTCACATGTCGAGTCTTTGCATCTTCAGTCTTGATTAGTCTTTGAGCTTCATTCTTTCTCTCAAAATTAACAGACTCCCTCTTGCAATGTGCTGGCATTCCGTTAGTTCTTCAGCATCATCTGCTTCAGGATCGTAATCTGGCTGGTTCTTTCTGAGGTTGTTCCAAGATCATAACCTGGCTCTCATCCAGCTCAAGATCATCAATCCAACTCATACTTAAACCTGCACAAACTCACTCTACCTAAAAGTAAATTTTACGCATTTAACAATTCAACGTATGCACTAATACTGACTCTTCCTCAAAAATAACTCAATAAACTTGATGAATCATTTTAAAATTTGATCATTTTTCTTTTCAAAACACATTTTCCCAAACCATTTGTTCATCATGTCTAGCACTTGGAATTTTGACAATCAGCTCTCCAACATCAGTTGTCGAAAATCTTTTTGAGTTTTACAAAATTTATGCTAAAACACTCCGAAAATCTTTTTGGATTTTTTTTAATATAAAGAAATGTAATGCAGTAAAGAAATATTTACAGACAATATTTCTGTGAGTTCGTGCAAGAGGATCATATCAGTTTTTGACAAGTCACAAGTACCGTTGAGCTTAGTTACACATTAAGAATTAAACAATTCACTTAGATTGCCGATATACTGATCCACTTAAATTTTCACACAAATTTCAACTGATTCAGGATATGGTTTAGGTGTATTAAGGACTTAAACTCATTCATGTGTCCCACCTCTTGAATATACTCCCGTATCCAGATCCCAATATTCAGTCTTACAGGTGAGTATACCACGGATGATATTTGTAAGGGGTTAAATTGCGAGGGCCGTGAGAGCTCAGGTCGATCTTTCGATACGCAGAGAGATGACGGCTTCGACTTTTGGTGGGTCCCCTTTAGAGGATCTTTTGAATTACAACAGCAATGACTATCAATTTTATTGTTTCATCAATTTGCTGAGGGCGGCGCTATATTTCAAGCAAGCAGAAAGTATTCTCCGGGGACTAGGCCATTGCTTCCGCAAAATCAGAAGTCCCGGGATAATACCCCAGATATCACTGAGCATAAAGACCTAGTATCTCAGAAAGAGGGACCTTTCAAACGAGATTTCAGGGGTTACCTATATATCCAAGTAGTGTTCCCCACGAAATAAGCAAGTTTGAATTTAATTTATATCCCGAAAAAGCTTACTAAATGTGTAAAAACCTATCGGCATATCATCAGTGAGACCGTTTAATGCTATTTAATCATTACAATTCTTTAGCATACTGTGACTGTCTACTGATGTACTATCATTTCCTCTTCTTTGACACTAAAACTCATTTTTGATTTTATCATGTTTTTGCCTTTTTCAAATTTTCTAATGTTTTTGGATTTTCAGAAATTTTCTACTCCCCCTAAAATGCAAACACATTAAAGGAAATTTGAAAATAAACTGTACAATAAACTTGACAAACTGATATCAAATCGCCTCAATTCGCCATCCACTAGGCATAAACAATCAGAACTTCCCCCTTTCACAAAACTATTTTCTCATTATGATTTCAAAACACTTAAGTTTGTTTTAATCAAAATGATTTTTCCGGAAAATAAATTTTGTTGATTTTATCACTTGTAAAATTAGGGGTTTGGTTTATCATTTTGTCCATTCAATCTCTTATATCAGGATTACATCAAGTTCAAACTAATGACCTTGAGTAATTACTTTGTCAGAATCAACCTCTCACCACTTGTAAGAATATCCAAAACATATAACCACATGTAGGAATAAAACATCTACACAAACCATTTTACCAAACAAGATGCCGATTCCTGCTTTGCACTTACCAACCTGGAAGCTCCGGCAAGTCACACTTATCCTGTAAAAATTAAACACATTTAAAATCTTTCACAAAATCTATCTTAACAAGAATGATGCCGATTCCTGATCCACGATTACAAACTTGGGATCTCCGGCGTAGTCCTAAGACTTCAAGGGAAACAGACTTCCATCCAAGTCTTTTCAGACTTGATGGCTTTCAATTCTTGCGCAGTAGGGTTGTAAGTTGCCTTTTTAGTTGCATAAAAATCTTTAACCCCCTTAGCTTTCCCATTCAACATTTTCCCAAAAAATTTCTTAACACTTCCATTGAATGTTTTCTCGACATCAAACTTAGTTTTCTCCGTGTAAAACTGATTCGAGATATCAACCTTGCCAACTTTCTGTTTAACTTCTTCAAATTTCAGTGATGGAAACTCATCATCATTCACTGAAATTTTCATCTCAACCTGTGGCTCTTCTGGCTTTGTGGAACCAGATTCATCGCCGACATTCACATCAACCTTCTTAACAACCCACACTTGGTTGTCATTCTCTTTCTTTTTATAAAAATTCTTTTTAGAACACTCACCAACCTCATAAGTTGAGTTTTCAAAAATTTTAAGTCTGTCGGTTGGTGGTTCAATATCAACAACCTTTTCTTTCAATTTCTGAGAAACTCCCTGTTTTGTTTTAGCATTTTTCTGACAGTTCCATGCAATGTGACCAGTTTCATTGCACTTGTAACAGGTACGAGTTTCTTTTTGATAAAACACTTCAGTTCCATTCTTCTTCTTTTCAGCAAGAAATTCTTGATTTGACTATCTCCAGAATGATTTCTTCTGTTCCTCTTCTGCACCTCCACCTGACACAAATTCTGTTTTTGTTTTAGAATTTTTCAAATTTTTATGATTTTCTGGTGGAATAAATCCAAGACCTTTCTTTTTGTAGCTACGATTTTGGTTTTGTTTCTTTTGAAAACCAGAACCAGAATTGTAACCCTTTTTCTTGTTTAGAGGTTGTTGAACTCTTGAAGTGTACTTTTTAGGTTTTTCAGTAAGATTTAAATTTTTTATTTCAGAAATATTAATTTCTGTCATTTTGAAAACCTTTTTGATCATGTTAAAACGAACACTTCTTATTGGAAACTCTTTGTCAGAGTATAATTTGTCCGAATCATTTAAAGTGTATGCAACTTCAAATGCTTCATCATCCAAATTTGCTTTTGATAACAAAAATTCTTTACTGTAAGACCGTTTGACCGACGACTTTGGACTGTTGACTGACGAATTTGACCCTCCAGACTCAGACTTTGACTCGGACTCCTCCTCAGTATCCAACACCTGATCGACCACCTTTTTGATTAACTCAGACTCATGATCAGTATCGGACGAGGTTAACGTGACATCAATGTTATCTGGTAAAACGTCAGTTGTGTCGGATTTTTACTTTATATTGACTGCTTTTTCAAGTTGCTCCTCGTTTGGTTTTCTAGGAGAATACCCTTCCCAAATTGGAGGCGGACACTTGTTATAGCTAACAGTCGGTTTCTTACCACTATCTTTCTTTTTCTTTGGCTTCTCATCTTGAAAAGCTTCCATACCTGCAACAGTTGGGTAAATACGATCAATGAGATAATCAGAACTATAATAACTTTGTAATAAACGTCTAATTCTCTCATTCTCGATCTTTTCTGTCTCCAACTCTTGCTTCCACTTAGCACTTTCTTCGATGTAAAAGTTTATAGCTTTCTGCTTTGTCATCATTACAGCATTCATCATCGTTAGTGCTTATTCTCTTTCTGAATTTGTCTTTTGGAGACCAGTTACTGTTTTGTTCAAGACATCATAAGATTCTTTCACATAGTTAAGGTTGAACAGTAACTGCTCTTTCTTCTTCTCATATTCAGCAATGATGTCGTCTTTTACAGTACATTCCTTGCAAGCTTCCAACACTTTATGCAAGGCTTTACAACTTCAACAATCTTCTCAATCTCAATTGTCTTTATCACTTCAATCACTTTTTCTTCTTCTTTCACCTTCTCAGTTTCAATCATCTTCTCAACAACACCTTCAACATTCTCTTTCTGAACAACACTTTCAGCCTTCATTTCCTGTTGTTCTTTTGCAACTCTTTTCTCCTTCAGCTTCTCCATGCGATCTGCAAAATAGAAATGAAAACTTTTAGGAGAAAGATGAAATTTTGCAACATTTATGTGTTTTTTCTTCCTCATTATCACAGCTACTATCAACTGGTGATTGATCAAACTGTGCAGACTTTTCAGAACTAGTATCTGATAATCCAGAATCAGATGGTGTTTGATCAAATACAACTTCCTTTTCTGAAGTAACAACATTTTGTACACTCTCATCTGAACTTTGTAGACTTTCATCAGCACTTTCTGAACTTTCAACAGAAACAACAGACTCTTCATCCACACTCTTTATAGTCACTCCAATAGACTTCATCCATGTGGTAAACATGTCTGGTTCTCTGACAATTTTAGCAATGAAAGCTTTAAAATTCCCATTCTCATCTGCAAACATATTCCAGCTGAAGCCTTCAGGTAGCCTCTCATCATCTTGATCGACTATGCATGCTTTGCTATCAGGAGAGATATAATTGTTCCAGTCAAAATCCACCGCACACGCTCTTTTTGAATCCTCGATTCTTCTACCATGAGCCGTCTGTGAGTCTTGTGATTGACCAACCTGCTGATAAATGGCTTTCCGGTACTAATCATCTTTTCCAAACGGATTCTGAGCTCCACTAGCTTCCTTGTTCTTGCATTCCCGTTTGAAATGGCCTTTCTCCCTGCATTGAAAACAAGTAACTTTAGATTTATCAAAACCTAAAGTAGATACATGAGCATCAAGAAAGTCATTTCTTCCGGTAATCGTTTTGAACTTTTCAGTACGTCTAAGAACACTTGCTAGACACCATTTGATATCCATCAGTTCCATCTCTTCGGCGTCTATTTGATCGTAATCCTCTTTGGTGAGCATAGGATTTCCGATCCGACCTGCAACTAGACCTTCATACGATAACAACACAGAACCAAGTAGAGCCATGTGGTCTTTAGCAGTGTCTTCTGAAAAACTTTGACCTTCTGGAAGATTTAGAGCGATGTTGCACTGAATCACATAAGCATTTCCTGTCTTTGTGCTTTGAGACTGAAAGCTTTCTGATGAACTCTTTGGATTAACACTCGGATATAATGAGAAACCACTGCTGCTTTTGTTTGAACTTTGATCAATCTTTTCTGTAGAATCCCCAACACTAAACGCAGTCTGAATTTTCGGACTTCTCTCAGCTTCTGGAACCGGAACACTTCCTTTGTAATACATTTTTACATCCTGTTGACCACTTGAATTGTTCATTCTCGCAATCTTCTGCTGTTCCAAATCTTGACCGTCAATCTTTTCGATAAAATGACCAATTGTTAACCCATCATAAACCCTTGTGTTTTTCAGGATCATCAAATAAGTTCCCCACTCTTTTTGCGGTAACGCATCAGCTAATTTGTCTACCCACTCTTTAGACTCCTTTTTTATACTAAGCATTGACATAGATCGCACAAGGTGACAATATCTTTCAATCAGCTTCTTTGTGTCTTCACCCGGTAGACTGCTGAACAAATCAAACTCTTTCTTTAACAGTGCCTTCTTGCTTTTAATCATATTCAGAATCGAAGAATTTCTCAAACAAACGGGTTCTCCTCGTAACACACCTTAATCACCTTAAAACAAACAAACAAACACTTATCAGTTTAAACACTATTAAACAACTGATACTCGGACTGGTGAATATTTTGTGCGAACTGAATTTGATGTCAAACCGTGCGAACTGCAATGACCCGGATCAATCTCAACAACCTGACCTTACTCCAAACAATCTGACAAGATTCAAACAAACTTGACCTTTGTATGATCAAACCGTGAGACTTGTACCTTTGACACACCGATTTATTCGACTTTGACACACAAAACAAATCTCTATTACTTGCAAATTGACAAATCTTGATATTAATCTGATTGGGCCGAACTCTTTTTATCAAACAAGCATTGGGCCTCTAACTTTCTTGAGCTAATACATGCACACACAATTCAAATGAATTTCCAAGTCCACTAAACCGACAATCTTTTGTTATATTAAACTATGATTGGGCCGCAAGTTCCTATAATATCACATGAAAATTGTCGGTTTTCAACAACACTTAGCCGACAACATATCTGAACATGCAATATCACATGTATACTCAACCCAATTTTCAAAACTCAATGATTGGACCGAATTATCCACTTAACCAACACACAATTTTAAAAACTGAAAAATTTATCCTTTGCATGCAAACTAGTTCATGATAACATGTTTCGACACCAATCCGAGATATAAAATTTATCAGCAATCACATACAACCGATTTAAACCACATGATCTCTTATTCTCAATGTACTGACACCTTGTCGTGTTTCAGGTCATCGATGAGCGGAATCAGACTTTGATCATTATGAGCGAAACCTTATGTTCCAAAAAGCGAGATCCCTTAATTTTGTGTCACAAGAGCGAAACTACTAATGTTCAAATGAGCGAAACTACTGATGTTCAAATAAGCGAAACCCTGATGTTCAAATGAGCGAAACTACAAGGTAACTTTGAGCAAAACCCCTCAATATGTGACACACGAGCGAAACTAGATGTTCAAATAAGCGAAACTACACTATGTCCGTAAAAGCGAAATCTAGTCCGAAGGTAATTTGGTCCATTTTTAAGTCGATTTAAGATGTGAAACTTTCGAGGATTTGTTAATGTACAATTTTACACAGTCTGTAAAAATTTGAAACAGTTTTGACCGTTAAATCTCGTTGAACTGATGAAAGAAGGTGTAGAATATAGAAAAAACAATGAAATTCAGCCGTAATCTGTAGAACTCCTCCTCCTGAGCTCTGATACCACTTGAAGGATCATATACGGACCCGAACGAGTCGTTCAGAGGTGTTCCACTTAGTTTCAGGTGCGGAATAACAAGAAACCGAGGTAGAAATAGCTGAATCTTCTTTTAATCTACTGATTCTATTGATTTGACAAACGATTACAGCTTGATCTTTACACCGGCAGCACTTCGGTATGAAATACAAGGAGATCACTTATTAGGTTTCGCTCAAATGACCCCCTATTTATAGAGTTAGTGGTTCCGCTCCAAGGGACATGACACATGAGCGAAACTCCATGTGTCCATAAAAGCGAAACCCAATCTAATTAAGATCCTATGAGCGAAATCAACAAATATGTATACACTTTTGTCTTCTAGTGAAACATGCAATTCTGATTTCATTTGCATGTTATCTTCACGTGAGTTTGTTGGAATGATGATGATGGCATTATGTCATTTGGATGATGTCATCATCAAGAATGATGACATCATTCTTGTTCCAAACCGCAACGAACCAAAGACTCGATGTAAGACGAAGACGACAGATGTGTGCACCAACAGTTATGGATCAGTCAACCTACCAGCAAGCACGATAAATTATACGTTTGCATGACCCACCTTACACTACAAGAGACGTACTCCATTTTATGATAGTTTTCTTACGTATACAAAATCTCTGCACTAACTCTTGCACCGACTGATGATTATTGATGGCTAGTATGTTCGCTCCCTATCATTGGCTTAGAGCAAACCATCACACCCGTACCACAACAACGTTACGTTCTCGCTCCCCCATGACGAGCCACTGAAACGAACCACTCTCTAGCTTAGAGAATTTAGAAAGCTAGACTCCTGATCACTGGTGATCACTCCACGAAACCTTGAGAATAGTGGTGTCATGTTGATACGATTATACTTTCTTGAATGCGTTTACACGTCTTTCCTTGGAACCTCATGAATACGCAGACGTACTTTGGACTCAATTGCACGACTTAAGGGAACCCCCGGACTTGGTTACATACTTGATGAAACAAACACACTTAAGCTCATGGATTTAGGTAAATTGTCCCTCCTTCACATGGGCGCGAATCCAACGGTTCCTAGTGGGAGTCACAGTGAAACTTAACGCTACACAATTGTACGATAACCATGCCGCTATGTTAAGTTCTTCTTCTGATTGATTTAACCCCGTGACAACAATATGTAGTCAACGACATACTTTATCTTAACTATACCCAACTGGCGCGCAGCCAGCTGTACATTCAATATCGAGTAAACCCTTGATGTGGATTCTTAAACGCTTACCCACCGAATGAGACTACTCTTTCCTATGTTGCCACACCAATGCATGATATACTTTTGGGATTCAGTGATCCTAACAACAATCCCCGCGGACACTTGCTTGGACAAGTTACACTCTACGAATATTACTCGATGAGCATTGGGTTATACATGTGATGATACCACAAGTACTGATCTTTGAACTTGATATGACCGATATGGATTCTCAGACTCAACGTTCGAACCCAGTCTAACCAAATGAATGTGTCACTTGCTCTCATCGACGACACTCTGATCTACTCCAAGAGTTAGGAGGAACACGAGCAGTATCTACGACTTATCTTGGAACTCCTTCGAACAGAGCAACTGTATGCAAAGTTCTCGAAAAGCGACTTCTGGCTTCGCGAAGTCCATTTCCTAGGCCACGTAGTGAACAAGGATGGGATACACGTTGATCCATCCAAGGTAGACTCGATTAAGAACTGGCCTGCACCCCGTACACCAACAGAAATCCGCCAATTCTTGGGTTTGGCGGGCTACTATAGAAGGTTCATCAAGGACTTCTCCAAGATTGCACAGCCCCTCACCTCACTAACTCAGAAAGGCGTTATCTACCGTTGGGGTAATGCACAGGAAACGGCGTTTCAGCACTTAAAGGATAGACTTTGTAGCGCACCTATCCTCTCATTGCCTGAAGACACAGACGATTTTGTGGTTTATTGCGACGCATCCATTCAGGGACTTGGATGTGTGCTGATGCAACGTGACAAGGTTATTGCTTATGCGTCACGTCAACTTAACGTTCACGAAAAGAACTACACTACGCATGACTTAGAATTGGGAGCAGTGGTTTTTGCTCTTAGGATATGGAGACATTACCTGTACGGTACCAAGTGCACCATTTACACCGATCATAGGAGTCTCGAGCATATCTTCAGATAGAAGGAGTTGAACATGCGACAACGTCGATGGGTCGAGCTATTGAATGATTACGAATGTGCGATTAAGTACCATCCGGGCAAAGCCAATGTTGTGGCCGACGCCCTCAGTCGAAAGGATACTATACCTAAGCGTGTGCGAGCATTAAAACTTACCATCCAGTCTAGTCTTCCTGCACAGATATGAGATGCTCAGGTAGAAGCATTGAAACCAGAAAACGTCAGGGCTGAAGCCCTACGCGGCTCAAGGCAACGGGTAGAACAAAAGGAAGACGGCGCCTACTACGTAAAAAGACGCATCTGGGTTCCACTCTATGGCAACCTACGAGAGCTTGTGATGGATGAAGCACATAATTCTCGTTACTCGGTACATCCTGGTTCGGATAAGATGTACCACGATCTCAGAACTACGTATTGGTGGCCTAGCATTCAAGCCGCTCCGTTTGAGGTATTGTAAGGGCGTAAATGCCGATCACCTCCTTGTTGGACAGAGGTTGGCGACAGCCGGATCACAGGCCCAGAACTTGTGGTAGACACAACAGAAAGGATTGCTCAAATACGACAACGAATGGCGGCAACTCGTGACCGTCAGAAAAGCTACGCTGATAAGCGTAGGAAACCACTCGAGTTTCAAGTTGGGGATCGAGTGCTACTCAAAGTTTCACCCTGGAAGGGTGTGGTTCGCTTTGGAAAAAGGGGGCAAACTTAATCAGCGATATGTCAGACCGTTCGAAATCATCGAGAAAATAGGCAAAGTGGCCTACAGACTAAACCTACCAGCAGAACTCAGTGGAGTTCACAACGTTTTCCACGTGTCGAATCTGAAGAAGTGTCTGTCAGATGAGACCCTCATAGTTCCTTTGAAGGAGCTCACTATCGACGATCAGTTGCGATTCGTCGAGGAACCAGTAGAGATTACTGACCGAGATGTTAAGATTCTCAAGCACACCAGAATACCTCTTGTTCGAGTTCGTTGGAACTCCCGTCGTGGCCCAGAGTTTACCTGGGAACGAGAAGACCAAATGAAACACAAATATCCCCAGTTGTTCGAGAAAAGTGAAACCACTGCTGAGGCCGAAGCTACTGCGAAATTTCGGGACGAAATTCCAAACCAACGTGGGGATGATGTGACACCCCACAAAAAAAACGCTCAACAACACTAGCTTCTTCAGTGACTGTATGCTAAATTTCGGGACGAAATTTCTTTCAACTTGGGGATGATGTGACAACCCGTAACTTCGAGGTAAAAACTCATTTGTTTCGCTTTTAGAAATCAAACCTTATACTTATTTTATTTGATGGACTAATTATATATTATCTAAATTATAGTATGCAAATGAATATTTGAAACTAAGTCTATATCGTGCTGAACCAACCCGAACCGTTTGAACCATGACATAACTCTCGTAACTCGAATGTCACACCCCGACCACGTATAACATACAAAACGTGGCGGAAAACGTCGGGGAGTGTTGTAACAGAATTAATTGTTTCATAACCGTGGCATACAAAGTTGTATTTTATTTATCAACATAAGAGTTACATTGTCTTAAACAGGAAATACAGAGTTTATAACATAATTAAACAAAGTCTATCTTCATTTTAAGTCTCTAAGGCATAGGTCCTCCCTAGTGTCACGATCATCATCCTATGGAAAAGCTCCTGAAAACACATGTGAAAATAGGTACGTCAGCATAAAAATGCCTGTGAGATACATAGGTTTGTGAAAATAGGATTCATGACTTAAGTTTAAGAAATTGTTTAATAAAGTTTAGTCATGAACCTTGTAATTTGATTCGTTTTGTAAATCGTTTGAAAAACAATAAGTTCAGATGATATGTATAAATAAGAGAATAATGTATGGTTAAATGAATAACCATGTAAAATGAATTTGTATAAGATAAGTTGTTTGTAAACAATATCTTGTGAAAGATATGTTATTTGTATAAAATGTTATATGTATAAATTGAAATGATTTAAATAACGCTATGATATGTAATATAATACAAACACTTATATATAGGAAGTACCAGCGACGTATCCACCATGCTTGTATCATATTACTCACATCTCGTTACTTAAGTCACTTAAACAAACCACCAATGTATAAAGTCTATGTTTAAACCAATAGTCGAAAGTCCTTGTATAAACCATGTCAAATGTTTATAAGTCCAAAAGTAGTCAAGTAATGTGTATCAAATGTTATGTATTGTAAGTAAAGTATTGTCCCATAATCCAAATGTAGAAATGTACAAAACAAAGTATTTTGAATATATCAAAAAGTTATGTTTTGCAAAGTAATGCATGTTACATTGATACAAACATTTATGTGGTAAGTTAACGCATACATTCAAGCCTTGAGACAGTCGGATAACCCTTTCAGTCAAGGTTATCAAAAGAAATGTTTTCGGATTCAGTCATTCCTTACATCCAAACAAACCCGGGATGTTAGGAATGGGATTTGTCAAGTCCTATGGTACCAGTACTTACTACCGAGCGGCGTAGCTAATGTTAATGAACGTATAATAGTCTCGTTTGTGCAAACCAAATGTCATAGCAAAAGTGAACATGTTATATGAAAATAATGTACTAAGTATGCTAAGTTAACATACAAAGCAGAAAGTCATGTAAATCAATGTGCTAGCATGCTATCAGTCAACATACATAGCAGAAATGTAATGTAAAACAATGTACTAAGTATGCACACAATGGGCATACATAGCATGAAATGTAATGAAATCATGTACTATAAATGTACTAATAAACATAGCAAGTATATGATGTGAAAACCAGAAAGCATGAAAGTAACAAGTAGGCACATGTGTTTCACCCCAAAACAGTTTGAAAACAGTAAAAGAGGGGTCTATGTACTCACTTGAGATTGCTCAGAAGTCCTAAGATAACCACCAAGCAATGCTAGAGATCACGGAATCAAACGACACCTAATATAGATAACTATGTTAATAAACCGGACCTATATCGGAGGATCGGATAGAATGAGGGTTCGTAAACCAAACGAGTATGGAGACTCGTGTAATATGGTTTAACAAAGCCCACATACTAAAACGAAACCTAACCTAAGTGCTTGTGACCCATTACGACCCGTTTAGGTAGCTTATGCTACTTTAACGCGTCGTTCGCGTGAAACGCGTTTGGACCGCTTAACTAGTCCTATGAAAAGTAACATATGCCTTAACATGTCTAATATTGTTGTTAAATCAGTTTAGATGTCAAAAGTTATGTTACATATGTTTAAAATGAATTTTGGCATCAAAGGGGTATTTTGGTAATTTACCTAAGGCATATAAACTACCTATCATACAACTACTTAAACGAAGCGACCATAAGGTATAACCTCGGAAGGTTATTCCCTATATGCTATGGTCACCTAATGTATTTGGTCGGATCCTAATGATCGACCAAATGGGTCGGGTTCAAAGGTATAAGCGATTTATTAGATCGCTTACCCTTACGACCCTAGACAACGTGGTAATCAGTAGGCATAGTCACAAGGGACTATAACCATCGTGATTACAATCACGTTGCGAAGTTCAAACGAACTTCGCATTGACCATAAACTGGTCAACGCAGAAAGTCAAACAAAGTTTGACTTTCGGACTCGAAAAGCAATAAAAGAACGAAGGAATACTTACGAAGGGTCCCCGAATGCTAATCTAGATCAAAATAGCTCAGGTATGAAACAAAGGTTTCAACTTAGAGCACATTAGATTAGATTCTTGTGAGTTTGAAGAAAATGGGGGTGGGGTATTTATAGTATTTCCCGAACCGTTAAGATCGTTTCTTGAATAACGTGACCGAATCTCGTGCGTACACTTGTTGGAATGTTGTGGTGACTAAAAATGGCCCCTAATGAGCTGAAAGGGCAAGTGTGGGTTTGTGGTTGTGAGTTAAACAGCTGTAATCTGCTGACAAATCGATCTTATCTGATCTGGGACCCTAACAAGGGCCGCGTAAAGGACACACTGATCTTACGCGGGCCGCCTGGCCTGCACAGATCAGAAACAAGTTTGCATTTTGACAGCTTTGGTCCCTGTTGGTGTTTAAGCTTATTTCCGGCACTTCTAAGGCCCGTCAAGCCAACTTTAATGCCCTAAAATGATGCCTAAACATTGTGGACATGAAACATGCTCAAAAATATGTCGGATGTTGGTTCGTTTGGTCGTACGATCGCGATGATCGCTTAATTACGACGGAATGCGCATAAGCACGAAAAACGATCCAAATGACGCAACGAATGGATTTTTCTTATGCCAAACACTAAAATAAAATATTTTAGTGCTTACATAAATTTTTGGATGTCCGGATGTATTCAGAACGTGAGTTATGCGCAAAAGTGCAAACTTGTGCACTTTTTGACGCTTTTAGTCCCTGAATGACCCAAAAGTTTATTTTAGCACACCAAACCCCTCAAAGCCTATTTCTAAGCTACATAAAGAATATTTAAGGTGTTTTTAACTTATGGTCATGTTCCGGAATGTTCATTACTTGTTCAAATTGGCATACTTTCGCAGTTTGTCAAGTTTAGTCCCTGTAAACGAATTAACTTGTTTTTGCCATACCAAAGCCTTAAAAACTTATTTCTAAGTTATGTAAAGGTTAATTAAGGTATGTTAAGTATATGTTGATATTCCGGAGTATTTTTCGCTTTAAACTGGTTACGTTTATGCATCAGTTTGCGTATAAGTCTCTAGAAAGCGATGTAGAGGTTGAAATTGGATAAAAGTCAAAACATGAAAAATGTAAAACACAACCAAACAAACATTGGGATCAAATAACATTTTTTTATTGATAATAGAACTGTTCACAATGATTACAAGCACAGATGTTAAAGTCTCCCCTACTTGTGGAAATTTCGTCCCGAAATTTATTTAGAGGAAACTCGTGGGAAAAGATGCGGATATTTCACCTTCATTTGATCTTCGCGTTCCCAAGTAAACTCGTCTACGTTTAGCTTCCCAGTGAACTTTGACCAAAGGAATGCGCTTGAGTTTAAGCCACTTGACTTCACGTTCCATGATTTCCACTGGCTTCTCAACAAATTTCAGTGTTTTGTCAACACGAATTTCGTCAAGTGGTATGTGGAGGTTCTCATCAGCTAAACACCTTTTGAGATTGGACACGTGAAAAGTTGGATGAACATTTCCAAGTTCAGGAGGTAATTCAAGTCTGTAGGCTACCTTACCGATTCTTTCGACGATCTTGAATGGTCCAACATATCTAGGTGCAAGTTTTCCTTTCTTTCCAAATCTGATTACACCTTTCCAAGGTGAGACCTTAAGTAATACTCGATCACCGACTTGAAATTCCAAGGGCTTGCGTTTTGGATCCGCATAACTCTTTTGACGGCTTCTAGCTGTCTGAAGGTTATCACGAACTTTCTTAACCTTATCAGTTGTCTCTAAAATGAGGGCAGGTCCAGTAAGTTGAGCCTCGCCGATCTCATTCCAGCAGACTGGTGAACGACATTTTCGACCATAGAGAGCCTCGAAAGGAGCCATTTTGATGCTGGTGTGATAACTGTTGTTGTAGGAGAATTCAATTAACGGAAGATGTGAATCCCAACTACCACCAAAGTCGATCACACAAGCTCTAAGCATATCCTCTAGAGTCTGGATTGTTCTCTCAGATTGACCATCCGTTTGCGGATGATAAGCTGTGCTCAGATTAAGTTGGGTCCCCATAGCAGATTGCATGGTTCTCCAAAAATGAGAAGTCAAACGAGCATCTCTGTCAGAAATGATGTTCAAAGGAACACCATGTCGAGCCACAATTTCATCCACGTAGATTTTAGCAAGCCTGTCAGCAGGAAAATCCTCACGGATTGGCAAGAAATGCGCTGACTTAGTAAGACGATCAACAACTACCCAGATGGCATCATGACCTTTCTTTGTGCGTGGAAGTTTGGTAACAAGATCCATAGTAATGTTTTCCCATTTCCAAACTGGGATCTCTGGTTGCACCAATAAACCAGAAGGACGCTGATGTTCTGCCTTAACCTTAAGACAAGTAAGGCATTTTGATACGTATAAGGCAATGTCTTTCTTCATACCAGGCCACCAATAGTGAATACGAAGATCCTTATACATCTTATCTGAGCCAGGATGAATAGAATAACGAGACTTATGGGCTTCATCCATAAGCAAGGTGCGAAGGTTATCCTGGCTTGGGACCCACAAACGGTCCATGAAGTAATACGATCCATTGTCCTTCAGTTCTAGAGCAGGTGTTATGTGATAGGGAAATTCCTTATCCATTAAACTTTGTGAAACACAAAATTGTTGAGCCTGAGAAATGCGTGCTTGGATATCGGATCGAGCTTGAATAACAGATTGAACACATACACAATGAAGCTTAGTACGTTCCTTACGACTCAATGCATCGGCTACGACATTCGCCTTACCCGGATGGTAGCGAATTTCGCAGTCATAGTCGTTTAAAAGCTCAACCCAACGTCGTTGCCTCATGTTGAGTTCTTTCTGATTGAAGATATGCTGAAGACTTTTGTGGTCCGTGAAAACCACACATTTTGTACCGTACAAATAGTGTCTCCAGATCTTTAGAGCGAAAACAACTGCACCCAACTCAAGATCATGAGTGGTGTAGTTCTTCTCATGTATCTTCAACTGCCTCGATGCATATGCTATGACTTTATTCCTTTGCATCAGGACACAGCCAAGACCCAATTTAGATGCATCGCATTAAACAACAAAATCATCATTGCCCTCAGGCAAAGTCAGAACAGGCACGTCGCAAAGCTTCTGCTTCAAGTTTTGAAAAGCTTCCTCTTGTTTGAATCCCCAATCAAAGGGCTTGTTCTTCTGAGTTAGAGCAGTTAGTGTCACACCCCGACCACGTAGAACATACAAAACGTGGCGGAAACATCGGGGAGTGTTGTAACAGAATTAATGTTTCACAACCATGGAAATTAAAGTTTCGTTTTATTGATTAAAAGTGTTACAATGTCTTAACAAACAAAGAAATACAACATAATTAACTAGTCTTGCATCTTTTATTTTCACTAAAGCCCAAGTCTGCCTATGTGTATCTTGATCATCTTATGCAACAGTTCCTGAAAAACACATGTGAAAATAGGTACGTCAGCATAAAAATGCCTGTGAGATACATAGGTTTTGTGAAAATAAGATTCATGACTTATGTTTGAGAAAATGTTTAGTCATGAACCTTGTTATTTGCTTTGTCTTGTAAATCATTTGAAAATCGATAGGATCAGATGATATGTATAAATAAATGTCAGGTTAAATGAATAACCAAGTAAAATATGTTTGCATAAGATAAGTTGTTTATAAATCAATGTCTTGTGAAAATATGTTATTTGTATGAAATGTTCTATGTCTCAAACTGAAATGATTCAAATAACGTTACGACATGTAATACCATACAAACACTTATATATAGGAAGTACCAGCGGCGTATCCACCATGCTTGTATCATATTACACACGCATCGTTACTTAATCACTTAATCAAACCAAACTAACCAATGTAAGAAGTCTACGTTTAAATCAATTGTCAAATGTATTAAATAATATGTCAAAGTGTTCATGTCAAGATGTAAATCATGTAGTATGTATAACCAATGTCAAAAGTGTTTGTGTCAAATGTAAATCATGTCAAAATGTCTATGTCAAATATCCATGTCAAATGTCTATGTCAAATATCCATGTCAAATGTCTATGTCAAATATCCATGTCAAATGTCTATGTCAAAATGTCATGTATGGCAAGTGAAATGTCTCAACTAAACCATATGCACAAAAACAAAGTATTGAAGTAAAACTTGGTTTAAATCAAAGCTATGTTTTGTGTAAATGCATGCAAATATTTAATATGAACATTTATGCGGTATTGTGAAAATGCATACATCCAAGCCTTGCGACTGTGGTGATAAACCCTTTAAACAAATTAAAGGTCTATCTGTCTTATATCATCGAATTCGGTCATTCCTTTCATCCCCTTTCCCTGGGATGTCCGGAACGGGAGTTGTCAATTCCTATGGTACCACTACCTACTAACGAACGGCATGATCGGTGTTAATGAATGTATTGTCCCATGTAAACAAACCAAATGTCATACCAAAAATGTAAGCATGTGATGAAAACAATGTACTAAGTATGCACGCAATGGACATACATAGCATAAAATGTAAATGTAAAACGATGTACTAAGTATGAACTAAATGGACATACATAGCATAAAACACAATGAGATCATGTACTATAATGTACTAACGAACATAGCAGGTATATGATGCGAAAACAGGAAAGCATGAAAGTAACAAGTAGGCACATGTGTTCCACCCCAAAACAGTTTGGAAAACAGTAAAAGAGGGGTCTATGTACTCACTTGAGATTGCTCAGAAGTCCTAGGATAACCACCAAGCAAAGCTAGAGATCACGGAATCAAACGACACCTACTATAGGTAACTACATTAATAAACCGGACCTAAATCGGAAGATCGGGTAGCATTAGGGTTTGTAAACCAAACGAGTGTAGAGACTCGTGTCATTTGGTTTAACAAAGCCTACATACTAAATGAAACTTAACCTAAGTGTTTACGACCCATTACGACCCGTTTAGGTAGCTTATGCTACTTTAACGCGTCGTTCGCGTGAAACGCGTTCGGACCGCCTAACTAGTCCTATGACAAGTGTTATATGCCTAAACATGTTACATAATCAGTTATGTGACAAAAGTTTAGGTTACATATGCTTAATTACCAATTATACATGAAAAGGGTATTCTGGTAATTTACCTAAGGCATATAAACTACCTATCATACAACTACTTAAACGATGTGACCATAGGGTATAACCTCGGAAGGTTATGCCCTATACTAGGGTCACCTAATGTATTTGGTCGGATCCTAATGATCGACCAAACTGGGTCGGGTTCGAAGGTATAGGCGATTTATCAGTTCGCCTACCCTACGACCCTAGACAACGTGGTAATCAGTGGGCATAGTCCCAAGGGACTATGACCAACGTGATTACACTCACGTTGCGAAGTTCAAACGAACTTCGCATTGACCATTACTGGTCAACGCTGAAAGTCAAACAAAGTTTGACTTTCTGACTCGAAAAGCAATAAAATAAGGAAAAGAACGAAAGAATACTTACGAAGGGTCCCCGAATGCTAACCTCGATTCAAAAATCTCAGGTATGAAACAATAGTTTCAACTTAGAGTTTCTCAAATCAAAGTTCTTGTAAGTTTTGCATTGGGGTGATGGGGTATTTATAGTTTTCGGGTAACCGTTAGGATCGTTTCATGGAAAACGTGCCTTAATCCCATCCGTACATGTGTTGCAAAGTTGTGGTGACTAGAAAATGGTTCTTATCAGCTGACTAGACAATTTAGAATATGTGGGTGAGGTTAAAACAGCTGCATTCTGCTGTTAAAACACTGCATCTGGTCTGATATGCAGTCGCGTAGCGCTACGCTAGCACCCCCTTGAATCAGAAAAGTTTCAGAATTGGCAGAAATGGTCCCTGCACGTGTTTAAGGCCTTTTTCGATGCGTTTGAACCCCGTTAACCTCATTTCAAGGCTCTAAAATGAAGTTAAAGTATAGGGAACTCAAAACATGCTCAAAAATATGCCGGATGATGGTTCGTTTGGTCGTACGAACGCGATGTTCGCTTAATTACGACGGAATGCGCATAAGTGCGAAAAACGATCCAAAATGACGCGACGAATGGATTTTTCTTATAGCGAACACTAAAATATAATGTAGTCATGCTTACATAAATTTTTGGATGTCCGGATGTATTCAGAACGTAAGTTATGCGCGAAAATGCAAACTTGTGCACTTTTTTACACTTTTAGTCCCTGAATAACCCAAAAGTTTATTTTAGCACACCGAACCCCTCAAAGCCTATTTCTAAGCTATGTAAAGGATATATATGGTATGTTTAACTTATGGTCATGTTCCGGAATGTCTGTTACAGTTCAAATTGGCATACTTTCGCAGTTTGTCAAATTTAGTCCCTGTAAGCGAATTAGCTTGTTTTTGCCATACCAAAGCCTTCAAAACTTATTTCTAAGTTATGTAAGGGCTATTTAAGGTATGTTAAGCCTATGTCACTATTCCGGAGTGTTTGTTGCATTAAACTGGTTATATTTACGCTTCGGTGCGCGTATAACCTTCTAGAAAGCGATTTAGAGTTTGGAATTGAACAAAAATTGATATGTGCAAATGATACACATATTTTTACAAATCCCAAGTATGAAATACAATATTTCATTGATTTGGTATTTGTTTGATGGCCGTGGAGGCACAGGTGTTACAGTTAGAGGAACTGCAATCTTCGAGAAGTTTTCTATGAAGCGGCGATAATAACCCGCTAGACCAAGAAAAGAACGAACCTCAGTAGAAGTAGTTGGCGTATCCCAATCCTTAATCGCACTGATCTTGGAAGGATCTACATGAATACCTTGTTCGTTGATAATATGTCCTAAGAATTGAACTTCTTAAAGCCAAAATTCGCACTTGGAGAATTTGGCGAAAAGTTGCTCTTTCTTTAGGAGTTTCAGAGTAAGACGAAGATGTTGCTCGTGATCAGCTCGCGTCTTAGAATAAATCAAGAGGTCGTCAATAAAAACAATGACAAACTGATCCAAATAAGGCTTGCAGACCCTATTCATTAAGTCCATGAAAACAGCAGGAGCATTAGTCAAACCGAATGGCATGACTGTGAATTCATAATGCCCATAACGAGTACGGAAGGCTGTTTTAGGAATATCTTCTTCATGCACACAAAGTTGATCATATCCAGATCGCAGATCAATCTTCGAAAAAGAAGAAGCGCCCTGTAACTGATCAAAGAGATCGTCTATGCGCGTTAGGGGATATCGATTCTTGATGGTAAGCTTGTTAAGCTCACGATAATCGATACACATCCAAAAGGATCCATCCTTCTTCTTGACAAAAAGAACGGGAGCACCCCAAGGTGAAAAGCTAGGACGGATAAAACCTTTGTCAGGGAGCTCCTGAAGCTGCTTAGACAACTCTTGCATCTCAGATGGTGCAAGACGATATGGAGCTCTGGCAATGGGATTTGCACCAGGTACGAGATCAATACGGAACTCGACTTGGCGTGCTGGGGGTAGACCAGGTAACTCTTCAGGGAAAACTTCAGAATAATCCCGAACGACAGGAATATCTGAAACAGACTTACCCTTGCCTTTATCTGCTGTAACATGTGCTAAGAAGGCCACATAATTCTTTCGTAGATACTTCCGAGCTTTAAAACAAGACATGAGTTTGAGACCACCGGCAGGTTTCTCACCTTGAACCTGTAGGATCTCGGCTGTCGAAAGCGGCACACGAACAATCTTCTCAGAACAAACTATCTCTGCGCGATGCTTAGATAACCAATCCATACCCACTATAACTTCGAAGCTTCCAAGTTGCATAGGCGTGAGGTCAATAGGGAAAAGATGGTCGTTAAGGTTTAACTGGCAGTTGCGAAGAACAGAATCAAGAACAATGGGTTCACCACTAGCAACTTCTACTGTCAAAGGTTTTCCTAGTTTCGTTCTAGACACGCGAAGCATTGGCTCAAAAGACAATGACACAAAACTCTTATCGGCACCCGAATCAAAAAGAACAGATGCAGGCTGATTATTAATAAAGAACGTACCGTTCACCACTTCATTGTCTGCTTGTGCCTCTTGAGCGTTCATGTTGAAGACTCGACCTCGAGCCGGAGCCTGGTTTTGATTCTGATTCTGATTTTGGTTGGCTAGCCTTGGGCACCGGTTCCTGTAGTGGGTCAGATCCCCACAATTGTAGCACGAACCAGGAGGAAAATGAGGTCGTGCAGCTTGACCTTGTTGCTGAGCAAGAGGCTGAGCAACTTGTTGGGCTTGGTTCTGAACTGCCTGGTTCTGGTTAACAGGAATGCGACAAGTAGCGGCAAGATGACCAGATCTTCCACAGTTGGTGCACTGACGACACTGGAGGTGTGGTGGATGATGGCCGTTACACCTGTTGCACAAAGGTGCATTGCCAAGATAAGGCTTCTTGGCTAGTGGCGGCGCAGGTTGATTTTGTGCAGCTTGGGCCTGTGCAGTAACGGCATAGTTTTGGGAAGCCTTCCGCTTCCTAGACCCTCCAGAATTCTTTCCTTTCTTGTTTTGACCTTTCTTGCTATCTCCCTTGTCAGATGTCTGCTTCTTACCCTTGTCTCCCTTTTTATGCAGCTTTCCCTTTCGAACCTGCGACTCAGTCAATGTCGCTGCTAACTCGATCGCCTGACGGAGTGTGGCAGGGTTACTACCAGTAATGATGTCTTGTACTGAGTCAGGTAGGCCGTCGATGTACCTTTCGATAGCCTTGTCGAGTGGGGTAACCATAGTCGGGCAAAGCAGACTCAACTCCTCAAATCTATCAGTATATGCCCTGTGCTCGCCACTGTCTTGTTTCAAGTCCTCAAACTCTTTCTCCAACGCTCGCTATTCATGACGAGGACAGAACTCCCTCATCATAAGGGCCCTAAGTTCGGCCCATGTCTGTGCTAGAGCAACTTCTGCACCACGGTCTCTCATAACCCCATTCCACCATGTGAGAGCCCTCTTCTGAAACACACTCGAAGAAAACTCAACCTTGCGATTGTCAGGACACTGCACGTGGCGAAAAGTATTCTCAATGCTCTCGAACCATTGAAGAAGCCCAGTCGCTCCTTCAGAACCACTAAACTTGAGTGGTTTAGCCGAGTTAAAATCCTTGTATTTGCATGGAGCATTGTTGTTGTTATTGGCTTGGTGCCATTGAGCAAAGAGATTTGGGAATTGAGCAGCCATCTGCTGCGCAATGATTTCTGCCAGTTCGGCAGTCGCTATCTGGTTTTCGCGTCGAGGAGGCATTCTAAAAGAGGAAAACATGAAAGGAAATGAGTGAGATGATTGGATGAAGAGAATGAGATGAAACAAAATTAATAAAAGAAAAGATGGTGGTCATTTGTCCGCATTACCAAGCAAACAAACGACACACAGTGGCTAATCAAAGTAAATGGGTGAAAAATAATGTATCGCGAAGACATGCTCGCCTATAAGTGAACACTCATCCCAAGAATTCCCAGGTAAGCACAACTGGTCTCGCGTCTGATGAGATATATACGAAGTGCTTGCCTAGACAGAAAACCCAGAACACAGGCATTCACTCTTCCAGTTTGCACGTGTTCACATTATTTAAAACCCAAAACTTTGACGAGATTTTGAAAATTTGGAGGCACAAGGCCAAAAACCAAACTGGAAGGGTTCAAAACCATATAACAGAGGGTTCAAAACCTTACAATAGAGGGTTCAAAACCTTATAATAGAGGGTTCAAAACCTTGTAATAAATTATTCAAAAACAGAAGATTATTTTTCAAAAATCGTTTCGAAAAATTTGGTTTCTTGTTTTGATAATCACCTAAGGAAAGGTGATGTACATGTTTTAAGATCTAAACACAAGATAACTTTTGTTAGGGTCCTAGAAAGGTTATAGTCTAGGTCAAAGCATTACTAATAACCTAATTCCCTATAACCATTGGCTCTGATACCAACTCTTCTGTCACACCCCGACCACGTATAACATACAAAACGTGGCGGAAAACGTCGGGGAGTGTTGTAACAGAATTAATTGTTTCATAACCATGGCATACAAAGTTGTATTTTATTTATCAACATAAGAGTTACATTGTCTTAAACAGGAAATACAGAGTTTATAACATAATTAAACAAAGTCTATCTTCATTTTAAGTCTCTAAGGCATAGGTCCGCCCTAGTGTCACGATCATCATCCTATGGAAAAGCTCCTGAAAACACATGTGAAAATAGGTACGTCAGCATAAAAATGCCTGTGAGATACATAGGTTTGTGAAAATAGGATTCATGACTTAGGTTTAAGAAATTGTTTAATAAAGTTTAGTAATGAACCTTGTAATTTGATTCGTTTTGTAAATCGTTTGAAAAACAATAAGTTCAGATGATATGTATAAATAAGAGAATAATGTATGGTTAAATGAATAACCATGTAAAATGAATTTGTATAAGATAAGTTGTTTGTAAACAATATCTTGTGAAAGATATGTTATTTGTATAAAATGTTATATGTATAAATTGAAATGATTTAAATAACGCTATGATATGTAATATAATACAAACACTTATATATAGGAAGTACCAGCGACGTATCCACCATGCTTGTATCATATTACTCACATCTCGTTACTTAAGTCACTTAAACAAACCACCAATGTATAAAGTCTATGTTTAAACCAATAGTCGAAAGTCCTTGTATAAACCATGTCAAATGTTTATAAGTCCAAAAGTAGTCAAGTAATGTGTATCAAATGTTATGTATTGTAAGTAAAGTATTGTCCCATAATCCAAATGTAGAAATGTACAAAACAAAGTATTTTGAATATATCAAAAAGTTATGTTTTGCAAAGTAATGCATGTTACATTGATACAAACATTTATGTGGTAAGTTAACGCATACATTCAAGCCTTGAGACAGTCGGATAACCCTTTCAGTCAAGGTTATCAAAAGAAATGTTTTCGGATTCAGTCATTCCTTACATCCAAACAAACCCGGGATGTTAGGAATGGGATTTGTCAAGTCCTATGGTACTAGTACTTACTACCGAGCGGCGTAGCTAATGTTAATGAACGTATAATAGTCTCGTTTGTGCAAACCAAATGTCATAGCAAAAGTGAACATGTTATATGAAAATAATGTACTAAGTATGCTAAGTTAACACACAAAGCAGAAAGTCATGTAAATCAATGTGCTAGCATGCTATCAGTCAACATACATAGCAGAAATGTAATGTAAAACAATGTACTAAGTACGCACACAATGGGCATACATAGCATGAAATGTAATGAAATCATGTACTATAAATGTACTAATAAACATAGCAAGTATATGATGTGAAAACAGGAAAGCATGAAAGTAACAAGTAGGCACATGTGTTTCACCCCAAAACAGTTTGAAAATAGTAAAAGAGGGGTCTATGTACTCACTTGAGATTGCTCAGAACTCCTAAGATAACCACCAAGCAATGCTAGAGATCACGGAATCAAACAGCACCTAATATAGGTAACTATGTTAATAAACCGGACCTATATCGGAGGATCGGATTGAATGAGGGTTCGTAAACCAAACGAGTATGGAGACGCGTGTAATATGGTTTAACAAAGCCCACATACTAAAACGAAACCTAACCTAAGTGCTTGTGACCTATTACGACCCGTTTAGGTAGCTTATGCTACTTTAACGCGTCGTTCGCGTGAAACGTGTTCGGACCGCTTAACTAGTCCTATGACAAGTAACATATGCCTTAACATGTCTAATATTGTTGTTAAATCAGTTTAGATGTCAAAAGTTATGTTACATATGTTTAAAATGAATTTTGGCATCAAAGGGGTATTTTGGTAATTTACCTAAGGCATATAAACTACCTATCATACAACTACTTAAACGAAGTGACCATAAGGTATAACCTCGGAAGGTTATTCCCTATATGCTATGGTCACCTAATGTATTTGGTCGGATCCTAATGATCGACCAAATGGGTCGGGTTCGAAGGTATAAGCGATTTATTAGATCGCTTACCCTTACGACCCTAGACAACGTGGTAATCAGTAGGCATAGTCACAAGGGACTATAACCATCGTGATTACAATCACGTTTCGAAGTTCAAACGAACTTCGCATTGACCATAAACTGGTCAACGCAGAAAGTCAAACAAAGTTTGACTTTCGGACTCGAAAAACAATAAAAGAACGAAGGAATACTTACGAAGGGTCCCCGAATGCTAATCTAGATCGAAATAGCTCAGGTATGAAACAAAGGTTTCAATTTAGAGCACATTAGATCAGATTCTTGTGAGTTTGAAGCAAATGGGGGTGGGGTATTTATAGTATTTCCCGAACCGTTAAGATCGTTTCTTTAATAACGTGATCGAATCTCGTGCGTACACTTGTTGGAATGTTGTGGTGACTAAAAATGGCCCCTAATGAGCTGAAAGGGCAAGTGTGGGTTTGTGGTTGTGAGTTAAACAGCTGTAATCTGCTGACAAATCGATCTTATCTGATCTGGGACCCTGACGCGGGCCGCGTAAAGGACACACTGATCTTACGCGGGCCGCCTGGCCTGCACAGATCAGAAACAAGTTTGCATTTTGACAGCTTTGGTCCCTGTTGGTGTTTAAGCTTATTTCCGGCACTTCTAAGGCCCGTCAAGCCAACTTTAATGCCCTAAAATGATGCCTAAACATTGTGGACATGAAACATGCTCAAAAATATGCCGGATGTTGGTTCGTTTGGTCGTACGATCGTGATGATCGCTTAATTACGACGGAATGCGCATAAGCGCGAAAAACGATCCACATGACGCAACGAATGGATTTTTCTTATGCCAAACACTAAAATAAAATATTTTAGTGCTTAAATAAATTTTTGGATGTCCGGATGTATTCAGAACGTGAGTTATGCGCAAAAGTGCAAACTTGTGCACTTTTTGACGCTTTTAGTCCCTGAATGACCCAAAAGTTTATTTTAGCACACCGAACCCCTCAAAGCCTATTTCTAAGCTACATAAAGGATATTTAAGGTGTGTTTAACTTATGGTCAGGTTCCAGAATGTTCGTTACTTTTTCAAATTGGCATACTTTCGCCGTTTGTCAAGTTTAGTCCCTGTAAACGAATAAACATGTTTTTGCCATACCAAAGCCTTAAAAACTTATTTCTAAGTTATGTAAAGGTTAATTAAGGTATGTTAAGTATATGTTGATGTTCCGGAGTATTTTTCGCTTTAAACTGGTTACGTTTATGCATCAGTTTGCGTATAACTCTCCAGAAAGCGATGTAGAGGTTGAAATTGGATAAAAGTCAAAACATGAAAAATGTAAAACACAACCAAACAAACATTGGGATCAAATAACATTGTTTTATTGATAATAGAACTGTTCACAATGATATCAAGCACATATGTTACATCGAAACTCCTGAGGTTCGAATTATGGCATATAATAATGATATACTTATTCATGGCATAACTTTATACATTAGTAATTGAAAAAAAAAATAATAAATAATAATAATACTAATTATAATAACAAAGCAGCAACCGTGCATCCACTCCTCTTGTTCCTATAATCACGACCGATAACCCCTAGCCCATTACACTTGTGTGCGACCCATGAACACATTCCCAATCCAAATCGCTTTAGTGGTTTTATAAAATACGTTTTTTTAGATGCATGTATTATACTTTCCCTTGGTGTTCACTTTCCCCTACGCCGTAAACCCTAACTGAAGTGCCAAAAACTGCCAACCGCAACCCCCGTTCGACGTCCGTTGACTCCGAAACAATCACCCAAGGCCACCACTGCAACTGTTAAGTGCCGCACACTCCGTAGCCTCGTAGTAAAGTTTCGTTGTATCGGTTTCGGTTCGACCTCGACGTTAAGCCTTTCAAGAAAATAGGGTTATACATGAAGCTACGGTTAGTTTTATGTGTGTCCTAATATGATAAAGTTAATTATATGTGAATAAGTATGTGTATGAAAATTGTCTTGGTAAATATAGGTACAATGATATGTATGAACACATGCGACTTGATATGGGAAATTGTGTTGTGAATATTAGGAATATGAATGATCTGTGTGTAGTAGTATATACAAGTTTTAAGTATGTGCATGAATGAATGAATGCGTGTGTGGGTGTGTCCACAAAAAAAAAGGAATAAATGCTTTGGCTTTCTGGGGCATGCATGTATATGATGGCATATATGTCCTGGTACAGGAGCGGCTGTGCATGGGAATTATTGAACACTATACACAACTAAATCTATATGAGTGTCATGGTTGAGTAGGACTGCATTTATATATATATATAAATATATATAATCCTACATGATGTGTGAAGCTTCTGTTTATGTGGATCATTATTGGAGAGATGTTAGTGTTACTTGTATGATAATTTGGTTATTATTATATTTAGCGGGGCCCAAATCTAAAAGTCAAGGCGATAACTTGAAACCGTACAGCGACCTTCTGATTAGACGTCAAATAATGAGATAATATTTATATCAGGGCTTATCGAACCTAGAAGCTCTTATACCTGTTTAATTGTCGCTGTGCACCCAAAGGTGAGTTCACACTCCTAAGGCATGGGATTCCCGGTGGGTTAGGAATGGGATTTAATAACTACTCGTACTATCATTACTATTAAACTACTTTTTACTGTCCTCGGATTGAAGGGCACGTGCGTAAAACCTACGTACGCTCATACTCACTACGGTCCTTGGATCAAGAAGGGCACGTACACTCATACTCGCTACGGTCCTTGGATCAAGAAGGGCACGTACACATACGACTAGTCTAGTAACATACAACATGGGAAGCCCCCATTATTCATCGCAAACATGTTCGGGGAACCGCGATACGGATTAATACGATACACAAGGGAAGCCCCCACTAATCTTCGCAAACATGTCTGGGAGACCGCGATACGAATTAATACGATACATGGTTTACAAAACGAACATATGATTTACGAAATGAATGCTATAACTAAACACCCAACTGTGAACTTGCTCAACTTTGTTGTTGACTCGTTGTTACATGCCTTGCAGGTCGTTAGGTACTCATGGAGCTTGCACAGGGAGGCGCGGTTGTTGTGGGACATGGCAGTGTGTGCCATGCTAAAACATTATTTTATTTCTTACTTAAAACTTTCATTGGGTTTACAATTATGCTTCCGCAAAACACTTACTACGTTTTTTATTTGAAACACCTTTCATATTGTGTGGTTGATTTTACTTATTACTTGTTATGTTCAATATGATTGGTGGCTTGATCCTGGTCAGTCACGCCTCCAAGAAGCGATACCCCGCATGTGGATTTTGGGGGTGTGACAGATGGGTTGTGAGATTGGATGCTTTAATGTCAAATATAAAGTTATTTGATAGGGGGAGTAGAGTCAGGTTTTAATCCTGAATTCACAAGTTTGGTGTTTAATTGTCAAGATATCTTTGTTTAGAGCCAGTTAACAATCCTGGAAAGATCTCAAAGAGTTTAATTGTCAAATAAAATTTAAAGAGAGCCAGGTTTCTTATTTTGAAGTTGATATTATTACAAGTGTTTCAAATTGTAAATTGAACAGATATTCAGAAAGCCAGGTTGAGATCCTAGAAGAACATATAGTGAGCCAGGTACAGATTTAGAAAGCAGAAAGCAATGGGGAGCTGAAGAGAGAGCTTGATGAAAGGGGGAGCTATTGAATCAAGATGAAAAGAGGAGTTTGTGGTTTTAACTGTCAAAGATTCTTAAAGACTTAGACTTGATAAAGACTAGCTACCAGATTGACTGCAACAATATCCAAGGGGGAGTTTGTGAGTGCATATATCTATCGCTTCCGTCAATCACATATCGTAGCTAACAGATGAGATAAGACAAGGTGTTAAAGTGTTAAAACATAAAAGATAAGTACGTTCGCACCAAATCACGCTGAATTAGGGATTTGGTTCAGTCCGCATGGATGGACTGCGCAGGTACGTGCGAACCAACCAAGTTCGTCCGCATTTACAGTTGATCAGCACCAAGCTTGTAGATCCATGAACATGTATGTGCGGATCAAGGAGTCCTATATATAGCGGTGTTGTCTTGTTCATTTGTAACTATGTGGACTTTAGTAGCGAAGCTCTGTACAAGTGATTTCGTGGTTTTGTACTTACAAATCAATCAATAGAAATCATATTATAATTACTTGTTCTCGTTCAATCCACTCTCGTACTTGGATTCAGCATGAGATACGAGATCTACGCAATAAACGGAACATCGGAATCGATCCAAACACGTTCCCACATTATTGTTATTATTATTACTATTAATATATATATATATATATATATATAGGACAAAGATCCGTTAGGAACCACCCTTTATTGCAAGAACCGCAAGAACCAGTGTGAACACAAACACTAATTCCTAAAAAAATCTAAAAAACACCAAAAAAAAAATTTTACTATTTTTTTTTTGGAAAAATCGCTATATTTTGTTGATAAAAAAATTTTTCAAAAAAAAAAAAAAAAATTCAAGTAACAGTTATCCATGCACATGTGCATATGTATCATTTCTTTGTCAAATTTCATAATTCATTACAAATAATAGTCAATTGCACTTTCACTTACACTACCACGTGTAATACACTATTTTTTTGGTTAACAATATTAGAAATGCACATGTGCATCTATATGTATCAGCATGAAATAAGGTGTTTTGGTACACTATTTTCTCTTTCATCTATCATTCCATCCATAATACACAAGCATGCACATGTGCATTTTTGTCATTTCTTTGACAAATTTCGTAATTCATTACACATATTAGACAATTGCACTTTCATTTACACTACCATATGTAATACACTACTTTTTACACTACCAATATTAGAAATGCACATGTGCATTTACATGTATCAACATGAAATAAGGTGTTTTGGTACACTACTTTGAATACATTTTCCCTTTCATCTATCATACCCTCCATAATACACTACCATTACCTCATACCATCCATAATACAATACCATTTGCTCCTACCATCCATAATACAATACCATTAACAATATTTTCACTTTATTACATGGATGTAAACACCATTTATACCATCCAATCAACATATTACATCATAAATTGACAACTATAACCAAACCATCAACCACTAGATATAACTAACAAAAAAACATATATATGGGCCTACTTCTCCATTCAAAATCACAAACTTTTTGTACCAAAACACGTTATATCATGGTTATACCTAATGATGCACATGTGCATTTTGAATATTGGTAATGTAAAAAGTAATGTATTACAAATGGCATTGTAAATTAAAGTGCAATTGTCTATTTCTGATAACGTATTACCGAATTTGTCGAAGTAATGATACATATGCACATGTGCATGGATAACTCTTACTCGAAAAAAAAAAGTTTTTTTTATGGTAACGAAATATAGCGATTTTTTTTTTAAAATAGTAAAAAAAAAAAAATTTGAGTGCTTTTTTGATTTTTTTTAGATTTTATTTTGTGTTCACATTGGTTCTCGCGGTTCTCGCAATAAGGGTTATATATATATATATATATATATTAAATAGTAACTTTGTATTACGTAGCTATTTTTATTGATTGTAACGTTGTCATGTTTCTTGCCCATTGCCATGTTGTTGCATCGTTCTACAACATTTTGCCACGTTTCTTTTTCTCTAGGTAAAAACCACTTCTTTTATTTCTTCATTTCTACTTTTTAACACTTGCTTCTTTCTTTCTCTAAAACATTGTTGTATTCTCTACGATTTCACTCCTAATTTAAGAAATTAATTAGTGCATGCTCCAACTTCATCTTCAATTGTGTATTACTAATCACCCAAAAGTGGCTTGCTATCTAGCGACAAAAGAGACAAGAGGGACCAGAGAGGTAGAAAAGCTATGTATCTCACTCTAACTTAAGGCTCTCTCTGCCAGTCAATACAGCTTTCTTTCTCTTTCTAAGACTGAGTCTCTCACACATACAACTAGGTGTGTTCTTGAATACGAATGATGAAGAGAGAAGTTACAGACGCAAATAAATTATGTTGCAACAGTTTCAGTTGTTTTGGAGATTAATGAGCAAGAACTTTGAATATGTACAAGTTTTTTTATCCAAGACATACAATTATACGAACCCTAGAAGCAAGTATGATATTTTGATTTAACCAAATTAGAGATGATAAGTTTTATAGATCAAAGGCTTAGTTGTTTAAAGCTTTCTAATCTTTGGGTTCACAAGTAGAGGCTGATTGTTTTGACCTTAATGGAGCTATAAACTTAACGTTGTGTTCTCGAGTTCATTTAGCGAATGAAAAGAAAGGATTGGGGGGGATATAAAAAAAGTCGTGTTCAGAGTTTTTCTAAGGAAGGAAATGGTAGGGAAACTTAAGTAATTCTCCTTACTTTTAAATCCTTCCAAATTGGAGAGATTTGGAAAGAAAACATTTTTAACATATAAAATCTTTAGTTTTCTTTCCATTTCTCTCGAACTCGGGAATACAATGGTTCATTAAATCTTTTCTTTCCACTCATTTTCTTTTCTCTCCTTAATTCATTTTCTTTTCTTTTGTTTATTAAACTTGGGAACACAGCTAACTGTCGGAAATATGCTTCAGCCATGACGATCACGTGTGTACCCGGCTACTACATCATTGCAGCCGTCATTGCCAGATATTATGCCTAAAACCATTAAACGTTGAATCATCATGTTGAAATCGGGTTTAGAAGACGACAATCGTTGTGGTTATTTGGTTCCGCGTTGTGACGGTGATTGCGGTGAGGGAGGGGGTAGTGGTGTTGTGTTGGTGGCGGTGGTTGTGGTGGTGGTAGTGTTGTGTTGGTGGAGTGAATAACATCCTAGAATAGAGTATTTTAAACTGTTTTTAAGTATGAAAAATCTGGAAAAGTGGATAAGGCTCATTGTTTTGCTTAACAAGTTATCAGCCCACAATTTTAAATACCTTATAGATTTAAATTACTTTATTATATTATATAATTTATATATAACTAGCTCTTGGGACCCGTACATTGTGACGGGGTACCATTAAACCGAACAAAAAATAGACATAACCACGTTGAACTACACACGCGCGTTGTAGCTTGTTAGCTCACCAGAAAAAGCGTGAAATGTAAAACATTATCGTAGAGAAGAATAACTAAATCGAAACAATAAGAAAATCCAAGTAAAAAATAAAATAGAAAAAACTAAAAAGAACTTTAATGACTTGGTCGTATATGCTCAGATGACTTGTCCACTATCACATGCAACTACACCTTAAACGACACTTACATCAAAACTCAAAACGTAGATATTAATACGCACTACCTTAAAAATTAGTATGTTGTAAAAAATGATTAACAAAAACTGAACCAATTAAAAACAACTATTATTCAAGCGCGTTTGAATTAATATCCATACTTTCTATAAAAGGAAAAAAGGCAGTGACATAAGAAAAGCTGAGGTGACAGCCATAGAGGCTGTCCAACAATGCCTTTTTTATGTTATTATTGCATCACAAGTCTTAATATATAAAACACTTTAAAATTCAAAGCTCTGGTCTACATTAAAATTTCAAAGGTCTGCCCACATACAAAAAGGCAAAGCTCTACCCACATACTAAAGGGCAAAGCTCTACCCACATACAAATTCAAAACTCTTCTCCATATTCAAAATTCAAAACCGCTATCACATTCAAAATTCAAAACTCTGGCTCCACATTTATAACATAAATCATTCAGGCTCCACATTCAAAATTCAAACCACACTTTCAATGCATCTCTCCCTCAAATCCAGAGCTCCCTCAAATCCCCTCTTCTCAATACTTAACATTTGTATGAACTGATTCTTTCGGTTGTGGTTGAATCACAACAATATCATACGTTGAATCGCATATCGCTGCACCAATCCCCACTGACAAGATGATGTTGCTATTATTCTCTTCTCCTCCAATGACAAGTTGTTTCATTACTTCTGTTCAAGGTATGATCTAGGGTCATGTGTGTGTTTTTATGTGTGTTCTTATCCATAGATAAATGTGTGATGCTTCATAATCGGTTCATGGTCAACTCTTTATTACACTTCCTCCATCCGCCGTCATGAATGCCCTACCATCGGACTCTGCTGCTACTTCGCCGTCAACCCTAAAAATCAACCAACACCACCTCGATCAAGTTAGCTGTCAGCTATCTCTTCTCCATCAATTTCAAACCCTTACAGGTCAGATTTTCCTCCTTTTTCACTTGCTATTATTAGTAATTTCTTCGCAACCTCTATTTCGATTCCTGATCATTTCAATCGAATCGGATTCCATTCTTAAAATGCATTGTAATTTCTGCTGATTAATTTTTAATTAAATGATTTGTTTTTAGGAGAAATTGTGATTGTGCTGATTCGCTATATTATACATAACTGATTTTATGATCAAGATTGGTTTCTAGGCCTGATTAATCTATACAAGCATCTCGAGTCAACACATGATCAATACAAACCCATAAAAGAGGCTGATTTCGCATTCACTGCTCTATGATATCGGTATTTCACGTAGGTCTTTGAAATTTGAAACGAGTATCTCTGTTTGATTCTCATTCTCATTCTATGATCATCATCAGTTTTTAGGCCTGGTTACTGTATACAATACTATTTCGGTTTGAAGGTTTTGTGGTTGGAGATGTGCTTCGGATTTGTAACAGAGGATTTGGTTGGAGGAAATGGAAGAGTGAAGAAGGATGAGGATTTAGTGTGTTTGTATCCGTTTACTTCGACTTCGAGTGCGACTCACTTAGAGGAGGACTAAGCAACAATATGATCAGCTTGTGAAGTCTCATGAGTCCAAGGGATTGGCTCTTCTTCAGGTTTATGTTCTTTTATTATGATGTTTATTTTGGAATATGTAATTCATGTGTAATGATATGTTAGTGTGTGCAAACCGTTTTTATTAGCTAACCGGTTAGAGGTTGCTAGAATACCTTATGTTAAGATGATGTCGGTTTTAATTGTTCGATATGATGGTGAAAGATAAATAAGAAATCAGAGAAAATATATTAGTTAGGGACGTAGTTTAGAGATTTGATTCGATTAGGTTTTCTTTTGGAACTTTGCTCTTTTTATACTTTGCTCATTCATAATAGAGGATTTGGTTGGAGGAAATGGAAGCGTGAAAAAGGATGAGGATTTAGTGTGTTTGTATCTGTTTACTTCGGCTTCGAGTGCAACTCACTCAGAGGAGGATTAAGCACCAGTATGATCAGCTTGTGAAGTCTCATGAGTCCAAGGGATTGTCTCTGTTTCTGGTTTATGTTCTTTTCTTATAATGTTTATTTTGGAATATATAATTCATGTGTAATGATATGTTAGTGTGTGCAAACTGTTTTTATTAGCTAACCGGTTAGAGGTTGCTAGAATGCCTTATGTTAAGATGATGTCGGTTTTAATTGTTCAATATGTCAGTTTTAGTTGTTCGATCTTTCGGTTTTAATTCTCTCTTTTTACTAAATAATCAGTTATGTGATGATGATTCTTCTATCCTCTTAAGCCAGTGATGTGCATCAGAATCAAATCCAGGTGTAAGCCAGTGATTATTGCATCATATTACCCCAAGAAGCAGATGATGCCGGAGAGCAAGCTGTGATGAATTGGGGGCTGCCACTTGCTACCATAATCCAGTGGTTGCGCACATGTTTTGGTAGCTTCTCAACAGTTAATAATCTTCCTGATGATTGTTGAATGTCTTCTGAAGCTGTATCATGACATTTTTTGGTATTTTGATTCTATAATCTGTTTGGATTTTAGAATGGCTAACCATGAACACAGATGTAATAGCAACAACTCAAGTAACCAAGTCACATACATGATGCCTACTATGGCGCTTAGACTTTCTAAAACACCCGTTTGTATTTGAATGCAAACATTCACAACCAATGTTATTACAAGAACACACAAAGTTACGATGTTTGACAGAAGTTTGTCGTTGTTCATGGTTGCTAAACATGGAATAAATTAGCCATCATGGTGCACATAAAGGCCATGCTTCCGAGCTTAGCTGTTTGGTCCACAACACCTGGCATCGAACCACTTAGATCCACATGTAGTTTCATAGCTATAGATATAAGGGTGAGAAAAGCAGCATTAATTCTAAAGTATTTACATGGAAACCATAGTTGTCGGCTACGTAAACCATGTAGTAAATCAGCCACCATCATTCCTGCCCCTCACAAAAAACCATCCAGGGAAAATCAGGCCCTTAAAGGACTTTGAAATGAACTTTTCAAGTGACGATTTCAATGATTTTTCAACTGAGTTTAACGTTAAGAAAGCCAGCCCTAGAGGGAGTATTAGGAATGAAGAGCAGTTAGAGGCTGAGGTGGAAAGATTGAGGGAAAAACTGAAGCAGGTTAATGTGGAGAAGGGTGAATTAATTCAAAATATGAAAAGTTATCTGCTATTTGTCGATCACAGAGACAAGAGCTTCCTGATCTCAAGCAAACTCTTACCTCTACAATTCCGTCACCAAATAAATCTGCCTCCAAAACATAGACATCTCCTGTCATTCAAAGCCAATCTCCGTCTTAACAGGTAAAATTCTCAAAATCTCATTGACTCATGTAATGTTTGTTTCTTCACATGCACAAATTCATAAGCCTGACAAAATGGGTGGGTCGGGTTAACTAACAGTATGGCCACAAACAAACTGAATGACTGTTCGTTTGTTAAGGGAATATATGTGTTCATCAATTCATGAACTCCTATCGAACAAGATTTTCTATACGTGCTTGGTGCAAATTTCTTTATCGGTTACGTTGCCGGAAGCCTTGCAGATGTGGTATATGCAATTTCTTATTATACATTTTTGATAAATAACCATTTATATGTCATACGCTTCCAGACTGCTGCAGAATATGAAAAGTGAAAAGAAAATTCGCCAAGGAGCTGGAAATTTTTTTTGCAGACGTGATATGTCAATTTCGACCAGTTTACTTTATGAATGGGTCGGTTGAGTGGCTGGATTAATTGGAACGGTTCATGATTGGTTTGTAGTTTGTACTTAACGTTAAAAAGGCTTATCATTTTTCAACTTAATGGGATTGTGTTTTGCACACAAGCTAACCACTATTGTTTTATAGGGTTTAAAAATAGTGGTTGAAATAACTGTTGTAATCAAATTGGGCTTGGTTGAAACCACTATTCTAAGTCTCTTCCAAATCTGATTGGTGTATTAATTTCATGCAGCCAAGCAGGGAAGTTCGAGTAGTGTTAGAAAGATTATACACATCTAAGAGTTTATCTAATTGTTCTAGAAGATCATTTGTTGACTGGTGACCCATAACTATACCTATTCCTCCCAAGAAAAGAAACCGAAATGATGATTTGATCGAGATAAACTGAAGTTGGCTGGGTTTAGGTGCAGAGGAAGGATGAAATTTGTGTTAAGACTTTACTACTAGATGGCTGAGTAGGATTAGTGTGCCACCTCCTCGCCTTGATGAAATTGGTGTTAGTCATGATCAGTTTCAAGAAGACACTGTAAGCATTTAAGTTTAATAAGAGATCGTTGTTAGTTACGTATTTATTTACTGATATTTAAATTTTATATGCTCATTATATGATACAGAACGGTTCATGATTGAAGATTATATATGACCGTGGATTAATCGAAACGGTTAACGCGTCTTCCAAATTGAAGATTATATATGAACATGGATTAATCTGAACGGTTCATGATTGGTTTGTAGTTTGTACTTACCGTTAAAAAAGCTTATCATTTTTCAACTTAATGGGATTGTATTTTGCACACAAGCTAACAACTGTTGTTTTATAGGGTTTGAAAACAGTGGTTGAAAGCACTGTTGTAATCAAATTGGGCTTGGAGAAAACAGTGGTTGAAACCACTGTTGGGTAATATTTTATTGGGTTTTTTAGGTTAAAACAATGTTTTGTGGAGAAAACAGTGTTTGAAACTACTATTGGATTAAAATGTAGATTGAAACCACTGTTCGGCTAAAACAGTGTTTTGTAGAGGAAACAATGGTTGAAACCACTAACCCAACAGTGGTTTCAACCACTGCAACTCCATACAAGCTACCACATAGGAAAATGTATCAACTTGCTTATGTAGGAGAGGATGTGAATGTAGATGTACCTAAAACACACATAGCAGGGTAATTATTCAAAACTTTACTATCCACAACATTAAATAACTGAATATATTCATATACTGAATTTTTAAATGAATCAATGATGCAGCCAATGCTTACCTGGTTCATTAGCTCCTCAAAAAGCCAAGGGCAAAATTGTCTTTTGCTTACGAGGGAACAGGACAAGAGTTGGTAAAGGGATGGAAGTGAAACGGGGGGGTGGGATCGATTACATTTTAGGCAACAGCCCGCCCAATGGAGCTGAGTTAACTTTAGACGCTCATGTTCTTCCAGTAACTTCAGTTACATCAGATGATCCGATAAAAATTCTTCGATACATAAATTCAACAAAAACCCGAACAATGTACATTTATCCGGGGAAAACCGTATTACAAGCTAAACCCGCTCCGTTAATGGCTGCATTCTCACTTTTTATGATGAAATGTATTGACTACTTTTGATTATTTGTTTAGGCTGATTATTTGTTTAGTTGTAAAATCAGAGTTCAAATGAATCAACATGCAAGATTTGTGAGAATAACTCATGACAAATTTAATATTAATTAATCAAAAGAAAAACTAAATTAAAAATTACAATATCTATACATCTATCTATACTTTCTAATAAAATGTAGTATGCACGGTTTTCTAAAAACCACTCATGTTTGCATACGGGTTTCACATCTAGTGATAATAACAGTAGTTAGTATTAAATGAATTTATAAAGTGTAGTGTTTATTAAAATTTAAATTAAACCATACGGATTATTTTATATTTTGCTAATACTCTAAAGGAAGAAAAGTAAATATGTTAGATACAATAAAAACTTGTATATAGACCTTGTGAGAATATATATATATATATATATATATATATAAGGGATGGACCATGAGAAAATTAGTTTAAATAAGAAAACTAAAAAACTATTTAAAAAAGCCTAAAAAACATACCAAATTTTTTTTTTTACAATTTTTTATATAAAAATCGCTATTTTTATGTATGGAAAAGAATTTCAAAAAAAAAAAAATTGTACTGCACATGTGCACTAATACAGAAAGCCTATACCACCCCCACCGACACCCACCAAAAACCTAAACCCCCCACCCCCACCCCCCTCCCGAAAACCTAAAACTAACCCCTAAACATAAACCCGAAAAAAACCTAACACCCCCCCCACCCCCAAAAACCTAAACCCCCCTTCCCCCACACCCAAAACCCTAATCCTAATTCTAAACCTCCAAAAAAACTAACCCTAAAAGCTAAACTAGACTAAAAAAGCTAAGAGTTAAATGTCTGGTTGGTCCCTGTGGTTTGCGAAAATTGCGGACTTGGTCCCAATGGTTCACTAATTACAGAGTTGGTTCTAATAGTTGTAATTTTTGCACTCGAATGGTCCTTGTCACTAACCCATGTTAGATTTCTTAGTTAAATCTGTGTGAAATGTCTAGAGTACCCCTAAGATTAAAAATAATAAAACAATTAAAGGACCTCTTTCTTAAATATGCCATATTCATCTCTCTGTCTAACATCCAAAACCACCTCCACTCTTACTGCCACCACCACAGCCTTAATCTGATCCCACATCGCCTGAAAACGATCCCCTGATGTTGTCGGATAGCTACATCGAAAATATTTGTGCACGTTGTCGATTCCGGCCCTGATGTGTGTGTGTGAATCGGATGACATTAGATCGTCGTCACCGATACATTTAATCTGGAAGGTGTCGTTTCTATTCTAGATCGAGCTCCGGTCGGATCTGATCTGAATACATGTTGGCCGACGGTCAGATCTGGATCTGAACTGAATCCGAAAAGTCTGCTTGTTAATGAATTGAATCTGAATGGGAATTATTTCTTGGGTATATGCGATTATTGCAATTTGATTGTTTTTTTTTTTTCCATTGTGTATGTGTCACTCAGTGTGTGGTTATATTGAATTGGATTTCATGGTGTAGTTTGAATTATGTGAAACTGGTTATTTGTTTTCTATTATCTATGAAAGCAACATCATATTTGTGGAATCACAACCAAGGAAAGATACATGCGAAGTGAATAAAATTATGTGATCATTAGGGGATGCGGGTGTGAATAAAATTATGTGATCATTAGGAAAGAGGGGATGCGGGTAATGTGTTTTGGGGTTTCTGCATATTGAGTTTAAAATTGCAGTAGCGACGACAGTGGTGGTGTAGTGCTTGTGTGTAATAGTCAGAATGTTTGCGAAGGATGTGGGGTTGGGTACTGGTGGGTGGTAATGATGGTAATGCACGGTGGTGGTGATGGCTGGTGGTTTGGGGAGATGGAGGTTGTGACGGAGATGATGATGATGATGGTGATTTGGGGAGATGGTGTTGGTGATGGTAATGCACGGTGGTGGTGGTGGTGGTGGTTTGGGGAGGTGGTAGTGGTGGATGGCTGTTAAAGGGTGAAATAAAATGGGGAAGAAGAAGCGTGTGGATGGGGTGGGGCCCACTTATTTTTATTTGTTTTTTTAACCTTAAGGGTAAAACAGAAATTATGCACACACTTAACTAGAAAACTTAACAGAGTTTAGTGACAAGGACCACCCGAGTGCAAAAATTACAAATATTAGGACCAACTTTGTAATTAGTGAACCATTGGGACCAAGTCTACAACTTTCGCAAACCACATACCAACCAGGCATTTAACTCAAAAGCTAATTTTAAGGATGTAATCCACATGTGTAGTACACATATAATGCACATGTGCAGTACAAGTTTTTTTTTTTTTTTGAAAATTTATTTATATATAAAAAGTAGCGATTTTTTTATAAAAAATTGTAAAAAAAGAAATTTGGTATGTTTTTTTAGCTTTTTTAGGTTTTTTTAGTTAGTTTTCTAGTTTTCTCATTTAGATGTATTTTTCTAATGATCCTCTCCCTATATATATATATATATAGGGTAAAGTTCATGCGAGAACCACCTTTATTGCGAGAACCGCGAGAACCAATGTGAACACAATCTAAAATAGCTAAAAAAACCTAAAAAAAACCCAACCCCCACCCCCCCCCCCCCCCCAAGCTAAATGCTAAAAACTAAACCCCCCAAAAAACCTAAAAAAAACCTAACCCCCCCCCCCACCCCAAAAACCTAAACCCCCCTCCCCCACCCCCCAAAAACCTAAACCCCCCCCCCCCCCCCCCGCTAAAAGGCTAAAAACTAAACCCCCAAAAAACCTAAAAAAATCGAAAAAAAATCTAAAAAAATCTAAAATTTTTTTTTTGATTTTTTTAATATTTTTTATTTTAAAATCGCTACTTTTAGAAGCAAAAAAAAATTTTTTTTTTTTTTTTTTTGCTACGAAAAGTAGCGATTTTGTTATAAAAAATATTAAAAAAAAAAAATTTTTTGTGTGATTTTTAGCTATTTTTAGGCATTTTTGGTTGCGTTCACATTGATTCTCGCGGTTCTCGCAATAAGAGGTGGTTCCTAACGGATCTTTGTCCTATATATATATATAAAGACATCAACCTATTGGTGCATACAACTAAATGGCATGCACCCATTCGTCTTAAAATTGAATAGTAAATTTGTGATTGCCACCTATGTTGCCACGGGTAGAGGTAAGACTGTCTACATCTCACCCTTCTCAGACACTACCTTAGTTTTGCTATTGGTGGGATATACTGAGTATGATGATGATGATGATGATGACGACCTATGTTGCCATGGGCAAAGCTTTTAAGGGGCGGGAGGGGACGGCCGACCCCCCGAACTTTTCGCTTAGTAGTGGAGAGTATGTAGTTTCCGTATATAAATTTTTGGGTATATACGTTTTTGACTCTCCGGTTTTATAGAAATTTTTAGGTCCGGTGACTTCCGTCCACGCGGTTGAAAATCTCAAACTAATTAATATATATAGTTAATATATAAACTAAGTTTAGGGAAAAAAAAATAGATCAGGCTGAACTAGAAAGAAAAACCAACAGCAACTCCTATTATTCATTTAACAAGTAAAACATGAAAAGAAATAAACTTTGATGTATTTCATTGGTAAAAAAGCCGATTTGAATATCTTTGTTCATGGTTATAAATAACTAGTTATTATTATATACCGGATTTTGGAAAATTAAAATTTGGCTTATCGGGTGTAATAAAATAAAATGAAATCTAATAATCATTCAACGTTAGAAGTCCTACTTGATTGCAACTATGAAACAAGGGAAACCATTTCTATGTGAAGGATTGTCATGCTGGCACGTTGATAAGCAAATAGGATGGTGCACTTCACGAACAGTTGTGTATAGTGTGTGTATATATACACATACAAAAACCATATACCTGACCATCCATTGCCTCTTCAAAAACAACCATGAAGATTGGCACGATCATGTGTCTCGCATTCATCTCCTTCTTGTCGATCTTTATCTCGGTATCGGCCTTCAACAATCCGTCGTTAACGCACTCTCTTAAAGTACCAAGCCTACCTGATATCACACGCTTTGAGGACGATCTTTCGTACTCTTTATATCATAAAAGTTGCCCTAACGTCGAAGGCATCATCTATAGGAAAGTAAAAGAATGGGTCAAGAGGGACCCGTCACTCGCTCCTAGTCTCATGAGGCTACATTTTCACGATTGTGCCGTTAGAGTAAATTACCTTTCCCATATTTTTATGACTTTTTGGCGACCACATTTAAACGGTCAAATGTTCATTTGTGTAGCAATTAACTAAGAGAAGTATATATTTGCTTCAATTTTGTAGGGGTGCGATGCTTCCGTACTATTAGACCATAGTGGAAGCGAAAGGTCTGCGAATGAAAGCAAGTCACTAAGAGGGTTCGAAGTGATCAATGATATTAAGGCTGAACTTGAGAAAAAATGCCCTAAAATCGTCTCGTGCGCTGACGTCTTGACCACTGCGGCAAGAGATGCCACCGTCTTAGCTGGTGGACCATTTTGGACGATACCCTTTGGAAGGAAAGATGGCCGTGTGTCCCTAGCAAAGGAAGCTGCAGCAGTCCCTATGGGTCACGAAAGTATTACCCAACTTATAGAGTTATTCCAGTCCAAGGGACTGAATGTTCTTGACCTGGTTGTTCTCTCAGGTACATCTTCTAACTAATAGATAGTTTTCTAGTAGTGTTCAATTCTTTATCTTGATTTCAAAAGCCAACAAGACAAGACACTTTGGTTTGTAGGTGCGCATACCATAGGAAGGAGTTCATGTGAGTCGGTGCAATATCGCCTATACAACTACAAAGGAACAAAGAAACCCGATCCATCCATCAATCCTTTATATTTGAATTACTTGAGGAGAAAATGTAGGTGGGCGTCAGAAAATGTGTATCTTGATGCCACAAGCCCAAATAAATTTGACACGCAATACTATCACAATCTTAAGAAGAAGATGGGGCTCCTATCAACGGACCAGTTGCTCTACTCCGACTCAAGGACTAAACCGATCGCCGATGCTTTGTCTTTTCAGTCATCACTCTTCTACAACCAATTTAGTGTCTCCATGGTCAAGCTTGCAAATATTCTTGATGTTAAATCTCAGGATAATGGTGAGATCCGTACAAATTGCAATCGTGTTAACTATTGACATGCAAGGAAAAAAAACAATATGGAATATTATCGCTTGCTAAATGCAAAAATTGATCCATTGAAATATAATTTCTAATTGTAAACTGAGTTTTGTTAATTTGTGCTTTTATTGTTGTAATTTGGATGATTAATGTTGTAATGCTATGCTTTTTATTCAGAAATCATTTGTTAATTTCTTGAATATATAATTATTAATAGGTAAGAAAATCAATTGAAATTATTTCTTAATCTCCTAGATCATATCCGTTATTTGCTTCAAACAGAAACATGATGGGGGTATCCGGTCATTTACATGTACATTGTTACCATTACATGGCAAATAAACATTTGTAATGCCAACCTTTGTATGAACTTCAGTATTTGTAATGCCAACATATAAAGCGGGCACATATGCACTTCAATATTTGTAATGCCAACATAAAAGGCTGGCATATTTGCGCAAATAGCTAAAATGTAAATGACAAATTAATCTTGAGTACAGAAGTCCTCACTAATATAACGAGATTTGATGTGGTTTTGGTCGTAATAAAGCGAAGGCAGAGAATGAAGAATGTCCGTGGCTTAATTTTACTTTTATTTTATGAACCCGGTTCATATATGTAAGTGTTTATTTGTTACAAAGACTAGTCAAAACACTTTTGACAATTAAGAGTACATGTATATATATGTTGTTTAAAATAAACTTTAACTAGTTAAAATTATATATACATTTTTTAAGCAACGGAGTATGTAGCAAAATGACATGAACACTATTATACCAAGGAACACCCGTAATGGAACAAGAACAGCAACATGCAAACACGAAATAGAACATCAACCATACAGGGTTTAGATATACCTTTGGTTAGTGAATTACCGGTTGACATACCGAGGTTCAACAAACCAGCGCTAGTTATACGAACTATCGATACGCGGGAATGGGTCGGGTAGCGGCGGAGGTGGCCGGCGGTTCTGGCTGGTGGCGGTCTTGGCTGGCGACGGTTTGGTCGGCGGCGGTTCTGGCCTGCGGTGTGTGTGTTATGAGAACTTTGCTTGTTTTTCCAACCCCTCAAGTGCAAGACCAACATGCATATAAATTGTGGATGAGGATCTATGCATGTTTGCCAAGTGGCGGACATGCATAGTGCATGCGATGCCATTGGCCAAGTTCTTAGTGCGCGACAAGTGGCGATGCCAGAGTGCATGCACGACAAGTAGCGTAGATGAGTGTTCTTGTCTCACCCGGTCCATGTACTCGTCTCTCAGTTTAATACCCGCGTATCGTTCGTAATTACCAGTTAAATTAGTTAAGTGGATTTTAGTTCGTTGCCCACGGTGTAACTCTAACGGGTCAAGACCCGGTCGGCAGCGTTGACTTATCAAACCGGACATAAATATCTAACAGCTCGCACTTGGACGGTCTCTGATAAGATCTCAACGCAGACAGCCAGCGGTGCTCTAGCTATACATAGTTGCCCCAAACAGGTCATGACACTTTAAAGTCACTAACCAAGGTATCTTCCCTTTAGCAATGACTTGCTACTTGAAGATAATAGACTTATGGCAATCGTTGTCATCTATCGTTTCTGAAAAAGACATCAATTGAACAATGAGACATGGATCAGATTCAATCTCATATGGCGTTCAATCATTATCGTTCTCGTTCAAGAATCAAAGTGATCCAATGAAACACACAGTAAGTTTGGGTAAGGCCTTACACTTCACCAGTTTGAATCAACAAGGGTGCCCCGACGTCTAGCTGTTACATACAATGTAAGAGTACAGAATTCCATCTTGACTACATACAACTCCCACTGAACTTTAGAGCTACTCCCAACCAATGCCTTTAAGACTAGCAGTTAAGCGACAGCGATTGACACTGATCAAAGGATAGTCATTAGTAAACGAAAGTTCTAGTATGTATCTCAGGTCAGAGGATACTAAATGAGTATGCCTAAATCAAAACATTTTATGACTAAGATCCATGAAGATGATTTGATGCGAGTTACACCCAGCGTCATTGACAATGAGGCCTGTGATTTTGGAAGTCAACCACTTGAGTCCAAAATCAGAATAGTCTTAATTCAGAGTCGTTCCCACGAGTCTGACCGACTACGGATAATTTAGAATACAAGATTAATGGATTAAACGCATCAAAATCGAACACAGTTGTAAGATTCAAACTTTGCATTTAGCAAGTAAATCAAAAGGTGAATTCAAACGGTACAATTGTTTGAATGTTCGTACATCCAAATACTAAATCAAAACAAATGGTTATCCAATCTAAGACCGAAAGCATTCCCATGCTTGTCCTAAGACATCAGTCTAGTGAACGGGTCTGCTAAGTTTTGATCTGTGTCTATTTTGCATATTAAGATGTCTCCTCGTTCTAGTATTTCCCGTATATAGTGGAACTTTCTTAGAATGTGCTTAACCTTGTGACCTGGGCTCCTTGGTTTGAGCAATGGTTCCTGTGTTATCACAGAACACCTAGATTGGTTTCTGAATACTTGAAACCACATCGAGGTCGCTGATGAACTACTTCATCCAAGTAGATTCTTTCGCATCATCTGATGCAGCTATTCATTCAGGTTCGGTGGTTGAATCCGCCACTACACTCTGTTTGGATCTTTTCCAATAGACAACTCCTGTATTGAGAGTGAATACGAATCCTAATTGTGAGCGAGAATCATCTTGGTCACTTTGGAAGCCAGCATCAGTGTAACACCTTACAGTGAGCTCATCTTCCACTCCTCCAAACACCAAGAACATATCTTTGGTTCTTTTCAAGTACCTCAGAATGTTCTTTACTGCATTCCAATGGGCAATGCCAGAACTATGCTGAAAACGACTGGTTATGCTTAAAGTATACGAGATGCTAAGTCTAGTACATAGCATACAAATTGAACCAATCGCTGAAGCATATGGAACTACCTTCATTTGCTTAATTTCAATGTTTGTTGAAGGAGATTGCGATTTGCTAAACACGGTTCCTTCAGTCATAGGAACATCTCCTCTCTTGGAGTTTTCCCTCTTGAAGCGTGTCATCATTTTGTCTATGTACGTTCTTTGACTTAGCCCCAGAAGCCGCTTAGATCTATCCCTATAGATCTTAATTCCTAGAATGTAAGCAGCTTCTCCAAGATCTTTCATTGAGAAGCAAGGTCCCAAAAAGTGTTTAACTTCGTTAAGCATAGGGATGTTATTTCCAATGATTAGTATATCATCCACATACAGGATGAGGAATGATATGGTGCTCCCACTAACCTTTCTGTAAACACAAGGCTCATCTTCATTCTTGAGAAAACCAAACTATTTGATCTTCTGGTCAAAATGAAGATTCCAGCTACGAGATGCTTGCTTGAGTCCATAAATGGACTTATTGGGTTTGCACACCTTAGTTGGATATTTAGGATCGACGAAACCTTCAGGCCGAACCATATAGACATCTTCAGAGAGAAGTCTATTAAGAAGGGCGGTTTTGACGTCCATTTGCCATATTTCGTAATCACAGTACGCAATTATGGGAAGCAATATCCTGATTGATTTAATCATAGCAACAGGCAAGAGGGTCTCATCATAGTCAATACCTTGAGTTTGAGTGAAACCCTTCGCAACTAGCCGTGCTTTATAGGTGTGTACATTTCCATTTATATCGTTTTTTCTATTGAAAATCCATTTGCTCCCTACTGCCCGAGATTCGGGGGGTAGCTCAACCAAGTCCCATACTTGATTTTCATGCATAGATTGCTTCTCGACGTTCATGGATTCTTGCTATTTCTTAGATTCCAAATCTAAGATTCCAGATTTGTAGTTTGCAGGTTCGTCATTAGACTCGGCTACTAATAAGACTTCGGGACCTTTTAGACGCCATAGACATCTATCAGATTCTTGCGAATTCTACTACTTCTGCAAACGCTTGTGTTTTATGTCTGATTCATTGGCAACAACTACTTGTTGATCAGATAGTCCAACTACATTAGCGGTTGTTTGTGGTTAATGAATTTCTTCAAGATCAACCACATTATTTCCAGTTTCTCGATTAAGAAGTTCTTCCTCGAGAAAGTGTCTCTTCCGTTTAATGGAAATCGCATTTGCATCAGGATGGTAGAAATAATATCCGCTTCTTTTATAGTATCCGACGAAAACAACCTTTTCGCCTTGAGGATCGAGCTAATCATCAGAATCACTTGTGATGTATGCATCACATCCCCATACTCTGAGGTATTCTAAATCGAGTTTACGCCTATGCCATATCTCATATGGCGTTTTGTTTACCTTTTTCCCGACCCAAATTGACAATGCGGGAAGCGATCATAAGAGCATGTCCCCAAAAGGAGTGAGGCAAGTTAGTTCTACACATCATCTATCGAACCATATGAAGTATAGTTCGATTTCACCTTTCACTCATGCCATTAAGTTGGGGTGTGCCAGGTGGAGAGGGTTGTGAAACTATTCCACACTCTTTCAGATGATTGAGAAATTCAAAGCTGAGGCATTCACCACCTCGATTTAATCGAAGTACTTTTATCTTTCTATCAAGCTGGTTTTTAGTCATGGTTTCTAGTCATGGTTCTGAAAGGGCCATATACATCATGTGAATGAGTTCTAGAAGACCATTGATCCGTTCACCAACATCGGTGAAAGGGTGCTTTGTGAGTTTGCCAGCTAAGCAAGACTCACAATCATCAAAGGAGTCCTGTCTAGTGGATTCAAGAATCCCCTCGGACTGGAGCCATTTTATACATGCCTTACTTATGTGGCAAAGTCTGCAATGCCAAAGATATGTTTCATTTATGCCAGCTTTGTTACATTTAGAAAGATGATATATGTTATTACTTGTTTGAACATTAATCTCATAAATACCATTTCGAGGTTTAGCCTCAAAATAAAAGACATCATTCAAGTAGGCTAAAATAGAAAAACCATTAAAACGTACTTGAATCCTTGTTCAAACAATGAAAAAACTGAAATAATGTTTCTGGTCAAACTAGGTGCATATAAACAGTTATTTAAAGTAACTACAAGGCTAGGGGAACATGAAAAACAAAATGTTCCAGTTGTCAGAACTGGAACTCTCTTTTCATTACCAACTATGAGTTCCAGGTGGCCTTGTTTCAGTTTCTTCCACTTTTCAAGCTCCCACAAGACATTAACGTTGTGGAGACGACACCCGGTATCAAATACCCATGTGTTGCTAGAAACAGTGAAAAGTTCGATAACATAAATGAAAGTATTAGAAGAAGTGCCAATGTTATTTCCTTGTTCATCTTCAGCTTGGCTAGATACTGTGGGCAGTTTCCCTTCCAGTGCCCATTTGGTTGCATTCAAAGTGGTTTTGCAACATGCTTGTTGTTGGTAGCATTTCTGGCAGTAACAACAACTTTTCTCTTGCCTTTGCTCTTATGTTTCCTTTTCTTGTTATTGGGCTTCTTAACACCACCAGACTTGACCATTAGAACTTGGTTGGTTTTGTGGAATAACCAAGTTTGTTCATCTGGTCAATGTATCCTTTCATCTTTAGCACATTTCTAGCATTTTACAGCTTATGAGTTGTTTCATGGTGTCATATCGCTCCTGTCGGGGTTGTTTCTGGAACACGCCTTTTAGTTGCTGGATCATGTCATAAGCATCCTTATCTTCTATGTTATCCTGAAGTTCAGGAGACATGGTGGCTTTCAAAAGGCAGGCTACCTCAACGGCATCCTCGTTATGTTTCTCCAGTGCCTTGCGAGCAGTAGTAGAATTACTTTCAGGCTCGGTAGGGACTGGGCCATCTAAGATATACAACGTTTTCTTCATCTTGAGAACTATTCTCAGATTGCGGTGCCATTCGAGAAAGTTGGTGTTATTCAATTTTTCTTTTCAAATATAAACTTGAAAATGAAGGAGTTCTTTTCATTAGAAATCTGATATATAAGCAAGGTGATTTTAATTAGTATTTTCGATGTATATCTCCTTATTTTGTGAGGTGAGAAGATAAGGAATAAGAATCTGGTTAGAAGGTCTTTCGAAAGACAGCTGGGGCATGCAACATTAGCAAGAGGTTCAAGCGGACATACAACGATTGTCAATTGTGAGAAAAGCACAACTCCCGGCATTTATGAGGCTGCGAGGATAACCTATTATCCTTGCATTGATACGTTTGGCCTCATCTATGCCACTTTTGTTCTCGAGACAGCTGAGGCACGTAAACACGAGAAGAAAAGTAGTAGTCGTCCTAAAACGGTCACATGTGGAAGGGTCGGATGTGTCGACGAAGCCCTTGCACCTTGGAAGGATAAGCTAGACTCCAAGTGTCGTGCTGTGGCTCCAACACTGATGGTTCGCATTATGCCCCAAGTGTTACTAGTAGTAGGATGGCATAGACCATTGATTTTAATTTTTACCAAATAGGGTCGTTATAGTCGGTTTTAATTTAGATATTAAATTTGCGACATAACCAAAAGACCCTTTCACCTCTCGGGACAATTAGTTTTAGATAACCTATAAACTAAGTTTGTCGCGACTTGGAATAACCAATTAAAGTTAATAGTGCATACTATTAAGTTTATGAGTTTTAAAGATGTGAAAAAAACATGTTATAAAACTCTAGTGGTTATAAAAATATGCAAGTTGCTAGAACTTGCTTTTTCCCGATTTCATTTAAAAAAAATTAAGAATGCGTTTTGGTATTAGGTTGAAATGTAATAACATTTATTAAAAAGGCAACCATAATAGTAAAAATGAATATGTAAATCATATGGGCATGATAATGATCTTGCTAGAGCCAAGTAGCAAGATCAAAGGGGTCACAGAAACAACACACAAAACAACCACAAGGATGGAATTGAGTGCATCTTGTTATCTTGAGCAACTCCCACTAACTCCAAGACTCCTCTTGGCATTCGGTTTTGCTTCGGGTCTTCGTATCAACAATATTTAACAAGTAAATATAACAAAGACAAAAAACCTATCTATTACAACTTTGAACCACAAGACGGGACAAAACCATAAACTAATCTATTACAACTTTGAGCCGCAAAATAGGCCAAAACCATGAACAAAACCAAATATAAACACAACCACAAAGTCGGGCCCGATTTACATATTCAACATAACCAAAAGTATGTTTGGGCAATTTTGGTCAACAAAATATCAACAAATAAAATATAGCCAAAAAAATATACATTGCCCAAAATAAAATAAATAAAAAACTTTAGACTTTTAAAGTTTGTGACTTATTATTCCAGTGAAATAGGACGGGTTTCGATTTGCATGTGGTGAGCATCGGCTCGGATACCACTGAAGGATGTTCGTGGCTTAATTTTACTTTTATTTTATGAACCCGATTCATATATGTATGTATTTATTTGTTACAAAGATTAGTCAAAACACTTTTTGACAATTAAGAGTACATATATATATATATATATGTTGTTTAAAATAAACTTTAACTAGTTAAAATTATATATACATTTTTAAGCAACGGAAGTGTATGTAGCAAAATAACATGAAGACTTTTATACCAAGGAACACCCGTAATGGAACAAGATCACCAACATGCAAACACGAAATAGAACATCAACCATAGAGGGTTTAGATATACCTTCGGTTAGTGAATAACCGGTTGAGACACCGAGGTTCAACGAACAAGTGCTAGTTATACGAACTATCGAAACACGGGAATGGGTCGGGTAGCGGCGGAGGTGGCCGGGGGTTCTGGCCGACGGCGGTCTTGGCTGGCGACGGTTTGGTCGGCGGCGGTTCTTGCCGGCGGTGTGTGTGTATGTGTGTGTGTGTGTGTGTGTGTGTTATGAGAACTTTGCTTGTTTTTTCAGCCCCTCAAGTGCAAGACCAACATGCATATAAACAGTGGATGAGGATCTATGCATTTTTGCCAAGTGGCGGACATGCATAGTGCATGCGATGCCATTGGCCAAGTTCTTGGTGCACGACAAGTGGCCATGCCAGAGTGCATGCGCGACAAGTGGCATAGAGGAGTGTTCTTGTCTCACCCGGTCCATGTACCCGTCTCTCAGTTTAATACCCGCGTATCGTTCATAATTATCAGTTAAATTAGTTAAGTGGATTTTAGTTCATTACCCACGGTGTAACTCTTACGGGTCAAGACCCGGTTGGCAGCGTTGACTTATCGAACCGGACATAAATATCCAACGGAGAATGCATCCTCGTAGGCGTAAAAAGTGTGTAGGTGATGGTTCTATGTTCAAGGGGTATTTGTGTTAATTTATTAAATACAATACAATTATAGGATAAACTTTACCATGTATAACTAGTTCTATATCCGTCCGATGGACGGACATAATAATGGTATAAATAATGATTGAAGTATATTATTTATTGTATTATAAAAAAACATTAATTTTCTAAATATAAAAATATCATATTATCATATGATCTGATAACAACTTTACATCTCATTATTATTAACTATTATTTAAAAAAACATTTACAGAAAAAAAAATACATCATAATTTACATACACGTTTATGATATAACCATAGTATTTATAACATATAAAAATTTAAACCATAAACAATATTAAAACTAAAACTAAAATTAAAATTTAAACTAAAACCGTAAATAATAATGAAATGAATTTCAACAGTGTTTGGGCTTTGGAATTTGTTCAACAGTGTTAGGGCTTTGGGCCTTGGGAATTCCAAGTATTTTTTTTTTATTTCGGGTTATTTGACTCCTAATCGGGTGTGCAGTTAGAAACCCTATCCAAGATATTTGCTCCCTTTTTTTGTCTACAGCCGCTCCCATTGGTTCAGATTGAGCAATCAATTCTTCATTGTATCTAAGCAGTAATGAACTACTTATCCACCGATGCCTGTTATTCGACGTTGTTCCTATCATCTTCTTTATTAACAATCGGATCTCATCAATTTTACCCTAATTTAAGATGCGTCATGCTCCCTCCAGGAAAAGCTCATCTAATTCCACCACCTCCGCTAATTCTTCTGCCATGGATCTGTTCCGCTCTGGTATTTATTGATTTCAATTTCTAGTTAAGTTTTTTTCTACTATAGTTCGTTTATTTCGTCCGATTTAGAGTCTAATTTACGGTAATTTACCAAAGCTTATTAATCACGTTTCTTCACAGTATTATTAATTATTTTTAATCTCAGATTTCTTTGATTAGATTGGTAGGGATCAAATTAGTTAAAAGTAGTATTATTTTTAGCATATAAATCTAGGTTTTTGTTGGGATTTTAATCTTCATTTATTGCTAAAAGAGCCATGATATTAGTTTGCCATGAATTCTTATTACTTGTAAGACATGCAGTATTAGATAACTACAAAGGATTGAAATTTGTTTGTTAGAACTTGTATTTTAGTTGTGTTTTGGTTATCGAATTACTGTTTTGAGAATATGGTCTCGGTTCAGAGATTTTTAAGTTGATTGATGAAATAGAATGCACTTTAAACTGGTTTAATGATGTGATTTTGCTAGTTGCAACATGATTATTTGTTTGTATTACTTACCATCTGTTTGATGATAATCGTATTGATTTGAAGAATGTGCAAGAGGCCATGAATCTTATTAAGCAGGGTTGAGTAGATTTATATCATAAATTTAAGAGTTTCTCATCAAGTAAGCGTGTTTTAAGACTCGTATCTTAGCTAAAAGATGCAATGGAGTAATGCTTATGTTCCTTCATTTTTATCTATTGATTAAAGTTGTCCCCTTGATGATTTTTAACTTCTATATGGAGATTAATATATGATTTGTCAGACAACATAGTTTGTAATTGAAAGAGATGTACAGAACTTATTGACTTTCTATGACATTTGTACTCTGTAAACACTGTACGATATAGAAAAATATCAAATATCAATGAAACAATGTTTTTTGATCTCAATATTTGTTTAATTATGTTTGACGATTTCACGTTTCAATTCTAGTTCGATTTCAAGCTCTAAATCACTTTCTAGAAAGTTATACGCAAATTGTTACGTAAACGTAATCAGTTTAACGTGACAAACATTCCGGAATAGTGACGTATGCTTAACATACCTTAAATAACCTTTACATAACTTAGAAATAAGTTTTGAAGGGTTTGGTATGTCAAAAACAAGTTTATTCGATCATAGGGACTATTTGCGACAAACTGCAAAAGTCTGCTGATTCGTATAGCAACGTGTTACACCCTGCTAGTAGCGGAAGCGTATTGTGTGTGACGTAAGAAAGGTAATCATTGCATCCAAACGAGTAAACACGTAAACCACAACGATGCCATAGATATAATGATTTTAACAAAAGTTTACAAGTTTTCCAAACATAGTTTCCAACTTCACCAACGTTCACAATGTTAACATGACATAGTTTAAGTTATATTACATAGCACAAAAGATAGTTTTTGACATAAAACATAGTGAGGTTTTGTCGCCTATATACCCATATGAATTTGGGATATAAAAGACAAATCCTCCAAAAGCGGCTATCGTTGTCATAGACTTTCCCGTTCCCCGTAGTGTATCACCGGCTCAAGACTTGTTTCCTGAAATACATGTAGTTTTAAAAAGTCAACAAAAGTTGAGTGAGTTCATGCAGTTATTGTTATCATATGAAATCTTTGCATTCTTGTAATGAAATCCAGGTATGTTAATAGCATATATGGAGTTTAAGGATCTATCAGTAGGTAGCGAGCCCCTGACATTATGTACCATAAGTACGCAACCAACCCGAGACAACTTTGACATCTTTGGGATCACAAAAGCACTCCATGGTTAACAACTAGGAGTGGAGCGTGTCTCAAGCTCAATAGATCTATACCTTTTGCACCTTGGTCACTAAGTGATTAATGGTTACCATGTCATCATCCTACTTATGTACATTGATCATGTTATCATCTAAACCCATAGCTAACATACCCATAGTTTTGACATGTATTTCCCCTCGACTGTTTTAAAATAAAACATTGAAATCAATGAAAGGAGGGACATGAACTCACAAATTTGCGTTCCGTATTATGTAATACCGTAGGTGAGCGTCCGTACGCGTGAATAACCTACATGTGCACTAACTTGATTAGACACTAGGTCTTATCGGACCTCGTACAAGTTGTTCATCTTGAATTCTTTATTATGTTATCGCTTGTCATCTTTGGAACAACATTGTATTTTTAGAGCGTTGGTAGTTTACTTGCTCGATTGTTTTATATATTGAATTCATAAGTGTATACATGTATTCTATGTGTATTGAATTATGTGTAAACGGGCTTCGCCCTTCACATGTCCTCGTGCCGCGCACGCATGTCATTGAGCCTTTGCTCATGTAATTGGGCGGAGCCCATGTCATCTATGTTATTGGGCTTAACCCATGTTTTAATGTTATTGGGCCGAGCCCATGTCTTTTATGTTATTGGGCCTAACTCATGTTTTAATTTTATTGGGCCGAGCCCATGTCTTTTATGTTATTGGGCCTAACTCATGTTTTAATGTTATTGGGCCAAGCCCATGTCTTTTATGTTATTGGGCCTAACCCATGTTTTAATGTTATTGGGCCGAGCCCATGTCTTTTATGTTATTGGGCCTAACCCATGTTTTAATGTTATTGGGCCGAGCACATGTCTTTTATGTTATTGGGCCTAACCCATGTCTTAATGTTATTGGGGCGAGCCCATGTCTTGTATGTTATTGGGCCTAACCCATGTTTTATTGTTATTGGGCCGAGCCCATGTCTTTTATTAATTTGGGCCTTAGCCCATGAATTATTGTTATTGGGCCCTGACCCATGTATTTTAGTGATTTGGGCCTAGCCCAATTCTAATTTTTTTGAGTCCATTATAAATAATTTTTTAGTATGTAAACTTTTAAAATGCTCATTTTTCATATGAAAATACTTGGTAATTTTTATAGTCTTTGACTTTCCGGATTCTTGTTATCTGCCTCATAGATTTGTGTTCGTTAAGTGTCTAAAAATATGTTACTTTTAGACTCGACATCGCAGTAATTTTCATCGCGATGTCGATACGCCCAATTGTCGTCGTCGAGTGTTGTGTATTACTGTTTCGACCATTTCGTTTATTCGTCCGTTTAATAGCATTTCATTAGCACATGTAGGAAACGTGTATATGTATTTTTGGCGTCTCTTTATACTTGTTACATACAAGTATTTCTTCTAATTATGAGTGTATTATTTTTATCACCCTAATGGTATCTAAATACATACACATTGCACATATACATATACTTGATATGTTTCCAAAAAATATAATTTTTCTTACCAAAAATTATACTTACACATTGTTATATTTTTACCCATTTATTTTTGTAAAAATATAAGTTTAAGTTCATAAGAACTTCTTGAATATTTAAATCTTAAATATTCCCACCAAAGTTTCCATAATGACGTTTAAGACCACTAATCGCGTTTAACATTGTTAATCACCCTTTAATCCCCTCTTTAATCGCGATTAGATTTTTAGAAAATTTCGCCATAGTTTCCCCTAAAACTATGACGTTTCCCACATTATAAATACGCGTTGTAATCAATAATCAATTTCCAAATCACCATTATCCATCAAGTTTCTTCATGTAATCTAAAATTTATATGTTTAGTTCATGAAAGTGAGGATGATGATCTTTGATGATTTAAACATAACCATGTTTAAATCATCTTTTTATGTTCATCACGCTAAGATGAACACTAATCTTGAACACTACATGAATCTACTCAGAAGATCATCATAAATATAAACTTTAAATCACTAATATTAACAAAGTCAACATGATCATACAAATTAACTACACTAATCTACACATATCAACACATAATATAGTTAGATTTAGTGTTTATTAGCTTTGAGATTAGGGTTTTTGTTTATGTTTAACATATCAACACATAATATAGTTAGATTAGGGTTTTTGTTTGTGCAAAATGAAACATATAAATTACATCAAATGTGGCATAAAACTAACCCTTTTTTAGTACTAATGTTGGAAAAAGTGTGCTTTTGTCTTCCTTTTGTATTTTCAGGGTTAAATGAGCTTAATTGAATAAAAGAAGCAAAAACGCAGCCAAATCTAACAATAATACAAGAAAAGGAATAAACGTGGCATGCCTAACCCCTCGACGACATCTCCCCAAGTTAAAACAAGAGAAAAGAAGGCTGAACACGCCCCATGCTCATTGAGCACGGGGGCGTGCCCAAGTGTCTGTAGAAAAGACAAAGTTGTAGAAGCTTCTATCACCCACCACGGGGGCGTGCCCAGTGGACACGGGGCCGTGGTCAACGCTAAGATTCGCAGAATCCAAGCAAATCTTGATAGCACAGATACGCTTCTGCACACGGGGCCGTGCCCAGCAGACACGGGGGCGTGGTAAACTAATGCAGACAAACTGCATTTAATGAAGAGAGAGAAGATGGGTGGACACGGGGCCATATCCGGGCGTCTGTGCAGGCTATAAATAGGGGTGCTTGGCTCACTTGCAAATCATCCCTTGGCAAACCACCTCTCTCACACTTCACCCACCCACCACCACTATCATAACCCACATCCACCACCATCATCCATCATCCATCATAGAGTGTGTCTAGTAGTCTCGGGATCCAAGATTGATCGTAAGAGTTCTTGACAATCAAAGGCCATGTTTGCTTAAGTCTCTTACATCACTTGGTGAAAGCAAACATTTAGTGTAATACTTTTTATTTTTAATCTTTTCGCAGTTTTTATTTGGTTATGTATTAATGACTTTAATAACTAGTTTCATATGTTGAAGGTAAATCTTCCTTATCATTTGTCTGTGGTGTCTTGGCGTTATTTTACTGTCTATATAAAATAAAAGATTTACACCATTCATATCTCCACGATCTATATGGATATATGTTGGCTACCTGGTCAGGGGTTAAGGGAATGGTTTGGTAAGCATCTTGCCTTGTTCAGTGCATAGACCATGCAAGGACCTGGGTCAAGCTTAGTTAGTAGGACCTCCTTCAATACCCACTGGTATTCGATGGCGGGGGTTCGAATTTCTTGATCCCCTCATATGTAAACTACTATTAAAACATTAACCCGACTACTTAGGATTATATCCCTGCTGACTCAAACTACTTAGCCGAGGATAACGTCACCTTCAAAAGAGGGGCCTACCACATTACGCATTAATAACTTAATTAATTATCTTTCAATAATCCAACCCTTTAGGATTGTATCCTTGCTGACTCAAACTACTGGGTTGAGGGTAACGTCACCTTCAAAAAAGGGGCCTACTACTATAACTAAGATAATCTCTTAAAAAGTGCAAAAGTGCGGAAATCATCAAAGGTTACATTAAAGGCGTGTCGGATCCAAGTGATTCATCTTGTCTATCTGTTTTTATTTTTATTTTTATTTTCAGCATTTTTAGTTTTTATTTTCATGTTTTAACCTTTTTCTAAACTCTTGATTTGATTAGACGTTGAGGATAAACCGGTATTAAAAGCTCTTGTGTCCTTGGACGACCTCGGTAACTTACCAACGCTATACTACGCTCACGATGGGTGTTTGGTGCTAGTAAAATATCGTGTTTTATAAATTTAAAACTTGACCAAAGTATAAAAAGGGCAAAAAATATATATAAAATTATATACACACTGAACGCACATCAAGTTTTTGGCGCCGTTGCAGGGGACACAAGGATTTTAAGAAAGCTTAAAATCGACGGCCTAATCAGTTTTACAAAACCTTTTTTTTAAAAACGCGCGCACATTTTCTGCATTTTAGATAATTTTTGCATTTACAGTACCCTGAACACGGGCCGTGTTCACTGAACACGGGGCCGTGCTGCATTTTTTTCATAAAACACCCAGATACAGAGTCTGAACACGGGGCCATGCTCACTGAACACGCCCCCGTGCTGCACAAAACCAGGAACTTTTATTAAAACGCCCAGATATAGAACCTGAACACGTGCCGTGTCCAGCCTCTGTTTACGTTTTTATTTTTGTTTTCTGGTCTCGAGCCTCTGTTGTGATCTGTTGACTGATTCTTATGGATCAATACTCAGGAGGTTACAACTACACCTATGAGGAGGATGATTATAGGGAAGACTATTGCACCAATTGTGGTAACCCTCACTCGGTACAATATTGTGACTTATTTCAACCATCCACTTCATACACCTACTATGAGGAGCCTAGGTACGAGTCATCAACTTTATACACATCCTATGAAGACCCAAGGTATGAACATTCTCCCTCATACTCATATTTTGATGAACCAAGGTATGAGCCTTCATACGCATACTTTGAGGAACCAAGATATGAGGCTCCACCTTCATATACTTACTATGAGGAACCATGGCATGAACGACCCACCTTATATGAGTATTATGAAGAACAAAATTACGACCCTTATCCATCGTATACTTACAATGAGGAACAATGGTGTGAACCATCTACCTCATATGAGTATTATGAGGAGCCAAGGATCGAACCTCCGAATTCAAGCTTTGAGGATCCAGATCCTTACTCTATCACCCACATAGCCGATAAGATAATAGAACACATTAAAACTATCGAGCGTTGTATAAAAGAAGCCCGCGCAAGGGAATAGGAGTCCCGCGCAAGGGAAGAATTAACTTGTGATAAAGAAGAGATAGTTGAAAATGTGAAAATGGAAGAACAAATATGTGAAAAACCGACACATGAGTTAAACAACGAAAAAGGTGAGTCCGACAACGTTAAAATTCAAGAAGAGTCTAATTTTAAAGAAATTAATCTCTTGTCACCTTCTTTCGAAAATCATTGTTTAGTACCCACTCATGCTAAGTTCTTAAAAGAGTTAAACACTAACACTAAAATTGACAAAACGGTAAGCATTAAGTTAACAAATGATCAAACTACGCTAATAAAAGAAGATCCATTTGAAATTAACATTACACCGGTTCCATGTTTTTTTCAAAACTCATTTGTTAGTAATATTACAATTGATAAAGATCTTTGTGTTAATATAATGCCAAATTACATTTAAAAAATTAACTATTGGTGATTTTTCTCCACTTCAAATACCCATTTTTCTATCTAATTGGAAAACAATAAAATCAATTGGGATAGTTGAGGATGTGTTGGTCCAAACCAATCAAATGGTAATCTCAACCGACTTCGTCATCCTTGATGACGCTCCACTAGTGTTGGGACGACCTTTTGTAAAGACCCACGAAGCTTTGAAAAATCGGAAGTATAACAATCTACCCATTCAATTAGGGGCATTCAAAAGATGTGTCTATCTTAAACGATCAATGAAATATCCAATCGGCAATGACGACCACCTAATTGAAGATGAGCCAGAACCACCCGATAAGGTGGGACTAGCCAAGGACCCTTATAAACATGGCGCACCACGGAGGCATTCCGTGGAATTATCCTTAGTTTTAGATTAGTTTAACTTTTATGTTTTCTAGTTTAGTTTTAATTTTCAGGACTAAAGCACACTCGAAATGGTGGAGGTTACTAAGGGAAACTTGAACCAACACCCCATGCACAAAAACAGAGCCTCCCTACAATTTTTCTTCATTATAGCAAGTTCGGCACGAGCCGTGTCCAGCCAACACGGCCCCGTGCTGAATAGTCTGCAAAAAATCGCCCAGTTCAGGTAACAGGACACGGGGCGTGTTCGCTGAACACGCCCCCATGCCCAGGCTTCTGTTACTTTCTAGTGATTTTTGTTACTAGCAACCTGAACACGGGGCCGTGCCCGGACACCACAGACCCGTGTCCAGATGCCCAGTAACATAAAAATTTGTTTTTAACACACCTTTTACACATTCAATCAACCTAAAAACTTATTTTTGGGACACATTGAGGACAATGTGTAATTGAAGTGTGGGGGGGATGCTAAAACATTGAATTTTGAAAGTCCTAATTACAAGCCTTACACAAAACTCTATTGGAACGGCCAAACACCCCAATTTTTTTCAAAAACTTTTCATTTTTTTACCTATCTTGGTTTAATTTGGGAATTACAAGTTTTAAAAAGGTTCTATTTTAAAAAATTTACAACCGATAGCGTCGTAAAAAAAGAACCAACATAAGAAAATTATGAAACGACATGACAAATCTAGTTAAAATTTGATTATATATACTTGATGACATAAAAACCCATTCCCACAAAAAGTGAGTTTTGAGCGTTTATTGAGCATACAAATACACATCTTTAAACTAAATGCTCTCTTTTCTTTTCTTGTGTGAATAGCCGCTTGGTTTCTTACGACTCTAGAACTTGCCATGACGATACATTCCCGGTCCTTACGAAGTTAAACCCAAGTAAGTAAATGTTGGAGGCATTAGGACTAACCCTTTTTCTTTCAACACCATTATTTTTTCTTTTTTTTACCACCTACCCAAAATCCCCCTAGTTAACCACTTTGAGCCTAAACCTTTTCATTTCTAAACCCACAAAACAAACACCCTTTACCCACCTAAACCCTTTATTTTAGTAAAAAGCTCGGTTTTTCATGTGACATTCCTTATAAAAAAAAATATATGATGAAGTCAAGAAATAAACAAGTTCATCAAATAGAACCTTGTTTGAAAAATGCTTCATCAGAATAAAAAAAGTTATAAAAATAAAAAGTCTTACGAAAACCGATGCTTTTTACGCCTTTCGCCATTTTCTACTAACCACTAACCCAACCACCTACCTTTAACCCAAGCCTAACCCTTCCCCAAAAGTCCTCTTGATATTTACAAAGGTGTATAGTTAAAAAGGATGAGGATTGATTGCTTGGCAAGCATATGGTAGAAATAAGTTCCATGCCGGTCACGAGTGTTTCACAAAAATACATCTTCGGCCGAGTGTTGAGTGATCTCCCGTGAGATATGTGAACTTGTATATAAATGGAATTTTAAAGAGGCATGTTATGCCCAAATAAGTAATTTATCTTATGTAATGTTCTAAATAAATCATGGCGAATAGGATTGTAAATAACATAAAAATAAAACCTAATAAAAATCTTGGAATCCCGACACTCACGACAAGCCCAAACCTTCTCTTCTACCCGTTCCATTTGGGAGTGTAAGCCACATTATAAAGAGTTTTGCTGTGTGCAAAATGCAACATATAAATTACATCAAATGTGACATAAAACTAACCCTTTTTAGTACTAATGTTGGAAAAAGTGTGCTTTCGTCTTCCTTTTGTATTTTCAGGGTTAAATGAGCTTCATTGAACAAAAGAAGCAAAAATGCAGCCAAATCCAACAATAATACAAGAAAAGGAATAAACGTCGCATTCCCGACCCCTCGACAGCATCTCCCCAAGTTAAAACAAGAGAACAGAAGGCTGAACACACCCCGTGCTCATTGAGCACGGGGGCGTGCCCAAGTGACTGCAGAAAAGACAAAGTTGAAGAAACTTCTATCACCCACCACGGGGGCGTGCCCAGCGGACACGGCCCCGTGGTCAACGCTAAGATTCGCAGAATCCAAGCAAATCTTGATAGTACAGATACGCTTCTGCACACGGGGTCGTGCCCAGCAAACACGGGGGCGTGGTCAACTATGATTCGCAGAATCCATCATCCATCATAGAGTGTGCGTAGTAGTCTCGGGATCCAAGATTGATCCTAAGAGTTCTTGACAATCAAAGGCCATGTTTGCCTAAGTCTCTTACATCACTTGGTTAAGAAAAGCATTTAGTGTAATACATTTTATTTTTAATCTTTTCTCACTTTTTATTTTGTTATGTATTAATGACTTTAATAACTAGTTTCTTATGTTGAAGGTGAATCTTCCTTATCATTTGTCCGTGGTGACTTGGCGCTATTTTATTGTCTATATAAAATAAAAGATTTACACCATTCATATCTCCACGGTCTATATGGAGATATGTTGGCTACCTGGTCGGGAGTTAAGGGAATGGTTTGGTAAGCATCTTTCCTTGTTCAGTGTATAGATCCTGCAAGGACCTGGGTCAAGCTTAGTAGGACCTCCTTCAATACCCACTGGTATTGGATGGCGGGGGTTCGAATTTCTTGATCCCCTCATATGTCAACTACTATTAAAACATTAACCCGACTACTTAGGATTGTATCCCTGCTGACTCAAACTACTGAGCCGAGGGTAACATCACCTTCAAAAGAGGGGCCTACCACATTACGCATTAATAACTTAATTAATTATCTTTCAATAATCCAACCCTTTAGGATTGTATCCTTGCCGACTCAAACTACTGGGTTGAGGGTAACGTCACCTTCAAAAGAGGGGCCTACTACTATAACTAAGATAATGTCTTAAAAAGTGCAAAAGTGCGGAAATAATCAAAGGTTACACTAAAGGCGAGTCAGATCCAAGTGATTCATCTTGTCTATCTGTTGTTAATTTTATTTTTATTTTCAGCATTTTTAGTTTTTATTTTCATGTTTAAACCTTTTTCTAAACTTTTGATTTGTTTAGACGTTGAGGATAAACTGGTATTAAAAGCTCTTGTGTCCTTGGACGACCTCGGTATCTTACCAACGCTATACTACGCTCACGATGGGTGCCCTTGCCCATATGTGTGTTTGGGGTTAGTAAAATATCGTGTTTTATAAATTTAAAACTTGACTAAAGTGTAAAAAGGGCTAAAAATATATATATAATTATATAAACACCGCACGCACATCACATAAACATGGTGTTTAGGAGACTCGCAACTTTGCACATGCCAAAATAAGAAAATAAGAAGAAGATTAAGCTCCAAAACTGCTCCTAGTGATCCTCCATGCTTAAACTATGTTGAGATATTCTTGAAAGGCTTAGATTTAGTGAAAAATGGAGTGTTTATGAAATATTGAAGGTGGGGTTTTGGTCTCTCCTTGGAGCCGCAAACTAGGGGAACCAAAATTAAGTTTTTGGAGTTTGATAATGTATTGTGAAATAAGATAAGGATGAGGTCTTCAAATGATGGTGTATACTCATGTTTTCAACAACAAATCTCTAAATACCATACCTCAAATCTAGCATGTTTTCAAACGAAAATCAAGGGAAAATCAAGGTGGTGGGACCCCTTGATTTTCGTGAACAAGAAAGGGGTACAAGAATGATTTTGGTATTTTTTTAAAGACTTGTAATATATAAGTTAAATCATGAGATATTTTGATAACTAATTTAGTTACGGTGATTAGGGTGTTAATGGTAGTTTCGGATTTTAAATAAAGTATAACTAATTCATTAGTTTAGTGGGTATTAATTTTGGATGGTAAAAAAAATACCACTAGTTCGCTCGTCGATTCGATAACGGGTAAGATATGAAAGGTGTAATATAGTACCGGGAGCGATGGTTTTAATTTACCATTGATGCTATAGCGTTTATTCAAGGCTTTTCTAACACCAAAATATGGTTAACTAGTTTGCTAGACTAGTGTAAGTTGGATTTTGATACCTTAAACGCTTTCCGTTTAGGCATCGGCTAGTTAACGACACTTTTATGTCGTACCGACAAACTTTTCCGCAAGTTGTTATCTCGCATCCGGGCGATGTATGAAGTTATTTCGAGTTCCAAATTGAGCTTAACTAGTTCCTTCGTTTGGTTGTTATAGTGGCGAAAATATCGCTTGCTAGTTCGTCGGTTCCCTAACGAACTAGTTTAATGCATAACGATGTAATACCGGAAGCTTGCGATTTTGGACATCCCGTTGATATCCTTAAAATGTTTTAGCGTGTTTTTCATCAATTGACATAATTTCGGAGTCCCAGATGTGCTATATTATAGTTTCGAACGAGTTAAAACGTTATATTTTTAGCGGAAACGGACATTTTTGTAATTAGGACGTCATACCGAAAAGTCTTGTATTTTTGCAAGATGTGTTTTCGTATTATTGTTTTCTTATATAAATGGACTCAGTTATGTTATCCGTGTGTCGTTTTTCAGTGTTTCGTTCTGCTTTCATTGTTTTGCTGGCATGATTAGTGTAACCGTGAATAGTGCGTGCAACACTTCTACTAACACTTTTAGGACATTGTTTGACTGGTTTCGAAATACGACGAAAACCTGCATATGTTTTCTTGTCCTAACACTATTATCTGATTTATGACACAGTTACGTAATTAAATTACCATAAATGCATGAGATTATGAAATAAAAAATGTGATTAGTTTGTACGGAATTACCGGTTATTTGCCAGTTGTCACATTCTCCCCCTGTTAAAAAGAATTTCGTCCCGAAATTCAAGTTGAGCCATCCTTTGCAGCAGTCTTCTCGAACATGTAGGGATATTTTGCCTTGATCTGATCTTCACGTTCCCACCCGGGTCCGTGACGTGAGTTCTAGCGGACCTTGACTAGTTTGATACGACTTCTCCTTGTCTTGTGGACTTTTCAGTCCATAACCTCAACGGGTTCTTCGGTAAACTGGAGCGTGTCGTCTACATGTATTTCATCCGTTGGGATGATAACTGTCTCAATGGTCGAACTTTTCTTGAGATTTGACATGAATGTGTCGTGTACGTTACTGAGTTCTTCTGGCAGTTTCAACTTGTACGCGACGGTACCGATCTTTTCTAGAATCTCAAATGGCCCAATATATCTCGGTTTTAGTTTTCCGCGTTTCCCGAATCTAGCTACGCCTTTCCAAGGCGAGACCTTTAGTAAGACTTTGTCTCCGACCTCGAAGGATAATGGTTTACGTCTTCTGTCCGCATAGCTCTTTTGTCTGTCACGAGCCGCTTTGATACGGTCTCGTATCTTTGCTATTTTGTCAGTAGTCTCTTGGACTAGTTCAGGGCCAATGAGTTGTTTGTCTCTGACTTCCGCCCAACACAATGGTGATCGGCACTTCCGTCCGTATAGTGCTTCGTATGGGGCGGCTTTGATGCTTGTGTGATAACTGTTATTATACGAGAACTCTACCAGAGGTAAATGAGTAACCCAGTTTCCGCCCAAATCCATCACACAGGCGCGAAGCATGTCTTCTAACGTTTGGATGGTTCGGTCGCTTTGTCCATTGGTTTGCGGATGAAATGCTGTGCTTAGATCCAAGCGAGATCCAAGCGATTCTTGAAATGATTGCCATATTCTTGACACAAAGCGACCATCCCGGTTCAAGATTATCGAAATAGGCACTCCATGACGTGCCACAATCTCGTTGAGGAAGATTTCAGCTAACTTCGCGGTGCTGTCTTTCTCCCGAATAGGTAAGAAGTGAGCCGACTTGGTTAATCAATCAACAATAACCCATATCATGTCATGACCTCGAGAGGACCGTGGGAGTCCTGTAATGAAGTCCATTGATATCTGCTCCCATTTCCAAACAGAAATCTCGGGTTGTTGTAATAATCCAGATGGCTTTTGATATTCGGCCTTGACTTTTGCACAAGTTAGGCAATTCCCAACATAGGTCACAATATCTCTCTTGAGTTTAGGCCACCAATAGTATTCTTTCAAATCCTGATACATCTTATCAGATCCTGGGTGTATTGAATATCTGGACTTGTGTGCTTCATCCAGCACTAAGTCTCGTAGGCCACCAAAATAGGGAATCCAGATCTTTCCCCTGAAATATAAAGTGTCATCTTTGATTGTTTCCATTTGTTTCCTTGCCTCTCGCAAGGATTCTGCTCGAATATTTTCTGGCTTTAGGGCTTCATGTTGTGCATCGCGCACTCGAGTAGTGAAATTTGTATGGATTGTCAATTCTAAAGCTTGTACTCGTAATGTTCTAACTTTTTCTTTCTTGCTCAAAGCATCCGCTACAATGTTTGCTTTTCCCGGATGGTACCTGATTTCGCAGTCATAGTCGTTCAAGAATTCTACCCATCGCCGTTGGTGCATGTTTAATTCCTTTTGGTTGAATATATGTTGAAGACTTTTATGATCAGTGAATATGGTACACTTAGTACCATAGAGATAGTGACGCCAAATCTTTAACGCGAACACCACTACGCCCAATTCTAGGTCATGAGTGGTATAATTCTTTTCATGAACTTTCAACTATCGTGACGCGTACGCGATGACTTTTTCATGTTGCATTAAAATACAACCCAAGCCTTGGTGCGATGCATCACAATACACCACAAAGTCATCGGTACCATCAGGTAGTGATAAGATTGGCGCTTGGCATAGTTTATCTTTGAGCGTTTGGAATGCCATTTCTTGTCTTTCACACCAATCGAACTTTTTATCCTTTTGAGTGACTGAGGTTAGCGGTTGAGAAATTTTAGAAAAGTTCTCGATGAATCTTCGATAGTATCCCGCTAAACCCAGAAATTGTCTTATTTCTGTTGGGGTCTTTGGGGTGTTCCAGTTCTTTATGGCCTCTATCTTAGCTGGATCAACATGTATTTCGTTCTCGTTCACCACATGACCGAGAAATTGCACCTTGCGAATCCAAAACTCGCATTTTGAGAACTTGGCGTACAATTGTTCTTTCTTAAGCAACTACAAAATAGTTCTCAAGTGTTGTTCATGTTCCGCCTCTGTTCCTGAGTATATTAAAATGTCATCAATGAATACGATCACGAACTTGTCGAGATATAGCTTACATACTCGGTTCATCAAGTCCATGAATACGGCGGGAGCATTTGTTAAGCCGAAAGGCATAACAAGGAACTCGTAATGCCCATAACGAGTCCTAAACGCTGTCATAGGATTGCTTTCCTCTTGAATCCTCAGCTGATGGTATCCGGATCTTAGATCGATCTTGGAATAGAAGCTGGAACCTTGCAACTGATCAAGCAAGTCGTCGATCCTCGGTAACGGGTACCGATTCTTGATAGTTCGCTTGTTTAGTTCTCTATAGTCGATGCACATCCGAAAGGTTCCATTCTTCTTTTTGACAAATAGCACCGGAGCTCCCCAAGGTGAGAAACTCGGTCTAATAAATCCTTTCTCTAGCAATTCCTGCAACTGAGTGGATAATTCTTGCATCTCCGAGGGCGCTAGTCTATATGGAGCTTTTGCCACCGGTGCCGCTCCGGGCACTAGATCGATACGGAATTCCACCTGTCGATGTGGTGGCAGTCCCGACAAGTCTTCTGGAAAGACTTCGGGATATTCCCTTACTAAAGGGATGATGTCTTCCACCTTGCGCTCCTCGGCCTCCTTGTCAACGACATGAGCAAGAAAGGCGATGCATCCTTTTCTCAAACATTTTTGAGCTTTCATGCAACTGATGATTCGTAATGGCGTGTCTTGTTTCTCCCCGTGTACTTGCAAATGTTCTCCATCGGGCAGGGGGATGCGTATGATCTTCTCATGACATATGACTTTGGCTCGATTATCGGATAGCCAATCCACACCAATAACGACATCGAAACTACCTAATGGAACTGGTAAGAGATCTATGTCGAACTTTCGTTCACCCAGTTCTAAGGTACATTTCTTTATGATTTCCCCTGATTCTACTAATTCCCCATTAGTTAATTCAATCGAGTATGGAATATCTAATTTGCTCGACTCTACCCTAAGTATATTTCTAAATTCCTTAGAAATAAAACTATAATCTACTCCAGTATCGAAAAGAATAGATGCGAAGTGATTATTGATAGGGAACGTACTGGTGACCACATTCGGGTCCTGATGAGCCTCCTTAGCTCCTATTACGAATGCTCTTCCCCGAGCTTGAATTTCTTTCAGGCAATCCTGATTGAAGTGCCCTTTGTCACCACAATTGAAACAACCTTGATCCTTAGCGTTCGTTCCCCAGCACGCCTTAGTGCGGTGCCCAAATTTACCACATTTACCACACTTGGGACCTCGAAATTCCCCGTAGTAGTGGAAGGGGCATTTGTTGCAGTTTGGTGCATTTCCGGTATAAGTTTTCCTACCGGTATCATTTGCAGTGGTGGTAACATAAGCCTTTGCCTCCTTGACTTCCTTCGAGATTTGCCCCTTGTTATTATTGTTCTTACCCCGTGAACCTTTCTTGAAATGGGAGAACTTCCTTTTGATGGAGCTAGAAGTCTCCACATTGGTTTCCTTTTTGTTCACCCTAGACTCATTAAAATTCCCTTGACGTACTGCCTCCGTAAGCGCTACAGCTAAATCAATGGCTTCTCCAATCTCTGTCGGCTTAGATGAGGTAACCATACTTAGTATTTGGGGGGCAAGTCCCCAGATGTACCTCTCGATTCTCTTGAATTCGGGATCCACCAAGTATGGAACTACACGAGATAAATCATGGAATCGCTGCGTGTAACCCACAATATCCGCACCAATCATTTTCAGATTCCAGAATTCCGTTTCTAGCTTCTGAATTTCCAACCTTGAGCAATACTTTTTCCTCATCAGTTCTTTGAGTTCCTCCTAAGTCAGGCCGTACGCAGCAGTTTCGCCTTTAGTTTGGACCTGGAGGTTCCACCAAGACAGTGCTCCATAAACAAAGAGTCCAGTGACATAAGTAACCCTTTGCTTAGCAGGGCATTCGCTCATTCGAATGACCGAGTCGGTCTTCTCAGTCCAGCGAACGAAGAAAACAGCACCTCCCGTACCGTCAAAATTCAGAGGTTTACAGTCTAAGAACTGCTTATAAGTGCAACCTGAAATCATCGTATGCACAAATTCAAGAGTGAGTATAAAGAGCACGTTTAGAATAGATGAGAGTATCGTGTAGGTTAATGAATAACCAGGCATTACAATTCTGAGGGTTGCCTCCAGGAGTACCTCCTGTTCCACCGCTTTGTTTCGTGTGGTTGGCTTCATATTGGGCTATTGCATGCGAGATACGTTCATTCAACTCTTCTTGTGTCGTCGGTAGCGGGTTCGTGTTCGTTCTTCCACGACGGGGCGGCATTGTCTTCTAGACAAAATATTGATCTCCATTAGACAAATATTTAGTAATAAATATTTCCAAATATATGTATATAAACACGTCGGGTTTATATAAACAAGGAATGTATATACAAATATACATGATATGACCACAAAATCACGAGCACGCATGAACACACCAATCATCACAATGGTCACATAAACTCATGTGTAGAAAAGCATCATGCCATAACATAACATCAACTATAAGTCCACCATGTCGTAACCATATCAACCACAATATCATCACATCACCATAATATCAACCACAACATAAAAGAAATACAATGTGAAATACAGAAAACATACTTTTATACATAATGACAACTTGTTACATTTGTTCATGAAGATCAAAAGGACTTAGGGATACATATCCCTAGTCAATACAAGTTACAATACAAAAGTAAGATTTTCTACTACATTGTATCTTCATGTCACCCAGTTGTCTTCAAAAGTCTTGATCTTAATAAGCCTTAGTCTTCACAAAAGTGGTAGTCATCCCAAAAGATAGCCAACTGACATACTACTGACATACTACTAACATACTACTGGCGTGGTGAAGGCGGTGGTGGTGACTGTGGTAGAGGTGGTGGTGATGGAGGAGGTGATGATGGCAAGGGTGGTAGTGGTGATGCAGGTGGTGGTGGGGGAGTGATGGCAGCTCTGATCGCGGCCATCTCAGTCTGGAGCTCACCGAATCTACGAAAAAATATGGAAATCTGAACATCATGAGACATAGTTATATCCACCATAGCGGTCAGAGGGATGTGAGGGGGATGATAGGGATCGGAAGGGTCCATGCCCGGTGGGGGTATAGGAGTATACATGTATGGTGGTCTGACTGGAGGTGGAGGTCCAGCATAGTGAGAAGGTCCAGCAACATAAGGGTCGTGAAATGTGTGAGGGAGCGGCTGATGTGTGGATGGTCCAGACTGAAAATGAGACCGGGGATACATAGAGTGTGGAAACCCTGGCAAATGCCTGGGATCAGTAGTAGGGGTAGGTGGTATAGTAGCAGGAGTAGGTAGTACAGTATCAGGGGATGACACAGGGGTGTGAGTAGTGGGAGCAACACTAGATGTGGTAGATGAGACATCAACAACAGACACAACCGGAGAGGGTAACTCAAGAATAGCAATGTCATAAACCTCTCCGTCACTAAGATCATCATCAAGGTGCTCGACAGGTATCACAGGGATGTCGACATCATCATCGTCCTCGAGATCAACAAGTGGGACAACGGCTAGCGGGTACGGCTAAGTGGACTATCATGTGCTCTCCCTCAGGATGTCCATAGATAATCACATCATGCAGTGGTTGCTGAAGAGCTAGAACATCATCCTCAAGTGACGCGTGATCCTCAACGATATCAATGAGAGTGAACGGTTGGAAATCATCCAACATATCATCATCATCTGAAGAGGCGTCGTGCTCGGACTCGTCATCCGACGAAATGATAATGACATCAGGCTCGTAGTTGTCATCCGATACTAACAGCATCGGGTCAGTCTCAGAACTGTCCGTCGAAGAAGACATGGTCCTGGCAAATAATCCGTACATTAGGCATATATATATGTTAGCAAAATAATTCATTATTTATGATATATCTCACGCAATCACTATATATCTCATGTCGTTTTTGTTCTCATGTTTCACTTGTAATCCTTAATGTTTTCAAGTCTATTCCTTATAGACTAGCCACGTATTGATTCTTATCCGTTACTTATGATTGAGCCCGCGTGATAGATCCTCATGTTATAGTGACACAATGAAAACCTTTTGTCATACTTTTGAAATCACTTTTGTAATGTTGTCGACTTTGTTTTCATGTGAGAGCCCTTCGGTGATGTACACCAAACTTTGTAAAAGTTTTCCCCGGTTCACTACAATCGGAGCTCTGATACCAATTTGTCACACCCTGCAACTAGCGGAAGCATATTGTGTGTGACGTAAGAAAGGTAATCATTGCATCCAAACGAGTAAACACATAAACCACAACGATGCCATAGATATAATGATTTTAACAAAAGTTTACAAGTTTTCCAAACATAGTTTCCAACTTCACCAACGTTCACAACGTTAACATGACATAGTTTAAGTTATATTACACAACAAAAAAGATCGTTTTTGACGTAAAACATAGTGAGGTTTTGTCTCCTATATACCCATACGAAGTCGGGATACAAAAGACAAATCCTGCAAAAGCGGCTATCGTTGTCATAGACCTTCCCGCTCCTCGTAGTTTATCACCAGCTCAAGACTTGTTTCCTGAAATACATGTAGTTTTAAAAAGTCAACAAAAGTTGAGCGAGTTCATGCATTTATTGTTATCATATGAAATCTTTGCATTCTTGTAATGAAATCCAGGTATGTTAATAGCATATATGGAGTTTAAGGATCTATCAGTGGGTAGCGAGCCCCTGACATTATATACCATCAGTACGCAACCAACCAGTGATAACTTTGACATCTTTGGGATCACAAAATCACTCCATGGTTAACAACTAGGAGTGGAGCTTGTCTCAAGCTCAATAGATCTATACCTTTTGCACCTTGGTCACTAAGTGATTAATGGTTACCATGTCATCATCCTACTTATGTACATTGATCGTGTGATCTTCTAAACCCATAGCTAACATACCCATAGTTTTGACATGTATTTCCCCTCGACTGTTTTAAAATAAAACATTGAAATCATTGAAAGGAGGGATATGAACTCACAAATTTGCGTTCCGTATTATGTAATACCGTAGGTGAACGTCCGTACGCGTGAATAACCTACATGTGCACTAACTTGATTAGACACTAGGTCTTATCGGACCTCGTACAAGTTGTTCATCTTGAATTCCTTATTATGTTATTGCTTGTCATCTTTGGAACAACTTTGTATTTTTAGAGCGTTGGTAGTTTACTCGCTCGATTGTTTTATATATTGAATTCATAAGTGTATAGATGTATTCTATGTGTATTGAATTATGTGTGAACGGGCTTCGCCCTTCACATGTCCTCGTGCCGCACACGCATGTCATTGGGCCGAGCCCATGTCATTGGGCCATGTCATCTATGTTATTGGGCCTAACCCATGTTTTAATGTTATTGGTCCGAGCCCATGTCTTTTATGTTATTGGGTCTAACCCATGTTTTAATGTTATTGGGTCGAGCCCATGTCTTTTATGTTATTGGGCCTAACCCATGTTTTAATGTTATTGGGCCGAGCCCATGTCTTTTATGTTATTGGGCCCTAGCCCATGAATTTTTGTTATTGGGCCCTGGCCCATATATTTTGGTGATTTGGGCCTAGCCCAATTCTAATTTTTGTGAGTCAATTATAAATAATCTTGCATTTTACTAAAAAATTTACCAAGTATGTAAACTTTTAAAATGCTCATTTTTTTGTATGAAAATACTTGGTAATTTTTATAGTTTTTTACTTTCCGGATTCTTGTTATCGGCCTCATAGATTTGTGTTCGTTAATGTCACACCCCGACCACGTATAACATAAAAAACGTGGCGGAAAACATCGGGGAGTGTTGTAACAGAATTAATTGTTTCATAACCATGGCATACAAAGTTGTATTTTATTTATCAACATAAGAGTTACATTGTTTTAAACAGGAATAAAAGAGTTTATAACATAATTAAACTAAGTCTATCTTCATTTTTAGTCTCTAAGGCACATGTCCGCCCTAGTGTCACGATCATCATCCTACGCAAAAGCTCCTGAAAACACATGTGAAAATAGGTACGTCAGCATAAAAATGCCTGTGAGATACATAGGTTTTGTGAAAATAGGATTCATGACTTAAGTTTAAGAAAAAGTTGTTTAGTAAAAGTCAGTCATGAACCTTGTAAATTGTTTTGTTTTGTAAGTTATTTAAAAAGCGATAAGATCGAATGATATGTATAAATAAAAGAATAATGTATGGTTAAATGTATAACCAAGTAAAATGAGTTGTATAAAGTAAATTGTTTGTAAACCAAAGTCTTGTGAAAATCGTGTTACTTGTGTAAAATGTATAAGTCCAAATTGAATGATTTAAATAACGCTATGATATGTAATATAATACAAATACTTATATATAGGAAGTACTAGCGGCGTATCCACCATGCTTGTATCATATTACACACGCCTCGTTACTTAAATCACTTAAACAAACCACCAATGTATAAAGTCTATGTTTAAACCAATAGTCAAAAGTCCTTGTATAAGCCATGTCAAATGTTTATAAGTCCAAAAGTAGTCAAGTAATGGGAATCAAATGTTATGTATTGTAAGTAAAGTATTGTCACATAATCCAAATGTAGAAATGTACAAAACAAAGTATTTTGAATATATCAAAAAGTTATGTTTTGCAAAGTAATGCATGTTATATTGATACAAATATTTATGTGGTAAGTTAACGCATACATTCAAGCCTTGAGACAGTCGGATAACCCTTTCAGTCAAAGTTATCAAAAGAAATGTTTTCGGATTCAGTCATTCCTTACATCCAAACAAACCCGGGATGTCAGGAATGGGATTTGTCAAGTCCTATGGTACCAGTACTTACTACCGAGCGGCGTAGCTAATGTTAATGAACGTATAATAGTCTCGTTTGTGCAAACCAAATGTCATAGCAAAAGTGAACATGTTATATGAAAACAATGTACTAAGTATGCTAAGTTAACATACAAAGCAGAAAGTCATGTAAATCAATGTGCTAGCATGCTATCAGTCAACATACATAGCAGAAATGTAAAGTAAAACAATGTACTAAGTATGCACACAATGGACATACATAGCATAAAATGTAATGAAATCATGTACTATAATGTACTAACAAACATAGCAGGTATATGATGTGAAAATAGGAAAGCATGAGAGTAACAAGTAGGCACATGTGTTTCACCCCAAAACGTTTGGAAAACAGTAAAAGAGGGGTCTATGTACTCACTTGAGATTGCTCAGAAGTCCTAAGATAACCACCAAGCAACGCTAGAGATCACAGAAATCAAACGGCACCTAATATAGGTAACTATGTTAATAATCCGGACCTAAATCGGAAGACTTAGTGTCACACCCTGGCTTTGCGGAAGCGTGGGTGTATTTGGTGTGACTTCTTAATACCATAGCTTAATCACAACAAAGCTATATGAAAATAAAACCATGCAGATCATCCATTGATTTAAGTTTGAAAAGTAAAATACCACAACATTGTCTTGAGGCGTTGACACATGCAACGAAAATTACAACCTAATAACATAAAACATTGTTTGAAAGACACAACCACAAACTGAAAATAGACGTAGTTTAAGAACTGTGACTCGTCCAGGTAAAAGCCACAACTCCTAAACGCGGATGATCCCATAACTCTACGCAGCGTGAAAACGTAGCATACCGTGCCAGATCCTTAGTTCCCTGAAATACATGTAAGTTGAAAAATCAACATAAAGTTGAGCGAGTTCATGTGAAAGTGAGTATGTAAAACCTTTAAAGTACGTCCCAATGTAAAAAGGTTTAAGTACGTCCCGATGTAAAAATATCCCTGGTATGTAGCAATAAGGAAAAAGAGATCACCAGTCGGTTGCAAAGCCAATGATATGTGTGAAGTGATGCCGGAAGACTCAACCCTAGCGGATTTGTGCCTCGGGCACTTAGTCACCACCTGGTCCATTAAGCGGGCTCAGGAGTGGGGCTGGCTACACCCAAATAGATCTATCACTAATGTCCCTCGGTCCTACACGAGGATTAATGGCCTCAAGTTGCGCCTACTCACTCACATGATCTGTACGTCCTAACCCTCCTTAAGCTAACCATACCATGTAAAAAGTATTCGTAATCATAGTAGCATGTATTTCACCCCCGTAGTTTAGAAAACTGAAAACAATTAAGAGAAAAGGGGGACATGAACTCACAGAAGTGCGTCTCGCAATAGTCCGTCCCAAAATAACCTGCTGCGTGTCGACCTACACGTACTAACTTCTATTAGACGGACGGTCGTGCCTTAGCTTAAGGTTTAATGTCTTTGGGAAATAGTTAGGCAACTATTTCGTAATTACACTTCGTAATTATTTTGTAAATATATTCCTTCCCAAGGATGAGGGTTTTAATACATGTGCGTTCGTATAACTTCGAAATATATTATTAAGTCTCACTTAATAAAATATATTTTATTTCATTTGTCTAAAATACTTTACTTCCAAAATATAAATATTTTTCCCAAAAATTTTATATTTTATTACATACCATTTTCCAAAATAATACTTTGTCAAAATACACACTTATGTGTATTTTCTGAAAATACGTAAGTTACGGATACAGATCGGGTGGTATTAATAATACCGGTGTAACTTAAATATTTATTGTGAAGGCGTTCGTATTAATTTGGAGTCGTTAATATTTAGTAATATTATTTTTACCCTAAAAATAATATTTGTATAGTTCACAAAATAATCATAAAAAAATTACACAAGTGTTACTATGAAAAATATATATTCTAAATATATATTTAACAAGTTTTATTTCTAAAAATCCCATCTCCGACACTTGGAAGTTTTGTAATAAAATTGGGGCGAAATTTACATTTTGATAACAAGTTAAAAATATAGTTATAACACTTGTTGTAAAAAAATATTTTCCAAGTGTTTATATTTCTGGAAAAATTTCGCCAGAGTTTCCTCTGTAACTGGAGGTGGCCATGCTTTCTAGCGTATCATTTTCTTTTATAAATTCAAACAACGATTTTCTCAATCAATAACAAACAATATTCCAACATCATACTAGTTCAAAAATATCACAAACGCATGAACTTGTGGGTTGTGTAAAAGTGTGTAGTAACTTTCCATTATTTTTAATAGTTCTTTCTACTTTCATAAATGAAATGGGTTTCTCGAAAATCTTATTTTTACAGAAAATGCATTTGTACATCTTCTAGTCAAAATTTCAAAAATAATTCTTTTGTTAAAACTTTTTGTTACACAAGTGCCTACACGCTTGTGGGTTCATAAAAAAAACATCTTTAGTTTTTGAAAGATCCGGCTTCTAAAAATATGGTTTCATTTGACACTTGGTTTTTCGAAAATACCTCTAGTAGATCTTTAGATCCACTAGTTTAGAACTCTATTTTATAAAAAGAATCTCTTTTACACAAGTTCATGGTTATAAGTAGTAAGGGTTCGTCATCTAAAAACTTTACGACTTAACTTATGGCTAGTTCATGTTTCATGAACATGATCTAGCGTGGTTTGGTGACGATCCATTCCAACACTAGCAATCAACAACAATAAATAATCATAACAAAACTAGTTTCAAAAGTTTTACACTAACATTCATTCTTTAACCAACATGTTCATCCTTTTTAGTAGACTTTTAGTTTGTGATCTAGTGTTTATAATTTTCACCCGACAAATATCTTATTAACCACTTTAAACAAGCTTAAGAAGGCGTTTAGAGTCACTTACTACTAGCTTGTGGCTAGGGAAGAAACTAGACGAAAAATGGGTGGTTAATAGCGTTGTGGTGAGGTCCTTGCGATTTCGTAAGCACCGAGCCTCCTTATGCGTGATCCTTTACACTCGTGTGTATATAAAATGGCTAGATAGAAATTGAAAGTGGGTGGTGGGAATGTGGGTGCTCTCGGCCGAACTCAAGCAAGAGGAGAAGAAGAGCAAACTTTGTTTAAGTTGGTGAATGAAATATTATTAACTCCTAAACCTTATTATAGACCATTCCATATTAACTATCCAAAGGATATTGTGTTACCAAGATATTATGCATCCATGAATAAAATATAAAAAAAATAGGTGGGGTGTGTACTTGGGGACCGATCGGTTGTATGGTGGAAGTTATATGGTTAGATTTCAAAAGTAGTTAAGTGGTCTAGTTTGATTAGTTTAGGAAAAAAAAATCTAAGCTATTAGTGTGTTATGATATAAAAAGGGGTTAGGGTGTTCGGGGACCCTAACTAGCTCAGAAAAAAGAAAACAATGTCAATGACAATATTTTTTTGATGTCCCGGGTTATGTCCGGTTGTTCGTTTGGATATTGACCCGTTAAAGTGCTTAATAATCATTTAAAGTGTCGTTAATATTTTTTTTTAGTGACACAATTCATTCCCGACACTTTGGAAAGTGTCTAGTAATATTTTTCTCATGTTTGGCACTTTACTAGTTAGCTTAATGCTGAATTTTTATTTAAAGTGTAGAATTTTGTACTCAAAGTACGTTTTAGGCACATCCGGTCACTATAAATATCTCCTAGTGACGCAGTTCTACAATCCTCACCTCCCTACACTCCCTACTAGTGTAGTAATCTATTCCCGGCTCATACTGGCGTCAGAGACAGTAACTGTCTGATGCTGGCTATGTCAGCATGTTTACTGGGTATCCCGTATAGTGTGCTCACTGTGCCTTTGTGCATCAAGGTTGTCACTAAGGTTTGTGTAAAAATAATAGAGTGACAGTAATAAAGTGTGATGCATGAACATGTATATATCAGAATTCAAGTAGTAGTTTAATCACAACTGTAAGCAAGCAAAGTAATTAAGCAGTAATTAAATATTAACTAATTCGTACAGATACCTGGTTTGGTGAGGGTTGTCACATTCTCCCCCTGTTAAATAAATTTCGTCCCGAAATTTAAGTTCTGCTTCTATTTGCAGGGGTCATTGGAAATAAGTGGGGGTATTTCTCTTTCATACGATCTTCACGTTTCCACGTGAATTCAGGTCCATGTCTTGCATTCCATCGAACTTTGACGAGTTTGACACATGGAATGTATAGTGAACACCATGGAGTTCAGCATGTACGTCCAACTTGTAGGCTATAAGCCCAATCCATTGCAGAATTCTGAAAGGGCCAATGTAACGCGGATTCAACTTTCCACGCTTCCCGAAGCGTGCCACACCCTTCTAGGGTGATACTTTTAATAAAACCATATCCCCAACTTGAAATTCCAGAGGTTTTCTCTTTGGATCTGCGTACGCTTCCGTCTTTCGTGAGCCGCTTCGATGCGTTTTCGAATTTGCGCAATCTTGTCCGTTGTCTCTTGGACAATTTCAGGACCAACAAGCTGTCTATCACCTGCATCAGCCCAACATAGTGGTGATCGACACTTGCGTCCGTAAAGAGCTTCAATTGGCGCGGCTCCAATGTTGGTGTGGTAGCTGTTGTTGTATGAAAATTCGGCCATTGGTAAATGTTTATCCCAGCTACCACCAAGATCCATTACACATGCTCTCAGCATATCCTCCAGTGTCTGAATAGTTCTTTCACTTTGGCCATCAGTTTGCGGATGAAACGCAGTGCTCAGATTTAATTGTGAGCCAAAAGCTTCTTGGAAGGATTGCCAAATCCTTGATGTGAAACGTCCATCTCTATCTGAGATAATCGAGAGAGGCACTCCATGACGTGCAACAATCTCTCGCATGTATTTTTCCGCAAGTTTACTCGTATTGTCTTTCTCTTTGATTGGCAAGAAATGCGCAGATTTCGTTAATCGGTCCACTATTACCCAAATAGTGTCATGACCTCTTGGCGTTCTTGGCAACTTCGTTATAAAATCCATGGAAATTTGTTCCCACTTCCACTTGGGAATCTCAGGTTGTTGCAGAAGTCTTGAAGGCTTCTGATATTCAGCTTTTACCTTGGCACACTTTAAACACTTGCTAACATAAACAACAACATCACCTTTCATCCTAGGCTACCAATAATAATCCTTAAGATCCTGGTACATCTTATCTGCACCGGGATGAATTGAGTATCGAGATTTGTGTGCCTCATCAAAAATAACCTTTCTTAAACCACCAAACAGAGGAACCTAAATTCTTTTCATAAAACATAACGTTCCTCCCTCGTTTGGCACTAATTGCTTCTCCATCCCACGGAGATATTCTTCTTCAAGGTTTCTTTCCTTAAGAGCTTCTTTCTGCATGGCACGAATGCGCAGGGAAAGATCTGTATGTATAATCATCTCCAAAGCCCTAACCCTTATAGGCTTGATCCTTTCTTTATGACTTAGGGCATCGGCAGCCACATTTGCCTTCCCTGGATGGTACTTTATCTCGCAGTCATAATCGTTCAACAATTCGACCCAACGTCTTTGTCTCAAGTTCAGCTCTTTTTGGTCGAATATGTGCTGCAGACTCTTATGATCTGTGAAGATTGTACACTTCGTACCGTATAGGTAATGTCTCCAGATCTTCAATGCAAATATTACTGCACCTAGTTCTAAATCTTGTGTGGTATAGTTCTTTTCATGAACTTTCAACTGGCGTGACACGTAAGCTATAACTTTCTGGCGTTGCATCAACACGCAACCCAATCCTTGACGCGAAGCATCGCATATACCACAAAATCATCTGTACCCTTTGGTAGTGCTAAGATTGGCGCATTGCAGAGCTTGTCTTTCATTAACTGGAATGCTTCTTCTTGTTTGATTTCCCAATCAAACTTCTTATCTTTCTGAGTGAGCGCGGTAAGAGGTTGAGCGATTTTTGAGAAATCCTCAATGAATCTTCGATAGTAGCCAGCCAAACCTAAGAATTGTCGAATCTCGGTTGGCGTCTTTGGAGTCTCCCAACTCTTTATCGCCTCGATCTTTGTGGGATCAACATGGATTCCATTTCCATTAACCACGTGTCCAAGAAACTGGACTTCGCGTAGCCAGAACTCGCACTTAGAGAATTTGGCATACAACTGTTCCTTTTTCAACAACTCCAGAATGGCTCTTAAATGCTGTTCGTGTTCAGCCTTTGTCTTTGAATAAATCAAAATATCGTCGATGAATACAATCACGAACTTATCGAGATACGGCTTGCAGACTCGGTTCATTAGGTCCATAAAAACAGCAGGCGCGCTTGTCAACCCAAACGGCATAACTAGGAACTCGTAGTGTCCATAACGAGTTCTGAAGGCTGTCTTCGGGATGCTCTCCTCTTGTATCCTTAGCTGATGGTATCCAGATCGAAGATCGATCTTAGAGTAAAAGCTTGAGCCATGGAGCTGATCGAATAAGTCATCGATCCTTGGCAGGGGATACCTATTCTTGATAGTCAACTTGTTCAACTCCCGGTAGTCAATGCACATACGAAAACTACCGTCTTTCTTCTTAACAAACAGGACCGGAGCTCCCCAAGGTGAGAAGCTTGGTCTGATGAATCCTTTGTCTAGCAACTCTTGGAGTTGTGTCGACAATTCCTGCATCTCTGACGGCGCAAGTCTATACGGTGCCTTGGCTACAGGCGCGGCGCCTGGAACCAAATCAATGTGGAATTCGACTTGCCTTTGAGGCGGTAATCCTGGCAAGCCTTCTGGAAAGACTTCAGGATATTCCTTGACGACTGGAATGTCTTCAATCTTTGGCTCAGCAGCTTTCTTATCCACGATGTGTGCCAGGAAGGCCGCACATCCCTTCGGTAAACACTTTCGCTCTTTCAGGCAGCTGATGATTCTTAAAGGCCTATCACGCTTCTCTCCGTGCACTATGATCGTTTCTTCATCCGTCAGTGGGATGCGGATGGTCTTCTCGTGGCAGACAATTTCTGCCTTGTTACTTAATAACCAATCCATTCCTACTACCACGTCGAAGCTTCCCAACTTGACTGGTAGTAGATCCAAAGCAAACTCACGCTCTCCCAATTCGATTACACAACCTCTGACCACTTCATTAGCTTCTACTAACTTTCCATTCGCCAATTCGATTGAGTACGGGATATCTAGTTTACTAGCGGCTAAACCAAGCATATTCTTAAACTCTAACGATACGAAGCTATAATCGGCACCAGTAACAACATTGGGATCCTGGCGCGCTTCCCTCGCTTCGATATTGAAAACCCTTCCCCGTGCTTGGTTCAATTCTGGGCAGTTCCTCTTATAGTGCCCAATTTTACCACAATTAAAGCAACCTGGCCCTCGGCCATTCCCGTTTTCATTTCCACCCTGAGCGTTATTTTGGTTGCGATTTCCATTCCTAGCTTGATTCGCAGCATTTCCACGGTTTCCGTTTCCGCCTCGATTGTTGTTCCTATTACCAAAACCTCCTTGGCCACCCCGGCCATTACCAACCCAGCAAGTATCCTTCAAGTGACCAATTTTGCCACAAGTCTCACATTTTCTTTTCCTGCACTGGCCAGCATGATGGTACTGGCATGATTCGCACTTTGGTAAAGCGCCCATGTAACCTTTTCCTCTGCTATCAGCACCAGTTTTGGCCCTTGCCGGTGTGCTTGATTCTCCTTTCTTACCAACACCGCTAATTCCCTTCTTGAAGTTCGAGAACTTCCTTTTGTTATCCCCAGACGACTCTACGCGAGTCTCTTTCTTCTTTGGCTCAACATTCGAAAACTTGTTCAACCTAACAGCCTCCTCTGTAAGCGCCACACTTAAGTCGATGGCTTCTGTGATCGTTGCAGGCTTGGACGAGGTAACCATACTCATGATTTGAGGAGCTAAACCCCAAATGAAGCGCTCAATTTGCTTGAATTACGGTGTCACCATATAAGGTACCACATGAGATAAGTCGTGGAACCTCTGAACATATTCCGCAATTTTCGGACCTTCCATCTTCAAATGCCAAAACTCAGTTTCCAACCTTTGAATTTCAGCGCGTGAACAATACTTCTTTCGCATAAGCTATTTTAGCTCATTCCATGTCATTGCGTATGCAGCGGCTTCACCAAGAGTCTGAACTTGTAAGTTCCACCAGGACAGGGCTCCGTCCAAGAATAGCCCAGAAATGTAAGTCACTTGTTGGTCTGGAGCGCACTTGCTCAATCGGAGAACAGAGTCTGTTTTCTCGGCCCATCTTACAAAAGCAACAGCACCTACAGTGCCGTCGAAGTTTACGGGCTTGCAGTCTAGGAACTGCTTGTAAGTGCACCCATGTGGTGGATTGTTATTGCCGTTATTGTTAGAATTACTTCCGCTAGTTCCTCCTTGTGAGGCTGCGTACTGTGCAATGGCGGCATCGATGATTTGTTGAAGTCCTGCCTCGTTGGCAGGCATGCGCGGATCGCGTTTTGGTGGCATCTACTAAAAGATGGTTTACGTTGGTCAGGTGATAGTAAGTAAAGTGTACGTATGTAATATCAACACATAACATCTCATGTTATAAATAAATCACCCATATCGATAGCCTCTGTAATGGTTGAGGGCTTCGAGGTAGTAACCATGCCCCTGATCTGGGGTGCAAGTCCCCAAATGAATCGTTCAATCCTTTTTGAACTCCGGTATGACTAAGTAGGGGACGACCCTAGACAAGTCGTGCGATCGCTGGACGTATTCAGGAATCTTTGGTTCGTCCATTTTCAAATTCCAGAACTCCACCTCAAGCTTCAGGATTCCGGCCCTAGAACAGTATTTCTTCTCCATCATTTCTTTGAGCTCGTCCCAGCTCAGTGCATAAGCAGCATTTGTACCAAGGGTCTGAACCTGAAGGTCCCACCATGAGAGTGTGCCATCCAGAAATAACCCCGAGATATAGGTAACACTCTGTTGGGGCGAACAGTTACTCATTCTTAGAATGGAGTCAATATTTTCGGACCAACGAACAAATGCAACGGCACCTCCTGTTCCGTCAAAGTTCAAAGGCTTGTAGTTCAGGAACTGCTTATAGGTGCAGCCAGTTGGAGGGTTATTTCCAGTAATGCCATCGCTGTGCTTAGAGCGGAGGGCTTCATGTCGTGCATTTGCCTGTGAGATGCGTTCTTGCAGCTCGACTTCTGTCCTTGGCAGTGTACTGGTGTCTGTGACACGTCTGGGTGGCATTCTCTACTGTCGAAATGGTATGAAGCGGGCTAGACAACATTTCAATTGTCTATGAGATACATAGCACCATAAGCCATCATGTAATCACCCAATTTTACACGTAAATATACTCAATGTATGAGTGGGGAAATAAATTTATGAGCCTTCACATAGGCTTGCCAATTTGGCTTGTTGCTTGTAATAGAATGAACTCGAGGCTACATCGCCTCGCCTTGGTCATTCGTGTTTTAGTCATTTCCTGCTACATTGGTTTTCTTAGGTGTTTAGCTTTACTGGTGCGTATATTTTCCTTTAGATGGGTTTGTTCGTGTAGGGGTGTTAGAGAGTGTATCGTCTCTAATTCTTTCTGAATGATACTCCTCTTCACTTGCTTAAATGTCATTTCCTCAAACGCCTCGTATGCAGGTAGAAGTGTTAATCACGAAGTAGGCTAAGACAGGCTTCCTACTTTCTAACGTGCTAAAGCAGTGATCTATGGATTGTTCTACCAGATGAAGGTGAGGACACCTATAGATTAATTTTGTGTGGTTTTCATTAGCTTGACTGGTGAATGAACGGGTGACTCCTCAGCAGGGGCATCAGTGAGAAGTAGGAGATCACCAGCAGCAATGTGGGCCTCGCCCTCAAATGGGTCCTCCTCTAATAGATCGTTACCGTCGTCAGAGACAACATCGGGGGGCATATCAACAACGGGATAAGCGGCAAGGGGCACAGGAGCAGGGATCACCGCGAATGGCAAATTCCCAACAAGATGGCCATCAGCAGGCTCTGCTAAGACATCAGGCAGCGCAAAGGGCTGAAAGTCATCATTGTCTGTGCCGGTAGTATCGGAAATGTACACCTCGTGCTCCGATGAAACTATGTCGTCTGATACTATGGCCATGGGATTCGTAGTGTCCATCTTTCTAGTACATAATGAAGGCATGACGTTTGTAACACAAACACACATATGCACAAATAATCAATCACATAGTCAAATAAGCACATTAGTCCAATAAGCAATCAAATAGTCCTCCTAGTCCCACTAGCCTCCCAGCCTGCCAGACTGACTCCCTAGTCCCACTAGACAATTCTCCCAGCCTCCCAGACTGACTCCCTAGTCCCACTAGACAATTCTCCCAGCCTCCCAGACTGACTCCCTAGTCCTACTAGACAACTCTCCCAGCCTCCCAGACTGACTCCCTAGTCCCACTAGACAACTCCCTCAGCCTCCCAGACCGAGCCTCAGCCTCCCAGACTGAGCCTCAGCCTCCCAGACTGAGCAATCACTAACAAATAAAATGTGCTCAACATTTGTTTGTAAAAACATTTTGGATCTGGACTTAAGTGATATGCAATGTAAAAAATGTTTTCGTGAGAGCCCTAGTGATCATAGTCTAGACTCGAGAAAGAATCCTAGTTCGCTATGACCAGAGCTCTGATACCAAGTTGTCACACCCTGGCTTTGCGGAAGCGTGGGTGTATTTGGTGTGACTTCTTAATACCATAGCTTAATCACAACAAAGCTATATGAAAATAAAACCATGCAGATCATCCATTGATTTAAGTTTGAAAAGTAAAATACCACAACATTGTCTTGAGGCGTTGACACATGCAACGGAAATTACAACCTAATAACATAAAACATTGTTTGAAAGACACAACCACAAACTGAAAATAGACGTAGTTTAAGAACTGTGACTAGTCCAGGTAAAAGCCACAACTCCTAAACGCGGATGATCCCATAACTCTACGCAGTGTGAAAACGTAGCATACCGTGCCAGATCCTTAGTTCCCTGAAATACATGTAAGTTGAAAAATCAACATAAAGTTGAGCGAGTTCATGTGAAAGTGAGTATGTAAAACCTTTAAAGTACGTCCCAATGTAAAAAGGTTTAAGTACGTCCCGATGTAAAAATATCCCTGGTATGTAGCAATAAGGAAAAAAGAGATCACCAGTGGGTTGCAAAGCCAATGATATGTGTGAAGTGATGCCGGAAGACTCAACCCTAGCGGATTTGTGCGTCGGGCACTTAGTCACCACCTGGTCCATTAAGCGGGCTCAGGAGTGGGGCTGGCTACACCCAAATAGATCTATCACTAATGTCCCTCGGTCCTACACGAGGATTAATGGCCTCAAGTTGCGCCTACTCACTCACATGATCTGTACGTCCTAACCCTCCTTAAGCTAACCATACCATGTAAAAAGTATTCGTAATCATAGTAACATGTATTTCACCCCCGCAGTTTAGAAAACTGAAAACAGTTAAGAGAAAAGGGGGACATGAACTCACAGAAGTGCGTCTCGCAATAAAAAAATTACACAAGTGTTACTATGAAAAATATATATTCTAAATATATATTTAACAAGTTTTATTTCTAAAAATCCCACCTCCGACACATGGAAGTTTTGTAATAAAATTGTGGCGAAATTTACATTTTGATAACAAGTTAAAAATATAGTTATAACACTTGTTGTAAAAAAATATTTTCCAAGTGTTTATATTTCTGCAAAAATTTCGCCAGAGTTTCCTCTGTAACTGGAGGTGGCCACGCTTTCTAGCGTATCATTTTCTTTTATAAATTCAAACAACGATTTTCTCAATCAACAACAAACAATATTCCAACATCATACTAGTTCAAACATATCACAAACGCATGAACTTGTGGGTTGTGTAAAAGTGTGTAGTAACTTTCCATTATTTTTAATAGATCTTTCTACTTTCATAAATGAAATGGGTTTCTCGAAAATCTTATTTTTACAGAAAATGCATTTGTACATCTTCTAGTCAAAATTTCAAAAATAATTCTTTTGTTAAAACTTTTTGTTACACAAGTGCCTACACGCTTGTGAGTTCATAAAAAAAAACATCTTTAGTTTATGAAAGATCCGGCTTCTAAAAATATGGTTTCATTTGACACTTGGTTTTTCGAAAATACCTCTTGTAGATCTTTAGATCCACTAGTTTAGAACTCTATTTTATAAAAAGAATCTCTTTTACACAAGTTCATGGTTATAAGTAGTAAGGGTTCGTCATCTAAAAACTTTACGACTTAACTTATGGCTAGTTCATGTTTCATGAACATGATCTAGCGTGGTTTGGTGACGATCCATTCCAACACTAGCAATCAACAACAATAAATAATCATAACAAAACTAGTTTCAAAAGTTTTACACTAACATTCATTCTTTAACCAACATGTTCATCCTTTTTAGTAGACTTTTAGTTTGTGATCTAGTGTTTATAATTTTCACCCGACAAATATCTTATTAACCACTTTAAACAAGCTTAAGAAGGCGTTTAGAGTCACTTACTACTAGCTCGTGGCTAGGGAAGAAACTAGACGAAAAATGGGTGGTTAATAGCGTTGTGGTGAGGTCCTTGCGATTTCGTAAGCACCGAGCCTCCTTATGCGTGATCCTTTACACTCGTGTGTATATAAAATGGCTAGATAGAAATTGAAAGTGGGTGGTGGGAATGTGGGTGCTCTCGGCCGAACTCAAGCAAGAGGAGAAGAAGAGCAAACTTTGTTTAAGTTGGTGAATGAAATATTATTAACTCCTAAACCTTATTATAGACCATTCCATATTAACTATCCAAAGGATATTGTGTTACCAAGATATTATGCATCCATGAATAAAATATAAAAAAATAGGTGGGGTGTGTACTTGGGGACCGATCGGTTGTATGGTGGAAGTTATATGGTTAGATTTCAAAAGTAGTTAAGTGGTCTAGTTTGATTTGTTTAGGAAAAAAAATCTAAGCTATGAGTGTGTTATGATATAAAAAGGGGGTTAGGGTGTTCGGGGACCCTAACTAGCTCAGAAAAAAGAAAACAATGTCAATGACAATATTTTTTTTATGTCCCGGGTTAAGTCCGGTTGTTCGTTTGGATATTGACCCGTTAAAGTGCTTAATAATCATTTAAAGTGTCGTTAATATTTTTTTTTAGTGACACAATTCATTCCCGACACTTTGGAAAGTGTCTAGTAATATTTTTCTCATGTTTGGCACTTTACTAGTTAGCTTAATGCTGAATTTTTATTTAAAGTGTAGAATTTTGTACTCAAAGTACGTTTTAGGCACATCCGGTCACTATAAATATCTCCTAGTGACGCGGTTCTACAATCCTCACCTCCCTACACTCCCTAGTAGTGTAGTAATCTATTCCCGGCTCATACTGGCCTCAGAGACAGTAACTGTCTGATGCTGGCTATGTCAGCATGTTTACTGGGTATCTCGTATAGTGTGCTCACTGTGCCTTTGTGCATCAAGGTTGTCACTAAGGTTTGTGTAAAAATAATAGAGTGACAGTAATAAAGTATGGTGCATGAACATGTATATATCAGAATTCAAGTAGCAGTTTAATCACAACTGTAAGCAAGCACAGTAATAAAGCAGTAATTAAATATTAAGTAATTCGTACGGATACCTGGTTTGGTGAGGGTTGTCACACTTAGATAGAACGAGGGTTCGTAAACCAAACGAGTATGGAGACTCGTGTCATATGGTTTAACAAAGCCTACATACTAAATGAAACCTTACCTAACCCATTACGACCCGTTTAGGAAGCTTATGCTACTTTAACGCGTCATTCGCGTGAAACGCGTTCGGACCGCTTAACTAGTCCTATGACAAGTAACATATGCCTTAACATGTCTAATATTGTTTTCAAATCAGTTTAGATGTCAAAAGTTATGTTACATATGTTTAAAATGAATTTTGGCATCAAAGGGGTATTTTGGTAATTTACCTAAGGCATATAAACTACCTATCATACAACTACTTAAACGAAGCGACCATAAGGTATAACCTCGGAAGGTTATTCCCTATATACTATGGTCACCTAATGTGTTTGGTCGGATCCTAATGATCGACCAAATGGGTCGGGTTCGAAGGTATAAGCGATTTATTAGATCGCTTACCCTTACGACCCTAGACAACGTGGTAATCAGTAGGCATAGTCACAAGGGACTATAACCATCGTGATTACAATCACGTTGCGAAGTTCAAACGAACTTCGCATTGACCATAAACTGGTCAATGCAGAAAGTCAAACAAAGTTTGACTTTCGGACTCGAAAAGCAATAAAAGAACGAAGGAACACTTACAAAGGGTCCCCGAATGCTAATCTAGATCAAAATAGCTCAGGTATGAAACAAAGGTTTCAACTTAGAGCACATTAGATCAGATTCTTGTGAGGAAAAGTGAAGGGTGGAGGTGGGTATTTATAGTTTTCGGTTCACCGTTAGGATCGTTTCTTGGAAAAGGGGAAATGATCTAGCCCGTACACTTGTCATAATGTTCTGGTAACTGATTTTGGCCACCATAAGAGATTAACATGTGGCACTTGGCCTTTGGGGAGTGTTTAAGGGCTGTTAACTGCTGGAAAAATGACCTTTGCTGATTCTGAAGGGGCCTCACGTGACGACGCTAAGGACCCTCGCGTCACGCCTAGCCCTTCTTTTGGCAGAAATGGCAGATTAGGTCCCTGCACATTGTTTCGTTGCGTAACGGCACTTCTAACACCCGTCAATCCCAATTTCAAGCTCCACAATGATGTTAAGACATAGGGAACATGAAATATGTTCAAAAATATGCCGGATGTCAGTGCGTTTGGTCGTACGATCGCGATGTTCGCTTAATTACGACGGAATGCGCATAAGCGCGAAAAACGATCTAAATTGCTTGACGAATAGATTTTTCTTATGCCAAACACTAAAATAAAATGTTTTAGTGCTTACATAAATTTTTGGATGTCCGGAGGCATTCAGAACGTAAGTTATGCGCGAAAATGCAAACTTGTGCACTTTTTGACGCTTTTAGTCCCTGAATGTCCCAAAAGTTTATTTTAGCACACCGAACACCTCAAAGCCTATTTCTAAGCTATGTAGAGGATATTTATGGTATGTTTAACTTATGGTCATGTTCCGGAATTTTCGTTACTGTTCAAATTGGCAAACTTTCGCAATTTGTCAAGTTTAGTCCCTGTAAGCGAATTAACTTGTTTTTGCCATACCAAAGCCTTCAAAACTTATTTCTAAGTTATGTAAGGGTTATTTAAGGTATGTTAAGTATATGTTGATGTTCCGGAGTATTTTTCGCATTAAACTGATTACGTTTACGCACCAGTTTGTGTATAACTCTCCAGAAAGCGGTATAGAGTTTGAAATTGAACAAAAGTTAAAACATGAAAAATGTAAAACATAACCAAACAAACATTGGGATCAAATAACATTGTTCTATTGATAATTGAACTATTCACAATGATTACAAGCACAGATGTTACAGTCTCCCCTACTTGTGGAAATTTCGTCCCGAAATTTATTTAGAGGAAACTCGTGGGAAAAGATGCGGATATTTCGCCTTCATTTGATCTTCGCGTTCCCAAGTAAACTCGGGTCCACATTTAGATTCCCAGCGAACTTTGACCAAAGGAATGCGCTTGTGTTTAAGCCACTTGACTTCACGTTCCATGATTTCCACTGGCTTCTCAACAAATTTCAGTGTTTTATCAACACGAATTTCGTCAAGCGGTATGTGGAGGTTCTCATCAGCTAAAGACCTCTTGAGATTGGACACGTGAAAAGTTGGATGAACATTACCAAGTTCAGGAGGTAACTCAAGTCTGTAGGCTACCTTACCGATTCTTTCGACGATCTTGAATGGTCCAACGTATCTAGGTGCAAGTTTTCCTTTCTTTCCAAATCTGATCACACCTTTCCAAGGTGAGACCTTAAGTAATACTCGATCACCGACTTGAAATTCCAAGGGCTTGCGTTTTGGGTTCGCGTAACTCTTTTGACGGCTTCTAGCTGTCTGAAGGTTATTACAAACTTTCTTAATCTTGTCAGTTGTCTCTAAAATGAGGGCAGGTCCAGTAAGTTGAGCCTCGCCGATCTCATTCCAGCAGACTGGTGAACGACATTTTCGACCATAGAGAGCCTCGAAAGGAGCCATTTTGATGATGGTGTGATAATTGTTGTTGTAGGAGAATTCAATTAACGGAAGATGTGAATCCCAACTACCACCAAAGTCGATCACACAAGCTCTAAGCATATCCTCTAGGGTCTGGATTGTTCTTTCAGATTGACCATCCGTTTACTGATGATAAGCTGTGCTCAGATTAAGTTGGGTCCCCATAGCAGATTGCATGGTTCTCCAAAAATGAGAAGTGAAACGAGCATCTCTGTCAGAAATGATGTTCAAAGGAACACCATGTCGAGCTACAATTTCATCTACATAGATTTTAGCAAGTTTGTCAGCAGGAAAATCCTCACGGATTGGCAAGAAATGCGCTGACTTAGTAAGACGATCAACAACTACCCAGATGGCATCATGACCTTTCTTTGTGCGTGGAAGTTTAGTAACAAGATCCATTGTAATGTTTTCCCATTTCCAAACTGGGATCTCTGGTTGCACCAATAAACCAGAAGGACGCTGATGTGCTGATGTTCAGCCTTAACCTTAAGACAAGTAAGGCATTTTGACACGTATAAGGCAATGTCTTTCTTTATACCAGGCCACCAATAGTGAATACGAAGATCCTTATTCATCTTATCCGAGCCAGGATGAATAGAATAGCGAGACTTATGGGCTTCATCCATAAGTAAGGTACGAAGATTATCTTGGCTTGGGACCCACAAACGGTCCATGAAGTAATACGATCCATTGTCCTTCAGTTCCAGATCAGGTGTTATGTGATAGGGAAATTCCTTATCCATCAAACCCTGTGAAACACAAGATTGTTGAGCCTGAGAAATGCAGGCTTGGATATCAGATCGAGCTTGAATAACAGATTGAACACGTACACAATGAAGCTTAGTACGTTCCTTACGACTCAATGCATCAGCTACGACATTCGCCTTACCAGGATGGTAGCGAATTTCGCTGTCATAGTCGTTTAAAAGCTCAACCCAACGTCGTTGCCTCATGTTGAGTTCTTTCTGGTTGAAGATATGCTGAAGACTTTTGTGGTCCGTGAAAACCACATATTTTGTACCGTACAAATAGTGTCTCCAGATCTTAAGAGCGAAGACAACTGCACCCAACTCAAGATCATGAGTGGTGTAGTTCTTCTCATGTATCTTCAACTGCCTCGATGCATATGCTATGACTTTGTTTCTTTGCATCAGGACACAGCCAAGTCCCAATTTAGATGCATCGCAGTAAACGACGAAATCATCATTGCCCTCCGGCAAAGTCAGAACAGGCGCGTCGCAAAGCTTTTGCTTCAAGTGTTGAAAAGCTTCCTCTTTCTTGAATCCCCAATCAAAGGGTTTGTTCTTCTGAGTTAGAGTAGTTAGAGGAACTGCAATCTTTGAGAAGTTTTCAATGAAGCGGCGATAATAACCCGCAAGTCCAAGAAAAGAACGAACTTCAGTAGGAGTAGTAGGCGTATCTCAATCCTTGATCACACTGATCTTGGAGGGATCTACATGAATACCTTGTTCGTTGATAATATGCCCCAAAAATTGAACTTCTTTAAGCCAGAATTCGCACTTGGAGAATTTGGCGAAAAGTTGCTCTTTCTTTAGGAGTTCCAGAGTAAGACGAAGATGTTGCTCGTGATCAGCTCGCGTCTTAGAGTATATCAAGATGTCGTCAATAAAAACAAAGGCGAACTGATCCAAATAAGGCTTGCAGACCCTATTCATTAAGTCCATGAAAACAGCAGGAGCATTAGTCAAACCGAATGGTATGACTGTGAACTCATAGTGCCCATACGGAGTGCAGAACGCTGTCTTGGGAATATCTTCTTCATGCACCCGAAGTTGATGATACCCAGAACATAGATCAATCTTCGAAAAATAAGAAGCGCCCTATAACTGATCAAAGAGATCGTCTATGTGCGGTAGGGGATATCGATTCTTGATGGTAAGCTTGTTAAGCTCACGATAATCGATACACATCCTAAAGGATCCATCCTTCTACTTGACAAAAAGAATGGGAGCACCCCAGGGTGAAAAGCTAGGACGGATAAAACCTTTGTCAGAGAGCTCTTGGAGCTGCTTAGATAACTCTTGCATCTCAGACGGTGCAAGATGATATGGAGCTCTAGCAATGGGATTTGCACCAGGTACGAGATCAATACGGAACTCGACTTGGCGTGCTGGAGGTAGACCAGGTAAATCTTCAGGGAATACTTCAGAATAATCCCGAACGACAGGAATATCTGAAATAGACTTACCCTTGCCTTTATCTGCTGTAACATGTGCTAAGAAGGCCACATAATTCTTTCGCAGATACTTCCGAGCTTTAAAACAAGACATGAGCTTGAGACCACCAGACAGTTTCTCACCTTGAACCTGTAGGATCTCGCCTGTCGAAAGCGGCACACGAACAACCTTCTCAGAACAAACTATCTCTGCGCGATGCTTAGATAACCAATCCATACCCACTATAACGTCGAAGCTTCCAAGTTGCAGAGGCGTGAGGTCAATAGGAAAAAGATGGTCGTTAAGGTTCAACTGGTAGTTGCGAAGAACAGAATGAAGAACAATGGGTTCACCACTAGCAACTTCTACTGTCAAAGGTTTTCCTAGTTTCGTTCTAGACACGCGAAGCATTGGCTCAAAAGATAATGACACAAAACTCTTATCGGCACCCGAATCAAAGAGAACAGATGCAGGCTGATTATTAATAAAGAACGTACCGTTCACCACTTCATTGTCTGCTTGTGCCTCTTTAGCATTCATGTTGAAGACTCGACCTCGAGCCGGAGCCTGATTCTGATTTGGATTTGGATTCTGGTTCTGGTTGGCTAGCCTTGGGCACCGGTTCCTGTAGTGGGTCAGATCCCCACAATTGTAGCACGAACCAGGAGGAAAATGAGGTCGTGCAGCTTGACCTTGTTGCTGAGCAAGAGGCTGAGCAACTTGTTGGGCTTGGTTCTGAACTGCCTGGTTCTGGTTAACAAGAATGCGACAAGTAGCGGCAAGATGACCAGATCTTCCGCAGTTGGTGCACTGACGACACTGGAGGTGTGGTGGATGATGGCCGTTACACCTGTTGCACAAAGGTGCATTGCCAAGATAAGGCTTCTTGGCTAGTGGCTGTGCAGGCTGATTTGGTGCAGCTTGGGCCTGTGCAGTAACGACATAGTTTTGGGAAGCCTTCCGCTTCCTAGACCCTCCAGAATTCTTTCCCTTCTTGTTTTGACCTTTCTTGCTATCTCCCTTGTCAGATGCCTGCTTCTTACCCTTGTCACCCTTTTTATACAGCTTTCCCTTTCGAACCCGCAACTCAGTTAATGTCGCTGCTAACTCGATAGCCTGACGGAGTGTGGCAGGGTTACTACCAGTAATGATGTCTTGTACTGAGTCAGGTAGGCCGTCGATGTACCTTTCGATAGCCTTGTCGAGTGGGGTAACCATAGTCGGGCAAAGCAGACTCAACTCCTCAAATCTATCAGTATATGCCCTGTGCTCGCCACTATCTTGTTTCAAGTCATCAAACTCTTTCTCCAACGCTCGCTGTTCATGACGAGGACAGAACTCCCTCATCATAAGGGCCCTAAGTTCAGCCCATGTCTGTGCTAGAGTAACTTCTGCACCACGGTCTCTCATAACCCCATTCCACCATGTGAGAGCCCTCTTCTGAAACACACTCGAAGAAAACTCGACCTTGCGATTGTCAGGACACTGCACGTGGCGAAAAGTATTCTCAATGCTCTCGAACCATTGAAAAAGCCCAGTCGCTCCCTCAGAACCACTAAACTTGAGTGGTTTAGCCGAGTTAAAATCCTTGTATTTGCATGGAGCATTGTTATTGTTGTTGGCTTGGTGCCATTGAGCAAAGAGATTTGGGAATTGAGCTGCCATCTGCTGCGCAATGATTTCTGCCAGTTCGGCAGTCGCTATCTAGTTTTCGCGTCGAGGAGGCATTCTAAAAGAGGAAAACATGAAAGGGAACGAGTGAGATGATTGGATGAAGAGAATGAGATGAAACAAAATTAACAAAAGAAAAGATGGTGGTTATTTGTCCGCATTACCAAGCAAACAAACGACACACAGTGACTAATCAAAGTAAATGGGTGAAAAATAATGTATTGCGAAGACATGCTCGCCTATAAGTGAACACTCACCCCAAGAGTTCCCAGGTAAGAGTGACTGGTCCGATTATGTGGATTTGTACGAACACTCTAGCCTTAGACAGAAAACCCAGGGTACAGGCATTCACTCTTCCAGTTTGCACGTGTTCACAATATTTAAAACCCAAAACTTTGACGAGATTTTTGAAAATTCAAAGGCATAAAGCCAAAATTTTAGTCAAACTGGAAGGGTTCAAAACCTTACAAAAGAGGGTTCAAAACCTTGTAATAAATCATTCAAAAACAGAAGATTGTTTTTCAAAAATCGTTTCGGAAAATTTTGGTTTTTGTTTTGATAACCACCTAAGGATAGGTGATGTGCATGTTTTAAGATCTAAACACAAGATAACTTGTGTTAGGGTCCTAGAAAGGTTATAGTCTAGGTCAAAGCATTACTAATAACCTAATTCCCTATAACCATTGGCTCTGATACCAACTCTTCTGTCACACCCCGACCACGTATAACATACAAAACGTGGCGGAAAACATCAGGGAGTGTTGTAACAGAATTAATTGTTTCATAACCATGGCATACAAAGTTGTATTTTATTTATCAACATAAGAGTTACATTGTTTTAAACAGGAATAAAAGAGTTTATAACATAATTAAACTTAGTCTATCTTCATTTTTAGTCTCTAAGGCACAGGTCCGCCCTAGTGTCACGATCATCGTCCTACGCAAAAGCTCCTGAAAACACATGTGAAAATAGGTACGTCAGCATAAAAATGCCTGTGAGATACACAGGTTTTGTGAAAATAGGATTCATGACTTAAGTTTAAGAAAAAGTTGTTTAGTAAAAGTCAGTCATGAACCTTGTAAATTGTTTTGTTTTGTAAGTTATTTAAAAAGCGATAAGATCGAATGATATGTATAAATAAAAGAATAATGTATGGTTAAATGTATAACCAAGTAAAATGAGTTATATAAAGTAAATTGTTTGTAAACCAAAGTCTTGTGAAAATCGTGTTACTTGTGTAAAATGTATAAGTCCAAATTGAATGATTTAAATAACGCTATGATATGTAATATAATACAAACACTTATATATAGGAAGTACTAGCGGCGTATCCACATGCTTGTATCATATTACACACGCCTCGTTACTTAAATCACTTAAACAAACCACCAATGTATAAAGTCTATGTTTAAACCAATAATCAAAAGTCCTTGTATAAGCCATGTCAAATGTTTATAAGTCCAAAAGTAGTCAAGTAATGTGAATCAAATGTTATGTATTGTAAGTAAAGTATTGTCACATAATCCAAATGTAGAAATGTACAAAACAAAGTATTTTGAATATATCAAAAAGTTATGTTTTGCAAAGTAATGCATGTTATATTGATACAAACATTTATGTGGTAAGTTAACGCATACATTCAAGCCTTGAGACAGTCGGATAACCCTTTCAGTCAAAGTTATCAAAAGAAATGTTTTCGGATTCAGTCATTCCTTACATCCAAACAAACCCGGGATGTCAGGAATGGGATTTGTCAAGTCCTATGGACCAGTACTTACTACCGAGCGGCGTAGCTAATGTTAATGAACGTATAATAGTCTCGTTTGTGCAAACCAAATGTCATAGCAAAAGTGAACATGTTATATGAAAACAATGTACTAAGTATGCTAAGTTAACATACAAAGCAGAAAGTCATGTAAATCAATGTGCTAGCATGCTATCAGTCAACATACATAGCAGAAATGTAAAGTAAAACAATGTACTAAGTATGCACACAATGGACATACATAGCATAAAATGTAATGAAATCATGTACTATAATGTACTAACAAACATAGCAGGTATATGATGTGAAAACAGGAAAGCATGAGAGTAACAAGTAGGCACATGTGTTTCACCCCAAAACGTTTGGAAAACAGTAAAAGAGGGGTCTATGTACTCACTTAAGATTGCTCAGAAGTCCTAAGATAACCACCAAGCAACGCTAGAGATCACGGAAATCAAACGGCACCTAATATAGGTAACTATGTTAATAATCCGGACCTAAATCGGAAGACTTAGATAGAACGAGGGTTCGTAAACCAAACGAGTATGGAGACTCGTGTCAAATGGTTTAACAAAGCCTACATACTAAATGAAACCTAGCCTAACCCATTATGACCCGTTTAGGAAGCTTATGCTACTTTAACGCGTCGTTCGCGTGAAACGCGTTCGGACCGCTTAACTAGTCCTATAACAAGTAACATATGCCTTAACATGTCTAATAATGTTGTCAAATCAGTTTAGATGTCAAAAGTTATGTTACATATGTTTAAAATGAATTTTGGCATCAAAGGGGTATTTTGGTAATTTACCTAAGGCATATAAACTACCTATCATACAACTACTTAAACGAAGCGACCATAAGGTATAACCTCGGAAGGTTATTCCCTATATACTATGGTCACCTAATGTGTTTGGTCGGATCCTAATGATCGACAAAATGGGTCGGGTTCGAAGGTATAAACGATTTATTAGATCGCTTACCCTTACGACCCTAGACAACGTGGTAATCAGTAGGCATAGTCACAAGGGACTATAACCATCGTGATTACAATCACGTTGCGAAGTTCAAATGAACTTCGCATTGACCATAAACTGGTCAATGCAGAAAGTCAAACAAAGTTTGACTTTCGGACTCGAAAAGCAATAAAAGAACGAAGGAACACTTACAAAGGGTCCCCGAATGCTAATCTAGATCAAAATAGCTCAGGTGTGAAACAAAAGTTTCAACTTAGAGCACATTAGATCAGATTCTTGTGAGGAAAAGTGAAGGGTGGAGGTGGGTATTTATAGTTTTTGGTTCACCATTAGGATCGTTTCTTGGAAAAGGGGAAATGATCTAGCCCGTACACTTGTCATAATGTTGTGGTAACTGATTTTGGCCACCATAAGAGATTAACATGTGGCACTTGGCCTTTGGGGAGTGTTTAAGGGCTGTTAATAGCTGGAAAAATGACCTTTGCTGATTCTGAAGGGGCCTCGCGTGACGCTAAGGACCCTCGCGTCACGCCTAGCCCTTCTTTTGGCAGAAATGGCAGATTAGGTCCCTGCACATTGTTTCGTTGCGTAACGGCACTTCTAACACCCGTCAATCCAAATTTCAAGCTCCAAAATGATGTTAACACATAGGGAACATGAAATATGTTCAAAAATATGCCGTATGTCAGTTCGTTTGGTCGTACGATCGCGATGTTCGCTTAATTACGACGGAATGCGCATAAGCGCGAAAAACGATCTAAATTGCGTGACGAATGGATTTTTCTTATGCCAAACACTAAAATAAAATGTTTTAGTGCTTATATAAATTTTTGGATATCCGGAGGTATTCAGAACGTAAGTTATGCGCGAAAATGCAAACTTGTGTACTTTTTGACGCTTTTAGTCCCTGAATGTCCCAAAAGTTTATTTTAGCACACCGAACACCTCAAAGCCTATTTCTAAGCTATGTAGAGGATATTTATGGTATGTTTAACTTATGGTCATGTTCCGGAATGTTCGTTACTGTTCAAATTGGCATACTTTCGCAGTTTGTCAAGTTTAGTCCCTGTAAGCGAATTAACTTGTTTTTGCCATACCAAAGCCTTCAAAACTTATTTCTAAGTTATGCAAGGGTTATTTAAGGTATGTTAAGTATATGTTGATCTTCCGGAGTATTTTTCGCATTAAACTGATTACGTTTACGCACCAGTTTGCGTATAACTCTCCAGAAAGCGATATAGAGTTTGAAATTGAACAAAAGTTAAAACATGAAAAATGTAAAACATAACCAAACAAACATTGGGATCAAATAACATTGTTCTATTGATAATTGAACTGTTCACAATGATTACAAGTACAGATGTTACAGTTAAGTGTCTAAAAATATGTTATTTTTAGACTCGACATCGCAGTAATTTTCCTCGCGATGTCGATACGCCCAATTGTTGTCGTCGAGTGTTATGTATTAATGTTTCGACCATTTTGTTTATTCGTCCGTTTAATAGCATTTCTTTAGCACTTGTAGGAAACGTGTATATGTATTTTTGGCGTCTCTTTATACTTGTTACATACAAGTATTTCTTGTAATTATGAGTGTATTATTTTGATCACCATAAAGGTATCTAAATACATACACATTGCACAAATACATATACTTGATATGTTTCCAAAATATATAATTTTTCTTACCAAAAATTATACTTACACATTGTTATATTTTTACCCATTTATTTTTGTAAAAATATAAGTTTAAGTTCATAAGAACTTCTTGAATATTTAAACCTTAAATATTCCCACCAAAGTTTCCATAATGACGTTCAAGACCACTAATCGTGTTTAACATTGTTAATCACCCTTTAATCACCTCTATAATCGCGATTAGATTTTTAGAAAATTTCGCCATAGTTTCCCCTAAAACTTTGACATTTCCCACGTTATAAATACGTGATTTAATCAATAATCAATTTCCAAATCACCATTATCCATCAAGTTTCCTCCAAATATGTATTCTTAACAACATAACTCCACCTTTCATGAACTTACATATATATACTTTTTATACACAAAAATGAGACTTTTATGGTGACATTATGTAATAACCAAGTTATTTAGCTTAATCTTGTAAGAACCAAGTTTACTAAACTTCCAAAATTAAGTGTTAATTCCCTTTAAACACTTGTTTCTTCATGTAATCTAAAATTTATATGTTTAGTTCATGAAAGTGATGATGACGATCTTTCATGATTTAAACATAACCATGTTTAAATCATCTTTTTATGTTCATCATGGTAAGATGAACACTAATCTTGAACACTACATGAATCTACTCACAAGATCATCATAAGCATAAACTTTAAATCACAAATATTAACAAAGTCAACATAAACAACATGATCATACAAATTAACTAAACTAATCTATGCATATCAACACATAATATAGTTAGATTTAGTGTTTATTAGCTTTGAGATTAGGGTTTTTGTTTATGTTTAACTTAAATTCAAGATCATCAACTTGTACTTTTGAGATTAACTAGTAGTAAGAAGCATAAACATGGTGTTTAGGAGACTCACAACTTTGCACGAGCCAAAATAAGAAAATAAGAAGAAGATTAAGCTCCAAAAGTGCTCCTAGTGATCCTCCATGCTTAAAGCATGTTGATATGTTCTTGAAAGGCTTAGATTTAGTGAAAAATTAAGTGTTTATGAAAGATTGAAGGTGGGGTTCTAGTCTCTCCTTGGAGCCGTGAACTAAGGGAACCAAAATGAAGTTTTTGGAGTTTGATAATGTATTTTCAAATGTGGTGTATACTCATGTTTTCAACAACAAATCTCTAAATACCACACCTTAAATCTAGCATGTTTTCAAACAAAAATCAAGGTGGTGGGGCCCCTAGATTTTCGTGAACAAGAAAGGGGTACAAGAATGATTTTGGTAATTTTTTTTAAAGACTTGTAATATATAAGTTAAATCATGAGATATTTTGATAACTAATTTAGTTTGGGTGATTAGGGTGTTAATGATAGTTTAGGATTTTAAATAAAGTATAACTAATTCATCAGTTTAGTGGGTATTAATTTTGGATGGTAAAAAAATACCATTAGTTCTGTGACAACTCGTATTTCAGAACCTATCTTTGTAACGTATGTGAACACTATGTGACTCTGTGAACGTGATGATTAATGAAATGTTATGTGTTTTGTGTAATGTATGTATGTATATAAACAAGCCCAAACGCACAACAAGAACCGATCGCACAAGCCCATTCGGGCTACACTCTTGTATTCGAAACAATGGGCAGCCCAAGTGAGGATTCGGCCCACTCCCTTATGTCGCATAACACATAGGAGATAGGGTACACTCCTCATAATTTGCAAAACACCCACACACACAAACCCTAGCTCTCTTTCTCTCCTGCTTGAACTCGACGGCAACAAAAAGTGTCACTCTCTCGAAGTCTTATCATTCGGATTAACCCTTATTCATTTCTAATCTGGTTAGTGTTTTAGTGTTTTGTTGTTATTTGAATTTATGTTGATCAATGATTGTGTATTGCTATATGATTGATCAAATCCGGTTAGGGTTCCTGTTTATAGAATCGATAATAATTAGGTTGCATGATGTTGTGATATATGTATGTTTTACATGATGATTTGGGAATGATATCAGATTGATGGTGATATAACTGTTAATGTTGATGTCATGAAATCGGCTCATATGTGTATGATGATGTTAATCGGATTAGAGCTATGATCGAGTATGATGTGTTGTGTGATTTTAATCCCATGATTTAATAGTTAGTGTGTAGGTTGTTGTTATGTTTGAATATGATTCGAGTTCATATGTATTAGATGAAAGTTGCTTAGTTTGATCGAGATTGTACATGATGGAAACTCTTGGTGTTGTTGATTGATGATCTCATAAATGGAAACCACATAATTGATTGATTATTGATTAAATCGGATAATGGAAACAATGTAACTGATTAACATAAAATCCAGATAGTAAAACTAATCGCACAAGACTCCTTGGTCGCACAAGATCAGATCGTACAAGATCTGATCTTATCGCACAAGAAGTTCAGTCGCACAAGATGTCCCCAGTCGCACAAGACTTATTGAATCGCACAAGTCGACCGGATCGTACAAGCCATCCGGATCGCACAAGACCTATGCTTATTTTTGGGCCGGGTTAGTCTGATGGGCTTCATTTAGTGAATCGCACAAGGCTATTGGCTTAATGAACTTGTGCAAGCCCAAACCTTTTAATCGCACAAGTTGGATACGTTATGACTGTTAATGTGTTAACATGAATTATGTGTTTGCCATGATCAACCCGTGTTCATAACCTGTTAGCTATGTGTAATCATATGTGCACCTAGACCTGACTTGTATGGTAACCATGTTAGGACGTGGTTGACCTCTAGCAGCTCGATTGACCTTTCGTTTATCTGCCGAGCTAACCTAAGGTGAGTTCACACTTTCTACAAAGCATGGGATTTCCAGGGGTTGGGAATGGGGTTAAGGAACATGGATTCCTTGTCCTTCTTGGGTAGGACAGTACGGGTTCAGGAATGTAATTCCTCGTCCTCATGGACAGTTAACTTTCACTAGACCAAAACTCTATCACGAAGTCCCTCCTTTTTATATCGACTTAATCGTCGGGCCAATGGCGAGCGGGTCATTAGTTAGATAGCGCTATTTAGGTCTGACAAGCCTCACACCGTGCCGCAGAGGACGGGCGTGAACTAATGGATCTGGGCACGTCAATGATGATAGACATTGACAGTTCAGGGCACATAAACATGACTACAGTCAGCAGTCGATATGATAACGAGTCTAGTAGTATATACATGGGGTAGCCCCCATGGCCAGAGAGCCAGATAATTAAACATGGGGTAGCACCCACGGCTGGATTGCCAGAGTAAATGGGTTAAACAAATCACGTTTTCAAGTATGGGGTAACCCCCACGGCAGGGATGCCAGTTAAAGGAAACTGTTTTCAAAACAACTTAAAACGAACACCCAACTGTGAACTCGCTCAACATTATTGTTGACTCGTTACTATATGCTTTGCAGGTCAATAGGTTTAGCAGGAGCTTGCATGGGGAAGAGTTGTTGTGGAGCATGGACATTGAGTGTTCATGATGAACTTAAACATTATTAATTTATACTTTGGTTTTTGAGATTATGCTTCCGCTTTCAACTTAAATTACGTTTTGTTTGGACACCAATTGTATTGGTTGGATTTTTATATTTACTTATATGCTTGTTCAATATGATTGGTGGCTGGATCCTGGTCAGTCACGCCTCCAAGCGGTGATACTCCGCGTGTGGATTTTGGGGGTGTGACAGATTGGTATCAGAGCCATTTGTTATAGTGAACTTGGTTTTAATAAGGGAAAAACGTTTTTGTTAAAACCAGACTATAACCTGTACAGTGCTCAACGGTCCACAACGACGCTTCACTTCACGTGCAAGGCTCGACATTCTAGGTGATATGGTTTATGTTTTATTGCCTACTTGCTAGATTACATAGAACTTTGCTTATGGTATGCTTAGATAAATGTAGCAACTATAGTTTGAAAACACATGTGTGCTTACTCTCTTCTGTCATCGCACTTTCACGAACCTCTCTCACTCATGTTTTCCTTTGATATGAAGAATCATGAGTGGACGCGTTAACATGACTCAAGCCCAGTTGACGGCTCTGATTAACCAACAAGTTGCTGTGGCACTTGCAGCAGCATAGGCATGAGGTATACCCTGCAGTTTAAACTCATTATAGGATCTTTAGGTCCTACTCTCGTGAACCAACCTTTGTGTTAAACTTTTTCCTTTCTTACACCTACGACAGGTCAACCTGCACAACCTCCTGTGTGTACTTTCAAACTATTATGGCCTGCCGACCCACTACTTTCAGCGACACTGAAGGAGCCGTAGGTCTCCTCCACTGGTTTGAAAAGCTCGAATCTGTTTTCGAGATGTGTGAATGCCCTGAGGCTCGTAGGGTGAAGTATGCTACCGGTACTCTCGAGGGTTTAGCGCTCACGTGGTGGAACGCACAGGTTCAAATGCTTGGGTTGGTTGCTGCTAATGCCACCCCATGGAATAATTTTAAGGAAATGATCAAGGAAGAGTACTGCAATCGTGATGAAATTCACAAACTGGAAGTCGAGTTCTTCAACCTCAAGATGACGGGGTCGGAAATTGAAGCGTACACGAAAAGATCGAATGAGCTTGCTATTCTGTGTCCTACTATGGTGGATCCTCCCATCAAACGCATCGAACTATACCTTAAGGGCTTAGTGCCTGAGATCCAAAGTCATGTGACTTCGGCTACCCTCGCCACCATTCAGCAAGTTGTTCAATTGGCTCATCGTCTCACTGATCAGGCGGTGGAGCAGAACAGGTTACCAAAGCGCATTAGCGCTACTACTTCTGATACTCCCAACGACAACAAGCGTAAGTGGGATGGAGCTTCAAGCAAAGGTTCAACTTCTGTTCAGTCTCAGCAGAGGAGGACTGACGACTACAAGAGCCCTAGTCAGCAATCATCTGGTAGTCAAAGTCATGGTGGGTACAAGGGAAATCACCCCAAATGCAATCGCTGTAACCTACACCACAGCGGCCCATGCACCAGGAGTAACTGTCATCGGTGCAATAAGCTAGGTCACGCAGTAAAGGATTGCAGAAGTTTATGCCCCGCCAACCAGAATCGTCTGCAACAACAAGCCCAACAAAATCAACGCCAGCAGCAGCAGCAGCAAGGTAACAACAAAGGGTGCTTTCAGTGTGGAGCTGAAGGCCACTTCAAGAGAGATTGCCCCCAACTGAACAGGAACCAAAAGAACAACAACAATAATAACAACCAGGGGAATGGAAACAACGGGGGTAACAATGGCAATGGTGCAAGGGGTCGTGTGTTCGTTATTGGCCAAGGTGAAGCGAGGAATGATCCTAATGTCGTGACGGGTAAGTTCCTACTGGACGACTTTTATGTTACTCTCTTATTTTATTCCGGTGCCGATACTAGCTACGTGTCTTTAAAAGTTAGCCAAATGATTAAGCGTACCCCAACACTTTTGAACACCAAGCACACTGTAGAGCTAGCTAATGGTAAGAATTTAGAGGTCACACACGTAGTCAAGGGTTGTAACATTGTTCTTGCTGGTCATACTTTCTCAATCGACCTCCTTCCTATCGTCTTGGGTAGCTTCGACGTTGTCATTGGGATGGACTGGTTATCCCAACATCAAGCAGAGATTCTTTGCAACGAGAAGATTGTCCGTATTCCTTGGCCAGGGGATGAACCTCTATTGATTCATGGTGACAAGAGTGGTGCTGTTGTGAGCATCATCTCCTTCCTTAAGGCTCAGAAGTGTTTGCGAAAGGGCCACACTGCTATTTTGGCTCTCGTTATTGACACCTCGAAGAAAGAGAAGAAGATAGAAGATTTTCCGATTGTATGTGACTTCCCTGAGGTATTTCCTGAGGAACTACCTGGCCTTCCGCCTCATCGTCAGGTCGAGTTTCACATCGAGCTAGCTCCTGGAGCAGCACCTATAGCTCGTGCACCTTATCGTTTAGCCCCATCAGAACTAGAAGAATTGTCTACGCAACTACAAGAACTCTTGGATAAGGGTTTTATTCGCCCTAGTTCTTCGCCCTGGGGAGCTCCAGTCTTGTTTGTGAAGAAGAAGGACGGTACCTTCCGTATGTGTATCGACTATCGAGAACTCAACAAGGTGACCGTGAAGAATCTTTATCCTCTTCCACGCATCGACGACCTATTCGACCAGTTGCAAGGGTTGAGCTTTTACTCGAAGATTGATTTGAGATCAGGATATCACCAGCTGAGAGTCCGAGAAGAGGACGTCTCCAAAACAGCCTTTAGAACTCGTTATGGACACTACGAGTTTTTGGTCATTCCTTTTGGGCTGACAAACGCACCTGCGGTCTTCATGGACTTGATGAATCGAGTGTGCAAGCCTTACCTGGACAAGTTCGTTATAGTTTTCATTTAGTGAATCGCACAAGGCTATTGGGTTAATGAACTTGTGCGAGCCCAAACCTTTTAATCGCACAAGTTGGATACCTTATGACTGTTAATGTGTTAACATGAATTATGTGTTTGCCATGATCAACCCGTGTTCATAACCTGTTAACTATGTGTAATCATACGTGTACCTAGACCTGACTTGTATGGCAACCATGTTAGGACGTGGTTGACCTATAGCAGCTCGATTGAGCTTTCGTTTATCTGTCGAGCTAACCTAAGGTGAGTTCACACTTTCTACAAAGCATGGGATTCCCAGGGGTTGGGAATGGGGTTAAGGAACATGGATTCCTCGTCCTTCTTGGGTAGGACAGTACGGGTTCAGGAATGTAATTCCTCGTCCTCATGGACAGTTAACTTTCACTAGACCAAAACTCTATCACGAAGTCCCTCCTTTTTATATCGACTTAATCGTCGGGCCAATGGCGAGCGGGTCATTTGTTAGATAGCGCTATTTAGGTCTGACAAGCCTCACACCGTGACGCAGAGGACGGGCGTGAACTAATGGATCTGGGCACGTCAATGATGATAGACATTGACAGTTCAGGGCACATAAACATGACTACAGTCAGCAGTCGATATGGTAACGAGTCTAGTAGTATATACATGGGGTAGCCCCCACGGCCAGAGAGCCAGATAATTAAACATGGGGTAGCCCCCACGGCTGGATTGCCAGAGTAAATGGGTTAAACAAATCACGTTTTCAACTATGGGGTAACCCCCACGGCAGGGATGCCAGTTAAAGGAAACTGTTTTCGAAACAACTTAAAACGAACACCCAACTGTGAACTCGCTCAACATTATTGTTGACTCGTTACTACATGCCTTGCAGGTCAATAGGTTTAGCAGGAGCTTGCATGGGGAAGAGTTGTTGTGGAGCATGGACATTGAGTGTTCATGATGAACTTAAACATTATTAACTTATACTTTGGTTTTGACATTATGCTTCCGCTTGCAACTTAAATTACGTTTTGTTTGGACACCAATTGTATTGGTTGGATTTTTATATTTACTTATATGCTTGTTCAATATGATTGGTGGCTGGATCCTGGTCAGTCACGCCTCCAAGCGGTGATACTCCGCGTGTGGATTTTGGGGGTGTGACAAGTTCGCTCACTGGTTCGATAACGGGTAAGATATGAAAGGTGTAATATAGTACCGGGAGCAATGGTTTTAATTTACCATTGATGCTATAGCTTTTATTCAAGGCATTTCTGACGCCAAAATATGGTTAACTAGTTTGCTAGACTAGTGTAAGTTGAATTTTGATACCTTAAAGATTTCTGTTTAGGCGTCGGCAAGTTAACGCCACTTTTATGTCGTACCGACAAACTTTTCCGCAAGTTGTTATCTCGCATCCGGGTGATGTATGAAGTTATTTGGAGTTCCAAATTGAGCTTAACTAGTTCACTAGTTCCTTCGTTTGGTTGTTATAGTGGCGAAAATATCGCTTGCTAGTTCGTCGGTTCTCTAACGAACTAGTTTAATGCTTAGCGATGTAATACCGGAAGCTTGCGATTCTGGACATCCCGTTGATATCCTTAAAATGTTTTAGCGTGTTTTTCATCAATTGACATAATTTCGGAGTCCCGGATGTGCTATATTATAGTTTCGAACGAGTTAAAATGTTACATTTTAGCCGAAACTGTCAGACCCCAACCGCGTCAAAACATCCAAACTGCGGCGGAAACGTCGGGGAGTGTTGTAACAGAATTATTGTTTCACAACCATGGATACAAAAGTTTCGTTTTATTGATTCATTAAGTAATTTGCATTTTCTAAAAACAGCCAAACAAATTACATATTGTCTATTTTTGTTATTATGTCACTAAGGCCTCGTCCAGATCCTAAGTGAATCATGCATCCTAGCAATCAACATCATGCAACACCACCTGAAAGATATGTGAAAACAAAGTCAGCAAAGAAATGCTGGTGAGCACATAGGTTTTGTGAGAGTATCGGATTCATGGCTCTTTTACATATATTGCAATACCTCGAAAACCTTGTTTTGAAAAGTATATAGTATTGCAACTTGATTAACCGACTCAAATCAAGATGGTTATAATTTATAAAATCTCATAGCCACGATTCTTAACCCAAAACATTTGTTTTAGTAAACCAATTCGTAAAATATCTCATAAAAACTCGTTAATAAAACTCGTATGGTTTATATCATTTAGAAAACCTCGTTGTGTGACATCGTTTAAAAATCGTTTATCCATGTAAGTCCCGTGAAATGGATCTTTCAATGATATCAAACAACACCAAGTTTGTGCGGAATCCAAACTTGATGTGATTCAAGAATCAAAACGAAAATAACAAGAACACCGAAATCACCTTTTAACACTTGCACACGATTCTATTACTATCAAAGCAAAACCGTCTGGTACAAGTGTCTTCGCCAACAAATCGCCTCTCCCTCTCTCTGTAGGAATTCTAAAACTATGAGGCTCTAAGAAGTTCCAAACCTAAAACAAGTTAGAAACTTGTTTATATACATAGACAAGCCCACTTCCCTATATGGGCTCCCCTTGGGCCTGCTTGGCCCACATGGCCTAAAGCTAGGCCCAAGTGACCTATAAAGGTCCAAAACCTAATATAACTAACCCGGTAAAGCCCAGTTCGTAACCATAACCCGTTGTGTTAATTTGATGCGTCAGTCTCACACTTTAGGGCCTAACAATCTCCCCTAGACTGATGCCATCAAATTGTCTTCATAGCATGAATTCAACAACGTCTTTAACGAAGTCTATGGTTGTCGCTATGCTGCAGATGTTGTGGAAGTTCTTGACTTCTGAACTCTCAGCACTGGGTCTCTTTTCTTCAGCTCTTGTGGTTAGCTTCATATCAGGATCTCGATCAGCTTTGCTTGAAAATCTTGTTAAAAAGAATGTGAGAGGAGGATTCTCAGCAGCTCTTTTCTTCTGCAATCTTTGTCTTTCAAGCAGTTTCATGGTACTTCTTCAAATGTACTTTCACTGTCAGACGGCGTTTCGTATCCGGTTCTTCTGACTCAGGTACATCTTGTAGTCGTGCTGCTCCATGCTTCGTCAGCAGCTAATAGCATCTCAGTCTTCAACAACCCCTGTTCTTGATTAAAATCAAGTTCTACACATGCTCACAAACTCATAAGCAAACATTTCTTATGCAACAGGGAGAGTACCACATGAACACTAGGTACATGAAATTTCACAATTTAAATTCTTTTAACTTTTGATGATCAGTCAAATCTTCAAGAACGGTTACATTTTTTTAATTTTAAGAAAAATAAATAAACACCCTATTTTTTTATTTTTGGTTTTATAGAAAAACAAGACACTATTTTTGTATTTTTGAATTTTTTTTTATTTTTTTTATTTTTAATATTAAGAACTAGAAACAAATAAAAACTCAAAATATAAACAACTACCATAATATACAATTACAATTGCAATGGGATCAAAATTCATTCTCAAGCAGACTAAGGAACACTTTTCAGTACGAGCCTAATCAAACTGGTCTATGCGATTGCCAATATGTTTGACCACTTAAACTTTAACGCTCAACTTTCAATTTTTCAACTTCGTGATATGCTTTAGGTAATATTATACTATTATACCCGTGTGTCCCATTCCAAGGCATACCCCCGCGATCAAGGTAAGCACAACGATTCATCGTAGCAGGTGAGTATACTGATGTCATCCTTTAAGATATCCTGACTGTGTCTAGGTCTGCATATAATCTGTTTTATCATGTTTTGATTTCTTAACAATGAACACCCAAATAAATACTAATCAAATCCTGGAAATATAAACAGCACACTCTATCATGCAAGTATCTTCCCTACCACATATTTTACAAGTCCAATCCAGATTTCTGAAATCTTAACTGGGAATAGGTTGAGAAGAGAACAGAATAGATCTTTTGCAGAGATGGTATAATATACAGATCAAATGAGTTTTTCTCAGTTTGATATAGGTTTCTTGGGTTTCTTTTGGGCACTTGAGGGCCTCTTTCGGGTGTATTAGATCTATAGCGCGACAACGTACAGCTAGGTCAGCATGTATCTGGATGCAGCAGAAGCTGTCGTTGCCTAGCACCTCCAGGTCAGCATATATCTGGATGCAGCAGAGGAGGTACACGACTTTTTTAGAGAAGATTTCAGAATCAGATCAAAATTGTGTGTATCGGGACAACATACAGACATTCAAATAGAAATGAGCTAATTCCAAGTGACTTTCTTTCCTGGGTTCATGTACAATTTTAGTTCTGAACAGAAGGACAACCAAGATATCCCCGGATGATTCAACAATATAAAGACCCGAAACCTCAGATGTTGGCTATCTATCAACGCAAGATTTAAGACCATAAAATCATACGTCGTTGGTATGTTACCCACATGGTACATAGTTCGTTATGTTTATAACACTTAGTATCTTTTATCATGTTGAGCGTCAAGCCTATCGACATATCGCAGTAGATCCTAGTCTTTTCAGCTATGACACCTTACATGTGTTAGTCAACCCTTTAACACGAACATTTATTTCACTTCCCATATCATGCAATCTTTCTTTTTCGCTTTTTCATTTTCTAATGTTTTTGTATTTTTCTCATTTTCTCCCCCTAAAACAATGCATATATATACAACAAATTCTTTTTGTGTTTTTCTTTTTCTGAGTTTTCTCCCCCTTAAACTCTATATCTATCTATATGTTCCTCTCCCCCCCTAAATTTGTGCATAAATCTTGTATTTTTGCGCAAATTTACCATTTACTAGAGAAAGGACACTTCATATACAAAGTAATGAACTAAGAAAAAGAAAAAATATTTTTGCTTAACCGTTCCGTCATAAGATTGAAGACTAATCAAAATCAAATCAAAGTACTGAATTTAAACGGTACCTTTTCCTGATCATTATCTTACTTCTGTTATCTCCTCCAAAGGAAACATATCATCTGTAAAAAAAAAATTGAACTTTTTGCAACAGTGAAATGTTACCCGTTTTTTATCTCTGGAACAACTGCTATCAACATTCCAGAGATTGTCAACAACTCCTCCTTAGTTGTTCCTGAAAAGTAAAGAGATTAGTAAGACATTGGTACCCAGGCCATCGTGGTCCTGGGATTTCCTGAAGCATCAAAATAAGACATTTCTTTTAAACATAGGTCCCCTTTGGTTTCAAGGATTGGAGATATTGCTGCTTTGGATTTGGGTTTCCAAATCTGTTTCGGTTTAACAAACGTGTTTGTTGCATTCGGTTGAGCAACATTAGCTGATTCGGTTTTAGAAAGACGTTTTTGTTCTTGAACAGCCTTGCGTTTGTTTTTAGCAGCGTTCCAATCCCCATCAGAAGGTTTAACCTTGGGATTCACATTCTTCATTGCCTTAGGTGATGATACCTTCATTGGCTTAGAATGGTAGTTATCCTTAGGTGTAACCCTCTGATTTTGAGCATAATACGGTTCATGGGGATGATTTGTGCAGTTCCGAGCAATGTGACCAGCAATGCCGCAATTGAAGCATGTTGTCTCTTCACGTAGAAGGCATTCTGATCATCTTGTGTATCTCTTGCAGGCCCTGAAGGATGAACTGGTCCTTTTTGTGCTTGTTTTCCTTGCATATTTCTTGCAAACGAGGATGAATTTGGATGTCTGTACTTGTCGTTTGCTAGGGCCTTCTGTGGTGGAGATTTCTTTTGATTCTTCTTGTTTTGTTTAGACTGCAAGTCTTGTTCAGAAATCTCACCAGTCTTTCCGAAAGCTTTGTTAGCACAGTCAAATGCATATTTCTCACATTTGCCATTAATGATTGGCTTAACAAAAGCATTTTTCACGTCACGGGTCTTTTGAGAACTATTGCTGCCCGTTGAGGACTGTGGAGAGCCTGATCGTCTGTGATGTTTAGGCTTCTTATTTCCGCGTCCTTTACCTGCTCGCTTCGGCTCTTGTTGCTTGATCTGAACCTTTTCATCACTAACAGAAGGCTCAGATTGTTCAGCTTGCATACTTGGAGCCTTGTTCATGTCAGTTTTCACTTCATCAGCTTTGGTAGGATCCGAGACTTCTGGTTTATCAGATGAAACACCAGAAACTTCAGCAAAAACTTCACCTGAAACATTAGACAAATTTTCAGCACAAGACGGTTCTACACATGACGCCTTTGAGCTGAATCCACTAGAATCAACTGATTCCAATTTCTCAGAATCAACTACTTCCGATGATTCACATTTGGAATCAGATGGTTCAGCTGGCTCATTTGTTTCGTTTGCCGATTCAGTCTCTGTTACGCAAGCATCAAGGTTTTCGCCCAAATCATCAGGCCTGAAATTAATCATAGAGCGAAAACCTTAAAAAAATCAAACGTCAAAATAGAGTCTGGATTAGGTTCATTTATTAAATTTTCAGAAGAATCAGACTCTGATGCTTGTTCATCCCCAACTACATTTTTAACTTTTACTTCAACTACTTCATCTGCAGGGGAAGACGAAGCATTAGGATCAAAAGTACCCTTTGAAACAAAATTTACCGAAGGACTCGCTCGTTTATCAAAAGGTCTGCTGTTGATTGATGACTTATCAGTTTTAGGACTGTAAGCCATCTTGTCCTCATTTATCAATTCCTCCTCAGTCATGGGTAAATATGTGTAGTTGTCATTATATGGAGGAGGAACTTGATTGAAACCCAAACCACACCCTTTCTTTTCCTTGTATGCGAGTAGTTGATCACACAAGTTTTTGACTAATTTGCTGGAAGAATCAAATTTTTTAATATTAAGCTCATTTATTTTATATCTATCTCTGATATCTTCCAGTTCTTTAGTCAAAATGCATACTTTTTCCTGAGCCTCTAAGAAATGGGCTGTCTTTACACTTACATCATCCTTAAGTTTGATGATGTCTTTTCGCTGAGCTTCAATTTTTTCTTTATAAAGCTTTTCATTTTTTGATAAAGTAAAATTTTTATTTTTTATATCTTGATAATCTTGAATTAGCTCAGCGTTGTGTATTCTATAAGCTTCAACCCTTTCTCTACACTCAGGAGTGCAGAAAACAGAAAGTATCTCTTCACGAGTAATTTCTTGAGCCGCGGGTTTGTGAAACACAAATGCCATAATTTCAGCGGGTGGTTGATACTTTTGTTCTTCTCCTCAAAACACAAATCAAACGAGAACTCGTGTACTCGCTAACTCACACACTCAGCAGTTAAATGAACCCGCTTTCAGAACTGCACCTCAATATCCTGTCAAAACTTACTCCCAAAACAAACAAATTTTTTTTTATTATTAAAAGAAAACCTAATTATAATTATTATTATTATTATTAATATATTAATATATTATAATTAATGATTATGTAATAATAAACTAATGATTAACTTATGGTTAATATAATTATTAAAAAAAATCTGTCTTCTTCGTTCAAAACAAACACCCCGTAACCCTAATATTAAACTACAGCCGCCAAATCTGTGTTGTAGGTACGAGAGTATAACGAAAGAAGATGATGGGGTCGGATTACGTCGGAACGATGACCGGAGACTACGGTGGTGGTTAATGGAGGTTTTGTGAAGCAGGAAGTTGCAGGTTTGATGATGGCCGGAGTAGAAAGACGATGATGATGATGTTGCAGGTAGATGACCAGATATAAAAGACAGAATGATAAAGACAGCCGGAGTTGATGAATGGTGATCGGAGATATGAAGGTAGTTGTGAGTCGGTGCTGAGATTGCGAGTCGAGACCGGTGAGGTGATGAGGACCGTGAGGGGATGAGTCGAGACCACTCGGAAGAAGATGACTCGAGACCGTGACTCAAAACCGTGAGCTGTTGTGAGTCGAGACAGTGGTTGCGACTCGAGAACTCGGAACAATGAATGACTCGAGACTAGGAAGACGATGACTCGAGACCAGTTGACTCAAGACCTTGAAAGCTCTTTGAGTCGAGACCTTGGAGATGGAGACAAAACGTGACGAAGCTGATGACTCGAGACTGTTGAAGATGATGTTGCACGGTGGTCGTTCACGGTGATCTGAATGTTGTTGCCGGCAACGACGGTGATATGATACTAATGATATCAAACAACACCAAGTTTGTGCGGAATCCAAACTTGATGTGATTCAAGAATCAAAACGAAAATAACAAGAACACCGAAATCACCTTTTAACACTTGCACACGATTCTATTACTATCAAAGCAAAACCGTCTGGTACAAGTGTCTTCGCCAACAAATCGCCTCTCCCTCTCTCTGTAGGAATTCTAAAACTATGAGGCTCTAAGAAGTTCCAAACCTAAAACAAGTTAGAGACTTGTTTATATACATAGACAAGCCCACTTCCCTATATGGGCTCCCCTTGGGCCTGCTTGGCCCACATGGCCTAAAGCTAGGCCCAAGTGACCTATAAAGGTCCAAAACCTAATATAACTAACCCGGTAAAGCCCAGTTCGTAACCATAACCCGTTGTGTTAATTTGATGCGTCAGTCTCACACTTTAGGGCCTAACAATCCAAGTGAACTAAATAATGCAACAGAATATATTATGATAAAAGCAATTATATATAAGATGTACCAGCGGCGTATCTACCATGCTTTTATCGTGCTACACCCGTCCCATTATATAATCACAACCCAAAACATATCGTTTATTCAAATTGTTTATCTCGTTTAAGCCGTTTCAAATTGTTTATCTCGTTTAAGCCATTTCAAATCGTTTAACTCGTCTCAAAATCATTTTTCGTTTTAATTGTGAAACTACTTTTGGTCGTCTTGCTAATAACATCCAAACCTTCGTGACTCGACTATCTCGAAACTCGCATTAACAAACCACCAAACGGTAAGTTAACAATCACAGATTTGGTCGTTACCCATAACCCCCACACGTATCCATGGGTGTAGTCTGATAACGGGATTTGTCAGATCCTATGGTACCATAACCTAATACTGGTCGGCTTGATCAATGCTAATGAATGTTATTCGTTATGTAAATGCGTCCAACAAGTTCGTTCACATTATCAAAATCGTTATTAGTTTTGTATAAACCATATTAATCGTTTTTGAAACCATCGTTTAAATATCGAAATCGTTTTAATACATATGAATCACCCCAAAACAATTGAAAATAGTAAAAGAGGGGAACTATGTACTCACATGAAGTGCAAAGTATCCTCAATCTAAAGAGCTCAACAAGCTCAAGCAAATCAAGGAAACTAAAGCAGCACCTAGTAATCGAATCACTAGTAAATAAATCGATACCTAAATCGGGAGATCGGATAGAATGAGGTCTTGTAAACCAAATGAGTATTGGAACTCATGTGATATGGTTTAACAAAACCTACATTCTAGATAGGAACCTAACCTAAGTGCTTTCGACCCGTTACGACCCATTAAGGTAGCTTACGCTACTTTAACGCGTCGTTCGCGCAAAAGCGTGTTCGAGACGTCTAACTAGTCCTATGACAAGTATTATATGCCTAAACATGTTTAAATATGTTGCATAATCAGTTTAGTGACAAAAGTTTAGGTTACATATGCTTAAAATCCAATTATGCATGAAAAGGACATTTTGGTCATTTACCTAAGGCATATAAACTACCTATCATACAACTACTTAAACTATGTGACCATAAGGTATAACCTAGGAAGGTTATTCCCTATGCAACTATGGTCACTAAACATGCTTGGTCAGATCCTAATGATCTACCAAATAGCTTCGTAAATAGCTTCGGGTTTCGTACACGATATGAGTTTTAAAGCAACTGAAGGTTTCTCGCCACGAACTTCCAGAACATCGCCAGACGAAAGAGGAATACGAATGATCTTATCGAAACAAACCACCACAGCATGATGTTTGGTTAACCAATCCACCCCCACGATAATATCAAAACTCCCAAGTTGCATCGGTGTGAGGTCAATAGGAAAAAGATGGTTGTCGAGGTTCAATTGACAACCACGAATAACAGAATCGAGTACAAGAGGTTTACCAGTAGCAACTTCGACAGATAAGGGTTTCCTCAGTTTAGTTCTAGGTATCGCAAGTAAAGGCTCAAAAGATAATGAAACAAAACTCCTATCGGCACCAGAATAGAAAAGAACAGAAGGAAGTTGATTGTTAACAAGGAACATACCGTTAACAACCTCGTTGTCAGCTCGAGCCTCGTTGGCATTCAAATTTTATGCTCGTCCACGAGCGGGATTCACATTCGTGTTTACCAACCTCGGGCAGTTGTTGCGGAAATGACCCATTTCACCGCAGTTAAAACACGAACCTGGTGGGAATCTCGCAGCATTCCCCTGAACTTGTGCTCAAACCTATGCAGCTTGATTCTGGCCCAAACGATAAATGTTGGCTAGATGTCCAAGTTTACCACACGTAATGCACTGTTTTCAAGCCTGTTGAGCAACATGATGACCATTGCATCGGACACAGTGAGGTGCGGTACCAACATATTGCTTCTTCGCTGGAGGTAGGGCTGGCGGGTTCTATGCAGTGACTGCAAATTTCTGGGAAGCCTTGCGCTTCCTTGACTTTTTAGAAGACTCACCCTTCTTCTTTCCCTTACCCTTTTCTTGAGCAGAATCGGCTGACTTCTTCTTATCACCCTTACGGGTCAATTTCCCTTTTTTGACCTGAGACTCGGGCAGAGTAGCAGCCAATTCAATGGCTTGACGAACAGTAGTAGGATTACTGCCAGTCACAATGTCTTGCACATAATCGGGTAAACCATCGATATACCTCTCTATCGCTTTCTCCAACTGGGTAACCATAGTAAGACACAACAACCATCGATATACCTCTCTATCGCTTTCTCCAACTCGGAGCTCTTTCCATATTTGTGCCAACGCCACATCGGCACCCCTATCACGCATCAATCCGTTCCACCATGTGAGAGCACGCTTCTTGAAAACACTGGATGCAAATTCAACCTTACGCTCATTCGGACATTGCACATGTCTGAATGTGCTCTTCAAACTTTCGAACCATTGCAGGAGCACGGTTGCTCCTTGTGACCCAGAAAACTTCAGCGGTTTAGCCAAATTGAAGTTCTTGAAACTACACTGAGCATTATTATTGTTATTGTTGTTGTATAACTGATGGATCTGGGTTACTATGTTCGGAAGCACTGCAGCCATTTATTGAGCAACAAGGGCTGCGATTTCTTCATTAGTTAGAGGTTGTGCATCTCGTCGAGGAGGCATTGTCTAAAAAGATCAAGGAAACATGAGAAACGAGTGGGATCGACAATTGGAAAAACAAAAGAGGTATGGAAAACATCGACAAAACACAAGGAAGTCGATCATTCGTTCGTTACCTCGAATAAACAAACGACACGCAGTGACTAATCAAAGTAAATGGGTCATAATAATGTATCACCGAAGACATGCTCGCCTATAAGTGAACACTCACCCCAAGAGTTCCCAGGTAAGAGTGACTAGTCCGATACTGCGGATTTGTACGAACACTCTAGCCTTAGACAGAAAACTCAGGGTACAGGCATTCACCCTTCCAGTTTGCACATGTCAACTTATAAGACCCAAACCTTGATGAGATTTTGAAAACTAAGAGGGTTCAAAACCTTATAATCAATCATCCAGGAACAGATGATTAATTTTTGAAGCGGATTTGTTATTGTGTTCTCGTTGTGGTTATCACCTAAGGATAGGTGACGATATTGTTTTAAAATCTAAACGTAAGAAGACTCGCGTTAGGGTCCTAGAAAGTTATAGTCTAGGTCAAAGTAGTACTATTAACCTAATTCCCTATAACCATTGGCTCTGATACCAACTCTTCTGTCACACCCGGCCGCGTCAAAACAACAAAACCGCGGCGGAAACGTCGGGGATTGTTGTAACATAATTATTGTTTCACAAACATGGATACAAAAGTTTCGTTTTATTGATTCATTGAGTAATTTGCATTGTCTTAAAACAACCAAAAAAATTACATATTGTCTATTTTTGTTATTATGTCACTAAGGCCTCGTCCAGATCCTAAGTGAATCATGCATCCTAGCAATCAACATCACGCAACACCACCTGAAACATATGTAAATACAAAGTGAGCAAAGAAATGTTGGCGAGCACATAGGTTTTGTGAGAGTATCGGATTCATGGCTCGTTTACATATATTGCAATACCTCGAAAACCTTGTTTTGAAAAGTATATAGTATTGCAACTTGATTAACCAACTCAAATCAAGATGGTTATAATTTATAAAATCTCGTAGCCATGATTCTTAACCCAAAACATTTGTTTTAGTAAACCAATTCGTAAAATATCTCGTAAAAACTCGTTAATAAAACTCGTATGGTTTATATCATTTAGAAAACCTCGTTGTGTGACATCATTTCAAAATCGTTTGTCCAAGTGAACTAAATAATGCAACGGAATATATTATGATAAAAGCACTTATATATAAGATGTACCAGCGGCGTATCTACCATGCTTTTATCATGCTACACCCGTCCCATTATCTAATCACAACCCAAAACCAATAGTTTATTCAAATCGTTTATCTCGTTTAAGTCGTTTCAAATCATTTAACGCGTCTCAAAATCGTTTTCGTTTTAATTGTGAAACTACTTTTGGTTGTCTCGCTAATAACATCCAAACCTTCGTGACTTAACTATCTCAAAACTCACATTAACAAACCACCAAAGGGTAAGTTAACAATCACAGTTTCGGTCGTTACCCATAACCCCCACACATAACCATGGGTGTAGTCTGATAACGGGATTTGTCAGATCCTATGGTACCATAACCTAATACTGGTCGGCTTGATCAATGCTAATGAATGTTATTCGTTATGTAAATACGTCCAACAAGTTCGTTCACATTATCGAAATCGTTATTAGTTTTGTATAAACCATATTAATCGTTTTTGAAACCATCGTTTAAATATCGAAATCGTTTTAATACGTATGAATCACCCCAAAACAATTGAAAACAGTAAAAGAGGGGAACTATGTACTCACATGAAGTGCAAAGTATCCTCAATCTAAAGATCTCAACAAGCTCAAGCAAATCAAGGAAACTCAAGCAGCACCTAGTAATCGAATCACTAGTAAATAAATCGATACCAAAATCGGGAGATCGGATAGAATGAGGTCTTGTAAACCAAATGAGTAGTGGAACACATGTGACATGGTTTAACAAAGCCTACATTCTAGATCGGAACCTAACCTAACTGCTTTCGACCCGTTACGACCAATTAAGGTAGCTTACGCTACTTTAACGCGTCGTTCGCGCTAAAGCGCGTTCGAGACGTCTAACTAGTCCTATGACAAGTATTATATGACTAAACATGTTTAAATATGTTGCATAATCAGTTTAGTGACAAAAGTTTAGGTTACATATGCTTAAAATCCAATTATGCATGAAAAGGACATTTTGGTCATTTACCTAAGGCATATAAACTACCTATCATACAACTACTTAAACTATGTGACCATAAGGTATAACCTCGGAAGGTTATTCCCTATGCAACTATGGTCACTAAACATGCTTGGTCGGATCCTAATGATCGACCAAATCGAAAGTCTAAGCGGTGGTTTAGACCGCTTGACTTACGACTCTAAACAAGCACTAAACTAAAAGTGGCGAGCTAAACATGTTAGAACATGTTTAACTAAGTTAGAAAACAGGTTTTGATATCAAAACAAAGTGTTTTGATACCCAAGAATAGTTTGATTGCAAAATGCGCATAAATACGTATTTTGACCGAAACTACGACTCGTCACTATGCCTAGTCAACGTGGTAATCAGTAGGTATAGTCACTAGGGACTATCACCGTCGTGATTACGCTCACATTGCGAAGTTCAAACGAACTTCATGTTGACCAAATACTGGTCAAAGAAGAAAATCAAACACTGTTTGATCTTCATGCTCGAAAAGCGATAAAAGAACGAAAGAATCTTACAAAGGGTCCAAGCTAGGGAGAACTTGATCTATAATACTCAGGTATGAAGCAATGGCTCCAACTTAGAGCATTAAAATGATCAAGGGTGCAGAAAAATGAAAGAAGGCATGGCTATTTATACTTTTTGGTTCACCGTTAAGATCGTTTCTTGATAAAGAGGGAATGATCTTGGCCATCCATGTGGGCAAATGGTATTGCTAAACAATGGGACACTTAAAAACCATCAACATTAGCCCAAGGTATCCTAAATCAGCTGCCAAAACCATCAAAAACAGGCTGGAATGGCCAGGTGCAAAGTTTGTGATCTACAGGCTATCGCGCCCCACATAAGATACAGCCAGATCTTACACGACCCGCCTAGCATACTTTCCAGAAATTACAATTTAGCCCCTGAACTTGTAAAACTTGCATTTTGATGCATTTTTGGCACGTTTAAGCCCCGTTAACCCCATTTCAAGGCTCTAAAATGATTTTAAAGTATAGGGAACTCAAAACATGCTCAAAAACATCTCGGATGCCGGTTCGTTTGGTCGTACGGTTGCGTTGTTCGGTTAATTACGATGAAAGTCATAACGAACGCAAAAACGATCCAAATTAAGCAACGAATGGAATTTTATCATGCCAATCACTAAAATAAAATATTATAATGATTTCATAAATTTTTGGGATTTCGGATATATTCAGAACGTAAGATATGCGCGAAAATGCATACTTATGCACTTTTTTACGCTTTTAGTCCCTATTGATCAAATAAGTTTATTTTAGCATACTGAACCCCTCAAAGCCTATTTCTAAGCTATGTAAAGGATATTTAAGGTATGTTTAACTTATGATCAAGTTCCGGAATGTTCGTTACTATACAAATTGGTATAGTTTCTTAGTTTGACACAAATAGTCCCTACGATCGAACAAACTTGATTTCGATACACCAAACCATCCAAAACTTATTTCTAAGTTATGTGAAGGTTATTTAAGGTATGTTAAGCCTATGCCACTATTCCGGAGTGTTTGTCGCGTTAAACTGATTACGTTCGCGCATCAGTTTGCGTATAACTTCCCAGAAAGCGATTTAAAGCCTGAAATCGGAATCGAATCAAATCGTAAAATCACCAAACACAAATACACACTTAATAACACCAAAACACATTGTTTTATTAATAATTGATATTGTTTTATGTCACACCCCGACCACGTAGAACATACAGAACGTGGCGGAAACATCGGGGAGTGTTGTAACAGAATTAATGTTTCAAATCCATGGCAATTGAAGTTTCTTTTTATTGATTAAAAGTGTTACAATGTCTTAACAAACAAAGAAATACAACATAATTAACTAGTCTTGCATCTTTTATTGTCACTAAAGCCCAAGTCTGCCTATGTGTATCTTGATCATCTTATGCAACAGCTCCTGAAAAACACATGTGAAAATAGGTACGTCAGCATAAAAATGCCTGTGAGATACATAGGTTTTGTGAAAATAGGTTTCATGACTTATGTTTGAGAAAATGTTTAGTCATGAACCTTGTAATTTGCTTTGTCTTATAAATCATTTGAAAAACAATAAGATCAGATGATATGTATAAATAAGTGAATAATGTATGGTTAAATGAATAACCATGTAAAATGAGTTTGTATAAGATAAGTTGTTTGTAAATCAATGTCTTGTGAAAAGTATGTTATTTGTATAAAATGTTATATGTATCAAACTGAAATGATTCAAATAACGCTACGATATGTAATACCATACAAACATTTATATATAGGAAGTACCAGCGGCGTATCCACCATGCTTGTATCATATTACACACGCATCGTTACTTAATCACTTAATCAAACCAAACCAACAATGTATGATGTCTATGTCTAGACTAATTGTCAAATGTATTGGATAATATGTCAAAGTGTTTATGTCAAGATGTAAATCATGTAGTGTAAAACAAATGTCAAACATGTTTATGTGTCAAATGTAAATCATGTCAAAATGTATATGTCAAATGTCCATGTCAAATGTCTTTGTCAAATGTCTTTGTCAAATGTCTTTGTCAAATGTCATGTATGGCAAGTGGAATGTATCAGCTAAACCATATGTAAAATGCACAAAAACAAGGTATTGAAGAAAAACATGGTTTAAATCAAGGTTATGTTTTGTGTAATAAATGCATGTTATACTGATATAAACATCTATGCGGTATTGTGAAAAATTCATTTAAACAAACCCAACGTCATATCAAAATGTAAGCATGTGAAAACAATGCACTAAGTATGTAATCAAATGAACATACATAGCGTGAAATGTCATGTAAAACGATGTACTAAGTAATGCACACAATGGGCACACCTAGCATGAAGTGTAATGAAATCATGTACTATAATGTACTAACGAACATAGCAGTATATGATGTGAAAACAGGAAAGCATGAAAGTAACAAGTAGGCACATGTGTTTCACCCCAAAACAGTTTGGAAAACAGTAAAAGAGGGGTCTATGTACTCACTTGAGATTGCTCAGAAGTCCTAAGATAACCACCAAGCAATGCTAGAGATCACGGAATCAAACGGCACCTAATATAGGTAACTATATTAATAAACCGGACCTATAATCGGAAGATCGGGTAGCATGAGGGTTTGTAAACCAAATGAGTGTAGGAACTCATGTAACATGGTTTAACAAAGCCTACATACTAAATGAAACCTAACCTAAGTGCTTACGACCCATTACGACCCGTTTAGGTAGCTTATGCTACTTTAACGCGTCGTTCGCGTAAAACGCGTTCGGAACGCATAACTAGTCCTATGATAAGTAAAATATGCCTTAACATGTCTAATATTGTTGCCATATCAGTTTAGATACCAAAATTTATGTTACATATGCTTAAAATGAATTTTGGCGTAAAAAGGGCATTTTGGTAATTTACCTAAGGCATATAAACTACCTATCATACAACTACTTAAACGAAGCGACCATAAGGTATAACCTCGGAAGGTTATTCCCTATATACTATGGTCACCTAATATGTTTGGTCGGATCCTAATGATCGACCAAATGGGTCGGGTTCGAAAGCATAAGCGACTGATCAAGTCGCTTACCCTTACGACCCTAGACAACGTGGTAATCAGTAGGCATAGTCACAAGGACTATAACCATCGTGATTACAATCACGTTACGAAGTTCTAACGAACTTCGCATTGACCATAAACTGGTCAATGCAGAAAGTCAAACCAGGTTTGGCTTTCGGACTCGAAAAGCAATAAAAGAACGAAGGAACACTTACAAAGGGTCCCCGAATGCTAATCTAGATCCAAATAACTCAGGTATGAAACAATGGTTCCAACTTAGAGTCTTTTGGATCAGATTCTTGTGAGGAAAAGTGAAGGGTGGAGGTGGGTATTTATAGTAAATGGTCCACCGTTAGGATCGTTTGTCGAATATCGTGCCTTAATCACATCCGTACATGTGTCGGAACCTTATGGTACCCAAAATGGCCACTCACCATAAGAGATCAACATGTGGCAAGGGGTTAGGGAGTGGTTAACAGCTGTAAAAAGGACATTTTGCTGCATCTAGCCCCTACTTAGGGACCTAGTTTGGCAGATTTACAGTTTCAGTCCCTGCAACCTCAAAACTTGGTTTACGATGCGTTTTTTTGACACGTTTAAGCCCCGTTAACCCCATTTCAAAGCTCTAAAATGAAGTTAAAGTATAGGGAACTTAAAATATGTTCAAAAATATCTCGGGTGTCGGTTCGTTTAGCCGTACGGTTACGTTGTTCGGTTAATTACGACGGAATGCGCGTAAGCGCGAAAAATGATCCAAATGGCGTGACGAATGGATTTTTCTTATGCCAAACACTAAAATAAAATATTTTAGTGATTACATAAATTTTTGGATGTCCGGATGTATTCAGAACGTAAGTTATGCGCGAAAATGCAAACTTGTGCACTTTTTGACGCTTTTTGTCCCTGAATGACCCCAAAAGTTTATTTTAGCATACCGAACCCCTCAAAGCCTATTTATAAGCTATGTAATATGTTTAACTTATGGTCATGTTCCGGAATGTCTGTTACAGTTCAAATTGGCATACTTTCGCAGTTTGTCAAGTTTAGTCCCTGTAAGCGAATTAACTTGTTTTTGCCATACCAAAGCCTTCAAAACTTATTTCTAAGTTATGTAAAGGTTATTTAAGGTATGTTAAGTATATTTCACTATTCCGGAGTGTTCGTTGAATTAAACTGGTTATATTTACGCATCAGTGCGCGTATAACCTTCCAGAAAGCGATTTAAAGTTTGGAATCGAACAAGAGTTGATATGTGCAAAAGATACACATATTTATACAAGTCCAAAGTATGAAATACAATATTTCATTGTTTTGGCATTTGTTTGATGGTCACAGTGACACAGGTGTCACAGTCTCCCCTACTTTAGGAAATTTCGTCCCGAAATTAATTTCTAGAGGAAACTTGTGAAGACAGCTGTGACAGTTTCGCCTTCTAATAAATCCATTGACCCTTAAGTAAAACTCTGGGTCATGTTAGGATTCTTAGCGAAATTATCGACTATCAATGTAAAGTCCTTGTAGTAACAAAACATGGAGTTTCGAACTACGGACAGAAGAATGTTTCTTATGAAGACTCATCATAGGAAACTTGAATTTAGGATTGGGAAGTGTAAGATAAAACGACATCGGTCAAAGTCCAAGACTTCTCCCGTATCATTACTCTTGCCACTATTGGTCTTTACACATGACAAAACTTCCTGTGGTTTCTGTGCACTGAATTCCATAATTATGTAGGCCTCCATAATTACGTACTTCCTTGCACATCCGCACAGTTCATTTCATAATGCGTATGGGAAAAGTCAAACGAATAATCCTGTGGTGATTTAACTTGACTGTAATAGAGTCTCATTAACTAGGTCACCAAAGGATTAGATAAACGAACAATCTCTTCAGCTAAACTACCCCAGAGAAATATTTAACTACACCGACGTAGGATGTATTTAACTTTAGATCGACGTAGGATCTCTTTAACTCAACTACCTAAGAGAAACATTTAACTACACCGACGTAGGATGTATTTAACTTTAGATCGACGTAGGATCTCTTTAACTCAACTACCTAAGATAAACATTTAAGTACACCGACGTAGGATGTATTTAACTTTAGATCGACGTAGGATCTCTTTAACTCAACTACCTAAGAGAAACATTTAACTACACCGACGTAGGATGTATTTAACTTTAGATCGACGTAGGATCTATTTAACTTTAGATCGACGTAGGATCTATTTAACTCTATCAACACATGTTGTCCTTAAACTTTGGAATAGTACTTTATAATCCAAGGGACTTAATCTACAACGTAGAAGTCCATTAAGGATTTAAGATAGTACATTTTTGAATATCCTACTACGAATCCCTCATATGAAGGTATGAAAGATTCTACGAGGATTTGGATAGCGAATATCCAGAGTATACACGAACACAAAATGCATAAATGGAAAGATAAGATGCATAAACACATAGTCACATAACCACAAAATTGTTTATCTAGATCTTTAATTTGTAAGTTTTGTTTTGTTAATTACGTACATGCATTTAAAGCACACTAGGAATTCCATTTCATGGATTTCATTCGGTACTTTAAACATTAGCGAGAATCTAACTATGAAGATAGAAAGATCTTCCAAAAATTCGATTTCGTTTTCAAGAAAACGCAATATTCGAATTAAGGTGTAATAATTTTTGAATATACGAAAATACCCTTAGGTACCCTATTAAGAATTTATAATGGTACTTTGGGTATTCGTACAGAGTTGTAACTTGCGCCTTGTACTTCGTTTCCTTGGAAGAAACGGGTATTTTGGATTTCCGTGGAAAACGCAAGAGATAATAAAATGGAAGAAATTACGGGGTAGTCTGTTCTTCAAGGAATACGGTTCCTTGATTGTCAGTATTGTAGAGGATACGTTGTTTATACCAGCCATCACATTTGTACATTGCAATGTAAATAAAAAGATTTATTTATTAACAATGATAACAACTGTTTCATGGACCTTGACAACAAAAGAAAATAATACATAAGGCTTGATTATTTATAAACAGCATTGTCTTCTAGTTGGTCTGATGCTCATCCCTGAGCCGGATTCGCATTAGCAAGCCTTGGGCAATTCCTTCGGAAATGGCTCATCTCGCCACAGTTGAAGCAAGGACCTGGTGGAAGACGAGCTTGAGCAGGATTTACTTGAGGTTGGTTTGGACCACCTTGGTTTGGGGTAAATCGACAAGCATTTTCCAGGTGACCGAGTCGCCCACATGATGCACATAAACGACACTGTAGGTGAGCTAAGTGATGTGCATTACATTTGTCGCATATCGGTGCAGTACCGGCATAAGGTTTCTTTGCAGGAGGTTGAGTTGGTTGGTTGCGGGTGTTTTGGTTGGGTTGAGCAGCAATCGCAAAATTCTGCGAAGCCTTACGCTTCTTTGACTCCTTATGGGATCCAGTCTGTTCATCCATGATCTTTGATTCCTTGACTGGTTTTGATTCCTCGACCGGTTTCTTGTCACCTTTCCGGAAAAGTTTATGCTTTCTGATCTGAGATTCAGTCAAGGTTGCAGATAGCTCAATGGCCTGCCTAACCGTAGTGGGGTTACTACCAGTAACAATGTCCTGGACTGAGTCAGGGAGACCATCAATGTATTTCTCGATCGCCTTATCCAAAGGCGTAACCATGGTAGGGCACAACAGGCTCAGCTCCTCATATCGATCAGTGTATGCTCGATGTTCACCGCTGTCTTGCTTAAGATCGTCGAATTCCCTTTCCAATGCCCTGATCTCGTGACGAGGACAGAATTCCTTCATCATCAGTGCTCGAAGTTCTTCCCAAGTTTGGGCCAGTGCCACTTCGGCACCCCTATCTCTCACCACACCGTTCCACCACGTCAAAGCTCATTTCTCAAAGACACTAGATGCGAAATCTACCTTTCGCTCGTTTGGACATTGTACATGCCTGAAGGTGCTCTCTAAACTCTCGAACCATTGTAGAAGTGCAGTCGCTCCTTGAGACCCGGAAAACTTTGATGGCTTAGCCGAGTTGAACGTCTTGAAGTTGCAGAGGGCATTATTGTTGTTGATAGCTTGGTAACATTGAGCAACGACGTTCGGGATTGCAGCAGTCATTTGCTGTGTAATGACAGCTGCCAGATCGTCAATAGATATCGGATTTTCGCGTCATGGAGGCATTCTAAAAGAGGAAACATGAAAGGAAACGAGTGAGAGAATTAGACGAAAAGAATGAGATGAAACAAATCTGATGAAAGCCAGGATAGTGGTCATTTGTTTGTTACTACAAAGCAACAAACGACACACAGTGACTGAATTAAAGTAAATGGATCAAAAATAATGTATCGCGAAGACATGCTCGCCTATAAGTGAACACTCATCCCAAGGATTCCCAGGTAAGCACAACTGGTCTCGCGTCTGATGAGATATATACGAAGTGCTTGCCTAGACAGAAAACCCAGAATACAGGCATTCACCCTTCCAGTTTGCACGTGTTCACATTATTTAAAACCCAAAACCTTGACGAGATTTTGAAAACTCAAAGGGGTTCAAAACCATATAATAGAGAGTTCAAAACCTTACAATAGAGGGTTCAAAACCTAGTAATTAATCATCCTAGAACAGATGATTAGTTTTCAAAGCGGTTTTGAAATTTATGTCCTTGTTGTGGTCGTCACCTAAGGATAGGTGACGGTATTGTTTTATGACTAAACGCAAGTAAACTCGCGTTAGGGTCCTAAGAAGGTTATAGACTAGGTCAAAGCATTACTAATAACCTAATTCCCTATAACCATTGGCTCTGATACCATCTTTTCTGACACACCCCGACCACGTAGAACATACAGAACATGGCGGAAACATCGGGGAGTGTTGTAACAGAATTAATGTTTCAAATCCATGGCAATTGAAGTTTCTTTTTATTGATTAAAAGTGTTACAATGTCTTAACAAACAAAGAAATACAACATAATTAACTAGTCTTGCATCTTTTATTGTCACTAAAGCCCAAGTCTGCCTATGTGTATCTTGATCATCTTATGCAACAGCTCCTGAAAAACACATGTGAAAATAGGTACGTCAGCATAAAAATGCCTGTGAGATACATAGGTTTTGTGAAAATAGGTTTCATGACTTATGTTTGAGAAAATGTTTAGTCATGAACCTTGTAATTTGCTTTGTCTTATAAATCATTTGAAAAACAATAAGATCAGATGATATGTATAAATAAGTGAATAATGTATGGTTAAATGAATAACCATGTAAAATGAGTTTGTATAAGATAAGTTGTTTGTAAATCAATGTCTTGTGAAAAGTATGTTATTTGTATAAAATGTTATATGTATCAAACTGAAATGATTCAAATAACGCTACGATATGTAATACCATACAAACATTTATATATAGGAAGTACCAGCGGCGTATCCACCATGCTTGTATCATATTACACACGCATCGTTACTTAATCACTTAATCAAACCAAACCAACAATGTATGATGTCTATGTCTAGACTAATTGTCAAATGTATTGGATAATATGTCAAAGTGTTTATGTCAAGATGTAAATCATGTAGTGTAAAACAAATGTCAAACATGTTTATGTGTCAAATGTAAATCATGTCAAAATGTATATGTCAAATGTCCATGTCAAATGTCTTTGTCAAATGTCTTTGTCAAATGTCTTTGTCAAATGTCATGTATGGCAAGTGGAATGTATCAGCTAAACCATATGTAAAATGCACAAAAACAAGGTATTGAAGAAAAACATGGTTTAAATCAAGGTTATGTTTTGTGTAATAAATGCATGTTATACTGATATAAACATCTATGCGGTATTGTGAAAAATTCATTTAAACAAACCCAACGTCATATCAAAATGTAAGCATGTGAAAACAATGCACTAAGTATGTAATCAAATGAACATACATAGCGTGAAATGTCATGTAAAACGATGTACTAAGTAATGCACACAATGGGCACACCTAGCATGAAGTGTAATGAAATCATGTACTATAATGTACTAACGAACATAGCAGTATATGATGTGAAAACAGGAAAGCATGAAAGTAACAAGTAGGCACATGTGTTTCACCCCAAAACAGTTTGGAAAACAGTAAAAGAGGGGTCTATGTACTCACTTGAGATTGCTCAGAAGTCCTAAGATAACCACCAAGCAATGCTAGAGATCACGGAATCAAACGGCACCTAATATAGGTAACTATATTAATAAACCGGACCTATAATCGGAAGATCGGGTAGCATGAGGGTTTGTAAACCAAATGAGTGTAGGAACTCATGTAACATGGTTTAACAAAGCCTACATACTAAATGAAACCTAACCTAAGTGCTTACGACCCATTACGACCCGTTTAGGTAGCTTATGCTACTTTAACGCGTCGTTCGCGTAAAACGCGTTCGGAACGCATAACTAGTCCTATGATAAGTAAAATATGCCTTAACATGTCTAATATTGTTGCCATATCAGTTTAGATACCAAAATTTATGTTACATATGCTTAAAATGAATTTTGGCGTAAAAAGGGCATTTTGGTAATTTACCTAAGGCATATAAACTACCTATCATACAACTACTTAAACGAAGCGACCATAAGGTATAACCTCGGAAGGTTATTCCCTATATACTATGGTCACCTAATATGTTTGGTCGGATCCTAATGATCGACCAAATGGGTCGGGTTCGAAAGCATAAGCGACTGATCAAGTCGCTTACCCTTACGACCCTAGACAACGTGGTAATCAGTAGGCATAGTCACAAGGACTATAACCATCGTGATTACAATCACGTTGCGAAGTTCTAACGAACTTCGCATTGACCATAAACTGGTCAATGCAGAAAGTCAAACCAGGTTTGGCTTTCGGACTCGAAAAGCAATAAAAGAACGAAGGAACACTTACAAAGGGTCCCCGAATGCTAATCTAGATCCAAATAACTCAGGTATGAAACAATGGTTCCAACTTAGAGTCTTTTGGATCAGATTCTTGTGAGGAAAAGTGAAGGGTGGAGGTGGGTATTTATAGTAAATGGTCCACCGTTAGGATCGTTTGTCGAATATCGTGCCTTAATCACATCCGTACATGTGTCGGAACCTTATGGTACCCAAAATGGCCACTCACCATAAGAGATCAACATGTGGCAAGGGGTTAGGGAGTGGTTAACAGCTGTAAAAAGGACATTTTGCTGCATCTAGCCCCTACTTAGGGACCTAGTTTGGCAGATTTACAGTTTCAGTCCCTGCAACCTCAAAACTTGGTTTACGATGCGTTTTTTTGACACGTTTAAGCCCCGTTAACCCCATTTCAAAGCTCTAAAATGAAGTTAAAGTATAGGGAACTTAAAATATGTTCAAAAATATCTCGGGTGTCGGTTCGTTTAGCCGTACGGTTACGTTGTTCGGTTAATTACGACGGAATGCGCGTAAGCGCGAAAAATGATCCAAATGGCGTGACGAATGGATTTTTCTTATGCCAAACACTAAAATAAAATATTTTAGTGATTACATAAATTTTTGGATGTCCGGATGTATTCAGAACGTAAGTTATGCGCGAAAATGCAAACTTGTGCACTTTTTGACGCTTTTTGTCCCTGAATGACCCCAAAAGTTTATTTTAGCATACCGAACCCCTCAAAGCCTATTTATAAGCTATGTAATATGTTTAACTTATGGTCATGTTCCGGAATGTCTGTTACAGTTCAAATTGGCATACTTTCGCAGTTTGTCAAGTTTAGTCCCTGTAAGCGAATTAACTTGTTTTTGCCATACCAAAGCCTTCAAAACTTATTTCTAAGTTATGTAAAGGTTATTTAAGGTATGTTAAGTATATTTCACTATTCCGGAGTGTTCGTTGAATTAAACTGGTTATATTTACGCATCAGTGCGCGTATAACCTTCCAGAAAGCGATTTAAAGTTTGGAATCGAACAAGAGTTGATATGTGCAAAAGATACACATATTTATACAAGTCCAAAGTATGAAATACAATATTTCATTGTTTTGGCATTTGTTTGATGGTCGCAGTGACACAGGTGTCACATTTTACATTGTACATCGATTATAAAGCACAGTTGTCACAGAAACGGAAATTTTTGTAATTAGGGCGTCATACCGGAAAGTCTTGTATTTTTGTATGATGTGTTTTCGTATTATTGTTTTCTTATATAAATGGACTCAGTTATGTTATCCGTGTGTTGTTTTTCAGTGTTTCGTTCTACTTTCACGGTTTTGCTGGCATGAATAGTGTAACCGTGAATAGTGCACGTAACACTTCTACTAACACTTTTAGGACATTGTTTGACTGGTTTCGAAATACGATGAAAACCAACATATGTTTTCTTGTCCTAACACTGTTATCTGATTTACAACACAGTTACGTAATTAAATTACACTAAATGCATGAGATTATGAAATAAAAATAGTGATTAGTTTATACGGAATTACCGGTTATTTGCCATTTGTCACACAACGTACACTCCGGAACAAGATCATAAGCTAAACACACCCTAAATACCCTTAACATAGCTTAGAAATAAGTTTTGAGGGGATCGGTGTGCGAAAATGCGCTTATTTGATCATAAGGACTAAAAGCATCAAAACTGTGAAAGTTTGCATATACGTGCATATCTTGCGTTCTGACCATAACCGGACATCCAAAATTTTTTGATATCACTAGAATATTATATTTAGTGATAGGAATGCAAAAATACCATTCGTCGCTTAGTTTGGATCATTTTCGCGTCCGTTCGAGTTTCGTCATAATTAACCAAAAAATGCGACCGTACGACCAAATGAACGGACATCCGTGATATTTTCAAGCATATTTCAAGTCCCCTATGCCTTAACATCCTTGTAGAGCCTTGAAATTGGGTTCACGTGGGTTAAAGCATCAAAAACAATTTTTATAGGATGTAGGGACTAAAACTGACAACAGCTGAAAATATAAGGCACACCCTCGCGCCACGCGACAGACCCCTGTGTGTCTGGCGTTCCACTCAACAAAGGTTATTTTCCAGCACTTTCTTGCCAGCTTCCAGCTCATTTCCTGCTGTTTTCTAATCTGGTTTTTGAGATCTTGTGGGTGTTTTATGTATCCTCCAAGGCTTTGATTCTTGTCCTAACACTTGTAAGGCTATGATTTTTCCTTGGGCAACACATAAACACTTGGCATGATCTTGTTAATCCAAGAACACTATAAATACATGGCTTCATTTCACTTCCAACTTGCTCATCTTCTATCTCTTTCACCTTAGCTCTGAATTGAGGCTACCACACTTTGTTGGAGGCCTCATACTTGAGCATTCTTAGTCCTTCTTCCAGCCTAGAACATTTGTAAGTGTTCTTTCATGCCTTGTTATTTATTTTAAGTAAGAAAGTCAAACAGTGTTTGACTTTTTGTTTTGACCATGATTTGGTTAAGACAAAGTTCGTTTGAACTTTGCAACGTGAGCATAATCACGATGGTCATAGTCCCTTACACCTACTGATTACCACGTTGACTAGTCGAAGTGACGAGTCAAAGTTTCGGTCAAAATGCACGATTATGTGCATTTTGCGACGAAACTATTTTCGGGTATCAAAACACTTTATTTTGATATCAAATCAGTTTTCTAACTTAGTTAAACATGTTTCAACATGTTTAACTCGTCACTTTTAGTTTAGTGCTTATTTAGGGTCGTAAGTCAAGCAGTCTCGACAGCCGCTTAGACTTTCGAACCTGGCCCGTTTGGTCGATCATTAGGATCCGACCAAACATATTTTGTGACCATAGTTGTATAGCGAATAACCTTTCGAGGTTATACCTTATGGTTACTTTGTTTAATTAGTTGTTATGATAGGCAGTTTATATGCCTTAGGAAAATGACCAAAATGCCTTTTTCATGCAAAATTTCAATTTAAGCATATGTAACTTAAATTTTGACATTTAAACTGATTATGCAATATTATTAAACAAGTTAGGGTATATAATACTTGTCATAGGGCTAGTTAGACTATTCGAATGCGCTTTTGCGCAAATGACGCATTAAAGTAGCGTAAACTACCTTAACCGGTCATAACGGGTCATAAGCACTTAGGATAGGTTTCAATTCAAAATGTAGGCTTGTTTGTAGGACCGGTTTCGACACCGTACGATTGCGTAACGAACGTTCGACGTGCGGAATCCGTGAACGTGCGTGACCGAACACACAAGAACGTACAAATAATGTGATTCTATTGATATGATGTCGTGTACAAAACCGTGAATCACGTGGAGAGACTTTCTCTCTTTAGACTTTCTCTCTCAAAGTTCTAAGCTTCTAAATCTCCAAATGAGCAAAGTCTTCTAAATGATGATATAAAGCTCCTATTTATAGCTCTTGGAATTAATAAGACTTCTCATTAATTACCAAAATGCCACCTTGCTATTTCTAACTAGATATAACAATATAAGCTTGATTCTTCGGTTTCTGCTACGGACTAGATTGACGAAGGCGATAGACAGATAATGCACTAACAGACTCCCCCTTGGATATTGCCATAGTCAATCTCGTAGCGTCCTATCTTTCTCTCTTACGAACAGAATCCCCGTGGATCTGTCTACGAGCTTCCGTTGCTCCCCCTCTCGGTAGACTCTTTCTTCAGGCTCCCCCTTTCGTCAAGCTTCCATGCTTTTGGGATCGACACCTGGATTTCCGTATACAAGCTCCTCCAAAATATTTATCTGGCTTTTTTAATCCACGCTTCCTCTTGCGTTGAGCTCGTATTCAGACTCCCCCTTAGACTCAGCTGTCGGGATCGTAGTCTGGCTTTCATATATTCACAATTTCAGGATCAATTCCTGCTCTATTCTGTATCTGCTCAGGATTTGAAACCTGGTTAACCTGCACATCCTCTACCTCAATATAAGTTTCACAAATTTATAACAGTTGAATTTAATAAACTTACTGGAAAACATCATCTATTCAACAAACATACTAGTTACATCAAGTTCAAATGAATGACCTTGATTAACTAAACACACAATCTTTCAAAACATTTGTATATGACATTCAAAGTTTTCAACATATTCTCCCAAACCAATTCATCATGTTTAGCACTTGGAATTTTGAATATCAGCTTTTCAACATCAGTTGTCGAAAATCTTTTTGAATTTTCAAAATTTTATGCTAAACCACTCCGAAAATCTTTTTGGATTTTTTTTATGAATGAAAAGCAGTAAACAAATATATACAAACAATATTTTTGTGAGTTTGTATAAGAGAATCATATCAGTTTATGAGACAAATCACTAGCACCGTTAAGCTTTAATCATTTTAAGTTCTAAACGATTCACTTAGATTCTCAGTATACTGGTCCACTTAAATTTTCACACAAAGTTCAATTGCTTTGAGATACGAGTTTAATGTCTTAGATACTTAAACTTAATCGCGTGTCCCACCTCAGAATATACTCCCGTATCCAGATCCCAATATTCAGTCTTACAGGTAATTATAACACAAATGATATCTGTAAGGGGTTAATAATTTATGAAGAATCATGAGAGCTCAGGTCAGAACTACCGTTCAACAGAGAGATCATGACTCAACTTTTGGGTGTGTCCCCTTTAGAGGATCTTTTTTACAACAGCATTGCTAAGCAATTTTATTGTCTTATCATTGATGCTGAGGGTGATGCTGTATTTCAAGCATTTGCGGAAAATATTATTCGAGTACTAGGTCAGAACTTCCATTCAGCAGAAGTCCTAGAATAATACCCCAGATATCACTGAGTATAAAGACCTAGTATATCAGAAAAAGGAATCCTTCAAACAAGATTTCGGGGGTTACCCATATATCCGAGAGATGTTACCCACGATATAAGCAAGTTTGAATTTAGGTTTATATCTCGTTACAATCTACTGAATGTGCAAAAACCTACTGGCATATCATCAGTGAGACCGTTTATCACTTTTTGACTTTCCATATCTTTAGCATGATGTGATCGTCTACTGATGTACTATCATTTCCTCTTTTATACACCAAAACTCATTTTTGCTTTTTCAATGTTTTTGGCATTTTCAAATTTTTGAAATTTTTTTTAAAAATTTTTCTCCCCCTAAAATCAAAATATGTTTCAATTTTGATTTTCTAGGAAAATTTGAAAACAAACTGACAACCGATATCGAATTACTTCAATTCGCCATCCACTTGGCATAAACAATCAGAACTCCCCCTGACAACAAACTATTTTCCCATTGTGATTTCAAAACACTTAAGTTTGTTTTAATCAAAATGGGTTTTCCGGAAAATTAGTTTTGTTTTTCTTTTTATAAACTCGGGGTTCTTTCATCACATTGTTTACCTTTATCCACTTATCGAAAAGATAAATCAAGTACAACGTAATGTCCTTGTTTAGTCTTTTGTGATTCGAAATATCACAGTTACCAACCTGTGAATTTCTCAAGAAATATGCCGATTCATGTTCCACGCTTACCAACCTGGGAACTCCGGCAAGTCAGGTTTTTCTATTTGAAAAGATTCACCCAAGCCTGACCAGCCTTGGGATTGACAGTTTTTACCTCAACAAATGGCTCTTCTGGTTTTGACGAACCAAAATCATTGCATAAATGTGGCTTGTCTGACTTTGATGAGTCAGATTCATCACCAACACGTGACTCCTTTGTTTCCGAAGAAACAAATTCATCGCCAAGAACTTTTTCTTTCTTTTTTAACCTATCTGTCCTCAGATTTGTATCTGATGAACTCGTCTTGCTTGACTTTGCAATCGAGTTAGTTGACTCATCAGAACTCTTATTCAATCTATCCGGTGAACCCGAAGACAAAATTTTCTCCAGATATTCTCTTGCCTTCTTCCTCTTCTTCCTCAGTCTGTCTTTCTGCCCCTGAGAAAGCTTCACTTTCTTTTCTTGAACTTTAGGTTCTTAAACCTTCTGTTCTTTGGGCTTGACGTTGACTGGTTTCTTTGTCAATTTCTGAGAATTAACCCTCAATCTTTCATTTGATTTCCTTGGGAAATCTCTGGCAATATGACCTCTGATTTGACAATTAAAGCATCTTCTTGTCTCATAACTCCAATTCTGGCAGTTAACAGCAATGTGTCCTCTCACACCACAGGTGTAGCACACTCTGTTATCGTACCATTCACCACTTTCACACCATATGCTTAGATCATAACATTGTATGGCTTTGTGGTAATCATCACTCTTCTTGAAAACTGGTTTAGACTTTGAAGCACTGTGGTCAAACCTGCACCACTTATTACCAACATTTTGTGAATTTTCATTTTTAGATTTTTGTGGTTTTTTATAATGATTGGATGACTTATCTGATGAGTTTTTATTTTCATTTTTAGAATTTTTCAAATTTTTATCTTTTTGTTTCTGTTCTGCATTCTTCTTAACAGGTTTTTGCTTTGAGCATTCACCTATTTCAGTAGATTGCAAAACAGTATTTTGAAATTTTTCTTGTAAATCTAAAAATATTTTTCTTTTCTTTTCTTTTTCTTTTTCATCATCAGATATTTCATCACAATTTTCAATTTTGACTTTGTCAAAATTTGTGACATTGTCACTTATTGGAACAGAATTGATCGGTTTTGGACACACATATGGTGCCGAAGTCACAAAACCTTTCAATTTATTCTCTAACTCAACAATTTTGTTTCGAGCAATTTCAGCTTCATTTTCAAGTCGAATGATTTTCTGAAGATGAGAATTTATTTCAATATGTTTTTCAAGATTATTGTTAAAAATAACAGACTTTTCATCTTCTAAAACCTTCATTTGACTTTGAAAATCTTTTTCTTTTTCTTTCAAATTGTTAATTTCCAATGTCAAACTGTCCAAACAACTCAACAGTTTGACATTTTCTGATGTCAATTTCTCACAATTTTTTCTCATTTCAAGAATCTGTTTATTATCAAATTCTTTCTCATCCTTCAAGCTTTTGATTTCCAATGTTAAACTCTCTACATTCTTCAGAAGTTCGACATTGTCTGTTTTTGATTTTTCGCATTTCAAGCATTTTCCATTCATCTTTCCATCATCAGCTTCTTTCTTTGTTTCCATCTTGTATGTTCCTGCACAGAAAATTTTAACAAAATCAAGAGGATTCAAATATTCATCAATATAACAACCCCTCTTAATATCGTATTTCATAACATTTTTTGCTGCAAGACACACAGTGATTCGTTTCCTCATTTCAATGATTACATCCAAGTCTATCCTTTCTGATTCTTCTTTTATTTCATCCAATAACTTCCTTTTTCTTGAATCTTCATGAAGCCTATGATTTGTAATTGTATTGATGAAACTTCTTAAATCATAGCGTGATAAACTAGAATTCCGTTTTTCGTTATTCACGAATTTATCCCATTCCAAAGGTAAAGCATCAACAAATTTTGAAATATTTTCATCATTTGAATGATATATCCCATGTCTTTCTAACTTGTAGATTAGCTCATAAAACCTTTCTTTCAACTTCTCAACTGATTCATTCTTCTTACATAAAAAATTTTCGAATCTTTTAACTTAAACATCCTTATCACCTAATCTCCCACACCAAGATTCACAAGACCAATCATTTAAATTTTCAAGATTCTTGTTTTCCTTTTCGTCAAACATTTTGATTTCTTGGTATTTGTGCCTTGTAAAACACCTCGAATCACCTGCAATCAAACAAACAAACTATTAGTTTAAACTGACTGAATACGTAACAGTGTGTTTGTAAAATCAATCTAAGACTCGTGTAGAAGATTTGCGGATTCGTTCCAATGTTTTTCGGGTGAAATCACTATGAATAAGCCTGATCGGATCTAAATGTTGATTTTTATAATTGGGCCGATTTCTTTAATGTATTGTTATGATTATTATGATTGGGCCTCACTTTTACTGACTGTTACTCGATAGGACCAAATCTTTTAGATCAAAACAATTATCAACTTGCCGACAACATCAATTAATTGAAACAATTTTCAAGATTTAGTAAATCACATATCACATGCAATATAATGATGTCAATACAAAAGCCGTTCACATGCAATATGACTTGATACACTCAACACTTGTTAATTGGACCTTTCAATTTTACTCAGTCAACACATGCAGCCTCAATTATGATCGGGCCTTAAAATTTTCAGTGGGTCGGTGCACTGTTTAAGATACGTTTGATGATAGGGCCGATTATCTGTCTTGGGTTGCAAACCGATGACAATTCAGGCGAAATCAGCTTTTGCTCAGAAGAGCGAAATCATGTAATAACCGAATGAGCGAAATCACGAGATGACCTTAAGAGCGGAACCACTAAATGACGTAAGAGCGAAACCACTCAATGACGAAAAAGCGAAACCACACTTGACCGTATAAGCGAAAGTGTGTAATGTCCGAATGAGCGAAAGTCAATTGTCCGTTCGAGCGAAACCTGTATGTCCGAATAAGCGAAACTATGAAATGACCATAAGAGCGAAATCAACTTTTGTCACAAGAGCGAAACCAGTAATGTCACTACGAGCGAAACCTCTGATATGCTTATGCCGTAAAAGCGAAACCTCTCAAGATACCAAATAAGCGAAACCTTGCTGTTTCAAACAAAATCGGACACAAAAAATCAGATTTCTCCTAAACGACTAAGAATTAGATTCTGAAACTTGGTAGGATTGTAATTCAAGTATTTTCGCACAACATACTAAAAAATCAGCAGATTCGGACCGGTAAAACACATTCAATTTGACGAAAAAACCTTCAAAAACGTGAAAAAATAGTAGAATATGAAGAATTTGACGAAAATCAGATCTGAAATCACTGAAATCTAGTACGAATTTATGTATTTGGTCAGCGCAATCGAGCTCCTAGCTCTGATACCACTTGTAGGACCGGTTTTGACACCGTACGATTGCGTAATGAATGTTCGACGTGCGGAATCCGTGAACGTGCGTGACCGAACACACAAGAACGTACAAATAATGTGATTCTATTGATATGATGTCGTGTACAAAACCGTGAATCACGTGGAGAGACTTTCTCTCTTTAGACTTTCTCTCTCAAAGTTCTAAGCTTCTAAATCTCCAAATGAGCAAAGTCTTCTAAATGATGATATAAAGCTCCTATTTATAGCTCTTGGAATTAATAAGACTTCTCATTAATTACCAAAATGCCACCTTGCTATTTCTAACTAGATATAACAATATAAGCTTGATTCTTCGGTTTCTGCTACGGACTAGATTGACGAAGGCGATAGACAGATAATGCACTAACATTGTTTAAACCATATCATATGAGTTCCAACACTCATTTGGTTTACGAGACCTCATTCTACCCGATCTCCCGATTTAGGTTCCGATTTATTAACATAGTGATTCGATACTAGGTGCTACTTAATTCCTTGATTGCCCGAGCTTTGTTAGTTCACTTAATCGAGGATACTTGCAATCTCAAGTGAGTAAATATTTCCCCTATTTGACTGCTTTCAATTGTTTTGGGGTGATTCATATGTGCTAAAATGATTTCGAGTTTTCAAAAACAAATGCTATGGTTTATTAAACACAACGATTTCAATAATGTGAACGAACTTGTCGGGGCGTTAATACATAACACGAATGACATTCATTAGCTTTGGCCAAGCCGACCAGTAGTATGTTATGGAACCATAGGATCTAAAAAATCCCGTTATCTGACTATCGCCATGGTTATGTATGGGGTAATGTGGGTAACGATAGAACCTGATGAATTTTAGCAAACCCTTTGGTGGTTTGTTAATACGATTTAAACGATGAACGAGTCAGAACACAAGTTTAAATGTATTCAAAAAGACGACCAAAAGTTAGTTTTCACAATTAAAACATGAACGAGTTGAACGATTTGAACGATTGGAACAATTGGAACTATTTGGATGATTTGAATGATTGAACGATGGTTTATAACATGAACGAATTGAACGATTTGAACGACTGGGTTTTGATAACACGAACGATTGATAACACGAACGAATTGAATGATTTTGAACGATTTTGGACGAATGTTTTCAAACGATGACACGCAACGATGTTTACTAAATGATATAAACCATACGAGTTTTATTACAAGATCGATGTACAATTTGGTTTACAAAAACAAATGTTTTAGTCAAGATTCATGGCAACGAGGTTTTCACAAACATATAACCAACTTGTTTTAGTTGGTTAATCATATTGCAATACCAAATACTTTTCAATACAAGGTTTTCAATTATTGACTCTAGTAGTCGTACGAGGTATTACAACATGTATACAAGCCATGAATTTGACATACTCACAAAACCTATGTGCTCGCCGGCATTTTTATGCTGACTTATTTTTCACATATGTTTTAGGTGCTGTTGTTTGATGATGATTATGATGCATGCTCACATAGGATCGGACGAGGCCTTAGTGACTTAATAACAATGAAAGACAATATGTTTGCGTTTTGCTCTTAATTTCAAGACAATGTAATAAACTTAGTTAAATAAAACAAAACTTCAATCCATGTGTTGTGAAACAATGATTTTGTTACTCCGCTCCCCGACGTTTCCGCCGCGGTTTTGTTGTTTTATCGCGATCGGGGTGTGACACTTTGACTAAAGAGTTGATGTTTTTCCTGAGCTTTAGGAAAGGCTGCAATCTAGTAATTGGAACGTTATGATCAGTTATTCTATTAGTCCATCGTCTCACTCTGGCATATATTGATTTCAATTTGTAATTCAGTTGTTTTTTTCTTTTAATTTGTTGATCTCGTTCAATTTGAAGTTTATATTTATGGGTAATATACTCTAGTTGATCCTTGTTACTTTGAAGTAGAAGTTTATTTACTGGTTCATTACTCCATTATCAATGTATCAAGCTTGTTGATGCTAATTTATTATCATGTGATGTAATGTTTCAACGTTTTAAGTTATTACATAGCTATTTGTAGTTAGTTATTTTTTCTATTAATAAAAAATATGATATTGTGACCTTTTTAAAAGACGAAAAAGAATTAAAGTGAGAGACTGAAATAAAACAGTCATTAAAGTGATCAAGTATATTGCAGTTTTGTTAAAACATATTTTTTTACTGATTTTTTTCTTAAATATTAAGCGTATTTTGTTATTATAAGCTTCTTCTTATCAGCCTAAAGTGAGCGAGTGAAATAAAACAGTTAAAAAAGTTGATTATTGTTATTGTTGTTGTTGTTGTTATTATTATTATTATTATTATTATTATTATTATTATTATTATTATTATTACTAGCGGTAAGACCCGTGTGCAAACACGGGTCGTTTCTTAGAAAACCATGCATAACATATTTTAATAGAAAGTAAAAAAATTAATTAGTGCATACTTACAATTCGCTTTTATTAAACAACAATTTTTTTTAGTTAATTTTTAGAAAGTTTTCATTGCTGAAAGCGCACAACCGAATAAATATGTACATTACATAATAGTGAAGAAATGATTTGCAATAAATGTGATGAAACATGATTTTCACACCTGTCCAATGCTAAAAAGTTTCGATGATTCATGGTAGTAACAATTTGAATGGTAAAATAGCAAATAAATAGATTTATGCTATTTGGATGTTATGAACATAGTCACCTCAAATAAGAATTCCAAAATGAATATATGAAACGTGAAGATCAAATCACAAATGAGTACTCTAAATTGTTCTAAAAGTAAAACTTTCTAACAAACAAAGATAACAAAACCTAATCAAATTAGCCAAATTTTCAAACTCATCTTCCTCGAACGCAACATCAATTTTCAAAGTCATCTTCCTCATACGCAACATAAATTTTCTCCATAAATATCTTGTCATGTTCTTGGGGAATATGGCATGGATCATTAATATAATATAAATGACACTCACATGTAAATAATCTTATTTCTAATTTAATTTTAATGAGTTTGTGAAAGATGCATTGATCATATGAAAGCATAGCTTTTTTATAAGAAAATAAAACAACTAAATAAAAGACATTCAGATCTAAATTATTGGTTAGCAAATCGTAAAATCTACTACAAACCTTGTTTTGTTGATTTCTAGATCCTAATGTACGGTAATTCTTGAAACTTCTAAACTTCTCCGATTCATTTATTTGAGAATATTCATCTTCAACATCTTCAAAACCATTATCATAATCAGTCACTAATGCCTCTATGGCCTTTGTTAACTATGTCAATGAGCTTGTCTACACCATCAAATTTAACGAACAAATCAAGGAATGAATTTTATATACTCATTAACCATATCAAGAATGGGTACGGAATCAAGGAATGCATATAACTGGATTGTACTATATTAAAATATTGGATTCGAAACCAATAGTGGTTTCAAACCACCGTTTTAACCCAACAGTGGTTTCAACCACTGTTTTAACCAAACAGTAGTTTCAAACCATCGTTTTAACCCAACAGTGGTTTCAAACATCTGTTTTATTTTCTAACATCTGTTTACAACAAACACTGTTTTAGGATAAACAGAAGTTATGAGTACAGAGGATACCTTTCAGTAGTGGATAGCAGAGGTTTTAAAAACAGTGGTTTAAAAACAGAGGTTTCCTAACATAAATGAGGTTTCCAGCAAAGGTTTCATATTAGTATAAACCAAAACTTGTGCATTAATCTGTATAACATTAAACATCAGTTTCTTTTATAGCTACAAACAATGGAAATCCGACACACTAAAGCAATATTAGGTTCACATGGACACATAATTCTGACATTTTTAAACTATAATCCACTACCTTATAACTGAATATAATCCATTGCTTCTAAGCTGCAAAAGCTGATTTTATTTTTGAAATACCTGGATGGCTTCGCACATTGTCCAGCCATGATTTGACTTTCAAAGCTCACGAGCAACTGTTGGGTAATACGAAAGAAATATTATATCATATGAATTGGCTTCCTAAAAATGAGCTACATTTAAAAGTTCAAAAAAAAAACCTCGAAACGAAAACTATGGATAACAATATTCTTAGGTTAAAATATTTGTTTACATACCTCGTATCCTTTTGCCTCATTCTCCATAACAAACCTTAGAACACCATAGCAAGCCCTAAAAATAGACCAATAGAACATTCTACATCAGGATGTATTTTAGATTAAAAGCGGTTTGATGATATTGAAATTCTATAATCAGGGTTGATAAAATGTGATGCAAGTTGACCATTGTTACATCATTAAATAATATAATATTAATTAACTATGAATTCTGCACATAATCTTGAAATAAAGATAAGTACCATGGGAATGGATTGATCCTCCTCCTCATCTTCAAAGATCTCAATACTCTTCGTTGATTGCTTCTGTTTCAAAACCATCTGATTTTGACAAATAAAGAATCAATTTTTACAAAATATACAGTATATATATTTAAACAAAATCTTCATGGTATGTAGTTATGTAGTGAAAATAATACTTAAGGCAAACTCTTTTTCTTGTTGACAACTTTAGCAGCCATACCCCTTTATTATAAACAAATATTTCAGTAATCTTAATCATAAACAAAACCTTAATTTTTTCGAAAAAAAAGATGTATCTTATAAAACTGCAGAGTTACTACTGAGGATTTTCAATAATATTTACACAAAATAGTTAGCATGCTACAACATATTTTCATAAATCATCCTTAATGTTTTCGAAGCTACAGTAGCCTAAGAACAAACAAAATCTAAGTAATCTATATCAAAAGAAATATAAAAACCAACCTTGCTTTTGTAACTAACATTTTATCCACTTTACAAACGATGAAAAATTCTTTAAACATCTGCATTAAAGCTCATTTTAATTCTCCGAAAGTAAGAATTTTTAAGAAATATTGTTTTTGCGGAATTATTTGACAACGAACTGATCAACATAAAGAACAATGCGATCTAATCTAAGAAAACCTTACCTGGATTAGAAGCATTACAAAAGATGACCTTCAGCCTTCACTTTTTCTATTCTACAGTGAAAAAATTACAATTAAAATTAGAAAGAAAAACGTAGGAACTATAAAATAATGTAAAGTAATGCCAAGATATCTATACCGCCTCAATGTCCTCTCGCGTATGTGTGAGCTTTACATTAAAAAGTGCCAACATTCATCCATATCTTCGACACAAACTGCGGCTGACTCAATCCTCTGCAACACCTGCAGAAGCATAAAAGCTTAAAACATTGAGAACGCTTCACCAAATGTAATTACATGGCTTTGAAGAGGAAGACATTGAGAACGCTTAACCAAATCTAATTACATGGCTTAAAACTGTCAACTGAATATCGGAGCGGAACAATGAACTAACATCTGAATCAAAAGAAATATAAAAAACCAACCTTGCTTTTGTAACTAACATTTTATCCACTTCACAAACGATGAAAAATTCTTTAAACATCTGAATTAAAGCTCATTTTAATTCTCCGAAAGTAAGAATTTTTAAGAAATATTGTTTTTGCGTAATTATTTGACAACGAACTGATCAAAATAAAGAACAATGCGATCTAATCTAAGAAAACCATACCTAGATTAGAAGCATTACAAAAGATGACCTTTATATGGGTTCTTCATCAGCCTTCACTTTTTCTATTCTACATTGAAAAAATTACATTTAAAATTAGAAAGAAATATGTAGGTACTATAAAATAATGTAAAGTAATGCCAAGATATCTATACCGCCTCAATGTCCTCTCGCGTATGTGTGAGCTTTACATTAAAAAGTGCCAACATTCATCCATATTGTAAGACCCTTGGTCAGTTTTTATACTGTTATCATATAAAATCCGACTATACTAGTGTAGTTACGGTTAAACATACACTTTAAATATGAATTTGTTAAAAACATTTTAATAAATAAAACATTCTAACGTTTTGTATGTAAATTTGCCGTTTTAAACATGATGACGAAGGTATTTGCAGAAGCTTGATTATTGATCGTGTTCGGTTCTTTGTTGAGCTTGATCGTCTTCGGTACCGTACATTAAACCTACATTTCATAAAACACGAAATGTTTTAGTTATATTGACATTGAAACTAGTTTAGACAAGTTCGTAATGTCAAACAATGAAACAGCAACAAAATGCAGCGACTTATACCAGTCGCGTGCCGCGACGAGATTAGAACTTACTGTCGCATGTCGCGACACCAGTCGCGTGCCGTGACGAGGATACGCTTAGGCCGTCGCGCGACGCGAGGCCATGATTTCGACAGACTGATTGTTAATAGCTGCTGCATATTTCCAGCCAAACCAAGTTTTACGTTAACGAGCATAACTTGCTCTTTTTTTATCCGTTTTATGTCACGTTTCTTCCTACGTGATCATAAATGTATCCTCCATCACATGGAGTTAAAATCCAACATCCGGATTAAATAAATTTGAGACTTATAAGCCTTCGGCTTAGTATCTTTTTACCAAATTTTGACCCGCTCATGCCTTTATCAAACAAACATATTTGTTTGATCCTAAATTCTCATGATCCTTATATTTCCGATATGTTCTATCATATTAGGTTCAAATCACGGGTTTATGTACTTTTACCAAATTTTGACCCGTTAAGGGCAAGTAAGCATTTTTCCGCATAATTCCTGCTCATTTACTTCTAGCATTTTATTTCCACATTATTTATCAATTGACATTGCACCAGAACTATATTTGTGGCGGATTTAATGTGGTGATTTATATATTCCGAGTTTTACCCTTCGGATCATTATTTTACGGCGAAGACTCTTATAGAGTCATTTGACCACTATTTTACATCTTTCGCTTATTATACTTATTCAAAGTATTTATTTCATCATATAACTCTTTTCCGAACCACCTTTAAGGGTCGTTCGCTCGATTTAGCTTACAAGGACATTTTGGTCCATTTTCACCTTTCATTAAAATGAAGGACTTATAAACGCATTCTCGACCCAAAATCCCTCTTTTAAACTATGATTTTGATTTGAAAAGTCATTATGTTGTCAAAACAAAATGACCATCAGATGAATCATTCGGTTTACTTTTTAAAGTAATCAAATGTCTATTTGACTTCATTTAACTCTCAATGAACCTCTAATTTCAAATTGAGTAGTTAACCTATTATACATACCTGGCTCGGATCAATATATTGACCCGTTTTGATACCTTGCTTTAGTGGCCGCTAAGTAATAGCGATCTAAATATCCAATTGATATTTATTCCTATAATCATACAACTCGACAAACCATTAGTCGATATTTGTCAAAGGGTGATAATTTCACCTTTTGACCCATTTGGTCTAAATGACCGTATATTTTTGCGAGATGGATTTATTATCATCTCGTCTACATGACTTGCACCGGTTTACACTATACGGTCAATTTACTTATAAACAATTTTCTTAACTCTTTTGACCCATTATGACTTACGCCATAAGGTTTCTTTCAAAACTAATGGTTCTAGTCAACGAGTGACCAAATTACCGTTTCACTCTTATTATTTGCATTGATTTACCTTATAAGATAATCATTAAAAACTCATTATCATTTAGTCATTTCATGACTAAATAACCGTATTAGCTCTTTTTAACCATTAAACATGGTTATTATCATTGTCTTTTGTTCCGAACCGCACATGTCGTGTCGGAATATCATAATTCAAAAAGACTTTATATTATTCATAATCTATAAAACAAATAGGTATTTAATACAAAGAGTGTAAGTTGTACTTACCTAGCATCCAGATTATGCTTTTTCTTCATTCTTGATTCGTTTGTCCTGCTCCCTTCCCAAGCTTTCACCTAGCTTGTCAGGCGTCAAACTATCATCATAAGTTGTAAGATGGATAGACTAGTCATAATCAGTCAAGACTATTCCATCCTACGATCTTTATGTCGAAATTATCATTCGATCATATCATTGGTTAGTTTGACTTTTTAAAGTCAACTGCCTATTGACAAAAGAAATTACACGATGTAGCTTAACTACCCGTTTTTATTACTTTGCCACTATACGGTAAGCATCCTTATTATGCTACCATTTTTATCACTTATTTAGCAAGTTCGTATAACCATAAGTTACCGAATTAATAATTGATGATCTTAAACATCATTTAACATGAACATATCATTAATTTTTATCATATCATACTAAACTCATATCCTAGTAACTATGATTATATACTCAAACACATAATTTGTTCAAGTATTTCCTGATCCCTATCAGATATGATGATTCTAACCATAATCATATCATCAAATTCATCATATGATTAATACCCACTTATCTTAGTGTGGTAAATCATCAAATCATTCAAATTATAGCATCATATGTATAATTTTTACTTAGGGTTTGATTCTTAAGCACATATACATCACTAATTCAATCATAGCTTCAATAAATCATTCATAATTCATGATTATGATGATTATTCAAATTTCACAACTGTGACAATCCAAGATTTCGAGGTCTTTCCCATACACATCACCGATTTTATAATCCGGTTTTACAATTTGTTGAACGTGGTGTCGTATGTAGTTAATTAGATGATTAGTGTTTTATGTAATGTGCAATACTTGATTTATATATGTGTAGCATCATACACAGTTTACCTAATAATTAAAAACAAGGTGTTTCGCCATAAGTTGACTTCGACGAAAGTCGGGTCTTTCGTCACCCTTGGTTCCGATGAAATATGGGTTTTTCGTCAAACATGTCTTTCGCTAAAACGGGGCCTCGGCCCAGAGAGGGTTGCGGCCCAACTCCTTTATATTATAACCTTCTTGTAATCTATTGCCGTAAAAACAAACCCTACGGTTCCTTCTCCATAAACCTTGTGCGACCACAATCATTAGATCACGAAACCTTCTGTCTCGATTAACCTGAATCCTTCAGCATACTGTTAGTGCCCTCTCATTAATGGTGTGTTATGATTCTATGTTTGCTTTGTTATGATTCTATGTGATTAGGGTCTGTCAATAATTATGTTTAACTAAGTAGTGATAATCTGATTTACACGAGAAGGTCAATGATTATATTGAATTGTATATGATACACGTGATGGTTTAGGATAAGCAATGGAAACTTGTGATTATGAATCTGTATTGGGTCTTGATCAATGTCTATATCATGTTTGAATCCATGTTAATATACATCAATGATTAATATTGAGGTTTATTGATTTTGATGATGAACAATGATTAAGATTGCTAGGAACATGATAATGTAACTATCATTTGATCTTTGAGTTTGTTGTATGTGCGTGTAACTGTTGATTATGTGGCCACGGGGCTGTTAACTTATCTCGACGAAACATTGCTAATGTTTCGTCATCATGGACCCCGACGAAAGACAAGTGTTTCGTCAACTGGGATGATGACGAAAGACATGTATTTCATCATCAGGGATGATGACGAAAGATGGGGACTTTCGTCGGTGGGGACTTTCGTCGGTGGGGACTTTCGTCGAATAGGGTTCTTCGCTGGGGGGTAACATGTTTGGGCTTAGGCTTGGGCTTGGTTAAGTAACCCAGTTAATTGTTGTGTGCTATTTTTTGTTTTACATGGGATGTGAACTGAGTTTATGCTATGTGATATACAGTGAAACTTGATAAAACTGTGATACTTGAAATGCGTGGGTTAATTGATAAATCCTAAGACTAATGTTGATTGGTAACCACGAAAAGGTTTGGGGTTGACCAACTGGACGGGTAATTAAAACATTCCAAGCAAATCAAAGGTGAGTTCACTACTCTTGAGCATGTATCCCGGTGGTTGGGACAGTCAGTGGGTATCCCGGGGAGAGATAAGTCTTTTGGGGTAAAAACTGGAATGTTGGATAACACTGTCACCCTATCACTCTTAAGTCCCATCGTTTGTTACCGGAGAGGTAACGGGGTATTAGTTGGTAGCGCTACTTAGGTTTGGCACCCTCACCCCGTACCGGAGAGGACGGGTGCAAACTAATGACCCAGTCATGCCCAGTGCCTTGATAGGAGCACTAGGGAATGGGCAAAACATACATTAGGATCCGTCTTGTTTAGTATCGAGTTATTATCAACATTACTTTCGGATTTGTTAACAAACTGGATTAAAAACTTGGTAATTAACGTTTTCGTAAAACTGTGAACTCACCAGCGTTGTCTGACACACTTGTTGCATGCTCGCAGGTCGTTAGGTACTTTGGATCAGGAACTTGCTATCTGGATGGCAGGAGTGGTCATGGGTCGTGTCGCTTGGATTTATAAGACTTGTATACTGAATTCGCATACATTAGTTTTTGGAAATATTTGAACAAGTGTTTTACTATTTGCTTCTGCTGACACCATTTAACTTGGAATGTGTTATGAATGTTTTATTTAATGAATGAGAATTTTGTAAAACATCTCATGGTTAGTTCAATGTGATTGGTGGCTAGATCCTGGTACGTCACACGCCTAGCGGGGTTACCGCATGTGGTATTTTGGGAGTGTGACAGTTTGGTATTAGAGCCACTGGTTATAGTGAACTAGGTTTTAAAACGTTTTTATAAAACCAGACTATAACCGAACAGTTCAGAAAGCGACCATGACACTCAGCTCCAGATTGCAAGGTTCGTCTCTCGATCACTTATTGCATAACTTATATAGTATACACTTATGTACAATGTTGCATGCGATTGCACACACTTAGCATTTCAGACTGAATTCATGTGAATTTACCTGAGCTATGTGATTGATAGAGTCACAGTGCGATATCCCGTTAGATTTTCGTGGTTTATATTTGTGGTGTTTTGTCTTGTTGCGAGAACTTGAGGAGCCTTATAGCATGAGTTGGGAGGAGCTGAGATAAACATGCAAATCGAATTATTATTGTGGGTGCACACATAATAATAATGCGGGGTGCATGCGAGTCCCAGTGAGATCTAACGAGTGTGAAAGGGGTTACGCTTTATTGTCTGATGTACTTTGTAATCTGTAGAAGTTGTTGTGAGTTTGATTCCTACCTTATCTCGACTCTTGACCTTTTCCCCTTCTCTTATATAGAATCATGATCGAACGAGGTCACGGGCGTGGTCACATTGCGATGACCCAGGCTGAGCTGACAAACTTGATTAACACACGTGTGGCTGAGGCTTTGGCAGCCTATCAAGCTGGTACGATATGTGCCAATTACCCTTTATTCTTGTATCGCGTACATAACTCTTACCCCTGTGTTGTATTTTCTTTCATCCATTAGGTCAGCAAGCGCATTAGAATCAAAACCATATGCCTGCTTGCATATTCAAGACATTCATGGATTGTAAGCCACAGACGTTCAGTGGGACTGAAGGGGCTGTGGGGTTACTACGTTGGTTTGAGAAGGCTGACTCTGTCTTCGCTCTGTGTAATTGTCCCGAGGGGGACCGTATCTTAACTTCGTGGAATGCCCAGGTGCAGATGCTAGGCATTGAAATGTCTAATGCAACAACTTGGGATGATTTTAAGGAGTTGATGCGAGAGGAGTATTGTACTCGTGATGAGATCTAGAAACCGGAGAACGAGTTTTATGATCTTAAAATGGTGGGGTCTGAGATTGAGGCATACACGAAGCGATCTCATGAGCTAGCAATCCTGTGCCCTAACTTGTCACGACCCCCACCTCGACGAATTGAGTTGTATATCAAGGGCCTAGCACCAGCCGTAAAGAGTTATGCCACTGCTACAAACCTTAACAATCTACCTTAGAGCATCTGTGTAGCACACAATATTACCGACCAAGAGGTCGAGCGTGGATCACTACCGCCTCGTGTTTCTGCTACTACCCCTGCTGCTAGTGATAACAAGCGTAAATGGAAAGAATGCTGACAAAGCAATCAGTGCAAGTCAATCTCAGAAAAGGCCTGACAACAGCAATAATAGTAGTTTCAGTCAGTCGTCCTCCGTTAATCAAAGCCAGGGCAACAGTTCGGGTCAGGGTTCTTATGCGGGGAAACAACCAAAGTGTAATAAGTGCAACTATCACCATCGGGGGCCGTGTACCCGAGTATGTCACATGTGCAACAAAGTGGGGCATATGGCCAGGGATTGTAGGGTTTCACTTCCAAACCAGCAGCAGCAGCACACCCCGCAATAGCAACAGCCACAGCAGCAAGAAAGGCAACAACCCCAGCAAAACCGTGGAAATCGTAAGGGATGCTTTCAATGTGGAGCCGAGGGTCACATCAGGCGAGACTGCCCTTAACTAAATCAGAATGCTGGTGGCAACAACAATGGGAACAATAACAACGGAAACAACAATAATGGGGGCAATGGGGGAAATGGTGCGCACGGGAGGGTGTTCACTATTGGAGTTGGAGAAGCCAGAAATGATGGCAACGTGGTGACTGGTACGTTTTCCATAAACAACAGATTTTCTTATGTTTTATTCGACTCTGGTGCTGATTGGAGTTATGTGTCTTTGGTGTTCAGTCGTCAGTTAGGGTTGACTCCCACACCTCTTGTAAATAAGCATGTAGTAGAATTAGTTGATGGTAAATCGATTGAAGCTTCTCATGTCCTATTTGGTTCTAAACTTGATCTCATGTGTCAAGTGTTCGACATTGACCTACTTCCCGTTACTCTTGGAAGTTTTGATGTGGTCGTTGGCATGGATTGGTTGTCTAAGCATCAAGCGGAAATTCTCTGTAAAAAGAAAATCGTGTGTATCCCTTTCCCCAGTGGAGAATCCTTGTCGATTCAGGGTCTTCGTAGTGGCGCGATGGTTGGTATCATCTCAGTTATGCAAGCTCATAAGTGTCTACAAAAGGGGTATCCTGCTATTTTAGCACATGTTTCTGATCCTCAGCCCGAGGACAGGAGGATCGAAGACCATCCAGTTATTCGTGAGTTTTCTGACGTGTTTCCTGAAGAGTTACCTGGTTTACCTACGCATCGCCAGGTGGAATTTCAGATTGACCTTATGCCAGGAGCAGCTCCGATTGCCCGTGCTCCATATCGTCTTGCACCAGGAGAGTTGCAAGAGCTGTCGAATCAACTTCAAGAACTGTTGGATAGAGGTTTTATCCGACCTAGTTCTTCGCCTTGGGGAGCCCCGGTTTTGTTTGTGAAGAAGAAAGCCGGTCCTTTCGTATGTGTATAGATTATCGAGAACTCAACAAGGTAACAGTCAAGAGCCGCACCCTCTACCGCGAATCGATGACTTGTTTGACCAGTTGCAGGGGTCAAGTTTTTACTCGAAGATCGAATTAAGATCGGGCTATCATCAGATGAGGGTCCGAGAGGAGGATGTTCCTAAAACGGCTTTTAGAACACGATATGGCCACTATGAGTTTTTGGTTATGCCATTTGGGTTGACAAACGCACCAGCGGTCTTCATGGACCTCATGAACCGTGTATGCAAACCGTATCTTGACGACTTCGTTATTGTGTTTACCGACGACATTCTAATCTATTCAAAGAGCAAGGAAGATCACAAGCGACATTTGCGTCTTATTTTGGAACTCCTGAGGAAGGAGCAGCTCTACGCGAAGTTCTCTAAGTGTGACTTCTGGATACGAGAAGTGCACTTCCTTGGCCATATTGTGAATGAATCGGGAATACACGTGGATCCTGCTAAGATTGATGCTATCAGAAATTGGGCGGCACCAAAGAATCCTTCGGAGGTGCAACAATTTCTTGGTCTCGCTGGGTATTATCGAAGATTTATCAAGGATTTCTCGAAGATCGCTCAACCTCTTACCTCATTGACACAGAAAGGCGTTATGTATTCTTGGGGAAACAAGCAGGAGGATGCTTTCTAACTTTTGAAACAGAAACTCTGTAGTGCACCGATCTTATCTTTACCTGAAGGCATAGAAGATTTCGTGGTATATTGTGTTGCTTCTATTCAGGGTCTCGGTTGCGTGTTGATGCAACGCGACAAGGTGATAGCTTACACCTCTCGACAGTTGAAGGTCCACGAGAGGAATTATACGACACACGACTTGGAGTTGGGAGCCGTAGTATTTGTGCTCAAAATCTGGAGGCATTACCTGTACGGTACTAAAAGCACTATTTATACCGACCACAAGAGCCTTCAGCACATCTTTGATCAGAAGGACTTAAATATGTGACAGCGACACTGGGTGGAACTCTTAAACGATTATGATTATGCAATCAAGTATTATCCAGGAAAGGCTAATGTTGTAGCTGACGCCCTGAGTCGAAAGAAAACAAAACCCAAACGTGTTCGCGCCTTGCAACTCACCATTCATTCTAACTTACCTGACCAGATCCGTTCTGCTCAAACCGAAGCATTGAAAGAGGAAAACATTGAAGCAGAGTACTTAAGGGGCATGGAAAAACGACTTGTAGAGAGATCGGATGGTATTCTCTATTGCATGGAGCGAATATGGATTCCTTTGTTTGGAAATCTTAGAGAACTTGTTATGGATGAAGCACACAAGCCTCGATACTCTGTTCACCTGGGTTAGGATAAGATGTATCAGGATCTCAAAGTCATGTATTGGTGTCCGAAGATGAAAGCTCACATCGCGACGTATGTTAGTAAATGCTTGACGTGCTCAAAAGTCAAGGTGGAATACCAGAAACCGTCTGGGTTACTTCAGCAACCAGAAATACCCATGTGGAAATGGGAGCAAAGAGCAATGGATTTTGTCACGGGCTTGCCAAGAACTCAAAATGGAAATGATACCATCTGGGTGATCGTTGGTCGTCTCACGAAGTCAGCACATTTTCTAGCAATCAATGAGATGGAAAAGTTCTCGCAACTAGCTGCTGTTTATCTTAAAGAGGTGGTTTCTAGGCACAGGGTGCCAACCTCCATTATCTCTAACCGTGACCCGCGTTTCATTTCAGACTTGTGGCATTCAATGCACAAATCGTTCGGCTCGCGTCTCGACCTGAGCACTGCTTATCACCCACAGACGGATGGCCAACGTGAGCGAACCATCCAGACACTTGAAGACATGCTGAGAGCGTGCGTGATTGATTTTGGCAAGGGTTGGGAAAAACACTTACCTTTGATTGAGTTTTCTTATAACAATAGCTACCATGCCAGTATCCAGACAGCTCCATTTGAAGCATTGTAAGGACAAAAATGTCATTCACCTCTTTGTTGGGCCGAGGTGGGTGATAGCCAGATCACTGGTCCAGGGCTTGTATTTGAAACTTCAGAAAAGATTGTCCAGATCAGGAACCGTATGGCAGCAGCGCGCGACCGTCAGAAAAGCTACCCTGACAAGTGTAGGAAGCCTTTGGAATTCCCAGTTGGTGACCGTGTTATGTTGAAGGTCTCACCTGGAAGGGTGTGGTACGTTTTGGAAAACGCGGCAAGCTTAACCCTCGTTATGTTGGGCCATTTAAAATTCTGGAGCGAATTGGTAAAGTGGCCTACAAGTTGGAGTTACCTGCTGAGTTAGGTAACGTCCATGATGCCTTCCATGTCTCCCAGTTAAAGAAGTACTTGTCTGATGAAACAGTTGTGGTACCGTTTCAAGAGCTGAAAATCGACGACAAGTTGCAGTTTGTCGAAGAACCAATAGAAATTATGGACCTAGATGTCAAGGTCCGTAAGCATAGCCGAATTCCGATCGTGAGGGTTCGTTGGAACTCAATACGCGGACCGGAGTTCACATGGGAACGTGAGGATCATATGAAGCTCAAGTACCCACATTTATTCCCAGATGACAAGTCCAAGTCTGGCAAATCTAAGTCTGGAACAACTGGTGAATTTTGGGACGAAATTCCCTTTCAAGTTGGGTGTCACACCCCGACCACGTAGAACATCAAATCTTGGCGGAAACGTCGGGGAGTGTTGTAACAGAATTATTGTCTCACAACCATGGCATACAAAGTTATATTTTATTTATCAAACAAGAGTGTTACATTGTCTCAAAACAAGAAATAAAGAGTTCAGAACATAATTAAACTAGTTCTATCTTTATTTTAAGTCTCTAAGGCACAGGTCCGCCCTAGTGTCACGATCATCATCCTAAGCAACAGCTCCTGAAAACACATGTGAAAATAGGTACGTCAGCATAAAAATGCCTGTGAGATTCATAGGTTTTGTGAAAATAGGATTCATGACTTATAAGTTTAGAAAAATTTTAATAAGATTTAGTCATGAACCTTGTAAATTGTTTTGTTTTGTAAATCATTTAAAAGCGATAAGATCAAATGATATGTATAAATAAAAGAATAATGTATGGTTGAATGAATAACCAAGTAAAATGAGTTGTATAAAGTAAATTGTTTGTAAACCAAAGTCTTGTGAGAATCGTGTTACTTGTGAAAAATGTATAAGTCCAAATGGAATGATTTAAATAACGCTATGATATGTAATATAATACAAACACTTATATATAGGAAGTACCAGCGGCGTATCCACCATGCTTGTATCATATTACTCACATCTCGTTACTTAAGTCACTTAAACAAACCACCAATGTATAAAGTCTATGTTTAAACCAATTGTCAAAAGTCCTTGTATAAATCATATCAAATGTTAATAGTCCAAATATAGTCAAGTAATGTGTAACAAATGTTATGTCTGGTAAGTAAGGTGTTGTTACATAAACCAATTGTAAAAAATGTACAAAACAAAGTATTTTGAATATATCAAAAAGTTATGTTTTGCAAAGTAATGCATGTTACATTGATACAAACACTTATGTGGTAAGTTAACGCATACATTCAAGCCTTGAGACAGTCGGTGTGACAACCCGTGATTTACGGCTCTTAATTACGTAATGAACAGGCGATTAACGCGACAATAAATAGTGTTTACAGCACGGATTAACTTAATTAGGCCTTTGGAGTGCCTAGGAACGTCTATACGACTTTACAGTGCGCGTATGGTGATTTACGCAAAATCTGCTGAATATTAAGCGACAACGAACTGATGCCGTACAAAATACTGACAACGCCGACAAATATTAAATTTTTACAATATATTTTAGCTCCGTAATGAAATTTTCGTAACTACAGTCAAAACCGGATCGAAAAACGAATTAAAGACGGCAACGATACAGTTTTCGCGATTATTACCATAGCCGACAAACGGGCGTGCAAACAACGACTACCGACCGCATTTTTGGGTATTTTAATTTTTGACGTTAAACGGAGTTCAGGGTTTTGACAACGGGTCTCGTATGAATTACGGGCCACTTATACACGGGGATTGAGCTTGTAGGCCCTGGGCCCAAGCCCAAAACCCACAAGCCTAAACCTACACATAATATTTTAGATCTCTACTACAAGATTTTTTCTTGTAGATCTTTCCAAAAATCCCATCAAGATCTAAATAAAATCTCTAGAGATTGGAAAATCTGTACAAAATATTTTAACCAGATCTCATAAGATCTCTTCAATCTCTAAACCCCTATATATGACCATACTTCCTTCCTTTCTTTCACTCACACACAAGAAAAGGGTCTTATCCCTCTCTCTCTCTCTCTCGGTTACATATATCAGACAACAACCCAACCCAGCCGACCACCCTCCACCTCTCTTGATCACACTTCAATCAAACAAGCTCTCGGTCACCATCCCCTCCCTTCCCTTGAATTCTGATCGGCAGACAAACACAGGGACCGGCGACTGCCGGTGGTCCTCTTCGACGGCGAAACACCCCCACCCCCTTCTGTTAATCGGCCAACCACCACCATCTTTTGGTGGTGGCGGACTTCAGCAGCAAACAACACCACCACCACAGGCGGCGGCGCTGTGGTGGGTGGTGCTGGTCGGCACTTCAAGCGAAACAGAGAGAGAGGAGATCGAGATGTGAGAGAGATGTCGAAGAGAGAGAGAAGCGTGGAGAGAGAGAGAGATGAGGCGGAGAAGGAGCGGCTCCGCCGCAGACGGCGGCGGTAGCAGCGGCAGTGGTTGTGCCTCGATCCGACCAAATTTCCGATTGGTTACGGTTCCGGGCTCGGTCGAGTCAAGTTTCGGGTTCGACTCGGTGTATTTTAGCGCGACTCAGTCCAACTCGGTGTATTTTAGCACGACTCAGTTCGACTCGGTGCATTTCGGCTCGACTCGGTCCAATTCGGTCAACCGAGTCCACTCAGTCAGTCAACTCAGTTGACCTGGTCAACTCAGTCAGCTCAGCGAGTCGACTCGGTCAACCTGGTTGACTCGGTCAACTCAGCTTTTCGACACAAAGACTGGTAAAGAATTAGCGATGCGTTTACGTTGTTATATAATTTTTATTTATTTCGTGACTAACGAGCTCGAACCGATCCATTTATAGTTTAGTTACGTTTCGATACATTTGACGAAAACTATATATGGTTGATTACATTGATTGAAAAATTGTTGAATTTTGATAAATATATCGACACGTGGTTGTCGGGGGCGTCCAAAAACAGAGTAAACTCTGCCCGTTTTTCGAGAAAATCCGTAAATACGAAGCGTTTTTTTTTATTATAAAACAAAACGTCGGAATTCGAATAATCTTTTGGTAAAACAAACACAAAATGTCGACACTTTACAACATACGAAAAAGACAATTCTTTTATCCAAACAAGTATAGTTTATATACTTATTTCAAACATCCAAAGACGGGTATTTTTCATAAACGACTACGAGGTTTAGTTTAAACATCAAGAATACGGAAACTTTTATAGAATAAATATGATTATTCTATTTATTTCAAACACCTAAAACTCGAATTCGTTTATAAATAAATATAGTATATATGTTTATTTCGAATATCAAACGACACGACAATTGTGTTACTAAATAAATATAGTTATATATTTATTTCAAATGTCATACAACGCTAATTCTGTTACAAAAATAAATATGGTTTATATATTTATTTTCAAACATAACAACTCGACGATTCCTCTATAAAATAAATGTAACTCTTCATATTTATTTTATACGCCTAAACGGCATATACGTATATTTTTGGCAAATATACACAAGACGTGATATATATAATACAAGTGATTATATATTACTTTCATACGTAACGCGATATATGATACGAGTTTGTTATATGATATTTTCATAGAAATATTCTTTTATACACGTATGACTACTCGAGACGGCTAACACACTTACAACGATATATTTATATATTTTTATATAAATATTTATTTATTTTAAGTCTCTCGGAAACTAAGTCTTTTTCAAGACTTATTAAACTGCTACAGACATTAAACGAGACTTAACACATATAACTTAATCTTTTCCATTAAGTTAGCAACTTACCGTTGAATCGCTCGATTAACGATTCGGTAGAGCTCGGTGACACGTAGACTAGTTACCGCTTTTGTTTAGAAACTTATTAGATATTCCGTGTTAGGAATATTGTAGAATGCACGCTAGCGAGTCTCATTTTGGAAACAACATCACAGAGTCGTAATTAGCTAGCTTTGCACATGGAAATTCTGGTGAGTTCATAACCCCCACTCTTTACTGTTTTACATTTTTGTAAATGTTTTCGGGGTGGAAAGACATGCACGTTTTGCAAAAACATACAAAGTTTTCGAATAAATGAAAACTCATATTTCTAAATCATATTACGAAGGGATTTCGAGGAACTCAAATGATTTACGAAAGGTTTATACTAAACATACCGGTTTTCAAACAAACGTATCTTTCGGAATATGCATACTCACGAATTCTAGTTTTCTAAACTACGGGTAAATACAAGAAGCACTCTTGGTGAGAACGAGTACCAAGTATGATGCGTTTTGAGGAAGGATCAGTCTTAGAGACTGAGGGAGGATCAGTCTTAGAGACTGGGGTAAAGTGGGGTAAAGTACATGTACAATGATTACAGACATTTTTATACATGGTATGGTTAGCGTAAGGAGGGTTAGAACGTACAGATCATGTGAGTGGGTAGGCGGGAACTGGAGGCCATTAATCCTCATTATAGGACCGAGGGGCACAATGCGGTAGATTTATCTGGGTGTAGCGAGCCCAGCCCCAGGCCCAGCATAACGGACCTCGGGGTGACTATGTACCCGACGCACAAATCCGCTAGGTTTGAGTCTTCCTACTTGCACTTCACACATATCAATGGCCTTGCAAACCATTGGTGATCTCTTTATTTCCTTATTTGCTACATACCAGGGACATATATACTTACGAAATTACTTGTTCATACAAATTAAATACCATGTTTTATACAAAATTAAAGCACAGGATTATGCGGGTATGGAGTCAAAGTCAGGGTGGGCATTGGCGGTTTTACGAACATTACAAATACAAGACTTTACAAATACATGGTTTTTATGAACATACTGTGTTACAAACACAACGTTTCCATATAACTTGGCAAGAAAATGATTTTTAATTCGTTTTCTCAATACTATTTCAAAAACCGGTTACTCCAAAGATTTATTTCAAATCTTTCACAACTCAAAAGATTTATTTCAAATCTTTTGCAAACGAACTGTGAATTCGCTCAACTTTATGTTGATTTTTCGCATGTTTCTTTCTCAGGTTGCATTTCTAAGACAAGGCACGGTTGGAATAGGAGAACCATGTGGAGTCAAGTATTTAGTGGGCGTTCATTTTCTAAAAGACTTAGCTTATTTGCTTCCGCTGTGCAATGAAGATACCAGTCCAGTCACGCCAATGATCTGATATATCGAGGTGTGACAGATTGGTATCAGAGCCATAGGTTACAGCGAATTAGGTTTCTGTTGTGATACCTAGGCTCTAACCTCACTTTCCTCTGGGAACTTAGACTATTAAGACGTTGAATACATACAGAACGCCCAGTACTAGAATATGGTCTCTCCAACCGTTGCCGAAAAGCAAACAGTCAAAATTTTGTTTTCAAACATACACTATTGTGGTGTTTTACACATGGTACACGAAACGATTACATACAGTACACAACACTCTGAGAGTTTAGGAAACATGCATTTAAGACCTTCGGAAAAGGGAATTCAGTCGGGTGGCTGGATCTGGTCTGAGAGACTAGGAGATTCAGTCTGAGAGGCTGGGAGGATAGTCTAGTGGGACTAGGGAGTCAGTCTGGGTGGCTGGGAAAATTGTCTAGTGGGACTAGGGAGTCAGACTGGGAGGCTGGGAGGCTAGTGGGACTAGGAGGACTATTTGATTGCTTATTGGTTATTTGTACATGTATGTGTTTATTAAAGGTCATCGCGTAGGAACCGCGGATATTAACTCAGGCACACATTATTATCCGTATTGTCTATGATATTTTAACTTCCCGAGCAGGCATCCTACGCATAACAAAACGCTAGCGCATGAGAATACATAGAACTCAAATTTTACGCCAACGGATGTCGGGGTACATCACCTTCTACGCGGCACACAACGCTAGTGCACAGGTATACGTGAAACTTAAGCTATACATCAACGGAGATTGAAATACGACATACACGACTATCGAGGCGAGGCCTTTGAGAAGGAACGATGACGCAATCTAACGACGACGCTAGATTCCTGTCAGCAGGAGAACTAACAATCAGGAAACGACAACTTGTCACGCGATCCTGCAACAACACGAATCACGCCAGGGAGAAGACGATTGTCTGCGCATTCCCCCCCCCTACCTAACTAACGACGAATACGCTATGTTCGACATTCCATGGTAATGTCACCTAACAATTGGTCGTCACACGAAACCCCTGGTAAAGTCCTCAAATTTCCTTATTGAAATTTCGAATTTCACATTTACTGAGTAGATTTTCATATCTCTACTCCTCTAAAGGGTCATTGTATCACGATCATTTCTTTACAAGTTACATACATGATTTTTTTTTTTCGTTGTGACCATGCCGAAAGTTTTCTTATCGATACACATATCTATTGTCGGATTGCGCTAAACCAAGTTCAATTGTTTGAACTTGCTCATTACACTTATTCGATTCGAGACACCATATGATGTATTGGGAGCATCATATTCAAATCAATTTTTAACAAGTGTTTCATTTGTTCCGAGTCGAAGTAAACTTGTTTGGCATTCGACTCCATTAAATTGTATGTTGATTTTTCGCATGTTTCTTTCTCAGGTTACTTTTCAAAGTTATGGCACGGTTGGAAAAGGAGAACCATTGGAGACTCGAGTACTTAGCAGGCGTTCAGTTTCTAGAAGTCTTAGCTATTTTTGCTTCCGCTGTGCAATGAAGATACCAGTCCAGTCACGCCGATGCTCTGATAATTTCGGGGTGTGACAGTCGGATAACCCTAAGTCAAGGTTATCAAAAGAAATGTTTTCGGATTCAGTCATTCCTTACATCCAAACAAACCCGGGATGTCAGGAATGGGATTTGTCAAGTCCTATGGTACCAGTACTTACTACCGAGCGGCGTAGCTAATGTTAATGAACGTATATAAGTCCCGTTTGTGCAAAACAAATGTCATAGCAAATGTGAACATGTTATATGAAAACAATGTACTAAGTATGCTAAGTTAACATACGAAGCAGAAAAGTCATGTAAATCAATGTGCTAGCATGCTATCAGTCAACATACATAGCAGAAAATGTAAAGTAAAACAATGTAATAAGTATGCTCAGTCAACATACATAGCAAAAATGTAAAGTAAAACAATGTACTATAAGTGTACTAATGAACATAGCAAGTATATGATGTGAAAACAGGAAATCATGAAAGTAACAAGTAGGCACATGTGTTTCACCCCAAAACAGTTTGAAAACAGTATAAGAGGGGTCTATGTACTCACTTGAGATTGCTTAGTACTCCTTGAGTAAAAACCAAACAACGCTAGAGATCACGGATATCAAACGGCACCTAATATAGGTAACTATGTTAATATACCGGACCTAAAATCAGAGGATTGGATAGAATGAGGGTTCGTAAACCAAATGAGTATGGGAACTCATGTAATTTGGTTTAACAAAGCCCACATACTAAAGTGAAACCTAACCTAAGTGCTTACGACCCATTACGACCCGTTTAGGTAGCTTATGCTACTTTAACGCGTCGTTCGCGTGAAACGCATTCAGAACGCCTAACTAGCCCTATGATAAGTAAAATATGCCTTAACATGTCTAATATTGTTTCCAAATCAGTTTAGATATCAAAAGTTATGTTACATATGCTTAATATGAATTTTGGCGTAAAAAGGGCATTTTGGTCATTTACCTAAGGCATATAAACTACCTATCATACAACTAACTAAACGTCGTGACCATAAGGTATAACCTCGGAAGGTTATTCCCTATATACTATGGTCACCTAATGTGTTTGGTCGGATCCTAATGATCGACCAAACGGGCCGGGTTCGAAAGTATAAGCGATTGTTTAGATCGCTTACCTTTACGACCCTATATAAGCACTAAACTAAAAGTGACGAGCTAAGCATGTTAAAACATGCTTAACTAAGTTTAGAAAAACAGGTTTGGTATCAAAACGAACGGTTTTGATACCCAAGAGTAGTTTGGTTACAAAATACGCAATAACACGCATTTTGGCCGAAACTACGACTCGTCACTGAGCCTAGATAATGTGGTAATCAGTAGGTATAGTCACTAGGGACTATAACCATCGTGATTACGCTCACGTTATGAAGTTCAAACGAACTTCACATTGACCATAAACTGGTCAACGTAGAAAGTCAAACCAAGTTTGACTTTTAACGCTAAAAGAATAAAAGAACGAAGGAACACTTTCAAATGGTCCCCGCTAGTAAAACTTGATCGAATAGCTCAGGTATGAAGCAATGACTTCAACTTAGAGCTTTGAGATCAGATTTGTGGGTTTAGAGTTGTGAAAGGGTTGGGTATTTATAGGATTCTTGGAACTGTTAGGATCGTTTATCGAATAACGTGCTTTGATCTCACCCGTACACTTATTAAAACCTTATGGTACACAAAATGGCCCCTCATAAGTAGGAAAGGGCAAGTGTGGGTGAGTTTTGGGTGCTTAACAACTGTAATCTGCTGTTAAAACTGATCTTATCTGATCTGGGAAGCTGACACGGGCTGCGTAAGGGGACTCACTAATCCCACGCGGGCCGCCTGGCCTTGCTGTTCAGAAACAAGTTTCAGAAAATGTCAGTTTTGGTCCCTGTTATGCATTAAGGCCATTTCCGACACGTTTAAGGCCCGTTAAGCCAACGTTAAGGCCCTAAAATGATGCCTAAACATTGTGTACATGAAACATGCTCAAAAATATGCCGGATGTTGGTTCGTTTGGTCGTACGATCGCGATGTTCGCTTAATTACGACGGAATGCGCATAAGCGCGAAAAGCGACCCAAATTGCATGACGAATGGAATTTTCTTATGCCAAACACTAAAATAAAAATATTTTAGTGCTTACATAAATTTTTGGATGTCCGGATGTATTCAGAACGTAAGTTATGCGCGAAAATGCAAACTTGTGCACTTTTTGACGCTTTTAGTCCCTAAATGACCCAAAAGTTTATTTTAGCACACCGAACCCCTCAAAGCCTATTTCTAAGCTATGTAAAGGATATTTATGGTATGTTTAACTTATGGTCATGTTTCGGAATGTCTATTACAGTTCAAATTGGCATACTTTCACAGTTTGTCAATTTTAGTCCCTGTAGGCGAATTAACTTGTTTTTGCCATACCAAAGCCTTCAAAACTTATTTCTAAGTTATGTAGAGGTTATTTAAGGTATGTTAAGTATATGTTGATATTCCAGAGTATTTGTCGCATTAAACTGATTACGTTTACGCACCAGTTTGTGTATAACTCTCCAGAAAGCGATATAGAGTTTGAAATTGAACAAAAGTCAAAACATGAAAAATGTCAAACATAAACAAACAAACATTGGGATCAAATAACATTGTTTTATTGATAATTGAACTGTTCACAATGATTACAAGCACATATGTTACATTGGGGATGATGTGGTACCCACAGAAAATCCACAGTCATCCTGAGTTAACGTCTTGCTGTTTCGGATTACCTGTCAAATTTCGGGACGAAATTTCTTTCAAGTTGGGGATGATGTGACAATCCAATATTTTGAGGTCTTTCCCATACACATCACTGATTTTATAATCCTGTTTTACGATTTGTTGAACGTGGTTTCGTGTGTAGTTAATTAGATGATTAATGTTTCATGTAATGTGCAATACTTGATTTATATATGTGTAGCACCATACACAGTTTACCTAATAATTAAAAACAAGGTGTTTCGCCATAATTTGACTTCGATGAAAGTCAGGTCTTTCGTCACCCTTGGTTCCGACGAAATATGGGTTTTTCATCAAACATGTCTTTCGCTGAAATGGGGCCTCGGCCCAGAGAGGGTTGCGGCCCAACTCCTTTATATTATAACCTTCTTGTAATCTATTGTCGTAAAAACAAACCCTAAGGTTCCTTCTCCAAAAACCTAGTGCGACGGCAATCATTAGATCACGAAACCATCTGTGTCGATTAACCTGAATCCTTCAGCATACGGTTAGTGCCCTCTCGTTAATGGTGTGTTATGATTCTGTGTTTGCTTTGTTATGATTCTATGTGATTAGGGTTTGTCAATAATTATGTTTTACTAAGTAGTGATAATCTGATTTACATGAGAAGGTTAATGATTATATTGAAATTGTGATTGTATATGATACACATGATGGTTTAGGATAAGCAATGGAAACTTGTGATTATGAATCTGTATTGGGTCTTGATCAATGTCTGTATCATGTTTGAATCCATGTTAATATACATCAATGATTAATATTGAGGTTTATTGATTTTGATGATGAGCAATGATTAAGATTGCTATGAACATGATAATGTAACTGTCGTTTGATCTTTGAGTATGATGTATGTGCGTGTAACTGTTGATTCTATGGCCATGGGGCTGTTAACTTATCTTGACGAAACATTGCTAATGTTTCGTCATCATGGACCCCGACCAAAGACAAGTGTTTCGTCATCTAGGATGATGACGAAAGATAGGTATTTCATCATCAGGGATGATGACGAATGATGGGGACTTTCGTCGGTGGGGACTTTCGTCGGATAGGGTTCTTCGCCGGGGGGTAACCTGTTTGGGCTTAGGCTTGGTTAAGTAGCCCAGTTAACTGTTGTGTGCTAATGTTAGTTTTACATGGGATGTGAACTGAGTTTATGCTATGTGATATATAGTGATACTTGATAAAACTGTGGTACTTGAAATGCGTGGGTTAATTGATAAATCCTAAGACTAATGTTGATTGGTAACCACGATAGGGTTTGGGGTTGACCAACTGGACGGGTAATTAAAACATAACGAGCAAATCAAAGGTGAGTTCACTACTCTTAAGCATGCGTCCCAGTGGTTGGGACAGTCAGTCGGTATCCCGAGGAGGGATAAGTCTTTTGGGGTAAAAAGTGGAATGTTGGATAATACTCTCACCCTATCACTCTTGAGTCCCATCTTTTGTTACCGGAGAGGTAACGAGGTATTAGTTGGTAGCGCTACTTGGGTTTGGCACCCTCACCCCGTACCGGAGAGGACGGGTGTGAACTAATGACCTAGTCATGCCTAGTGCGTTGATAGGAGCACTGGGGAAAGGGCAAAACATACATCAGGAGTTGTCTTGTTCAGTATCGAGATATTATCAACATTACTTTCGGATTTGTTAACAAACTGGATTAAACACTTGGTAATTAACGTTTTCGTAAAACTGTGAACTCACCAGCGTTGTCTGACACACTTGTTGCATGCTCGCAGGTCGTTAGGTACTTTGGATCAGGAACTTGCTATCTGGATGGCTGGAGTGGTCATGGGTCGTGTCGCTTGGATTTATGAGACTTGTATACTGAATTCGCATACATTGGCTTTTGGAAATATTTGAACAAGTATTTTACTATTTGCTTCCGCTGACACCATTTAACTTGGAATGTGTTTTATGAATGTTTTATTTGATGAATGAGAATTTTGTAAAACATCTCATGGTTAGTTCAATGTGATTGGTGGCTAGATCCTGGTACGTCACACACCTAGCGGGGTTACCGCATGTGGTATTTTGGGAGTGTGACAACAACTTCACAAATCATCAAAATTTGACATACCTTATGATCCCCTAGCTTGGGTGATCATTAATTCACGTTCAATTGTGAATTTGGACTTCATTTGGCCTTTCAATTGGATGATTTTGTTGGAGCTAGGGTTTAAGCTTCTGGGGAGCTCCTCCTGTGTTCGAACAGAACACCTAGAAAACACACTAGGTGTGTGTTTTGATTAATCTTTTATTTTTATAACCTAGCTTTCCATTTATCCGAATTTGGCCCTTCTTGTTTGGTTAGTTTATTAAGTAGGCCACATCCCACTTAATTTCTAACAATTTTTCAACCTATTAACTAGGTTAAACATTCCTAGTTAAATTAGTGGGTTCGGGGAAATTTATGACTAAGTTTATTTTAAGTCCCGTTAACTCGGGCTTCTATAAACTTTATATTCTCAAAAGCTTTCTTTTCCTTTTTATTAAATATTAGGTTTAATTATATAAATCCTAATATTTTCTGGGTTAATTTTACCAATAACGATACTTTACCCGTCTTTTATTATTAACGTGGTTTGATTACCAAACCAGTTTTCGGGGTGTTACACATATCTTCGACACAAATTGCGGCTGACTCAATCCCCTGCAGCACCTGCAGAAGCATAAAAGCTTAAAACATTGAGAACGCTTCACAAAATGTAATTACATGGCTTTGAAGGGGAAGACATTGAGAACGCTTAACCAAATCTAATTACATGGCTTAAAACTGTCAACTGAATATCGGAGCGGAACAATGACTTATTTTCTATTATGGTTCCTATTTGTTTCCCTTCTCAAATCAAGTGTATTGGTGTTCTCCAGTTTACTTTGGAATGCTCACAATCTAAATTGGTGTTTTTTCTTATTTGTATGATTCTCGCAATATTGGTATGTGTTTGTGACATTCTACAAAACCATATCAACGGAATTGCCTTTTCTGTACTTTTAATGTTTTTAAAACCCACAGCTCCGTCCATATGATAATTTCTAAACACATCTAATCTCGCTTGATACTTCTATATGCAGAAAGCTGATCTGAATACGTTTTATGCAGTAGATCTTATACCATACAAGCTGATCTGTAATTAAGAACTTTTTAACAAAGGGAATTTACCTGCTATACAACAAATCCAATTTGTCAAAGATTGAGATCGAGACCGATGCAGATTCCGGCGAAACAGCGGCGTGTTTCAACAAACCTAAATTGAATGGATAGCACATCATCTTTGTTGGTCCAGCAATCATCAGATAATAACCGCTGCCGGAAACAGCAACGGTAAACCGGCTTTTCCACACTGAACTTTCTTCCAACTTTATCAATGTTTTCTGGCCACTTTGAGGACAACACTTCAACATGGTCATCATCCATCTGAGCACAATTTTAAAACCACCAAAATGACCAAAAACCAGTATTGAGATCTACAATTAGAAATATATGAAATCATGATTAATAAATATACTAAAGAATACACATGGCTTCAGGGACTATAGTGATTATAAGAATATCTGCCTATAACTATCCTAGCTATCTAGTCAATTAAAATAAATAAATAGAGATCTAACCGTTAACAGTAAATATGTGAGTGCCGGGTCCAGAGCTGATCCAGAGAAGCGTAAGGTATATATTATTCACACACTTGTTTCAACACGTGCATCACTGTAAATTCTGCATTAAGTTGATTGGTTATTGTAATATTAATGAATTTAACATGCATTGGATGATTACAATATAGCTTATAAGTTTCTGGTTCAACTATATGAATTTAACAGTATGTTGATTGTTCACTTTCTAACTGATACAACAGTTGACTTATTAAAACGGTCAACCAAAGAAATCAACAAAACAAACAATAAAGAAATAGGCAGGCCTCGGTTTTACATTTGAGTTTGTAAATTGAATCTCGAAACGATGCACCAAAACTGCTGTTAATTCTAATCTGCAAAATCTAAAACGATTTTTTATTGAAAAAATGTGTCCAAACACACCACAAATGAAATTTATCTAACTGAAGATGAATACATAGGTAAAAAATATATTTATAACTTTGGTAAAAGCTCTCATTTGTTTCACACAAGTGTATCTGATATGAGTTTTCTGTAATAAATAAAGCAACAAAAACAAAAAGTCTTGGTTGCTTGCTTTGCTGTAAACAGTATGCAAAGATATGAAAAGAAGAATTGAGCCGCAAATGGAAATCTAGACATAATAATATTAAAATAGAAATTCTGAGAATGATCCCTTTCATTTTCGTCATCCCATAAATCTTGTTGACCCCGGATTTCTTTCATTCTTGACTCCGAGTCCAGAGGGATAAGAAATTAGAGTGTTAGGTTTATGGAGCAACCGCAATCGAAGATGAAGAAGAAAGTAGCTACCAATCGAAGCCATTTAACAATTGGGATTTTGCTTGCATTCTTCATCCTCACCAATTTCTGGATGCTTTCCCTCTATTATTCTTGATGCCACATATTCTTCACAGCAACTTACAGTGATATTTTAAAGCAAACCATATTCATTTGCGATTCTTGAACTTTTTATTGTGGGATATTTGAGAGAGAGAAAGTAGTGAATGAATAGAGAGAGAATAATTGATTGAAGTAGAGGGTATCTTATATATCTATGGTTTGAATTTTGAATCTGGAGCCATGTTTAAATTTCAAATTACCCTCCCATTTTAATGAAACATTAGTGGTTTGAATTTTGAATGAACATCAATGGTTTGAAAGTGGGCCAGGCCTTTGAAATTTGAAAGTGGGGCAGTGGTTTGATGGCAGATCTTTGAATTATGATGTCACTATACTCTCTCTATGGCTGCCACCTCATCGTTGATGACATAAGAAAAGCATTGTTGGACAGCCTCTATCGCTGCCACATAAGCTTTTCTTATGTCATTGAGATTTCTCCTTTTATGGAAAGTATAGATTATTATTATTATTATTATTATTATTATTATTATTATTATTATTATTTTTTTTTTTTTTTTTTTTTTTTTTTCCAGTTAGTTTTAAGTAATAGGCATTTTAGAAAGAAAAAAAACTAAATGGTATGTTTAAAAGCTTTCGGCCAGAAAAAAAAATCTTATAGACATTAGTTAGCGATGATCAACCATTATTTTCCGGTTTTCCCTATTTTTTTACTACCAACATGCCCTATATTTTTACTTTAAGCAAGTACAATCTTTAAGGATAATTAATGGACAAAAGAGTGAAACGACACTTCTAATTGGTTATTTTTTACATTCAAAATTAATAATAAAAAACACACACACACACACACATATATATATACACATATCCGTTTATTTCTTTAGCATATAAAAGTATAAGATATATATACATAAATATGTTTACTTACAGGTGATACTTTTTAAAAAGAACATAAATTTTAAAAATGTTTACTTACAGGTGATTCAATTTGTTGCTGCACTTCCTCTTCTTTGGTTTTGAGATCATATTCTTAAATACAAAAATAAAAAACATTATAAAATGTAAAAGTTAGCTACATGTGCAGAAGTGATAAAACTTACGTTTGGCTACAATTCTTTCTTCATAATAAGCTTCATTTTGAGAGCAGAGAGAAACTCTTGCAGGTATGTTTTTTTAAGCCTGTTTGCAGCTTTATATACATACTTCTAGGGGCAGGTGGTCGCAGTAAAATGTTACCACATGTCTCTCCAAATAACATCTTATTACACATGTTCCATGTTTTTTGGACTTTTTTAAATTTATTTGGAGAAAACAAAATATTTTAAAAATACTGATGTCAAGTCGTTTTAAAATGAAAACTAAATTAATTTCTTTAAATTTTACAGTTAATATTTATGCGTTTGAAATATATTAGAATTCTCTTAAAACTTTTAAATATATATTAAAATTGTCCTTAGATTTTTTTTTTGTATTTAATAAACTTTTTTTTCAAATAAAGTTGTCACCAACCAACAATATAAAAATACACACTTTTTGGTATCATCTACTTATTTAAAAATCTGAACATATATTTTTTTTCGCAAGTTTTGTAATTATTTTAGAGCAAATTGCTTAAATATAAAGAGTGTTGACATGGGAGACCTACAGACTGCTCGAATGGCCCATAGGTATACACCTGGGTTTTAATTTTGAATTTCATTTTGTTTTGAATATGAAAAGCAACTAATTTTTTTAATGCAAAACAGGATACTTGCAGTTTTTTTTAAATATCTCTGTAACTGCAACAGAGGAGTTTTTTTTTTAAATATCTCTGTAACTGCAACTTGCAGTTTTTTTAGTTTCTAATTTTTGTAAATAGAGCGTGGCCTGATTTTCAGTTCAAAAGCAAAATGGGTTTTTAAAAAGTCAAATTTCCACCTTAGTAACTGCTCCTTCTAGAAGGAATTTCTAATTTTAAAGGGCTAAGATTTAATCTTAGAATGATCTAATGGCTCATATTTCTTGTTGTTCTCATTGACTTAATGAGAACATAAGAATATATAATTATGATGTTATACTTGTTACAATCAGAAGCTACTAGGGTGGGCCTGGCCCCACCATCCATTCACCATTCATGTGTGATTTCTTTTTTCTTCCTTGTAAGAGGCATTTATATTCGAAAGGCCCCCAAGTGCTCACAACTCCACAAGGTCGTTTACTTTTTAGAGGTCCATGTGCTCCAATACGATCTACGGAGGGAGCGTATGATATTTGATTTGACCCGGGTTTATATGTGTAAATAACAATTCATTAGTTAAGAGGGTACACGAAGAAACGTGTATTTGGGGGTCGATCTCCTTTGTTTAACTTCCATGACTAAGATCAGAGTTGTTGCCTATAAAACAGAATACCATTAGAACTCGTCACAGGAATGAGGTTATCACTATAATCATCTTTCAGCGTGAGAATAAGTATTCGGTATGCGGGAGATAAGTTCAGAGAGAGAAAGTATTTGTTAGACAAGATAATCTTACCTTCGTGTTGACCTTTGTATTTATAGTGATTGGTGTTTAGGGTTTATCTATAATTAGGAGTTGTATTCACGTAGGGATTGTATCCGAGAAATAGGAGATCGCGCAGATCTTCCTAATGTTTGGAAGATTCGTTAGTTAATTATATATATTCTTTTAGGATAGAACCATCTAAAATAACACGTGGGTTATAAAAAAAAGGTGTTTGACCGGTTCGAGTTAAGTGAACCGGGTAATACGTAGTCATGTCACCTAGTCTAATGTTATGAATATCATGGATGAGATCAGACTAAAAAGAGGTATTATGTAATGATGGCAAAAAGTAGTGTCAGGGTGTAACATCCGCCAAAAAGGGTATTAGAAAAAAAAAGAATCGTTTTGAAAATCGGTTCCGAACCATTTGTAAACAGTTTCGAATCGTTATAAATAAAAAAATATATTATATTTGAACCTAATTAGATTTTTATGAAACTTAGGTCATATGATAGAGAAAAATAACCCCGTCCTAACGGTATATTCGTATTTTTATAAAATGTCATATTTATCGAGATATACAAGAATATCAAGTTAAACAACTTAATTAATTATATATAAATATAATAATTATGAAAAAACCTCAAGATCTTCACGCGTCAATCAATAAAATAAAAATGGTATGAAAATTCGGATCTTTGTACCGAAATTCCAAGGTTACCAAATCGAAATGTGTCTCTCGTCTTTGATAAATGTGAAACCATAATCAGCCAGTTTACCACACAAATGCAACCAACCTACAAACAATCTAATACACACTATACGTTTTCTTCTTCGACTTTGAAACCCATGGCGGCCTCTTCAACCTTTGCCCGAAAATGTCGTGGATCTCGGTTCGTTCGACGGTTCGGTTGCGTTTTTCTCTTAATTACGACGAACGCGAAAACGAACAAAATTTCTTAACGAATGATATTTTTGCATTCTTATCAATAGAATACAAGATTTTAATGATTACAAAAATTTTGGATGTGTGTACATGTTCCGTATTTAAAAATACGAGAATCGACAGACTTTTGCAGTTTGTCACAAATAGTCCCTGAGCTCGAATAAGCATGTTTTTGTCATACCATGTTGGCCCATGCAGTCATGCCCAAAAGAACAGATGATAAGGAAAGCTAAAATTGGTTCTCAAATAGTTGGTCATCATAAGCAGTGCTTGTTCTAGATTCTCCCATTGACAGTGGTTATCTATCATCTGATGAACTCCAAGTACTGATCATCTCAACAACTGATAGCCAAAGACCTGATGAAGTATAAGGACTGAAGCCCTAACTACTGATGTCTCTCAAGTACTGATGAAGACCAAAGCACTACCCATCAAGGACTGATCACCCTTTGAAGAAAGCAGTGATCCTCAACATCAGTGCTTAGGCTACATCAGTGGAAAGCTGCAGCAGTGTTTATGTGTAATCAATGTTTATGTATAATTAGTGTTTATGTAATCAATGTTTATATGTAACAGTATTTAGAGTTTGTTAGGAGGTTAGATGTCACTTTCATGGTGACATCAGCAAAGATGCTCATTGGTTTCGTTTGTACTATAAATAGAACAGTACCTGTACTGTTCTATTAGCTCATTCTCACCAAGTAATCTTGTACGAACAAATCACTTAGCTCAGGCTGAGGGAGAGTCTAGTTGCATGCATGCATAAGTTGAACTTTGTAATACATACAATCTTTCGACTGAATGAAATCATGTTTGATCAAAGCTATTCTTCCTTGATTGTGTATTAAAGTTTATTTCCATTTCCGCTGCACTCTAATTTATGTTTTCATCATCCATCTTTGTTAAACGACACAATCTAAGAAACTCAGATCCTAACAATTGGTGTCAGAGCATAGGACAGTCAAATCCGATCTAACAATCAGCTTGACATAAAAGTTCAGCTCAAATTTATTGATACTCAAAATTGTTCGTATCAGTTGAAAAAACAGAGTAAAAGGTAATCACGTACAAAGTTGATTATTCTAAAAAATTTTGTAAAATCAACCAAGATAGCATCACAATCACACGATCCTGACAACACTAGGACACTATTCAAGCTACCTATGCTTGTCAGATCCGAGTACAACATCTAGCAACGTAGGATGGGCCATGTGTTAGCACAGCAAAACACTGGCTGCTGGAAGTCAGTCATATATGGACCACATGTTCCACAGGTGCCTAGTACTGAAGATCCCAAAGACTTTGTGCCTAAAAGCCCTGAAAACTACTCAGAACAAGATTTTCAAAAAAAATTGAATTAGATGCATAGGCTTTTAGCATAGTAGCCTCAGCTCTTCCAAATGACATTTATGCTGGACTGTTACATTGTAACAGAGCCAAAGAGCTGTGGGATGCTTTAAAAGAGCAGTTCGGTGGAACCGAAGAGGTGATAGAAAATAACAGGGAGGTTTTGAATCAGCAGTATGAAACATTTTGCCATGTGAAAGGAGAATCACTAACACAACGGTTTGAACATTTAAGTTGTCTCATTAGTGAACTGAAACTTGTTAATGTTGAGTTTGCAAAATCAACTCTAAATAGTAGGTTTCTAAGGTCACTACCTGAAAAATGGGACACAATTGCTTTTGTAACCAGAAATTCTGTAGGATTCAAAGCGTTAAGTCTGACTCAACTTCATGGTCGACTCCTCACTTATGAGAGAGAGTTGAACCAGAAAAAGAAGTTACAAGAGTCTGGGAAGGTTGCTGATGACTACACATTTGGTAGCATAGCACTTCTGTGTCAAGAGGAATTTGGTAGTAGTAAGGATCAGAGTTATGATCATTATATTGACATAACTGCTGGTGGAGCTTTTAACAACTCTGATTCTTACTAAGCTAACTATGCTTTTACAGCAAGTAGTGAAACTTGGAGTTCTGACAACTTATCCTTTGAACTCAATGATCTCCAGCATTTTGATCCCACTTGTGAGATCTGTGCTTGAGTAATCATTTTATAACTCTGAATTAACCGATTAGAGAAGAATGCAGGCTGAAAAGGTTGGCTGGAGGTTGTGATTGTCACACCCTCACTTTTGCGGAAGCGTGATTATGTGTGACTTGCTTAATATCATTGCATTCAATCATAACAACAACTATATGATAAAACTAAAGATGGTCATCCATTAAATAAGTTTAAAACATAACAACATTGTTATGAAACGCAGACTTCAAATTCGAGTACAACCATGCAACTTGTTTAAGAGTTCACAAAGACTCGACAAAAGACATTAAGTAAACTAGGCTTTGGAAGATGTTTCTGATCCAGGGTAAGACACACCACCCAAATCCAAAGACACCGGATGACATCTTTTATTCTTAACACAACTTGAAACATCCAAACGCCCACCAGATCCAACTTTAATTCCCTGAAATACATGTAGTTTGAAAACATCAACAAAAGTTGAGCGAGTTCATGTGTTTGTTTGTGTGTACGAATAAACCTTTGTAATCATAGTATGAATGTATGTATCTTTGTAAATGCCGGTATGAAAGTTGTTGGATCGTCGTGTGACCCTAAATAGTCAGTATGAGTAGTTCATCATCAAGTACAAAGGCGGAATCAATGTAAAAGATGTCATCATAGCTTGTTCCTTTCTAATTATCTTTTTATTAATCAATCTTGAGCTTTTACACGTTCAAATGACAAACGGACAGCACCTCGGCTCAGAACATATGACCAGATTCCACTCCAAATGAACACTAGCACACACCTATATATAATGATCTGATTTCGCTTGAACTGATACATGTCACTTTCAAGCGAAATAACACATTAACATGTAAACAAACCCTAATTTCAACCCTGTTGAGTGCTCGTTTATCCTATCTAGACATAAGACTCGATTAAGACGAAGTTAACAGACACTAGTGCACCAACAAAAGCAAACAAGGAAACAGATCAATTAATGGTTTGCAAGGCCATTAATATGCGTGCAACGGCGTAGGAAGGCTCAAACCTAGCGAATTTGAGTCGGGCCTCCGGCTGTAAGACATAGTCATCTCATGGGCCAATCCTCGGTCCTCATGGGTGTGGGCTCGCTATACCCAAATAGATCTATCACTCATGTCCCTCGGTCTTAACACGAGGATTTGTAGGATTGTTTTCAGACCCAAACGAGTCGTTAAGAAGAGTTTTTGCTCGATACGAAAGGAGGAAACAGACGTATCAAGTTCAACTGTATATTGATTGATTTGACAAAGTATTACAGCGAGACGACACTTCGGCAGCACTTCGTGGCTCAAACTGGAATTACAGAACTCATTCAAACGGAATCAGGTGACACATATATATAGGCCAGCTAATTCCGCTTGAACATGACTCAAGCGGAATCAGTTCATACGGAATTACGATTTCAAACGGAATTAACAAGCTAATTCCGTTTGAAATGACATGTTCATTTCAAGCGGAATTACATCTTGTAATTTCGTTTGAACTTGCCTGTTAACCTATTTTTGACAGTTTTCTCGTATAACGTGCCCTGATCTATCTAAATACATACAAGACTCGATACAAGACGAAGTCGACAGACGCATGCACCAACAGACTCCCCCTCGAATGTTGACGAGTCTTCAGTGTCGAGTCTTCACATCTTCAGTCTTTATCAGTCTTCTCAACCTCTTCCAAAATAACTAACAATGTAAGTAGCCTCAATCTCTGTCTTCTCTTTATCAACTTATCTCCCCCTCGGATGTAGATCTAATCTTCAATTCAAGAATCACAATCTGGCTCTTCCTTACTATTTTCCCAAGATTTGTAGATGGCTTTTACATTCTCTTAATCAGATCTCTTGATTCCTTAAGATTATCAGCATCAGCTGTTCAAGGATCGTAACCTGGCCTACCTGCACATTCTCTACCTCACAATAAATTTCACAATTTTAACATTTGGCAAATTTATTCTCTGTTTACCACTTGTATACGCAAAACAAAAAATGATTTTACAATGTTAATCACTGATGAACCACTTGTAAGAATAACATTTTCATTTTCAAACAATTTTTCATCTCAAACAAATCAAACAGACTCCCCGTCACTGATTGTCATCATGTTTAACTCTTGGAATTTTGAAAATCAGCTCTCCAACACCAGTTGTCGAAAATCTTTTTGGATTTTTCAAAATTTATGCTAAAACACACTAAAAATCTTTTTGGAATTTTGAATTTAAACGAAATGCAGTAAAGAAATATTTACAGACAATATTTTTGTGAGTTTGAATAAGAGGATCATATCAGTTTTTAAGACAAATCACCAACACCGTTAAGCTTTAAACAGTTTAAGTTCTAAATGATTCACTTAGATTGTCAGTATACTGATCCACTTAAATTCTCACACAAAGTTCAACTGTTTCGAGATATGAGATTAGTGTTTTAAGCACTTAAACTTATTCGCGTTTCCCACCTTAGAATATACTCCCGTATCCAGATCCCAATATTCAGTCTTACAAGTGAGTATACCACAGATGATATCTGTAAGGGGTTAATTGCGAGGGCCGTGAGAGCTCAGGTCAGAACTTCCGTTCAGCAAAGAGATGACGGCTTTGACTTTTGGTGTGTCCCCTTTAGAGGATCTTTTGTTTCAACAGCACATGATTAGCATTTTGCAATGTTTCATCATTTTTTATGCTGAGGGCGATGCTATATTTCAAGCAAGCAGAAAGTATTATACGGGGACTAGGCCATTGCTTCCGCAAAATCAGAAGTCCCGGGATAATACCCCAGATATCACTGAGTATAAAGACCTAGTATCTCAGAAAGAGGGACCTTTCAAACAAGATTTCGGGGGTTACCCATATATCCGAGAGATGTTCCCCACGAATTAAGTAAGTTTGAAATTTAGGTTTATATCTCGTCACAGTCTACTAAATGTGTAAAAACCTACTGGCATATCATTAGTGAGACCGTTTATCACATGTACTATCATTTCCTTTTTTTCACAACAAAATTCAATTTTTGATTTTATCATGTTTTTGCCTTTTTCAAATTTTCAAATGTTTTTGGATTTTCTGAAAATTCTTACTCCCCCTAAAATTCAAAATTATTTAAAGGAAATTTGAAAACAAACTATACAAGTAAAAAGACAACTAATATCAAATTGCTTCAAATCGCCATTCACTTGGCATAAACAATCAGAATTCCCCCTCACAACAAACTATTTTACCATTATGATTTCAAAACACTTAAGTTTGTTTTAATCAAATGGTTTTTCCGGAAAATAAGTTTTGTTGATTTCATAAAACCACTTGTAGGTTAGGGGATCAATTCATCACCTTGTTCGACTTCAACCTCTAGAAAAATGTAACAATTTTAGATTCAATCAAAAAATATCACATGTAGAAAATCAAGTACAACTTAATGTCCCTGATTTACCACTTTCAAGTTGAAATATCACCGAAGTGAATTTCTCAAGAAAGATGCCGATTCCTGCTCCACTCTTACCAACCTGGGAGCTTCGGCAAGTTCAGAGTGTAATCAGAATAATAGGTTCCATCCCAGTCACAAACCTGGGATGACCTACCCTTACCTGGTTTCTTCGTTTTCTTCTCATAAAATTCTTTTACCCTTTTAACCTTCTTATCAAGCATTTTTCCAAAAATATGTTTCACTGTGGGGTTAAAAGCTTTTTCAGCATCGAATTCTTTCTTTTCTGAGAAAAATTGATTTGAAATTTCAACTTTACCAACTTTTTGCTTAAAATTTTCAGCCCTCAATGGTGGAAAATTGTCATCATCCATTGGCGGAACTGATTTTTCATCTTTGAACTCAATCTGTGACTTCTCTGACTTTGTGGAATCAGATTCATCGCCATAAGATAGCTCCTCTGATTTTGACGAATCAGAATCATTGCTAGAACTTTCATCAGATTTCTTAACAACCCATTTTTGATCGTCAAGATTCACTATTTTCTTGTAAAACCTGTTTGAACATTCACCAATCTCAAACGTTGAATTTTTAAAAACTTTGAATTGTTTGATTGGTGATTCATTCTCAACCATCTTTTCTTTCAGTTTATCAGAGACTCCCTGTTTCGTTTGGATTGCCTTTGGACAATTCCTGACAATATGACCAACTGTTTTGCATTGAAAACAGGTTCTCGTTTTTTTTCTCTGAGCAACTTCCTTCTTCATCTCTTCTTGTTTCTTAGCAAGGAATTCTTTGTTGGATTGATTCCTGAACAACTTTTCTTTTTCCTCTTCAGATGATATTCCTGAAACAAATACAGTTTTTGGTTTATAAGTTTTCTCATTTTTATGATTTTTCGGTGGAATAAATCCTAATCCCTTTCTTTTGAAATTACCGTTATGGTTTGGTTTCTTTTGAAAACCAGAACCAGAACTGTAACCCTTTTTCTTGTTTAAATGTTGTTGAACTCTTGAGGTGTAAGGTTTAGGTTTTTCATAAAGATTTACATCTTTTATTTCAGAAATATTAATTTCTGTTAGTTTGAAAACCTTTTTTATCATTTCAGTTTTAACACCTCTTATTGGAAATTCTTCATCAGAATATAATTTGTCTGAATCATTCAAAGTATATGCCACTTTGAATGTTTCGTCATTCAAATTAGATTTTGACATCAAGAATTCTTTATTGTAAACCCTTTTAACCGAAGATTTTGGACTGTTGTCAGTTGAACGCGAACTTTCAGACCCAGACTTTGACTCTAACTCTGACTCTGACTCCTCGGATTCATCTTTATCCAACACTTGATCAACCACTTTCTTTATTAACTCGGACTCATGATCAGTGTCAGATGACGTAAAAGTGACATCAATATTATCTGGCAAATTATCTGATGGCTCAGATTCCCATTGTAAGTTGGTTGCCTTTTTAACTCTTTCTGAATTTGGATTTCGTGGAGAATATCCATTTTCAAGCGGGGGTGGACACTGGTTGTAACTGAAACCTTGTTTCTTACCAGAATCTTTCACTTCAGTATCCTTCTTCTTTTCAGAAATCTTTTCCTCAGAAACTTCCTCTTCTTCAACTGCCCTCATGCCTTCCACTGTTGGATAAATGCTGTCAATAACATAAGAAGTACATGAGTAACTTTTTAACAAACGATTTACTCTTTCTGTTTCAATCCTCTGTGTTTCCAATTTTTGTTCAAGTATAGCACACTTCTCAATGTAATTATTAACGACTTTCTGCTTTGTCATGAAAGCTCCTTGAAGTGTTTTCATAGCTGTTGCTTGTTCACTGCTAGATTGATTGTATTGATTCATTGTTTTGTTCAGAACATCATAAGATTCCTTCAATCTGTTCATGTTATGAATCAATGTACTGTTCTGCTTCTTTACTGCTTCACAGTTTTCACATTTCACAGAAACCTTTTGTGCATTAGCTTCTGCTTCAACTTTGAACTCTGGAATGTTTTTCACCTTTTTCCTTATCACAGGAACATCTTCATCATCACTGCTGACAGGTTTCTTAATCTTTTTCTCTTTCTTTTTCTTTTGAACCTTTCCATCATCACTGTCACTCTCTTCCATCATTTTAAAGTGCTTTTCCATTCTTCTTGCATAATAATCATCATCATTATCACTGTCTTCAACAACCCGAGCAACAAAAGCTTTATGACTTGACTTCTTGTTAGGATCATAATTATCCCAACTGAAATTATTCCAATTAAACTCTTTTGGTAATTTTTCATCATCTTGGTTTATCAAACATGCTTTATTATCAGCTGAAATATATTTATCCCAACTGAACTCTTTTGTTGACTTTTTATCATCCTAATTCACCATATATGCTCTCTTTGATGATTCTTCAATCTCCTTCCTGGCATGAGCAGTTTGTAGTTGTTGTTGATGTGGTTGTTGAGCAACTTGATGATAAATTGCTTTTCGATAATAATCATTATTGTTGAACGGATTTTGAGCTCCACTTGCTTCGCGATTTTTGCACTCCCTCTTGAAGTGTCCTTTTTCCCTGCAACGAAAACAAGTAACTTTCGATTTATCAAATCCTAAAGTAGAGACATTTGCATCACGGAAATCATCTCTTCCCGTAATTTGTTTAAACTTCTTAGCTCTTCTTAACACACTCACCAAACACCATTTTATATCCATCAATTCCAGTTCTTCAGCATCAATCTGATCGTAATCCTCTTTTGTCAACATTGGATTCCCAATCCGACCTGCAACTAAACTTTCATATGATTCCAAAACAGTTCCCAACAACGACATGTGACCTTTAGCAACCTCTTCCGAGAAATTTTCATCATTCTCAATGTTCAGAACAATGTTGCATTGTAATCTCTTTCCTTTCTTGGTTGTTGAAAAATTTGGATCAAATGATGGATATGGAGAAAATCCAGTTTTGATGTTTGATCCTTGAGATGATCCACCAGATGAACCTTTAGCATTGAATGCAGTTTAGATCTTTGGTGACATATTGGTTTTATCATTGCTTCCTCCTTTGTAATACAATCCAATATCTTGTTCACCATCATAATCTTTCATTCTTGAGATTTTTCTTTGTTCCATCTCCTGAGCTTCAATCTTTTCAATAAACTTGCTGAGTGTTAAACTGCTAAAACCTTTCTTGTTCCTTAACATCATAAGATATGTGCCCTAAGTTTCATGTGGCAACGCATCGGCCGGCTTTTCAATCAACTCTTCATTATCTTTTGTGATGCTTAACCTCTTCATGTTTGCTAATAAATTGCAATATCTTTCTATGATCTGTTTAGTATTTTAATTTTTTAAACCTCGAAATAAATCGAATTCCTTCTTTAAAAGCGATTTTTTGTTCTTTACCATCTCTTGACTTCCAACAAACTTCGACCTTAACGCTTTCCATATTGAGTATGCAAAACTTTCATATGATTCCAAAACAGTTCCCAACAACGACATGTGACCTTTAGTAACCTCTTCCGAGAAATTTTCATCATTCTCAATGTTCAGAACAATGTTGCATTGTAATCTCTTTCCTTTCTTGGTTGTTGAAAAATTTGGATCAAATGATGGATATGGAGAAAATCCAGTTTTGATGTTTGATCCTTGAGATGATCCACCAGATGAACCTTTAGCATTGAATGCAGTTTAGATCTTTGGTGACATATTGGTTTTATCATTGCTTCCTCCTTTGTAATACAATCCAATATCTTGTTCACCATCATAATCTTTCATTCTTGAGATTTTTCTTTGTTCCATCTCCTGAGCTTCAATCTTTTCAATAAACTTGCTGAGTGTTAAACTGCTAAAACCTTTCTTGTTCCTTAACATCATAAGATATGTGCCCTAAGTTTCATGTGGCAACGCATCGGCCGGCTTTTCAATCAACTCTTCATTATCTTTTGTGATGCTTAACCTCTTCATGTTTGCTAATAAATTGCAATATCTTTCTATGATCTGTTTAGTATTTTAATTTTTTAAACCTCGAAATAAATCGAATTCCTTCTTTAAAAGCGATTTTTTGTTCTTTACCATCTCTTGACTTCCAACAAACTTCGACCTTAACGCTTTCCATATTGAGTATGCAAAACTTTCATATGATTCCAAAACAGTTCCCAACAACGACATGTGACCTTTAGTAACCTCTTCCGAGAAATTTTCATCATTCTCAATGTTCAGAACAATGTTGCATTGTAATCTCTTTCCTTTCTTGGTTGTTGAAAAATTTGGATCAAATGATGGATATGGAGAAAATCCAGTTTTGATGTTTGATCCTTGAGATGATCCACCAGATGAACCTTTAGCATTGAATGCAGTTTAGATCTTTGGTGACATATTGGTTTTATCATTGCTTCCTCCTTTGTAATACAATCCAATATCTTGTTCACCATCATAATCTTTCATTCTTGAGATTTTTCTTTGTTCCATCTCCTGAGCTTCAATCTTTTCAATAAACTTGCTGAGTGTTAAACTGCTAAAACCTTTCTTGTTCCTTAACATCATAAGATATGTGCCCTAAGTTTCATGTGGCAACGCATCGGCCGGCTTTTCAATCAACTCTTCATTATCTTTTGTGATGCTTAACCTCTTCATGTTTGCTAATAAATTGCAATATCTTTCTATGATCTGTTTAGTATTTTCATTTTTTAAACCTCGAAATAAATCGAATTCCTTCTTTAAAAGCGATTTTTTGTTCTTTACCATCTCTTGACTTCCAACAAACTTCGACCTTAACGCTTTCCATATTGAGTATGCACTTCCACTATGTTGCAATAAGATCAAGATATCTTCTTTAACTGCTTGATGCAATAGACTAATCATCATTTTCTCATTTGTGTATTTCTTTCTATCATCAGCACTTAGATCTTTAATAGCAATCTCCTCTTCATCATCATTCATCGGTCTAACATACTTTGTTTCAACACATTCCCAAGCATCCAAATAATTTGCTTGCACCCAATTTTTGAAACGTTCTTCCCAACCTTTATACTCTTCAATGATCATAAGCTTTGGCGGTTTTTGCATAGTGCCCGTTTCATTTTCCATGGTCAAGTTCTGAGTGACACTAGCTGGAGTAGTCGGGGTAGTAGCAAATGCGTTATAAAATTCTTCTTCCATGATTCGGTTTTCAAGAAATTTACAAACAGTCAGTTTCAAACAGAATTACTTTTGGTGCGAAATAACCCGGTTCAAACGGAATCAACAGCTAGATACCTTCAAGCGAAATCAGTTTTCAAACAGAATAACCTTTTTCAAACGGAATAACCCTTTTCAAACGGAATAACTAATTCCGTGTGAACAAACACCTCTTTCAAACGAAATCTCTAATTTCGTATGAAATTTCAAACGGAATTACAACTTGAAGCAGAATAGCTGATTTCAGGCGAAATCACTCAAACGGAATACCGTTTTCAAGCGAAATTAACTGTCTAATTTCGTATGAAATGCTGCTGACATCATCATCTCGAACTGATTTTCAAACGGAATTACAAATTTTATCAATTTTAGATTGAATTTAGGTCCAATTTTCTCAAGGATTTGTTAAAACACAATTGCGAACACAATGTATGAAAATTAGCCGATTTTAACCGTGAAAAGTTGTTAATTTTGAAAAAGAAGGTGTAGAAATCAGAAATTGCGGCTGAATTGTTAAGAACTCTTCCTCCTGAGCTTTGATACCACATGTAGGATTGTTTTCAGACCCAAACGAGTCGTTCAGAAGAGATTTTGCTCGATACGAAAGGCGGAAACAGACGTATCAAGTTCAATTTAGCTAGATTCACACTTTAAACTGTCTATTGATTGATTTGACTAAGTATTACAGCGAGACGACACTTCGGCAGCACTTTGTGGCTCAAACCGAAATTACATAACTCATTCAAACGGAATCAGGTGACACATATATATAGGCCAGCTAATTCCGCTTGAACATGACTCAAGCGGAATCAGTTCATACGGAATTACGATCTTGTAATTTCGTTTGAACTTGCCTGTTAACCTATTTTTGACAGTTTTCTCGTATAACGTGCCCTGATCTATCTATACAAGACTCGATACAGGACGAAGTCGACAGACGCATGCACCAACAGGATTAATGGTCTTAGGAGTGCGCCTACCCATTCACATGATCTACTGTGCATTCCATAGCTAACCATACCAATTGTAATTGTTTGTAAACATTCTATAACATGTACTTCACCTCTGAAGTTATAAAACAAAAACAGTTAAAAGAAAAGGGGGACATGAACTCACTGTCTTGCGTTCTTCGTAAGCACCGTAACTTAAAGCTTCTTCGGATATACACGACTACCTACAACATACTAAGGTCCATTAGACGAGCGGGTCGTTCCTTAACTTAGTATTAATTAGTGTCTTTGAGTTACGTTCTTTTGTGTCTTCAATATTATTCCAAGTTGCATAATTATTTGTTGAAATAATAAATAATTTAAATTATATTTATTAATTTTGGAATAATAGTTAAAACAATATATTCTAACTTGATACTTCTCAAGTATTTAAACATGTATATCCTTCCCAAGGATGGGTGTATTTGTATTCGTATTCTTATACTTATATATTTTTGCCATTTATTTGAGTCGTATTCCGGTGTGTATTTATACGTACAAAAATACGCATTTTCTTGTATTTGTTAAGTATTCTTATACTTAATTTTGTATAAGTTTTTCCGGAATAATATTTCTAGTAAAAATACTTTAATATATATTTCCAAAATATATATTTTGAGAAATATTACTTAGAAAAGTTATTTATAATTTTCCTTTGGCAGAAATATTCGTATTTTGATATAAGTTCCAAAAATAATATATTTCAAGTACAACTTGGAAGATATATATATATATGCTTATTTTCCACCCAAAAAAAATAATATATTCCGTTTTTGTTTGAGAAGATATATATTTCTTCCAAAAAAAATATATCTTCTAATATTTTCAAGAAAATACATATTTTTATTCACCCAAAATAATATATTTTCTTCTTGTCAAAAATATGATATAACTTTGTAATAATTGTGAAAATCATTTTACACTCACTTGGTGTCCAAAATATTATTTACCAAAATATACACATGAATAATATTTTCGGAATATTTTGTAAGATATATTCCTTTGTTTGGTTTTACCGGTATTTTGGGTATTCTTTGTATATCTAATCCTTGGAATTTTGGTAATATTTTGGATTGTAATTTCTTGGTATTTTGATGTGTTGTATTATTTCAAGTCCTAGAATAATATAACTAATACACATAATATACAAATAATCACACACATGGTGACTTCTAAATTTATATTTCCTGAATACATATTTAGTCACTTTATTTATAAAACCAACCTCCAATATTTATAATTTTTGTAACAAAAATTATGGCAAAGTTTATGTAAAATTTCATGGTTTGAAATATTCATGTAAATGTTTGTTTAGAAATATTTTTCTAAGTGTTTAATTTTTAGAAAAATTTCGTCATAGTTTCCCCTAAAAATGGAGGTTTCCATACCTCGAAGGTATATCATTTTCTTTTGTAAATCAACACAATCAATCCACAATCAACAATAAAAATTCTACACTTACCAACTTTGCCATTAACAAGCATAAACTATCACTACATGAACTTGAATATTTGTAAAAATTTGTAGTAACTTACTAGGGTGTTTAGTAAGTCTTGTTACCCTTTAAAGTGTGGTTGATTATTTAAAAACATCATTTTTAAAGAAAATAAATCATTACAACTTACAATCATATTTACTAAAAATGTTTCTTCATGGATCTTTCTTGTTACACATAAGTTTCTACACTTGTTTAACCACCAAAAATAAGGTTTATTTGTGTAAGAACCAAGATTTAGTAAAACTTGTATTTTTAACTTGGTTTCTCGGAAAATCACTCTTGAAGTTTTAGATTTACAAGATTTACAACTTACTTTATTCATCATTTTTCAAGAACACAACATAACCTTTCAAGTTCATGTTTCTCATGAGGATGATCTATAATCCTACAACATGTTCATCCTCTCATCTTGCTAGATTATGTTTTTAATCATGATCTAGCAAGATCTTATGATGATCTACATCATTTTCATAAGCATACAATGATCAATAAGTAGATTAACACATAAACAACATAGTTTCTTATGATTTAAGCATATGTTCAAGTTTCATTCTTGTGATTCTTAGTGTTCTTCAAGTTAATCATCATGTAACATCTTTTAACCACTTGAAATAGATGTAAATTAGAGTGTATGATGTTCTTACCACTGGCTCAAGGCTAGGGATGATCAAGAGAATAAATAGAGTGGATAATAGCAAATGAAGAAGGTCCTTGAACTTCTACAAGCTCCTAGCTCCTTTGTGCACCTTCTATCACACTTGCATTTGCTTGGAATGTATGTAGGATGAATGAATGATGGTGATGATGCTGGTGTTTGGTTCGGCTGAGAACAAGCAAGGGAGAAGTAGAGAAAGTGTGTGAAGTGGTGTGTGTAAGAATGAGAGTTATGACACTTAGGTAATATTTATAATCCGTTTTCAATTATCTTCCAATGTATAATGTGTCTAATAAAGCAAAACAAGATCAAATAAAATATTTAAACAAATCTTGAGGTGGGGGCCATGTTGGCCGATTACATAGGTGGGGGGTAGTAGACTAGGTTTAAACATATAGTTAGCTTATAGTTGAAAATCAAGTGTATAGTTAGATGTTTAGTTATAAGATATTTATATGGTGTGTTATGATGTTCGGGGACGATAACTAGCTTGGTAATGTTAAAACAGTGCTTCTAGTGAAATTTTGGTGTTTCGGGTAGTGTCCGGTTGTTCGGTTGTGTCACACCCTGGCTAGGCGGAAGCGTGGTTAATTTGGTGTGACTTCTTAATACCATAGCTTAATCATAACAAAGCTATATGAAAATAAAACCATGCAAGATCATCCATTAAAATAAGTTTGAAGAGTAAAGAACCACAACATTGACTTAACGGATATCACATCCTAACAAACATAAACAGTGTTCAAAAGACACAACACCAACAAGAAATAAACACAGTTTAAGAACTGTGACTCGTCCAGGAAAAAGTCACATCCCTTAAACTCGGATGACCTCGAAACTAGTGCAGCGGGAAAACGTGTCACACCGCGCCAGATCCTTTAATACATGTGTGTTCGAAATATATTATTAAGTCGAAAAGTATTTCTAACACTTATAGTGAAAATATTTCTAAGTGTTAGGTTTTTGGAAAAATTTCGCCAGAGTTTCCCCTGTAACTGGAGGTGGCCACGCTTTTAAGCGTATCATTTTCTTTCATAAATCAAACCAACATTCTTCTCAATCAATCAAAACAATGTCCAAAACAACAAACTAGTAAATAAATATGTATATCGCATAAATTACATGAACTTGCGTTTTATCCAAGAATATAGAGTAAATTCCATTACTTTTAGTGGATCTTTATATAAATCAATCCAGTTTCGTAAAAACCCCGTTTTTAAAGAAATTCCATCTTTACAACTTCTTATCAACTTTTACAAAGATAGTTATTTTGTCGAAACTTTGTGCTACACAAGTGTTTACACACTTGTGTGTTCTAAAAATCATTCTTGCTCATGTAAGATCCATTTTTAGAAAAATATGGTTTCTTTGACACTCGGTCCTTTGAAAATACCGCTTGTAGATCCGAAGATCTACTAGTTTTAAACACTATTTCGTAAGTAAAATCATTTTTACACAAGTTCATGATTCGTGTGTGGTAGAGTTTCATCCTTTAACCCTTGTTACTTCCAAAACAACCTTATGTCCTGATCCAAGATCATGACCAATCCGGGTTAAACGATGATCCGAGCTACCACAACATAGATCGGGTCCAAATAACTACACAAAACAAATACTACAAGTTTTACACAACAAACAAGCTTTTAACCATCACTTTTAGTGTTTTTAGTAGACTTTCATGTTTCAACTTGCATGTTTACGAGTTTTAGCCGTTACATAACATTTTAACCACTTCAAAATAGTTCGAGAGTGTGATTCAAGCAACTTACTACTAGCTCGAGGCTAGGGAAGAATCTAGACGCAAAAAGAGTGGATAAAAGCAATGAGAAGAGGTCCTTCGCGTTCCGAATGCACCAAGCTTCCTCGTATGTGATCCTTAACCCTTGTAGATACTTGGAATGGCAAGATCAAAGCTCGAAAAATTGATGGATGGATAGGGGTGTTCGGCCGAGAGCTCTTAGAGAGAGAGAGAGAGTTGTGAAGTTGAGTTGTGTGATGGAAATGTTATGTTGTGTTATGGTTAGAACTTATAGACAATTCTCAAGTTAATTGTCCAAGGGATTTTATGTCTACTTGATATTAGACACATGGATTATTATAATCAAATAAAGGACAAGGTGTGTCACCATATGGTGACCGAACTCGTTAGGGGGGGGGGGGTAATCTAGTTAGTTTCCAACGATTAGTTAAGCATTAGTTAGTTAAGTTAAGGATTAACTCGGTTACTATCATGTAGTAAGTTGTAACGGGTGTTAGGGTACTCGGGGACCCTAACTGGCTTAGAAAAAGAGAAACAATGTAAATGGCAATATTTTTGTGTTCCGGGTAAAGTCCGGTTGTTTGGTTGGATAGTGATCCGTTAAAGTGCTTAACAAAGCCTTAAAGTGTCGTTATTATTATTTTTAGTGACACAACTTATTCTCGACACTCTGGAAAGTGTCTACTAATATTTTTCTCATGTTTTGGCACTTTATTAGTTAGCTAGATGCTGAATTATTATTTAAAGTGCTGAATTTTGTACTTAAAGTACGTTTTAGGCACATCCGGTCACTGTAATCTCATCCCTAGTGACGCAGTTCTACAACCCTTATATCCCTACACTCACCACTAGTGTAGCAACTATCTCAGGCTCTTACAGGCCTTAGAGGCAGTACCTGCCTGGTGCTAGTTATGACAGCACGTTTAATAGGGTATCCGTTCATTGTGCTACTGTGCTTTTGGTGTATCAAGGGTGTCACAAAGGTGCTATAAGCAAAACATGGAGTGACAGCAAGTAAAGTATGATGCAAGTAAGTACATGTATCAGTATTCAAATAGCAGTTTATCCACAATTTCAAGTAAGCACAGTAATTAAGCAGTAATTAATTATTAATTAAGTCGTACGGATACCTGGTTTGGTGAGGGTTGTCACATTCTCCCCCCGTTAAATAAATTTCGTCCTCGAAATTTGTACTACCCCACTACTTATGGTTAAGTCACACACGTCTGTATATGGATAATATCGAAGTAGATAATCATCAAATCGAACAAACCTTACTCACATTAGCTGAGTCCCAGAATATATAACAACCCGAATCCTAGGGTTGAAAGGTGTGTGCTTCTAGCATTGGATGTCAACGGTACAAGACGTATTTGACGTATAATCTAGTGTAAACCAGTTAGCAGGGGTTCCACAGAAGTGGAGTTTTGAGTAATAAGATTCTTTTAAACAATCGGTTGCAATATACAAACGAGTTTCCACAAACCATAGCGCCCGCTATATGAACTCAAAAGCAGTAACTCAGCGTAATAGTAAAATGATCTGTCAACTCCTGAATAAATGTCTGGTAAGGTTTAGTGTGTTGACATTTTTGAATGGTGAAGATACACTGAATGAAATACAAACGAATTTGGTGTGCCATTGTCTTGATTAGTAGTTGCATCAGAAATGTCTAAATGATATATCAAACAAAAGTATGTGTGATCTCGTGTAAAACGGTTACCATGGTTAGCACAAGCTACAAGTTTATGATGACACCACAAGGTGTCGTAATGGCATTTCCCAATAATAGTGGTGACTGAACAAGTTCACCGCGTTTGAAATCAAATGAAAGTGTACTGAGGCAATCTGAAGATTTGATTTATACCATGTTATAGAGTTTCCAATTAAATATGGAACATCAAAGGTCCACTGTTTCCAATCGAAGATGAAATGTAATAAGTATCGCAAGGCATTTGATTTACAACGAAAGAATCGTTAGGGGGGTACCTCATGATATGAAATGAATTTATGTACCTTTGACTCAGCATGCACGTGTGTTGAGAGTGATTTAATTGTGATAAAGAAACGGATTTAGGGCAAGTTGTCAAATAATCAATTAAATCCGTGTACGAAGTGAGTAGTCAAATAAGCGCAAGCTTCTGTTCTGTGAAAGTATCACTGTAAGGTGTCGAAATCTATCCACGATTTAGTGGAGTCTTAGACCAAATAAGTCTACCACGACCCGAAACAAAAGAATCTGTGCCAAAGTATTAGAATACGATGCTCTCAATGCATCATATGGTGTCTCAAATTAAGCAGGTGAACTGGATAAGTTCAAGCAGTTGAACCTAGTAACCAAACAATAAACGTACATATCAACAAGGAAATCTTGACATGATAGCAAACATGTAATTTGAAAGAAGGTAGTTTCAATAAGTGTGTTGACTTGATAACAAAAGAGTCAACAATGACAAAAATGTAGGTCATTTGAATCACGAATCAGCAACTGGGTTTAGTAGGGTAATATTTAAATTCCAATGAAGTGTTTGTTCGAAACAAAACCACGCGCGTAGCAAATGATGCATGTAGGTCATGAAAGTTTCTGAGTACCGAAACAATGGGTGCTTGCTAAGATGAAGAAATGACCAAGTATCGAAACAAATGTGTGTTCGCTCTCAGCGAAGTAAACTTGTGTGATGCAACTACCATTAAGGGGAGTAGAGATGCAAACATCTACTCGCCAGAAGTAAAAAAAATCCGAGTGCTCTCCGTTTGGTCAACAAAACTGGCATATGCGCCAGGTTAATGATGGTTGATTGAGTTGACAGATATGGTTCCTAAATAAAAACCCTTACGAGTTTGGACCTGGGTTCACGAAGGTCCTAAATATAAGTTTTCCCAAATCCTCCAGGTTTCGTATCCCGTGTGGATCCGGTTTGTACATTGTGTAGGAAACACCGTTTTTGTGTACGTCTAAGAACTAGTCATTGTCCCACAATTTTCACCGGTAAACTTTCTTCTTGAATTTACTGTTAACGTCGCTCGATTGTGGACCAGTCGTGTAATAGTTGTTGGGTCCTCATAGTTAGTTATATAAGAAGTTCGTTAGTCCTCAGCAAGAGCCACCGACTCTGGTTGGCCAGCTCGTCCGACTCCCGGTCATTTGAAGGTCATTCATCCTTTCTTTCGGCGAGCAGAACTGAGGTTATCCAAAACAAAGGTTTTGGTCTGTTATCTTCCTTCTTTATCAACCGTTGGGGTTGCACTGCCAATCCTTGCCTCTCCGGAAGTGTAAGTCGTTACGATGCATTGACTACAGGCGTGGTGCCTGGGATTAAATCGATGCGAGACTCGACTAATCGTTGAGGAGGTGATTCCGGTAAGTCTTCGAGGAAGTCTGCAGGATATTTCCTTATCATAGGAACATCTCTGTGCTTTGGTTCTTCGGCTCCTCCTGTCCCCGACATGAGCCAAGAAAACAACACATTCTTCCCATAACAACCTTCGTGCTTTCAAGCAATTCGTGATCTGAGGAGGCGTACCCTGCCTTGTGAGTCGAGATCGTTTCTTCATTCGTCATCATGGTGCGGATATCGATATCCTATTGATCGTTTGTCAACCAATCCCTCCAACTACCTTGTTGAAGTCTCCCAATTCACTGGCAGTAGATCGAGTGTAATCTTATGCTTCCAGGGTTCTATCTTGCCGATTCCAGTTATTGTGTTGGCTTTCACTAGCTTCCCCTAAGCTAGTTCTAATGGGTCCTGGAATATCTACTTACTCGCTGCTTAAACCAATTATACTCTCGAACTCTAGGGGTGCGAAGCGTAAAATTTACAACATATTTGGCAATACAGATGCATAACATCGGGTAGTATGGGACGTACCGATATTCATGCTTGGATTCCTGGCGTGCTTCCCTGGCTCCGGTGTTAGACATCTTTCCCATCATTTTGCTTAATTTCCCTTGGGCAATCTTTCCTAAAGTGCCTCATATCCCCGCAGGTATAACATCCCTTATCTTTCCCCTTTCCTTTCTTTCCACCCTTCATCTCACGCCAACACGTTTCCCTGTTGTGTCCCACTTTGCCACAGTTGTCACACTTCCCATTTTTACATCGCCCGGTATGATGACGTCGGCACCTATCGCATTTAGGTAGCTTACCCATGTACTCTTTTCTCTTTTTGGCCTTGTTGTTGCTACTCGACTGGGTACCCTGTTTGAAATTTGCCAACTTTCTCTTGTTGTCTCCAGATGACTCTACATGAGTCTCCTTCTTCTCCTCAGAGGTTGAAAATTTGTTCATCCTGATTGCCTCTTCAGTCAAGGCTACACTTAGATTGATGGCCTCAGTGATCGTTGCAGGCTTTGACGTCGTCACCAAGCTCATGATTTGGGGTGCCAATCCCCAAATGAAACGCTCAATCCTCTTAAACTCCGGATCTACCATGTAAGGAACGATACGCGACAGAACTTGGAACTCCTCCACATACTCAACTATTTTTGGGCCTTCCATCTTCAAGTTCCAGAACTCAGTTTCTACCTTCTGGCTTTCTGTTCTCGAACAGTACTTTTTATGCATCAGCTCTTTCAGCTCATCTCATGATAAAGCATATGCAGCGGCCTCGCCCATTGTCTGAACCTGAAGTTTCCACCATGACAGAGCCCCATCTCGGAACAGCCCGGAAATGTACGTGACCTGATCTTCTAGGGAGCATTTGCTCGCACGCAAAACAGTGTCCGTCTTCTCAATCCAGCGTACGAAGGCTACGGCACCCCCAGTGCCGTCGAAATGTAGGGGCTGGCAGCCTAAGAACTGCTTGTAGGTGCAGCCGTTGGGTGGGTTATTTCCTGAGGTACCTCCGTTGCGTTTGGAGCGATGGGCCTCGTACTGTGCGATAAACTGCACGAGGCGCTCTTGAAATTCCGCCTCTGTCGTTGGCAGAGGGTTGTTGGTATCGGTGTTCCCTCGAGTCGACATCTTCTGAGAAGAAAGTCGGTTAGGTCGGGTCTTAGTAAGGACACGAGCACCTAAGTCTCTATTTAACGAATAAGACCTCATAGGTATATTACATTTACGTAAATACGCAGTTGTTTAACAATTAATCACATATCCTCACGGTTATAGCACAGCTTGCAAATAGGAACGTAGCAAGTAAACATGTGGTATTATAGTTATAGCACAAATATGTAGATCATCAACGTGCTTAGTGAGAGCATAGCGACGATATTTTTCGTCGGTCATTAGTCATAAGTATTGTCGCGTGTTTAAAGATGATCGGGCTTTCATTATCCACCGGCCACAATCATTGCGTCTTATCAAAATGCATCACGTCAGAAGGGACTCAGGGTCACCCTACCCTTGTCCAACAAGTATAACAGTGCATCACAACTACGTGGTCAGAAGCGATCCTCAAAAGTCTCCGAAATCCCCGCTTATTATTAGCGTCTTTTCCCAAGAGTAATGCAATCCGCTTAATTCAGAAATCAACTATACTGGTGACTGAGGTGGAGGAGGAAAGAAAAGTATACTGTTAACGTGCGTGAGTCCCTCCTCGAGCTTGTATATACGTTGAAGTAATCATTTTCTCTACCGCTTGATAGTTTAGAAATGAACATCGGAATCCCGGGAATGGAGAAAGGACAAAGGTCAAGAGCACAAAGGAGTCTTGATGTATGCGGCGGATCAAAGCATGCTGGTGGAGGACGTGGTGTTTTACTTAAAGTCTTGAGAAAATATGCTGTCTTGCAATGTAGACACTTAACTCATGTCTTTGGTTATGTAATGTGTCGCAATTGAAGTTGCCAATTGTTAGCTCAAGCTCCAAAATTCTGTGACTCATATCCTTAACTGTAGTTGGTGTTACAAGAGCAACTCATCTCGCGTGTGGCCTTTATAATGTAAGGGTCTAACTTCAGCACAGTGTACAATAGGAATCACCGAGATGGCTCGTCCGACGTTGTAGAGGTGAATGTAGCAAATGGTGCGACCTGTGCAGTTGGGAATGTGCTGTTGTAGCAGATGAATCGTTATGCGGGTGCTGACCTGAAGTACCTCCCCGAGGTATGGTTATATCCGAAAGGAAGCTATAGGCATCTTGGCGCAATGGACGTTGGTCTTCATAGGGGAAAGGAGCAATGTCAGCGGTTGCGGGTGTAAAACAAAACGAACATCTCACAAATGAGGAGATTGGCCGATGCAGGTAGATATAAGGGGTGCAATGTATGGCAGACCAAAAAGAAACAGGGTCGTGATCACGTAAAGGTGTAGGTTCAGCAGGCGCAACATCAAGCTGACCCAAATGGTGTAGCAGCTGGCTCGAGTGCAGGCTCCGGATCATGTAACGGTGTGGAGGCCATCAGCGGTAAGTGTGGGTAGCAAAGGTGCATCCATAGGAACTGGAACAGGGGCTGAAACAGGGGCCACAAGAGAGCGTCACAGGAAACTCGAAAGGTGGGTAACCATTGTCATCGTCTATCCACCCATTTCGGGTGTGCACGTATCGAGGATCAACTTGGGTTGCAAAAGGCGCATGATCGAACTGTACAGGCACAGGGTCAGGGTGGGGTGCAACAAGAGAGTCAGCAGGTATAACAGCGATAAGTGGGGGATCAACATGATCAGCAGCAATAACATGGTCACCCTCCAGTAGTGGTGCATCAGCAGGGTGATCGTCAATGGGTAGGTCAGCAATCACAGGATCAATGGGCATGCTAGCCTGAACCGTGTGAATAGTGTTGTGCGCTCCGAGTGTGTGACGGTGCGGAGGCCACAGTCTCGAAGGAGTCTAGAGCGGGTGAGTGTGCAGGTGACTCCTCAGCTGGAGCATCTGCGAGTAACAAAAGACCACTGTCAGCTAGAAGGGCCTCGCCCTCAACATCGTCCTCCAGGGGCTCATCATCAAACGGATCGAAGTCGTCGTCAGCGTCGGCGTCGAGGAGCATATCGTAAGCAGGATAAACGGCCAAAGGTATGGGAGCAGGGATCTCTACGAGTGGTAGGTACCCAGCAAAAGGACCCTTAGCGGGCTCATCGACAGCGTCGGGTAGCGCAAAGGGCTGAAAGTCATCCTCGTCTGTGCTGGTAACATCTGATGTGTGGACCTCGTGCTCTGAAGACTCTAAGTCGTCTGATACTATGGGTCTAGGGTCCGTGGTGTCCGATTCACCAGTGCCTGATGAATCCATGGTGTCTGTATCATAAACACAAATATGCACAAATAATCAATCATATAATCAGACAAGCACATTAGTCACCAAGTAAGTAATCAAACAATTCTCCTAGTCCCACTAGCTTCCCAGCCTCTCAGACTGCTCTTCCTAGTCCCACTAGCCAAATTCTCCCAGCCTCTCAGACTGCTCTTCCTAGTCCCACTAGCCAAATTCTCCCAGCCTCTCAGACTGCTCTTCCTAGTCCCACTAGCCAAATTCTCCCAGCCTCTCAGACTGCTCTTCCTAGTCCCACTAGCCAGCTATCTCGGTTTCCCAGACCGAGCCTCGGCCTCCCAGACCGAGCCTCAGCCTCCCAGACTGAGCCTATAAATAATAAATAAAATGTGCTCAACATTTGTTTGTAAAAACGTTTTGGATCTGGACTTAAGTGGTATGCAATGTAAAAATGTTTTCGTGAGAGCCCTAGTGATCATAGTCTAGACTCGAGAAAGAATCCTAGTTCGCTATGATCAGAGCTCTGATACCAAGCTGTCACACCCTGGCTTGGCGGAAGCGTGGTTAATTTGGTGTGACTTCTTAATACCATAGCTTAATCATAACAAAGCTATATGAAAATAAAACCATGCAAGATCATCCATTAAAATAAGTTTGAAGAGTAAAGAACCACAACATTGACTTAACGGATATCACATCCTAACAAACATAAACAGTGTTCAAAAGACACAACACCAACAAGAAATAAACACAGTTTAAGAACTGTGACTCGTCCAGGAAAAAGTCACATCCCTTAAACTCGGATGACCTCGAAACTAGTGCAGCGGGAAAACGTGTCATACCGCGCCAGATCCTTTAATTCCCTGAAATACATGTAAGTTGAAAAATCAACAATAATGTTGAGCGAGTTCATGTGTAAGTGAGTAAGTAAAACCTCTGTAAAATGTCTGTATGTATGAAATTTCCCGGTATGTAGCAATTAAGGAAAAAGAGATCGATTAATGTGTAGCTAATACATTAATAAGTGACATGGACTAGGAAGCACTCAAACCTGTAACGCGTATTTTATACAGGTCCTTCCGGCGGAACGACATAGTCACCACATGCAGCCGCACGCTGGCCCATGTGTGGGGCTCGCAACACCCGATAGATCTATCACTCATGCCTCTCGGTCCTTATACAAGGATTAATGGTCTTACGATAATAGCCTATCCAGTCACGTGATCTAGCAGTAGGTTCCTTAGCTAATCATACCGTGTATAAAACGTTTGTAGTAAATGTAACATGTATTTCACCCCCACAGTTTAAAAACTGAAAACAGTTAAGAGAAAAGGGGGACATGAACTCACAGTGGTGCGTCTCTACCAAGTATGTCTCCTGATCAAGCAGCTGTGTGACGACCTACACATACTAATTCTATTAGACGGACGGTCGTGCCTTAGCTTTATGGTTTAAGTTTTTGGGAAATAGTTAGACAACTATTTCGTGTTTACATTCAGTAAATACTTGGTAATCATTTTCCTTCCCAAGGATGGGGATTTAATACATGTGTGTTCGAAATATATTATTAAGTCTCACTTAAAATATATTTTATTTCTAACTCCAAAATATAAATATTCTTCTCAAAAATATTATATTTTCTATTACATAAATTTTCCCAAAATAATACCTTGACAAAAATACGCGTTAAATCATATTTTCTTAAAATGCGTAAGTTACGTTTTAAATGATCGAGTGGTAATAATAATTACCGGTGTAACGTATATATTTATCGTAGAGACGTTCGTATTATTTTGGATCCGTTAACATTCGATAGTATTATTTTTACCCTAAAAATAATACTAGTATTTTCACAAAATAATCATAAACACATATCAAGTGACTTTATGAAAAATATATACTAAATATATATTTACCGAGTTTTATTTTGTGAAATTCCACCTCCGATGTTTTGTAAATAAAGTCGTGGCGAAATCTATAATTTGAAATCAAGTCGAAAAGTATTTCTAACACTTATAGTGAAAATATTTCTAAGTGTTAGGTTTTTGGAAAAATTTCGCCAGAGTTTCCCCTGTAACTGGAGGTGGCCACGCTTTTAAGCGTATCATTTTCTTTCATAAATCAAACCAACATTCTTCTCAACCAATCAAAACAATGTCCAAAACAACAAACTAGTAAATAAATATGTATATCGCATAAATTACATGAACTTGCATTTTATCCAAGAATATAGAGTAAATTCCATTACTTTTAGTGGATCTTTATATAAATCAATCCAGTTTCGTAAAAACCCCGTTTTTAAAGAAATTCCATCTTTACAACTTCTTATCAACTTTTACAAAGATAGTTATTTTGTCGAAACTTTGTGCTACACAAGTGTTTACACACTTGTGTGTTCTAAAAATCATTCTTGCTCATGTAAGATCCATTTTTAGAAAAATATGGTTTCTTTGACACTCGGTCCTTTGAAAATACCGCTTGTAGATCCGAAGATCTACTAGTTTTAAACACTATTTCGTAAGTAAAATCATTTTTACACAAGTTCATGATTCGTGTGTGGTAGAGTTTCATCCTTTAACCCTTGTTACTTCCAAAACAACCTTATGTCCTGATCCAAGATCATGACCAATCCGGGTTAAACGATGATCCGAGCTACCACAACATAGATCGGGTCCAAATAACTACACAAAACAAATACTACAAGTTTTACACAACAAACAAGCTTTTAACCATCACTTTTAGTGTTTTTAGTAGACTTTCATGTTTCAACTTGCATGTTTACGAGTTTTAGCCGTTACATAACATTTTAACCACTTCAAAATAGTTCGAGAGTGTGATTCAAGCAACTTACTACTAGCTCGAGGCTAGGGAAGAATCTAGACGCAAAAAGAGTGGATAAAAGCAATGAGAAGAGGTCCTTCGCGTTCCGAATGCACCAAGCTTCCTCGTATGTGATCCTTAACCCTTGTAGATACTTGGAATGGCAAGATCAAAGCTCGAAAAATTGATGGATGGATAGGGGTGTTCGGCCGAGAGCTCTTAGAGAGAGAGAGAGAGTTGTGAAGTTGAGTTGTGTGATGGAAATGTTATGTTGTGTTATGGTTAGAACTTATAGACAATTCTCAAGTTAATTGTCCAAGGGATTTTATGTCTACTTGATATTAGACACATGGATTATTATAATCAAATAAAGGACAAGGTGTGTCACCATATGGTGACCGAACTCGTTAGGGGGGGGGTAATCTAGTTAGTTTCCAACGATTAGTTAAGCATTAGTTAGTTAAGTTAAGGATTAACTCGGTTACTATCATGTAGTAAGTTGTAACGGGTGTTAGGGTACTCGGGGACCCTAACTGGCTTAGAAAAAGAGAAACAATGTAAATGGCAATATTTTTGTGTTCCGGGTAAAGTCCGGTTGTTTGGTTGGATAGTGATCCGTTAAAGTGCTTAACAAAGCCTTAAAGTGTCGTTATTATTATTTTTAGTGACACAACTTATTCTCGACACTCTGGAAAGTGTCTACTAATATTTTTCTCATGTTTTGGCACTTTATTAGTTAGCTAGATGCTGAATTATTATTTAAAGTGCTGAATTTTGTACTTAAAGTACGTTTTAGGCACATCCGGTCACTGTAATCTCATCCCTAGTGACGCAGTTCTACAACCCTTATATCCCTACACTCACCACTAGTGTAGCAACTATCTCAGGCTCTTACAGGCCTTAGAGGCAGTGCTAGTTATGACAGCACGTTTAATAGGGTATCCGTTCATTGTGCTACTGTGCTTTTGGTGTATCAAGGGTGTCACAAAGGTGCTATAAGCAAAACATGGAGTGACAGCAAGTAAAGTATGATGCAAGTAAGTACATGTATCAGTATTCAAATAGCAGTTTATCCACAATTTCAAGTAAGCACAGTAATTAAGCAGTAATTAATTATTAATTAAGTCGTACGGATACCTGGTTTGGTGAGGGTTGTCACATTCTCCCCCCGTTAAATAAATTTCGTCCTCGAAATTTGTACTACCCCACTACTTATGGTTAAGTCACACACGTATGTATATGGATAATATTGAAGTAGATAATCATCAAATCGAACAAACCTTACTCACATTAGCTGAGTCCCAGAATATATAACAACCCGAATCCTAGGGTTGAAAGGTGTGTGCTTCTAGCATTGGATGTCAACGGTACAAGACGTATTTGACGTATAATCTAGTGTAAACCAGTTAGCAGGGGTTCCACAGAAGTGGAGTTTTGAGTAATAAGATTCTTTTAAACAATCGGTTGCAATATACAAACGAGTTTCCACAAACCATAGCGCCCGCTATATGAACTCAAAAGCAGTAACTCAGCGTAATAGTAAAATGATCTGTCAACTCCTGAATAAATGTCTGGTAAGGTTTAGTGTGTTGACATTTTTGAATGGTGAAGATACACCGAATGAAATACAAACGAATTTGGTGTGCCATTGTCTTGATTAGTAGTTGCATCAGAAATGTCTAAATGATATATCAAACAAAAGTATGTGTGATCTCGTGTAAAACGGTTACCATGGTTAGCACAAGCTACAAGTTTATGATGACACCACAAGGTGTCGTAATGGCATTTCCCAATAATAGTGGTGACTGAACAAGTTCACCGCGTTTGAAATCAAATGAAAGTGTACTGAGGCAATCTGAAGATTTGATTTATACCATGTTATAGAGTTTCCAATTAAATATGGAACATCAAAGGTCCACTGTTTCCAATCGAAGATGAAATGTAATAAGTATCGCAAGGCATTTGATTTACAACGAAAGAATCGTTAGGGGGGTACCTCATGATATGAAATGAATTTATGTACCTTTGACTCAGCATGCACGTGTGTTGAGAGTGATTTAATTGTGATAAAGAAACGGATTTAGGGCAAGTTGTCAAATAATCAATTAAATCCGTGTACGAAGTGAGTAGTCAAATAAGCGCAAGCTTCTGTTCTGTGAAAGTATCACTGTAAGGTGTCGAAATCTATCCACGATTTAGTGGAGTCTTAGACCAAATAAGTCTACCACGACCCGAAACAAAAGAATCTGTGCCAAAGTATTAGAATACGATGCTCTCAATGCATCATATGGTGTCTCAAATTAAGCAGGTGAACTGGATAAGTTCAAGCAGTTGAACCTAGTAACCAAACAATAAACGTACATATCAACAAGGAAATCTTGACATGATAGCAAACATGTAATTTGAAAGAAGGTAGTTTCAATAAGTGTGTTGACTTGATAACAAAAGAGTCAACAATGACAAAAATGTAGGTCATTTGAATCACGAATCAGCAACTGGGTTTAGTAGGGTAATATTTAAATTCCAATGAAGTGTTTGTTCGAAACAAAACCACGCGCGTAGCAAATGATGCATGTAGGTCATGAAAGTTTCTGAGTACCGAAACAATGGGTGCTTGCTAAGATGAAGAAATGACCAAGTATCGAAACAAATGTGTGTTCGCTCTCAGCGAAGTAAACTTGTGTGATGCAACTACCATTAAGGGGGTAGAGATGCAAACATCTACTCGCCAGAAGTAAAAAAAATCCGAGTGCTCTCCGTTTGGTCAACAAAACTGGCATATGCGCCAGGTTAATGATGGTTGATTGAGTTGACAGATATGGTTCCTAAATAAAAACCCTTACGAGTTTGGACCTGGGTTCACGAAGGTCCTAAATATAAGTTTTCCCAAATCCTCCAGGTTTCGTATCCCGTGTGGATCCGGTTTGTACATTGTGTAGGAAACACCGTTTTTGTGTACGTCTAAGAACTAATCATTGTCCCACAATTTTCACCGGTAAACTTTCTTCTTGAATTTACTGTTAACGTCGCTCGATTGTGGACCAGTCGTGTGATAGTTGTTGGGTCCTCATAGTTAGTTATATAAGAAGTTCGTTAGTCCTCAGCAAGAGCCACCGACTCTGGTTGGCCAGCTCGTCCGACTCCCGGTCATTTGAAGGTCATTCATCCTTTCTTTCGGCGAGCAGAACTGAGGTTATCCAAAACAAAGGTTTTGGTCTGTTATCTTCCTTCTTTATCAACCGTTGGGGTTGCACTGCCAATCCTTGCCTCTCCGGAAGTGTAAGTCGTTACGATGCATTGACTACAGGCGTGGTGCCTGGGATTAAATCGATGCGAGACTCGACTAATCGTTGAGGAGGTGATTCCGGTAAGTCTTCGAGGAAGTCTGCAGGATATTTCCTTATCATAGGAACATCTCTATGCTTTGGTTCTTCGGCTCCTCCTGTCCCCGACATGAGCCAAGAAAACAACACATTCTTCCCATAACAACCTTCGTGCTTTCAAGCAATTCGTGATCTGAGGAGGCGTACCCTGCCTTGTGAGTCGAGATCGTTTCTTCATTCGTCATCATGGTGCGGATATCGATCTCCTATTGATCATTTGTCAACCAATCCCTCCAACTACCTTGTTGAAGTCTCCCAATTCACTGGCAGTAGATCGAGTGTAATCTTATGCTTCCCGGGTTCTATCTTGCCGATTCCAGTTATTGTGTTGGCTTTCACTAGCTTCCCCTAAGCTAGTTCTAATGGGTCCTGGAATATCTACTTACTCGCTGCTTAAACCAATTATACTCTCGAACTCTAGGGGTGCGAAGCGTAAAATTTACAACATATTTGGCAATACAGATGCATAACATCGGGTAGTATGGGACGTACTGATATTCATGCTTGGATTCCTGGCGTGCTTCCCTGGCTCCGGTGTTAGACATCTTTCCCATCATTTTGCTTAATTTCCCTTGGGCAATCTTTCCTAAAGTGCCTCATATCCCCGCAGGTATAACATCCCTTATCTTTCCCCTTTCCTTTCTTTCCACGCTTCATCTCACGCCAACACGTTTCCCTGTTGTGTCCCACTTTGCCACAGTTGTCACACTTCCCATTTTTACATCGCCCGGTATGATGACGTCAGCACCTATCGCATTTAGGTAGCTTACCCATGTACTCTTTTCTCTTTTTGGCCTTGTTGTTGCTACTCGACTGGGTACCCTGTTTGAAATTTGCCAACTTTCTCTTGTTGTCTCCAGATGACTCTACATGAGTCTCCTTCTTCTCCTCAGAGGTTGAAAATTTGTTCATCCTGATTGCCTCTTCAGTCAAGGCTACACTTAGATTGATGGCCTCAGTGATCGTTGCAGGCTTTGACGTCGTCACCAAGCTCATGATTTGGGGTGCCAATCCCCAAATGAAACGCTCAATCCTCTTAAACTCCGGATCTACCATGTAAGGAACGATACGCGACAGAACTTGGAACTCCTCCACATACTCAGCTATTTTTGGGCCTTCCATCTTCAAGTTCCAGAACTCAGTTTCTACCTTCTGGCTTTCTGTTCTCGAACAGTACTTTTTATGCATCAGCTCTTTTAGCTCATCCCATGATAAAGCATATGCAGCGGCCTCGCCCATTGCCTGAACCTGAAGTTTCCACCATGACAGAGCCCCATCTCGGAACAGCCCGGAAATGTACGTGACCTGATCTTCTGGGGCGCATTTGCTCGCACGCAAAACAGTGTCCGTCTTCTCAATCCAGCGTACGAAGGCTACGGCACCCCCAGTGCCGTCGAAATGTAGGGGCTGGCAGCCTAAGAACTGCTTGTAGGTGCAGCCGTTGGGTGGGTTATTTCCTGAGGTACCTCCGTTGCGTTTGGAGCGATGGGCCTCGTACTGTGCGATAAACTGCACGAGGCGCTCTTGAAATTCCGCCTCTGTCGTTGGCAGAGGGTTGTTGGTATCGGTGTTCCCTCGAGTCGACATCTTCTGAGAAGAAAGTCGGTTAGGTCGGGTCTTAGTAAGGACACGAGCACCTAAGTCTCTATTTAAGGAATAAGACCTCATAGGTATATTACATTTACGTAAATACGCAGTTGTTTAACAATTAATCACATATCCTCACGGTTATAGCACAGCTTGCAAATAGGAACGTAGCAAGTAAACATGTGGTATTATAGTTATAGCACAAATATGTAGATCATCAACGTGCTTAGTGAGAGCATAGCGACGATATTTTTCGTCGGTCATTAGTCATAAGTATTGTCGCGTGTTTAAAGATGATCGGGCTTTCATTATCCACCGGCCACAATCATTGCGTCTTATCAAAATGCATCACGTCAGAAGGGACTCAGGGTCACCCTACCCTTGTCCAACAAGTATAACAGTGCATCACAACTACGTGGTCAGAAGCGATCCTCAAAAGTCTCCGAAATCCCCGCTTATTATTAGCGTCTTTTCCCAAGAGTAATGCAATCCGCTTAATTCAGAAATCAACTATACTGGTGACTGAGGTGGAGGAGGAAAGAAAAGTATACTGTTAACGTGCGTGAGTCCCTCCTCGAGCTTGTATATACGTTGAAGTAATCATTTTCTCTGCCGCTTGATAGTTTAGAAATGAACATCGGAATCCCGGGAATGGCGAAAGGACAAAGGTCAAGAGCACAAAGGAGTCTTGATGTATGCGGCGGATCAAAGCATGCTGGTGGAGGACGTGGTGTTTTACTTAAAGTCTTGAGACAATATGCTGTCTTGCGATGTAGACACTTAACTCATGTCTTTGGTTATGTAATGTGTCGCAATTGAAGTTGCCAATTGTTAGCTCAAGCTCCAAAATTCTGTGACTCATATCCTTAACTGTAGTTGATGTTACAAGAGCAACTCATCTCGCGTGTGGCCTTTATAATGTAAGGGTCTAACTTCAGCACAGTGTACAATAGGAATCACCGAGATGGCTCGTCCGACGTTGTAGAGGTGAATGTAGCAAATGGTGCGACCTGTGCAGTTGGGAATGTGCTGTTGTAGCAGATGAATCGTTATGCGGGTGCTGACCTGAAGTACCTCCCCGAGGTATGGTTATATCCGAAAGGAAGCTATAGGCATCTTGGAGCAATGGACGTTGGTCTTCATAGGGGAAAGGAGCAATGTCAGCGGTTGCGGGTGTAAAACAAAACGAACATCTCACAAATGAGGAGATTGGCCGATGCAGGTAGATATAAGGGGTGCAATGTATGGCAGACCAAAAAGAAACAGGGTCGTGATCACGTAAAGGTGTAGGTTCAGCAGGCGCAACATCAAGCTGACCCAAATGGTGTAGCAGCTGGCTCGAGTGCAGGCTCCGGATCATGTAACGGTGTGGAGGCCATCAGCGGTAATTGTGGGTAGCAAAGGTGCATCCATAGGAACTGGAACAGGGGTTGAAACAGGGGCCACAAGAGAGCGTCACAGGAAACTCGAAAGGTGGGTAACCATTGTCATCGTCTATCCACCCATTTCGGGTGTGCACGTATCGAGGATCAACTTGGGTTGCAAAAGGCGCATGATCGAACTGTACAGGCACAGGGTCAGGGTGGGGTGCAACAAGAGAGTCAGCAGGTATAACAGCGATAAGTGGGGGATCAACATGATCAGCAGCAATAACATGGTCACCCTCCAGTAGTGGTGCATCAGCAGGGTGATCGTCAATGGGTAGGTCAGCAATCACAGGATCAATGGGCATGCTAGCCTGAACCGTGTGAATAGTGTTGTGCGCTCCGAGTGTGTGACGGTGCGGAGGCCACAGTCTCGAAGGAGTCTAGAGCGGGTGAGTGTGCAGGTGACTCCTCAGCTGGAGCATCTGCGAGTAACAAAAGACCACTGTCAGCTAGAAGGGCCTCGCCCTCAACATCGTCCTCCAGGGGCTCATCATCAAACGGATCGAAGTCGTCGTCAGCGTCGGCGTCGAGGAGCATATCGTAAGCAGGATAAACGGCCAAAGGTATGGGAGCAGGGATCTCTACGAGTGGTAGGTACCCAGCAAAAGGACCCTTAGCGGGCTCATCGACAGCGTCGGGTAGCGCAAAGGGCTGAAAGTCATCCTCGTCTGTGCTGGTAACATCTGATGTGTGGACCTCGTGCTCTGAAGACTCTAAGTCGTCTGATACTATGGGTCTAGGGTCCGTGGTGTCCGATTCACCAGTGCCTGATGAATCCATGGTGTCTGTATCATAAACACAAATATGCACAAATAATCAATCATATAATCAGACAAGCACATTAGTCACCAAGTAAGCAATCAAACAATTCTCCTAGTCCCACTAGCTTCCCAGCCTCTCAGACTGCTCTTCCTAGTCCCACTAGCCAAATTCTCCCAGCCTCTCAGACTGCTCTTCCTAGTCCCACTAGCCAAATTCTCCCAACCTCTCAGACTGCTCTTCCTAGTCCCACTAGCCAAATTCTCCCAGCCTCTCAGACTGCTCTTCCTAGTCCCACTAGCCAAATTCTCCCAGCCTCTCAGACTGCTCTTCCTAGTCCCACTAGCCAGCTATCTCGGTTTCCCAGACCGAGCCTCGGCCTCCCAGACCTAGCCTCAGCCTCCCAGACTGATCCTATAAATAATAAATAAAATGTGCTCAACATTTGTTTGTAAAAACGTTTTGGATCTGGACTTAAGTGGTATGCAATGTAAAAATGTTTTCGTGAGAGCCCTAGTGATCATAGTCTAGACTCGAGAAAGAATCCTAGTTTGCTATGATCAGAGCTCTGATACCAAGCTGTCACACCCTGGCTTGGCGGAAGCGTGGTTAATTTGGTGTGACTTCTTAATACCATAGCTTAATCATAACAAAGCTATATGAAAATAAAACCATGCAAGATCATCCATTAAAATAAGTTTGAAGAGTAAAGAACCACAACATTGACTTAACGGATATCACATCCTAACAAACATAAACAGTGTTCAAAAGACACAACACCAACAAGAAATAAACATAGTTTAAGAACTGTGACTCGTCCAGGAAAAAGTCACATCCCTTAAACTCGGATGACCTCGAAACTAGTGCAGCGGGAAAACGTGTCACACCGCGCCAGATCCTTTAATTCCCTGAAATACATGTAAGTTGAAAAATCAACAATAATGTTGAGCGAGTTCATGTGTAAGTGAGTAAGTAAAACCTCTGTAAAATGTCTGTATGTATGAAATTTCCCGGTATGTAGCAATTAAGGAAAAAGAGATCGATTAATGTGTAGCTAATACATTAATAAGTGACATGGACTAGGAAGCACTCAAACCTGTAACGCGTATTTTATACCGGTCCTTCCGGCGGAACGACATAGTCACCACATGCAGCCGCACGCTGGCCCATGTGTGGGGCTCGCAACACCCGATAGATCTATCACTCATGCCTCTCGGTCCTTATACAAGGATTAATGGTCTTACGATAATAGCCTATCCAGTCACGTGATCTAGCAGTAGGTTCCTTAGCTAATCATACCGTGTATAAAACGTTTGTAGTAAATGTAACATGTATTTCACCCCCGCAGTTTAAAAACTGAAAACAGTTAAGAGAAAAGGGGGACATGAACTCACAGTGGTGCGTCTCTACCAAGTATGTCTCCTGATCAAGCAGCTGTGTGACGACCTACACATACTAATTCTATTAGACGGACGGTCGTGCCTTAGCTTTATGGTTTAAGTTTTTGGGAAATAGTTAGACAACTATTTCGTGTTTACATTCAGTAAATACTTGGTAATCATTTTCCTTCCCAAGGATGGGGATTTAATACATGTGTGTTCGAAATATATTATTAAGTCTCACTTAAAATATATTTTATTTCTAACTCCAAAATATAAATATTCTTCTCAAAAATATTATATTTTCTATTACATAAATTTTCCCAAAATAATACCTTGACAAAAATACGCGTTAAATCATATTTTCTTAAAATGCGTAAGTTACGTTTTAAATGATCGAGTGGTAATAATAATTACCGGTGTAACGTATATATTTATCGTAGAGACATTCGTATTATTTTGGATCCGTTAACATTAGATAGTATTATTTTTACCCTAAAAATAATACTAGTATTTTCACAAAATAATCATAAACACATATCAAGTGACTTTATGAAAAATATATACTAAATATATATTTACCAAGTTTTATTTTGTGAAATTCCACCTCCGATGTTTTGTAAATAAAGTCGTGGCGAAATCTATAATTTGAAATCAAGTCGAAAAGTATTTCTAACACTTATAGTGAAAATATTTCTAAGTGTTAGGTTTTTGGAAAAATTTCGCCAGAGTTTCCCCTGTAACTGGAGGTGGCCACGCTTTTAAGCGTATCATTTTCTTTCATAAATCAAACCAACATTCTTCTCAATCAATCAAAACAATGTCCAAAACAACAAACTAGTAAATAAATATGTATATCGCATAAATTACATGAACTTGCATTTTATCCAAGAATATAGAGTAAATTCCATTACTTTTAGTGGATCTTTATATAAATCAATCCAGTTTCGTAAAAACCCCGTTTTTAAAGAAATTCCATCTTTACAACTTCTTATCAATTTTTACAAAGATAGTTATTTTGTCGAAACTTTGTGCTACACAAGTGTTTACACACTTGTGTGTTCTAAAAATCATTCTTGCTCATGTAAGATCCATTTTTAGAAAAATATGGTTTCTTTGACACTCGCTCCTTTGAAAATACCGCTTGTAGATCCGAAGATCTACTAGTTTTAAACACTATTTCGTAAGTAAAATCATTTTTACACAAGTTCATGATTCGTGTGTGGTAGAGTTTCATCCTTTAACCCTTGTTACTTCCAAAACAACCTTATGTCCTGATCCAAGATCATGACCAATCCGGGTTAAACGATGATCCGAGCTACCACAACATAGATCGGGTCCAAATAACTACACAAAACAAATACTACAAGTTTTACACAACAAACAAGCTTTTAACCATCACTTTTAGTGTTTTTAGTAGACTTTCATGTTTCAACTTGCATGTTTACGAGTTTTAGCCATTACATAACATTTTAACCACTTCAAAATAGTTCGAGAGTGTGATTCAAGCAACTTACTACTAGCTCGAGGCTAGGGAAGAATCTAGACGCAAAAAGAGTGGATAAAAGCAATGAGAAGAGGTCCTTCGCGTTCCGAATGCACCAAGCTTCCTCGTATGTGATCCTTAACCCTTGTAGATACTTGGAATGGCAAGATCAAAGCTCAAAAAATTGATGGATGGATAGGGGTGTTCGGCCGAGAGCTCTTAGAGAGAGAGAGAGAGTTGTGAAGTTGAGTTGTGTGATGGAAATGTTATGTTGTGTTATGGTTAGAACTTATAGACAATTCTCAAGTTAATTGTCCAAGGGATTTTATGTCTACTTGATATTAGACACATGGATTATTATAATCAAATAAAGGACAAGGTGTGTCACCATATGGTGACCGAACTCGTTAGGGGGGGGGGGGGGTAATCTAGTTAGTTTCCAACGATTAGTTAAGCATTAGTTAGTTAAGTTAAGGATTAACTCGGTTACTATCATGTAGTAAGTTGTAACGGGTGTTAGGGTACTCGGGGACCCTAACTGGCTTAGAAAAAGAGAAACAATGTAAATGGCAATATTTTTGTGTTCCGGGTAAAGTCCGGTTGTTTGGTTGGATAGTGATCCGTTAAAGTGCTTAACAAAGCCTTAAAGTGTCATTATTATTTTTAGTGACACAACTTATTCCCGACACTCTGGAAAGTGTCTAGTAATATTTTTCTCATGTTTTGGCACTTTATTAGTTAGCTAGATGCTGAATTATTATTTAAAGTGCTGAATTTTGTACTTAAAGTACGTTTTAGGCACATCCGGTCACTGTAATCTCATCCCTAGTGACGCAGTTCTACAACCCTTATATCCCTACACTCACCACTAGTGTAGCAACTATCTCAGGCTCTTACAGGCCTTAGAGGCAGTACCTGCCTGGTGCTAGTTATGACAGCACGTTTAATAGGGTATCCGTTCATTGTGCTACTGTGCTTTTGGTGCATCAAGGGTGTCACAAAGGTGCTATAAGCAAAACATGGAGTGACAGCAAGTAAAGTATGATGCAAGTAAGTACATGTATCAGTATTCAAATAGCAGTTTATCCACAATTTCAAGTAAGCACAGTAATTAAGCAGTAATTAATTATTAATTAAGTCGTACGGATACCTGGTTTGGTGAGGGTTGTCACAGGTTGGTTACCGGTTCGTTAAGGTGCTAAACTATGCAGTTTAGTGTGCTTTATGTACCCTTTTGTGACAGTTTTGATTCCCGACACTTAGGAAATCATTCAGGACCATTTAACCATATTTCTGCATGATATTAGTGTGTGTTAAATGCTGAATTTGCTGATTTTCTGCAGAATTCTACAGTTTATGTGAGTTTTAGGCACTTTCCGGCACTTAAACTATCACTAGGAAGGCAGTTTTATGATCCTTACTTTCCTACACACTATACTAGTGTAATACTTGGTTTCTAGCTCATTCTGTGCCTCAACACACTGTCTGTCTATGTACTGAACTCTGTTAGCATTTTCCTGATTTGTCTGATAACTGTGCTAACTGTGTTTCGTGCATCATTTGAGTCAATAAAGTTCTCATGCATTAATGATATGACATTAATCAATATGTGATGCACATGTATGTATATGGCCATAATCAGAAAACAATTCATGTCATTAATTGTAATTCAGCACCGTCATTAAGCACTAATCATGGTTTAATAGTTGTACGGATACCTGAAATTTTGACAGTTGTCACATTCTCCCCCTGTTAAGAAAATTTCGTCCCGAAATTTTAAGCCTTACTACTAGCTGCAGGGGTGTTAGGTAATAAATGCGGGTATTTAGCCTTCATGCGGTCTTCACGCTCCTAAGTAAACTCTGGGCCGTGACGCGCATTCCATCTAACCTTGACGAGTTTAACACTACTCCTCCGAGTCTTGTTATCTTTCCAATCAGTAAATTCAACGGGTTCTTCGGTAAAGTGGAGTGTGTCGTCAATGTGAACTTCATCAGCAAGAATAACCATTGTTTCTTGAGTTGGAATTTTTCAGATTAGCTACATGGAAGGTATCATGAACACCATTAAGTTCTGTTGGTAGCTCCAACTTGTATGCTACAGAACCAACGCTTTCCAGGATTCTGAATGGTCCGATAAATCGTGGGTTTAACTTGCCACGCTTCCCACAGCGTGCCACACCTTTCCAAGGTGAAACTTTCAACAAAACCATATCACCCACTTCAAATTCCAAAGGTTTTCGTCTTTGGTCCGCGTAGCTCTTTTGTCGATCATGAGCTTCCTTGATGCGTTCTCGGATCTGCATGATCTTATCAGTCGTCTCTTGAACCAGTTCGGGACCAACCAGTTGTCTATCACCTGCATCTACCCAGCATAACGAAGATCGACACTTGCGTCCGTACAGAGCCTCGAACGGTGCAGCTTGGATACTTGTATGGTAGCTTTTGTTATAGGAGAACTCAACCAAAGGTAGGTGAAATGTTGTAAAAATATTTTCGTGAGAGCCCTAAGGATTGTAGTCTAGACTCGAGAATGAATCCTAGTTCACTACAATCGAAGCTCTGATACCAAACTGTCACACCCTGACTTTTGCGGAAGCGTGATTATGTGTGACTTGCTTAATATCATTGCATTCAATCATAACAACAACTATATGATAAAACTAAAGATGGTCATCCATTAAATAAGTTTAAAACATAACAACATTGTCATGAAACGTAGACGTCAAATTCAAGTACAACCATGCAACTTGTTTAAGAGTTCACAAAGACTCGACAAAAGACATTAAGTAAACCAGGCTTTGAAAGACGTGTCTGATCTAGGGTAAGACACACCACCCAAATCCTAAGACACCGGATGACATCTTTTATTCTTAACACAACTTGAAACATCCAAACGCCCGCCAGATCTACCTTTAATTCCCTAAAATACATGTAGTTTGAAAACATCAACAAAAGTTGAGCGAGTTCATGTGTTTGTTTGCGTGTACGAATAAACTTTTGTAATCATTGTATGTATGTATGTATGTATGTTTGTAAATCCCGGTATGAAAGCAAACAAGGAAACAGATCAATTAATGGTTTGCAAGGCCATTAATATGCGTGCAACGGCGTAGGAAGGCTCAAACCTAACGAATTTGTACCGGGCCTCCGGCTGTAAGACATAGTCACCTCATGGGACAATCCCCGGTCCTCATGGGTGTGGGCTCGCTACACCCAAATAGATCTATCACTCATGTCCCTCAGTCCTAACACAAGGATTAATGGTCTTAGGAGTGCGCCTACCCATTCACATGATCTACTGTGCATTCCATAGCTAACCATACCAATTGTAATTGTTTGTAAACATTCTGTAACATGTACTTCACCCCCGAAGTTATAAAACAAAAACAGTTAAAAGAAAAGGGGGACATGAACTCACTGTCTTGCGTTCTTCGTAAGCATCGTAACTCAAAGCTTCTTCGGATATACACGACTACCTACAACATACTAAGGTCCATTAGACGAGCGGGTCGTGCCTTGACTTAGTATTAATTATTGTCTTTGAGTTACGTTGTTTTGTGTCTTCAATATTATTCCAAGTTTCATAATTATTTGTTGAAATAATAAATATTTTAAATTATATTTATTAAATTGGAATAATAGTTAAAACAATATATTCTAACTTGATACTTCTCAAGTATTTAAACATGTATATCCTTCCCAAGGATGGGTGTATTTGTATTCGAATTCTTATGCTTGTATATTTTTGCCATGTATTTGAGTCGTATTCCGGTGTGTATTTATGCGTACAAAAATATGTATTTTCTTGTATTTGTTAAGTATTCTTATACTTAATTTTGTATAAGTTTTCCGGATTAATATTTCTAGTAAAAATACTTTAATCTATATTTCCAAAATATATATTTTGAGGAATATTACTTAGAAAAATTAATTCTAATTATTTATAATTTTCCTTTGGCAGAAATATTCGTATTTTCATATAAGTTCCAAAAATAATATATTTTCAAGTCCAACTTGGAAAATATATATATTCTTATTTTTCTCCTAAAAAAATAATATATTCCATTTTTGTTTGAGAAAATATATATTTTTACAATAATAATATATTTTTTTCTTGTCAAAAATATGATATAACTTTGTAATAATTGTGAAAAGTCATATTTTCATTCACTTGGTGTCCAAAATATTATTTACCAAAATATACACATGAATAATATTTCCAGAATATTTTGTAAGTTATATTCCTTTGTTCGGTTTTACCGGTATTTTGGGTATTCTTTGTATATCTAATCCTTGGAATTTTGGTAATATTTTGGATTGTAATTTCTTGGTATTTTGATGTGTTATATTATTTCAAGTCCAAGAATAATATAACTAATACACATAATATACAAATAATCACACACATGGTGACTTTTAAATATATATTTCCTAAATACATATTTAGTCACTTTTATTTATAAAAACCAACCTCCAATATTTATAATTTTTGTAACAAAAATTATGGCAAAGTTTATGTAAAATTTCATGGTTTGAAATATTATTGTAAATGTTTGTTTAGAAATATTTTTCTAAGTGTTTAATTTTTAGAAAAATTTCGTCATAGTTTCCCCTAAAAATGGAGGTTTCCAAACCTTGAAGGTATATCATTTTTTTTTTGTAAATCAACACAATCAATCCACAATCAACAATAAACATTCTACACTTACCAACTTTGCCATTAACAAGCATAAACTATCACTTCATGAACTTGAATATTTGTAAAAATTTGTAGTAACTTACTAGGGTGTTTAGTAAGTCTTGTTACCCTTTAAAGTGTGGTTGATTCTTTAAAAACATCATTTTTAAAGAAAATAGATCTTTACAACTCACAATCATATTTACTAAAAATGTTTCTTCATGGATCTTTCTTGTTACACATAAGTTTCTACACTTGTTTAACCACCAAAAATAAGGTTTATTTGTGTAAGAACCAAGATTTAGTAAAACTTGTATTTTTAACTTGGTTTCTTGGAAAATCACTCTTGAAGTTTTAGATTTACAAGATTTACAACTTACTTTAGTCATCATTTTACAAGAACACAACATATCCTTTCAATTTCATGTTTCTCATGAGGATGATCTATAATCCTACAACATGTTCATCCTCTCATCTTGCTAGATTATGTTTTTAATCAAGATCTAGCAAGATCATATGATGATCTACATCATTTTCATAAGCATACAATGATCAACAAGTAGATTAACACATAAACAACATAGTTTCTTCATCATTTAAGCTTATGTTCAAGTTTCATTCTTGTGATTCTTAGTGTTCTTCAAGTTAATCATCATGTAACATCTTTTAACCACTTAAAATAGATGTAAAATAGAGTGTATGATGTTCTTACCACTAGCTCAAGGCTAGGGATGATCAAGAGAATAAATAGAGTGGATAATAGCAAATGAAGAAAGTCCTTGAACTTCTACAAGCTCCTAGCTCCTTTGTGCACCTTCTATCACACTTGTATATTCTTGGAATGTATGTAGGATGAATGAACGATGGTGATGATGGTGGTGTTTGGTTCGGCCGAGAACAAGCAAGAGAGAAGGAGAGAAAGTGTGTGAAGTGTTGTGTGTAAGAATGAGAGTTATGACACTTAGATTATATTTATAATCCATTTTCAATGATCTTCCAATGTATAATGTGTCTAATAAAGCAAAACAAGATCAAATAAAATATTTAAACAAATCTTGAGGTGGGGGCCATGTTGGCCGATTACATGGGGGGGGGGGGAGTAGTAGACTAGGTTTAAACATATAGTTAGCTTATAGTTGAAAATCAAGTGTATAGTTAGATGTTTAGTTATAAGAAATTTATATGGTGTGTTATTATGTTTGGGGACCATAACTAGCTTGGTAATGTTAAAACAATGCTTCTAGTGAAATTTTGGTGGTTCGGGTAGTGTCCGGTTGTTCGGTTGGTTACCAGTTCGTTAAGGTGCTAAACTATGCAGTTTAGTGTGCTTTATGTACCCTTTTGTGATAGTTTTGATTCCCGACACTTAGGAAAGCATTTAGGACCATTTAACCATATTTCTGCATGATATTAGTGTGTTTAAATGCTGAATTTGCTGATTTTAGGCACTTTCCGGCACTTAAACTATCATTAGGAAGGCAGTTTTATGATCCTTACTTTCCTACACACTATACTAGTTTAATACTTGGTTTCTGGCTCATTCTGTGCCTCAACACACTGTCTATCTATGTACTGAACTCTGTCAGCATTTTCCTGATTTGATTGATAACTGTGCCAACTGTGTTTCGTGCATCATTTGAGTCAATAAAGTTCTCATGCATTAATTATATGACATTAAGCAATATGTGATGCACATGTATGTATATGGCAATAATCAGAAAACAATTCAAGTCATTAATTGTAATTCAGCACTAATCATGGTTTAATAGTTGTACGGATACCTGAAATTTTGACAGTTGTCACAGTGATTGTCCAGCGTCACAAACCTTCCCACATCTGGTCTTTTTCCGAACATTCTCAGCCTTCATCTTCCTCATCCCTCCTCTAATGAAGCGAGGGTTGTAGTCAATCGAAATAGTAGACAACAAATGGTCCAATAACGAGTTTGATTCCTCCTGAATCCTCAACAAACCACTTTCCTCTAAAACCTAACCTTCGCCACCACCATCGCCAATCGAGTCCTTCACTTTCACGTCTAGTTCCGTCGGAAAACAGCATCTCGCGAAAAAAAAACAGTAACATCGAATTTGCTTTTGTGACATCTTGTCACCTCGATTCGCCCATGTTCAACTTACTCGAAAATTAACACGGGTGTCTGATTGGAGAAACATACGTGAGCCATTAGTTCACTTCACATTTAAAATACTCTCCCTCGTCTTAAACAAATGTGATTGTGCCTTGATTGAACTCAGATTTCATGTTTCATGTTTCTGTTCATACTTATGTGGCGGCAGATGGTGGTGTGGGGGTGGTGGCAGATGGTGGTGCTGGTGGCGGCAGGTGGTGGTGGGGGTTTTCCTGAGAGAGAGAAAGAGAGAGTGGAGAGAGTCAGAGTGTGTATTTTAGAGAGAGAGTGTGTGTGTTGTTTATATATATGTGTGTGTATGGATTTTTCTAATATTTTAATAAAAGCAAGGGGTAATTTTGTAATTTCACATGGACTTAACGAAAAAAACTAACCCTCATCCACTCCATGGACTATCCGAGTAACAAATTGTCAAATCACATGGACCACCGGTGTAATTTCCAAAAGTTGGGGACTAAAGATGTTATTTTGACAAACCAAAAGAACTATCTGTGTATTTTACTCTAGTGTGAGGTTCATTGGGGAACACTAAAAAAGTGGGGAACTGGGGGAATACTCTTAAAGATTTAACTTAACATGTTAAAAATCAATTTAAAAAAAAATCGACGCTTTTCCTTATAAATACTTGTAGAAGCAATTTTAATAAAAAAAAATCAAAAACTAAAAATATAAAACAAAGCCAGTTAAAAAAAGGCTTAATTTTTTTTTTACAAAAATGATTTTTTTTATTAGAATAGTTTCTACCCATTTTTATAAGCAAAAACGCTGAAAAGAAATATAAAAAATTGATTTTAACATGTTAAGTTAATTTTATAAGATATATTTTTTAACTGTTTTTTAAACATTTTTTTTATATTTTTAGTTTTTTAATTTTTTTATTAAAAATGTTTTTATGTGTATTTATAAGGAAAAGCGCCCAAAAAAGATTAGAAAATGTTGTTTTTAACATGTTAAGTTGAATTTTTAAGAGTGTTCCCCAATGAGCCATCCCCTATATATATATATGATGTACCAAATATATATTGCAATATGCCAATATATCACTTCACCTGAAGAAAACAACTTAATTACTAAGTAGTTATGTAATTCGTTAATTATATTAAGTGATGTATTTTGAAAAGATCAGTGGAGAAGTGTCGTGGTGCCTATATACAAGAATAAAGGAGACGCTCAATGTTGTGGGAACTACAGAGGAATCAAACTGCTAAGCCACACTATGAAGCTCTGGGAGAGGGTAATTGAAACTAGAATTAGAAGGGAAACGCAAGTTTCAGTAAACCAATTTGGATTCATGAAAGGGAGGTCAACTACAGAAGCGATACATATTCTAAGGAGACTGATGGAAAAATATAGAACGAAGAAACAAGATTTACATATGGTGTTCATTGACCTTGAAAAGACATATGACAGTGTCCCACGACAACTGATTTGGGATAGTTTGGAGGGTCGAGGGCTACCTGGGGAAGTATATAGACATAATTAAGGATACATACGATAGAACGGAAACTAGTGTTCGCGCGCCTGTAGGGGATACAAACTTCTTTCCTGTGGAGGTAGGACTCCACCAAGGGTCTGCGTTGAGCCATTTCCTTTTTGCGGTGGTCTTGGATGAGTTGTCCAAGTTGATCCAGGAGACAGTTCCGTGGAGCATGCTTTTTGCAGACGATATTGTGTTGATTGCAGAAACTAAACAGTGCCTGAACGCGAGGGTAGAGGAGTGGCGATTAGCTCTAGAGGGCAAGGGCCTAAGGATTAGTTGATCTAAGACTGAGTATCTACACTGTGATTTCAGTGGTGTAGCCGATGACGATGACATCCAAATCACCATTGAGGATCAATTGGTCCCGCAAGTTACTAAATTTAAATATTTGGGGTCTTTTGTACAAAGGGATGGTGACATAGATAGTGATGTAACCCATCGCATACAGGCTGGCTGGTGTAGATGGAGGGCAGCCAGTGGAGTATTGTGCAATAGGAGGTTACCTACTAAACTAAAGGGAAAATTGTACAGGGTAGCAGTTAGACCAGCTATGCTGTATGGAACAGACTGTTGGGCTATCAAGAAGACACAAGCGCGCAAGATGGAGGTAGCAGAGATGAGGATGCTGAGGTGGATGTGTGGACACACGAGGTTGGATCGGATAAGAAATGAGGTTTTTAGGGAGAGATTAGGAGTGGCTGGTATATCGGATAAGATTAAGGATGGGAGATTGAGATGGTTTGGGCATGTGAAGCGCAGACAAACGACAGCACCAGTTAGAGTAGTGGAAACTCTTACTGTGGAGGGGAAGAGAGGAAGAGGCAGACCCAAACTGACTTGGGAAGAGCAGATTAGGCATGATTTACTAGAGTTGCATCTTTCTGAGGACATGGTCCAAGATAGGACTTCGTGGAGGCGTAGGATTAGGGTTAAGGACTTCTAGAGGATACTTCAGTAAGGTCTTAGGTGTATTTTAGGGAAGTAGGTTTTCTTATTCTTTTAAGTGACTTTACTGATGATTGACTTCTTGTGTATATGTCCAAATGATGTTGTATGCTATTATACATGATTTACATTATAGTGTGCCACTCGATCACTTGCTTCGTATAGGTGACTTCTTTTTTTTTCTATAGTCTATTTTTCTATTTTTATATATTCTTGGACTTGATGTGTTGGTTTACTGTTCGTTTTGGAGCCGAGGGTCTCTTCTGGAAGCAGCCTCTCTATCCATACGGATAGAGGCAAGGTCTGTCTACATCACACCCTCCCCAGACCCTATGAGTAGCTTTGCTATTGGTGGGATTTACTGGGGTATGGTTGTTGTTGTTGTTTATTTTGAAAAGAGAAAATGTACCTTCATATCTGATTTTGATTTGCTTGAACTTTTTAATATTTTTTGTTATGTATATTTTTCATTGGGGGGCGTACACGTTATTGTTGTTGTTAAAGTTGAGGTGTATTTTTATGCAAATTATTGATCTCAGGTTGTTCATCACACACTTTCGGCAGTTGCAGTAGCACATCCCATGTTTACAGGGGAAGGGCAGCTGTACACATTTATGGTCCTTATATCTGAGTTGACTACACCCGAGATCAACTTGGGATGGTAACTTTTTGTCCAAAGTTATTGATGTGCTTAAAAAATAATTAGTGTGTCAAAGGAATTGAAGTTATACCCTGGGTGACTTTCGACCCATTTCTTTTTAAGCTTGCTATTTGTTTATGTGTTTGACCCATTCATATATTTGGTACGGGTTGAAATTGTCAACTTGTATTGTATACTCTTGCAAGCTAATTAAATTTCTCAATGGTTTAGGTACCTAGATACAGCAGGTTTAAAAAAGTCGAATGCATATCTTATTAATGGCAGGGTGATATTCTTTGCCTGGATGGTGAGTTTAACTAATCACTATACATTATTTGTTGTGCTGCTTATTTTTCCTTAAAAAAGGCTAAATTTCCCATTTTGGAATGTCTTCTATGGAAAATTTCCAACTAACATAACTAACTGAGCATAGTCATCATTATTGAATTTGGCCAACAAATTCCAAAATTTTTATCAGAAAATGATGAATTTGGTACATACTCGTTGCAATTGTTTCATGAATTTGCAGGTGGCTAGAATTTTGCTGTTTATCTGTATGTTTTATCATGTGTATTTGCACTATGACCATGTAAGTTCTACTTCAACCCATTTTATTGTTCAAGAATGTGAAATTTTGGGTGTGTTGCAATTATTGATGACAGTCATAGTGTTAGTTTAGATGTTTGACTAGATTTTTGGATTTTAGTTACTTTATAGAAATATAGAGGTATACAACAACAACAACAACCATACCGAGTAAATCCCACAAATAGCAAAGCTACTTATAGGGTCTGGGGAGGGTGGGATGTAGACAGACCTTGCCTCTATCCCTAGGGATAGAGAGGCTGCTTCCAGAGAGACCCTCGGCTCCAAAACGAACATCATACCAACACACCAAGTCAAAGAACATAGAAATAAGAAGTCAGCCATACCAAGAAAGTTATCAGAGTGACACAATATAATGTAAATCATGTATAATATCATACAACATTTGGGCATGTACACAGGAATGCAATCACCGGTAAGGTCACTTAAAGAATAAGAAAACCTACATCCCTAAAATACACCTAAGACCTTTCTGCAATATCCCCTAAAAGTCCTTAACCCTAATCTTACGTCTCCACGCAGTCCTATCTTGGACCATGTCCTCAGAAAGATGCAACTCTAGTAAATCATGCCTAATCTGCTCATCCCATGTCAGTTTGGGTCTGCCTCTTCCTCTCCTCCCCTCCACAGTAAGAGTTTTCACTACTCTAACTGGTGCAGTCGTTTGTCTCCGCTTCAAATGTCCAAACCATCTCAATCTCCCCACCTTAATCTTATCTGATATACTAACCACCCCTAATCTTTTCCTATTATAGAAATATATAGGTATGCGTATATTAAATATCTAGTAATAAACCCGACCGAACAAATATATTATCAAATATACCCATTCAAACTACTTAAAATATCATTTTTACCCGTCTAATAAAATATCATTCTTTTTCTCCTTATACTCCAAATTCTTCACATCATAATGCAAATTTCAAGGTAATGGTTTAAATGTCGTAAATTTGAAAATGCGAGTATTTGATATGATGTTTCTATATTTACGTGTAAGAATCGACTTTTTAGTTATTTTGATTTTTTACTTCAGTTTTTAGTGTTAGGGATAAACATATTTTGTTTCTTTTTATTTCTTTCGATGCATCATGAACTTATCATCAATGGGCAACAAAAATTACCGATCTATAGTTTCTTTTTAACTTAATTTGATAAAATGTTACTCCCACTTCACAAATGTCGCTCTTTTGATCGCAAAAATGTCATTTTGGTCATTTTAGCTATTAATTTCATAAATATTTTGAATTTGCCAAAACGCATTCAAACATCCATAAGATCATGAATATATGCATGAAATTGTTCTGATATCGGATATGTTGTATCCTGAACTTACTTGCAGGTAATCCAGATGCATCCGATCGGGTTGTTTTTGGTGTTTACAGTTCCATGGGTCTAAGTGGGCAAACAAGAAAATACGGAACCAAACTGAAACTCGTGTAAATTGTTTGTTAATTGGTGAAACTTTGGCAAAGAGACGGTAATTAACACAATCTCAAATCGGTGTATAAAATGGTAGAAGCAGAAAAGAGTCACACAAGTAGTAACCAAACTGAAACTCGTGTAAATTGTTTGTTAATTGGTGATATGCATATATATGTCGAGGTAGTTAATGATTCGTTACAGTGTCTTTGAATTTATAATTTTCACATATTCGTCCTTTCAAACAGTTGGAGAGGAGAGGGGGGGGGGATATTTGCCCTAAGACTAAAAGTGTGGGTTCATTTGGACTTTTGATTTAAGGTTGTGGGTTGTTTTGGGATGTATGTAGACTTCAATGAGTCTAAGTGGGCAAACAAGAAAATATGGAACGGGTCCGGATGGGGTTTTGAGTATGTTCTTACACTTTATGGTGGTGTGAAGGTTGTGAACGACGGTTTGTCCAATCTTATCGTCTATTATTTGGGACTAAATAGTGGTAAGAGGTTGCAACTTGCAAGTTTGGATTGACACCGCTCTCTGTATTGGTTGATTATAAAACGGGCATACAAATGATGGTTTTTTTCTCTTATTTTTTTGTGTGTGAAGTTCATATGTACAACACTGTAATTTGTACTCATGGAGCTTTGGGACAGGTTCTGAACCCTTGATTCAAAGGGAAATAAAAGACCCTATACTAAATAATATTCATGGCATGATCTATGGTGACGAATGGCAGGCCTGTGATTTATTTTCTGGGCGTGCAATTGGAGGGTTTTACCATATTTTTAAGGGGTGTGTGAAGTTCTTATTACGGGGGCGGCCGCCCCCTAACCATAGCAGTAGGTCCGCCGATGATGGTGACTGTGGCCAATGGGGTCATTGTCTGATAAGTATTTATTTTTTCTTAGACTAGAAATGCAAATACTATTGATGGCGGTAGCCACTGGTAAAAAACCACAATTTAAAATCGAGTCGTTGATACAATCGGACCAGGAACGGAACTTCACAGATCAGCTAACTCAGGGCAGGGTTGGGTCAATTATACTCGGAATGCCGCGAATGACCTCTTAAACATGTGAGAATGCCATGCGCACAACCATGCACTCCCCTACGTTCTTATCATACAGCAACATTCATGCATCAGTTCACATTTTCAAGGTTCTAGTTTTTCCTTTTCCTTGTAAATTATTTTATTTGTATGTAATCTTATTGTGTTTTGTATCAGTTTTTTTGTCACTTCCCTAAATGTTTGCAACGTGGGGTTGCCTCCTAATTTCCTCTATGTAAACCGATGGAATGAATGAAAAAAGGGAGTGAGTTTTTGGATATTTTTGTGTCAATTTTCTCATGAGTTAATTGAATCCTTTGCTAATTCAGTTTTTCGCCCAATTGAATGATGATTATAGCAACCGAAATCAATTGTTGTGTAACTGTATCTTGAATTGATTTTGGAATCGCCCTATATGAAGAGTGGTGAAGTTGTATCTCGAGTGACTTGTAGCCTATCCTTTCGTTTTAAATCCTAAATATCCTAGTCGTTTGATATTCTAATTTATATCGACGATGTAAATCATATTTTTTCTATCCAAAAGGGTCCGTTTTCACCCACATCAAATTGAACTTTTTTGAATTGGTGCATCCTGACCCAACCCAGTATGACCGATTACCCAATTCAAACTATTTTGCTAGGTGTAGAATTTAATTTTAATTTTGAGCTTGGTTGAATTAGGTTTCTTGCATGAACCCAAACATGAGATGATAACAATCAGATTTTTGGCTGTCATGTCTAAACCGTTTAATAAGTTTAATAAGTAGTTTATGTTCAAGTTAACATGTCTAATTAAACTTATTGATTTGCCATCTCGCTTATCAAAACGGGTCGAACCGCCAACCCACATATTATAATCAACCAACCTGCTTATGAGTCGTTTTAACATGTTTATGATTTGATTACAACATGCTTGGCTTGTTTAAGATAGCAACCAACCAACCATACCCAGTAAATCCCATAAATAGCAAAGCTACTTATAGGGTCTGAGTAGGGTGGTATGTAGACAGACCGTGCCTCTATCCCTAGGGATAGAGAGACTGCTTCCAGTGAGACCCTTAGCTCCAAAACGAACAGCATACCAACACACCAAGTCAAATAATATAGAAATAAGATGTCACACATACAAAGAAAGTGATGAGAGTGACACAATATAATGTAAATAATGTATAATAGCATACAACATCATTTGGGCATAAACACAAGAAGGCAATCACCAGAAAAGTCACGTAAAGAATAAGGTAGTGTTTGGTATGCAGGAATAAGAGGTGTAATGGAATGAATGGTTACGAGGGAATGAAAAAAAAGGGTGTTTGGTTGCTCAATGGAATGGAATCACCCATTCCAAAAGGCATTCCATTCCCTCAAAATCATTCATTCCATCCCTCCTGTTTTTTTCCATTCCATCCCCTCTTGCACCATTCATCAACAACACCACAACCCACCACCTTCGCCACGACCCAACACCACCACCACGACCCACCACCACCACCACGACCCACCACCACCACCACTCACCACCGACGCCATCGCCGCCACCACCTCACCCCGACAGCCACTGTCGCCGCCGCCACCCACTCCCCACCGTTTTCACCCACAGCTGTGACCAACCGCCAATGCCACTCGCCGCCGCCACCCACCACCATTGTCGACGCCACCACCAACCGCCACCTCTCCTGCCACCCACCACCAACGGCCACCTTGCCGCCACCAGCACTCATCGTCACCGCCGCACCGCCACTCACCGCCACCACCACCAACCATCGCCGTCGCCGACACCACCACCACCACCTATAACCACCCACAATCACTACCACCGACCACCACTGCAACTCACTGCTGATTTTATTACTCCGTTCTTCTTGCCTACCGAACAATACACAATAATAATTCATTCCATTCACACATGGTGACTAAACAAGACATGGAATGGTAATGATCTATTGCATTCCCTCGTCCATTTCATTCCTTCTTCCATTCCATTACCCCATACCAAAAATACCCTAAGAAAAATCTACGTCCCTAAAATACACCTAAGACCTTACTGCAATTGTAACAACCCGCACTTTCGTGTGTTGTTACTACTCGTTATACTCGTTACGCCTAACACCAGAGATTCGGATCATAATGTACCTATATCGCATACATCGCTATATCGCAATATTTTTGCCTACTATCGCATATTTTATCACTATCACGTCACATTAGCACTTGCTGACAACCACGGAGATGTCGAGTGAGGACCTATTCTACCCTCCTTGACAGCCGTGATGTGTCGCAGTGCAACTCAGTACTCAAAACACACAATAACATTCACGATGACATCGAGAAAGGACCTATTCTACCCTCCCCGATGACCGTGAAGCGTCGTAAGCAATCGCATATTCGAAACGAAACCCGGATAGTTGTATCGCAACTTTAAAATGCGGATACGTAAATACGGCCCCAAGTGATTAAATAGATATATAACAATGATAATAATAATTAAATATAGGAAACGCGTACCCAAAACTATCGCAACGCTCGAAATAGCAAAGTTCTCCGCAACAAAGAGCCAACCGGAATGGCCATCCGAACGGACAACATGCCATCCGACCGGACAACATGCCATCCGACCGGACAACATGTCATCCGACCGGATAACATGCCATCCGACCGGACAACATGCCATCCGACCGGACAACATCTCATCCGACCGGATAACATGCCACCCGACCGGACAACATGCCATCCGACCGGATAACATGTCACCAGACCGGATAGCATGCCAACCTAACAGACAACATACCATCCGACCGGATAACATACCATCTGACCGGACAACATCTTATCCGACCGGATGTCTGTCATCCGACCCAAAACCACTGTTATCCGGCCGGTTACCAGCATCCGACCCAAGGAACTGTTGTCCGACCGGATGAGCACCATCCGACTGGATATCAGTCATTACGACAAGGTTTCCGTTTAGCACACCATCGCTTACGCTACCGTTCCATGTTTATGATAACTCAGGCGCACTCTAAATCAATCCTAACAAATTGTGTCCTCGCTAAATACGCACTGTGAGTATACTCGAACCCCTTTTAGTCGCATTTTGGGTGTAACATACGTTCCTAAAAAATCGAACTTATCAAACGAATTACTCAATCAAACTATTTATCACTTGCGAATGACTGTTATACATATTTATACGTGATGCTAGTTACGTACGCGCTAGGACTCATATTCGCGAGGTCCCGCCTTAACTAGTATAGTACTATAGCACCCGACGGGGTCTAGTTAGGATGAATAGCAATCGCGGTCGAAGCTCGAGTGACTTAGTTGTAGTATATGTCTTTATGCATGTATGTTGATGTATCCCGTTTATGTATTTGGTAATTCGCAGCACTTTTTACTACTTTTACGTTACTCTATCAAAACTTGTATACTCGCCAATACTTTTTGTATTGACGTTGTTTTAACGTATGTTGCAGGTTATATTGCTATCTCCATCAAATCAAGCTAGGAAGTCTAGAAACTCGCCTAAAATCTAGGTTGTCGGATTTGTATTGTTCGAGAGGACAAGAAATCTGTGATAACTTACGTGATTGTATTATTGTTAGTATGGGATAACAAATGTAATAAATATTATCGCAATATAGTTGTTATGGATTCTCTTGAGCAATCTGATTCGCCTAGTGCCGCTCCCCGATGATTCCGCCATCGGTTGGGGTGTGACAGATTGGTATCAGAGCCATAACTATAGGGAATTAGGCAAGACTCGACCTAGTCCGGGTCGACGTCTTAGAAATTGACCTAGTCTATAGTCTAAGTACTAGCAGGCCGACTCGTACAAGCCCAGTAGGGTTTGTATTGGGCCTACTCGATACTCTTGATTGAAATTACTAAAACTACAACTTTGTGTGAACATCGCGTACTACAGCTTCACACGAAGAAGCCTTTCCTAAGGCTGACACAATGCACATTTTTTGAAAATACTCGCATATCATAACCGAGTGATCCAGTCGAGACCAGGTGTGAAAGCCAAGAACTCTCGATAGGATTTCTCACTCAGCGCATTTTCTAGCACGAGAACCTTTCATCGAGTTAGGAGTGACATCCACATCTCGACGAAAGTCTCCATTTCGAACTCTAGTGGAACTCACGAATTTATTCGAAGAGCATAACCACAATTAGGAACGAAGTTGTTAAGTTAGAGGTGAAACTCGTACCTTAATAAACCGTTCCACTCTTTAAAATGGTTTTCAAAAAGCTCCCACCAAGGACTCGACCATGACAATGACTCAAGCCACACGATGACTAGGAAGACAAATGCCATGAGCTGCATCCCAATGGAAGCATGAAGTCTTCTAGGTCAACGCGCGTGCATGAACTTGTTGAATATAATTGAGTTACCTTGGGTAGCTAACGCCTAAACACCCGAGGCACTCCAATTATTTTACTAAGAGTACAACTCGCCGGTTTTACGTACGATGAACTTGGTTACGCTTTATGTGTTTATTTCACAATCTAGCAATTTTCGCTCCCTGTTTTACAAAATGCAAAACTCGCACAACCATCGCAATCTAAAACGAAGACCGAAAGTTCGCAACAAAACTAATGCCAAATTACTCGCTTACGCTCTCGCTCACTACCTCTCATCGTGTCCTCGCGTATTCTACATCGATATGTATATTAGTGTAAACTACAACTATCTATATCTAAATACAAACAAATCATTGTGTGAGAACCTAGGAATGTCGTGTCCCTTATGTGGCTCCTATGTGAAATCTATTTGTATTGCACGATACAAGTTTTGATCGCGCTCAATCGCATCGCAAACTCAAAAATCATTATGATCGAATCTCATTCCAAATCACTCTCTGTCTAGATGCCTTCCAACGACTCTACCTCGAGACGAACAGCTAGGAGAAGAGCCAAACGAAGCGCCGATAAGAGGATTGCCTCACTTGTGACCAAGGAAGTGGTCAAGCTCATTCCTCGAATTACCGCTCAAGTGCACTCTCTCAGCAACTCTCGAGCCTCGGAAGACTCTAGGACGGAAGTGCCGCAATCTGTTTTCTCTACAAACACTTCAAAGCCTGTCACCCGATGGAATTCACGGGTGAAGGAGGTGTGACTCAACTACTCCAGTGGTTCGATTCTATCGAAGTTACCCTTCGTCAAAGTGGGTGTCCCGATAATTTCCGTACCACTTGCGCTACCGGAGTATTTCAATCACGAGCACTCGACTGGTGGACCGCCGAACGTAACAAACGTGGGATCTTAGTAGCTTATGCTCTCTCTTGGGATGAGCTGAAAGAGCTCATGAAGAAAGAATAATGCCCTCCCCACGAAGTTCAAAAGCTAGAAAGTGAATTTTGGGAAATCAAGCAAGACGAAAGTGACAATGCTGGCTACATCGCAAGGTTCAAGCAGCTTAGCGTAATCTGCCCAAGTCAAGTCAACACCTCAGAAAAAGCCATTCCTAAGTACATACGCGGCTTGCCTGAGTGTGTGGGTGATTTTGTCGAAGCTGCACGACCTGCTACCATCGAAGAGACCTACTGTTTAGCCGCCGAGATCAATGACAAATGAGTCTTGGACGGATCCTTCTCCAAGAATCCTATCAAACAAGCTCATCAAGCAATCATCATCGATTCATCCGGTGATTCTTCCAATGATTCCACCGATGATTCTTCTAAAGATTCCACCGACGATGCCTCCAGCAAATCATCAGACAAATCCGCCGACAGCACCGCATCACCTCAGGAAGCTCAGCCTAGCCGCAAAAGAAAGACCATGAGCCCAGACTCTTCAACAACTGGAATGGCACAACCAGAACCTCTCCGAGCAGTTCCAGTTCAATCGAAACGCGCCTACAACGGAACTCATCCCCTGTGTTTCACGTGTACGTATCATCACCCGCCAGAAGCTGACTGTCGCTACTGCGCAAATTGCCACTGGTATGGTCATTTTACCCAGAACTGCCGCACAGGACCGCAACCTTGAGAAACTTCAGCAACAACCGTAGACTCTGCAGAAGTCCCCCACAGCAACGTTACTTTTCTTCTAATGTTGTTGCAATAATACGACTTATCGCCATCAATCTTTTCTATGTGTGGAACTTATTATATCTATCGTCGCATGTGGATTCTATCCCTAGCACTATGTACTATATAATGTATTTTACCCCTATTATGCGTTCGTGAGATTAGGTACGATAAACGTGCAAGAATCAAACTAATCACGAGTGCACACGGGATTATTTTAGTTAGTGCACGGAGATCGTAGTGAGTTTCAATGATGCCCTTACGTTCAGGGCATGGTTAAGCGTGGTGCGTCTTGACCATGTCTGACGAAGTATGACACCTATTCACGAACATAGGCGCATGGTTGAAACATGACGGTGTTTCGCTGTGCTAACCAAAGTTTTGTGAAGAAAGTGCCATGTGGAGTTGGAACGTAGACCTACTATATTATTGTGGTAATTTTCGACACACTAGACTACAACGCAAGGCGTAACAATCTCAACCGCAACTCGAAGCGTGTAATCGCTAGACTTTTCGTAAGTCAACACGCTCGTAATCGCATTATCGCTAGAATCTATCTCGCAAATCGCAATCGTATTATGTGTCTCGCGCTATCACTTATTGTGTAGTTCGAAATCGCAATCGCATATCGTGTGTATCACGCAATCTCTACCGCTGGTTATCACTTGTCGTGTGAATCGCTATGATCTCGTTTAATCGCTTACGCGTGTGTGTCACTTGTTATGAATCGCTTATTGCGCGTGTATCGCTCTATCGCTTACCGCTACTGTGTATCGTATACTGAGAATCCCGTATCGAGAATCGCTTGACGAGTATCGCACATCACTCTTCGCCTTTCGCCACAACGCTTCTCGTACCTATATCATCGCTTCAATATTTCCATCGCTTATCGCCATCACTGTTTGTGTTATTTGTGTTATCTGTGTTTACTGCGTTATGTTAGCACTCACGACCTTGCTTCACGAGACAAAACTAATAGGGCCTAAGACATGGTGGTGTTTTAGCCGTATCAGCAGACTTCCATGGAAAAAGGCCATGGGGCTAATGTTAGTTTAAAATTTTGGTGTTATTAAATCTAATCGAATCGTATGCCGCCATCGCTTGCAACGCATCAACTGCCTCTTCTCACTCGACATTTGTCGTTATCACGTGACGCTATCGCTCGTCGCTTTACGCTTGTCGCTTATCGCTTTTCACTTATCATCACCATTTTTTGTTTATCGTGTTATGTTGTGATATTAATCGATTTTTACCTCACTTGTATCGCTGAACTGAGTTCGAAAATGACTTCATCGCTCAGTTCGCCCTTTCAAGACTTAATCCAACCCTTCGGTTGGATCGAGTCATCGCAATTCTGTCTGTGCTGCGTCGACACGGATGACACTGCCTCACGAGACGGAAGCCATATGAATAAAACATGGTGGATACGCCGCTGGTACTTCCTATATATAAGTGATTTACCCATATTGTAGAAATTTCGTGGGAAAGTGCCATGCGGGGCCGACCTTAAATCCAAATTTTTGGGTATAATTAAAAAGGGCTTTGTTTACGCAAATTCTTAAAACTGACCTTTTCTTACAAAAAACTTTTCTAAGAACTAATCAAAACCTTTGTACAAAACGAGATTTTCTTGAGACATTGGTGTGACAATCGACTCACGTTACTGCCGCGCGACGAGAAAATTTCATAAAACAAGTTTTAATCACTTTAAAAATATTTTTATAACCTCACAAATCCTTCTCATAACACTGGTGTGAGCATCGATCCAGTTAACAATACACCGTGGGAAGATTCTTTTTTTCATAAACAAGTTTTTCCTGATTAATCGATTTTCGAAAATTTAAAATGCTTTGAATCGCCTTCTTGTGTGTGTTATCGCCCTTAATCATGCGGATCGCTGCAACTCGTCGCTCTCGTTTAGTCTTCGCAATGCCCCCGCATGTGTATACTCAATCGATCGCTCGCTGACTCGTCGTTTTTTTTAATCGCTACTTTCATTGGCATCAACTCTCGCAACCCTTCTTGTGGATTAATTTTGGGACGAAATTTCCTAAATCAGGGGAGACTGTAACAACCCGCACTTTCGTGCGTTGTTACTACTCGTTATACTCGTTACGCCTAACACCAGAGATTCGGATCATAATGTACCTATATCGCATGCATCGCTATATCGCAATATTTTCGCCTACTATCGCATATTTTATCACTATCACGTCACATTAGCACTTGCTGACAACCACGGAGATGTCGAGTGAGGACCTATTCTACCCTCCTTGACAGCCGTGATGTGTCGCAGTGCCACTCAGTACTCGAAACACACAATAACATTCACGATGACATCGAGAAAGGACCTCTTCTACCCTCCCCGATGACCGTGAAGCGTCGTAAGCAATCACATATTCGAAACGAAACCCGGATAGTTGTATCGCAACTTTAAAATGCGGATACATAAATACGGCCCCAAGTGATTAAATAGATATATAACAATGATAATAATAATTAAATATAGGAAACGCGTACCCAAAACTATCGCAACGCTCGAAATAGCAAAGTTCTCCGCACCAAAGAGCCAACCGGAATGGCCATCCGAACGGATTGCCATCCGAACGGATGGGCCATCCGAAAGGATGACCATCCGACCCTGCACACCCAACCTCCTCTCCTCCTCCTTGCCTATAAATACCCCTCAGTCACATCAAGAACACTTGATGTGACTGCTGCTGTTCAACCAGGAGCTCTTGGACCCCTTTTCTCTCGATTCCTCGCGATTCCGGTAAGATTTCAACCTAAATTTTGTACTTCTCTGATCTACACTCGATTCTACACCTTTCTATCTTTTAAAACTCAACTTTTAACCGTGAAATCTACTAACTTGAGGTGTTCTAAGATGATGTCACCAGGAGTTCATATGAACTTCAAGGTGTGACCTCATTTCACCATGAACAACTCAGATCTGGGTGATTTCCACATGTTTTCATAACATTCTCACCTAAAAAATCTATGTATCTAATCAACGTATTGTGCGATTTCGGGTTAAACATGAGAAACCGTTAAGAACGGCCAGATCTGATGGAACGGGGTGGTTCCCGGCTGTTAGAACGAGTCGGAACTGATGAAATTCCATTTGTTTAAACACGATATCACACCATCTCAGTAAAACCACAAGTATTCCTTCCAAAAACCATCAAGAACAGTTGATCGGGACGTTGGAACGAACTGTTGTCCACCAGCCGGACAGGCCATCCGACCGGACAACATGTCATCCGACCGGATAACATGCCATCCGACCGGACAACATGCCATCCGACCGGACAACATGTCATCCGACCGGATAACATGCCATCCGACTGGACAACATGCCATCCGACCGGACAACATCTCATCCGACCGGATAACATGCCACCCGACTGGACAACATGCCATCCGACCGGATAACATGCCACCCTACCGGATAGCATGCCAACCTAACAGACAACATACCATCTGACCGGATAACATACCATCCGACCGAACAACATCTAATCCGACCGGATGTCTGTCATCCGACCCAAAACCACTGTTATCCGACCGGTTACCAGCATCCGACCCAAGGAACTGTTGTTCGACCGGATGAGCACCATCCGACTGGATATCAGTCATTACGACAAGGTTTCCGTTTAGCACACCATCTCTTACGCTACCGTTCCATGTTTATGATAACTCAGGCGCACTCTAAATCAATCCAATCAAATTGTGTCCTCGCTAAATACGCACTGTGAGTATACTCGAACCCCTTTTAATCGCATTTTGGGTGTAACATACGTTCCTAATAAATCGAACTTATCAAACGAATTACTCAATCAAACTATTTATCACTTGCGAATGACCGTTATACATATTTATACGTGATGCTAGTTACGTACGCGCTAGGACTCATATTCGCGAGGTCCCGCCTTAACTAGTATAGTAATATAGCACCCGACGGGGTCTAGTTAGGATGAATAGCAATCTCGGTCGAAGCTCGAGTGACTTAGCTGTAGTATCTGTCTTTATGCATGTATGTTGAGGTATCCCGTTTATGTATTTGGTAATTCGCAGCACTTTTTACTACTTTTACGTTACTCTATCAAAACTTGTATACTCGCCAATACTTTTTGTATTGATGTTGTTTTAACGTATGTTGCAGATTATATCGCTATCTCCATCAAATCAAGCTAGGAAGTCTAGAAACTCGCCTAAAATCTAGGTTGTCGGATTTGTATTGTTCGAGAGGACAAGAAATGTGTGATAACTTACGTGATTGTATTATTGTTAGTATGGGATAACAAATGTAATAAATATTATCGCAATATAGTTGTTATGGATTCTCTTGAGCAATCTGATTCTCCTAGTGTCGCGCCCCGATGATTCCGCCATCGATTGGGGTGTGACAGATTGGTATCAGAGCCATAACTATAGGGAATTAGGCAAGACTCGACCTAGTCCGGGTCGACGTCTTAGAAATTGACCTAGTCTATAGTCTAAGTACTAGCAGGCCGACTCGTACAAGCCCAGTAGGGTTTGTATTGGGCCTACTCGATACTCTCGATTGAAATTACTAAAAACTACAACTTTGTGTGAACACCGCGTACTACAACTTCACACGAAGAAGCCTTTCCTAAGGCTGAAAAACTACTTATCCTTTCCTAAGGCTGACACAATGCACATATTTTCAAAAATACTCGCATATCATATCCGAGTGATCCAGTCGAGACCAGGTGTGAAAGCTAAGAACTCTCAATAGGATTGCTCACTCAGCGCATTTTCTAGCACGAGAACCTTTCATCGAGTTAGGAGTGACATCCACATCTCGACGAAAGTCTCCATTTCGAACTCTAGTGGAACTCACGAATTTATTCGAAGAGCATAACCACAATTAGGAACGAAGTTGTTAAGTTAGAGGTGAAACTCGTACCTTAATAAACCGTTCCACTCTTTAAAATGTTTTCAAAAATCTCCCACCAAGGACTCGACCATGACAATGACTCAGGCCACGCGATGACTAGGAAGACAAATGCCATGAGCTGCATCCCAGTGGAAGCATGAAGTCTTCTAGGTCAACGCGCGTGCACGAACTTGTTGAATATAATTGAGTTACCTTCGGTAGTCAACGCCTAAACACCCGAGGCACTCCAATTATTTTACTAAGACTACAACTTGCCGGTTTTACGTACGATAAACTTGGTTACGCTTTATGTAGTTTATTTCACAATCTACCAATTTTCGCTCCCTGTTTTACAAAACGCACAACTCGCACAACCATCGCAATCTAAAACGAAGACCGAAAGTTCGCAACAAAACTAATGCCAAATTACTCGCTTACGCTCTCGCTCACTACCTCTCATTGCGTCCTCGCGTATTCTACATCGATATGTATATTAGTGTAAACTACAACTATCTATATCTAAATACAAATAAATCATTGTGTGAGAACCTAGGAATGTCGTGTCTCTTATGTGGCTCCTATGTGAAATATATTTGTATTGCACGATACAAGTTTTGATCGCGCTCAATCGCATCGCAAACTCAAAAATCATTATGATCGAATCTCATTCCAAATCACTCTCTGTCTAGATGCCTTCCAACGACTCTACCTCGAGACGAACAGCTAGGAGAAGAGCCAAACGAAGCGCCGATAAGAGGATTGCCTCACTTGTGACCAAGGAAGTGGTCAAGCTCATTCCTCGAATTGCCGCTCAAGTGCACTCTCTCAGCAACTCTCGAGCCTCGGAAGACTCCAGGACGGAAGTGCCGCAATCTGCTTTTCTCTACAAACACTTCAAAGCCTGTGACCCGATGGAATTCACGGGTGAAGGAGGTGTGACTCAACTACTCCAGTGGTTCGATTCTATCGAAGTTACCCTTCGTCAAAGTGGGTGTCCCGATAATTTCCGTACCACTTGCGCTATCGGAGTATTTCAATCACGAGCACTCGACTGGTGGACCGCCGAACGTAACAAACGTGGGATCTCAGCAGCTTACGCTCTCTCTTGGGATGAGCTGAAAGAGCTCATGAAGAAAGAATAATGCCCTCCCCACGAAGTTCAAAAGCTAGAATGTGAATTTTGGGAAATCAAGCAAGACGGAAGTGACAATGCTGGCTACACCGCAAGGTTCAAGCAACTTAGCGTAATCTGCCCAAGTCAAGTCAACACCTCAGAAAATTCCTAAGTACATTCGCGACTTGCCTGAGTTTCTGGGTGATTTTGTCGAAGCTACACGACTTGCTACCATCGAAGAGACCTACCGTTTAGCCGCCGAGATCAACGACAAACGAGTCTTGGACGGATCCTTCTCCAAAAATCCTGTCAAACAAGCTCATCAAGCAATCATCATCGATTCATCCGGTGATTCTTCCAATGATTCTACCAATGATTCTTCTAAAGATTCCACTGACAATGCCTCCAGCAAATCATCAGACAAATCCGCCGACAGCACCGCATCACCTCAGGAAGCTCAGCCCAGCCGCAAAAGAAAGACCATGAGCCCAGATTCTTCAACAACTGGAATGGCACAACCAGAACCTCTCCGAGCAGTTCCAGTTCAATCGAAACGCGCCTACAATGGAACTCATCCCCTGTGTTTCACGTGTACGTATCATCACCCGCCAGAAGCTGACTGTCGCTACTACGCAAATTGCCACCGGTATAGTCATTTTACCCAGAACTGCCGCACAGGACCGCAACCTTGAGAAACTTCAGCAACAACCGCAGACTTTACAGAAGTCCCCCACAACAACGTTACTTTGCTTCTAATGTTGTTGTAATAATACGACTTATCGCCATCAATATTTTCAATGTGTGGAACTTATTATATCTATCATCGCATGTGGATTCTATCCCTAGCACTATGTACTATATAATGTATTTTACCCCTATCATGCGTTCGTGAGATAAGGTACGATAAACGTGCAAGAATCAAACTAATCACGGGTGCACACGGGATTATTTTGGTTAGTGCACAGAGATCGTGGTGAGTTTCAATGATGCCTTTACGTTCAGGGCATGGTTAAGCGTGGTGCGTCTTGACCATGTCTGACGAAGTATGACACCAGTTCACGGAACAGAGGCGCATGGTTGAAATATGACGGTGTTTCGCTGTGCTAACCAAAGTTTTGTGAAGAAAGTGCCATGTGGAGTTGGAACGTAGACCTACTATATTATTGTGGTAATTTTCGACACACTAGACTACAACGCAAGGCGTAACAATCTCAACCGCAACTCGAAGCGTGTAATCGCTAGACATTTCGCAAGTCAACACGCTCGTAATCGCATTGTCGCTAGAATCTATCTCGCAAATCGCAATCGTATTATGTGTCTCGCGCTATCACTTATTATGTAGTTCGAAATCGAAATCGCAATCGCATATCGTGTGTATCACGCAATCTCTACCGCTGGTTATCACTTGTCGTGTGAATCGCTATGATCTCGTTTAATCGCTTACGCGTGTGTGTCACTTGTTATGGATCGCTTATTGCGCGTCTATTGCTCTATCGCTTACCGCTACTGTGTATCTGTAACACCCCGAAAACGGGTTTGGTAATCAAACCCCGTTAATACTAAAAGACGGGTAAAATACCGTTAGCGGTAAAAGTAACCCGGTAAATATTAGGATTTAAATAATTAAACCTAATATTAAATAAAAGTTATACAAAGGCTTATGGATAAATAAAGTGTATAAAAAAAGGGCCCGAGTTGACGGGACCTAAAATAAACTTAGTCATAAATATTTCCGAATCCGCTAAGCTAACTAGAAATGTTTGACCCGGTTAATAAGAGGGAATATGGATTGGAAATAAGTAGGTTGTAACCTACTTAATAATTAACGAAACATGAGGGACCAAAGTTAGATATATGGAAAAGTTTAGTTATTAAAACAAAATAAAAACACACCACACATAGTGTGTGCGTGTGTGAGATCGACCAGGAGGTGAGCTCCAAAAGCTCAAACCCTAAACTCAACAAATTCTTCAAATTGGATGATCAATTGAAGGCCTAACTCGGATTTGAATACATAGAAATGATCACCAAGTCAAGGGGATCGTAAGGTATGTTGAATTTCTAACATTCATGAAGTTGTGAAAATTATTTAACTTTGCATGATGCTATCTATGCATGAATCGTAGAGGCTATGATCGAATTAACGGAGTGTGATTGCTTAGGAACAAACCCTAAGTAGAAATTTGAAGTAAAATTTCTATGATTTGAGTAATTTGATGATTTACCACTTTTAGACAAGTGGGTTTTGATTATGAAGTGAAGGTGATGATAAGTTAGTGCTAGAAATCACCATAAATGATAGTTGAAGTAAGAAACTTGAACAATTTGCAAGTTGAGTATTTGATCATTCATGATAAAGGTTGAATTTTGATGTTAACCTTGGTCAAAATGACTAGTTATGAACTAGTTAGTAAATGTGTGAAATTATGCCCATTAGGTGTTTCTTAAAATGCCTAAATGAAAGCTAAAATATTGAAATTTCGAGTGAAACGCACATTCGAATAATATGGCAAATTATGCGGAATATAAAACGATAAGAGTTCTAAATATCATGATAATTTAGACTAAATTGTGTAAACCATGTGATTGAAAGTAGTTAACTTTGATAAGTTAAATTAACTAATGATGAAGTCGAATAGTAGTTTCGACATAGAATCCGTAAGATGAAATAGTCATAATAATGATGACTAATCTAACCGTCTTACGAATCATGATGATACTTTGACTCTTGACAAGCTAGATGGAGGCTTGGGCAAGGAGCGGGTCAAACGGACCGTGTACGCGAAGAAGAGCATAACCGGATGCAAGGTAAGCGATGCTTACATCCTTTTTGTAGAATATGCATTATTTTGTAAACTACAAATGCGATTAGTGTAAAATCCGAAATAAGGGTTCCGACGCTATTAACATGAGTCGGAACAAACATAAATGATAAAAACCATGGGTCATGGTGAAAAGAGGCGAAAAGGTAATTGAGTCATGTAATGACTAATAATTAATGAGTTTTCGTTAAGATCACTTTAAAATGCAACTAATAACGAGAAAATGAGTAAAAATATAAATTTAGTCAAGTATCGACTAAAGTAAATTGTAGTTAAAAAGGGCACCCATAGTGTAAGCCGAATGGGTAAAAATATAAGAAAAGAGTTTAAGAGAAAAAGGGGTCTAGTGGCAAAAATCCGAAATGGCTCGAGTGAGCAAATTGGTAATTAATAACCATATTTTGCTACTTATGAAAATGCTTGGTCATATAGGCCAAACGGGTCAAATGGTGAGATAACACCATTTGACAATATCGACTAATGTGGTTGTCAAGTCTTGTGTTAACAGGAGCGGTTAGCGATTCGGACAATTGCGTCGCCATAGAATATGTGATAATAAAAGCGAGGTATAAATCGGGTCTATTTGTTGACCCGAGCCAGGTACACATCAATGAGATTATAGTTTAAATGTGCGATTTTGATCATTTTTGTAGTGAAAGTCCTTCGTCGTAAATGAGGAACTAATGTTGATAAATATACCCTTGATGGGTAAATCAGGCAAACGACCCTTATGGGTGGTTCGGGAATCACGTATTATAATCATGTAATCGTTAGATAAGCATCAAGGTTATAAGCATAAACCTTTGTGGGTCAAATGCCTAAGAATAGATCTTTTCGTAAAATGACAAACCGAGATGTAAAACGCGACATAAATTGTTTACTACATCAAATCCACCACAAATATAATTGTGGTGGAAGACCATTTGAAAACTAATGTGAAAATTATGGTGCTAAAAATGAATGAGCGAGATTTATGCATAAAAGGACATAAATTCCCTTAACGGGTCAAAATAAGATTATAAGTAAAAACGGGTCAATAATGCGTAGAAATCCGTAATTGGAACCTAATATGATAGGTAATATTGGAATTAAAGGGTTCATGAGAAATGGGGGTCAAACAAATATGTTTGTTTGATAAAATGCATAAACGGGTTAAAATTCGGTAAAAAGGAAACGAGTCGAAGGCTTAGAAGTCTCAAAATTTGTTATGTTGGATGTTGGATTTTAACTCCATATGATGGAGAATTAAATTACGGACGCGTAGGAAAAAGAATCGCGTAAAACGGATCAATAACGAAGAAGTTATGGTCGTTTCCGTAAAAACTAGTATTGCTGAAAAATGCAGGACCCAGCTCCAGAGCTGCTGGAAAACTGTCTCCCTCGCGTGGCGCGAGGGAGCAACCTGGTTCCTTCGCGTGGCGCGAAAAGCCCTGTTTTGGCGAAAAAAAATTATTTTAATCAGTTTCACTTCCCGGACTCGTTTAAATACGTTCTAAGTTACGTATGACTAATCCAACTCATGTTTTATGAGTTTCAGGGATAATTTTAGCACCGGCGGACGATCAAGCACAACGAAGAACCGAACACGATCAAGAAATAAGTTTCCGCACTATGTATCGTTGTTATGTTAAATGACGAACTCACACATGATATGTTGTATAGTTTTAATTCTGTAAAAAGTTTAATGAACCCCTATTTTCAATATATTTGAAATCATAACTACCCGTTTATTTTCGTAATTTATACGAAAACCGTTAAATAATAATAAGGGTGTTACAAGTTGGTAATCAGAGCTCATGGTTAAAGAATAAAGTGTGTTCGGTTCGAGGCTTGATCGCAAATCCGGTAAGTACATGTATATCAATGGTTTAGTATGATTAAAGTGTTGAGAACAACACAATTGGTTATCGTGTAATACACGTTACACCAATAAAAATGATATAGAATAGATATAGTCAACGAAATTACACGCGTTGATGCGTATAGTAGAAAAGCCTTGTATTATAATACGGGCATCCTTTAATATCGAAATTACTAACTATTGTATATGTTTTGATTGAAGGACACTCGCATATGAAGATAGCGAGAGTTTAACAAATCATGGATTTGACAGAGGAACGGTCCAAAGTACGACAAATAGAGCACGCTCACCAAGGACCTAAATCGCGCAACGATTGCGAATAAGTTAATGGCAAGGAGAGCCTGTTAGAGCAAGCATTATCAGGTGCACGTTTTAAATTATTGCATAAATAGTAATATGCAACAAATACGTAGAGATTGAAAGTTGCATATGTAGATTGAAAACTTGGAAAAACCTGAATAGAAAACCTATCCGGGATAGTGTTTCTAAGAAAAACAAATAGAGGCATTACTTACATGGGGTGTAATGTGAAAATTATAAAAAGGTCATGTATACCAGGTGCTGATCGCTTACTCTGGCCAAGTAAGTAATGAACACGTGGTACCATGAACTTCTTATGATGGACACATTTATGTTCGATGTAGTAAGGGTGGGGTGAACGGGACTAACTTAAATGGTACCCAAATGAATCAAATAAGTAAGATGTTTGATAGTAAACGTAAACGTAAGTCGGATGACGGAAGCGTATTACGTAAGAAAAACGAGCCCGAGAGAAGGGACAAGGATCAAGTAAAAAGAAAATACAGACCGACCAATGGGAATGCTAAGGCATAGGGATAAAAGTTTGACTGTCACAAGTGATGAAATTCACATGGACAAATCAAACGAATTGAATAAAGAATAAAGGACTTGATTGAATAAAAGCGATGGATCTCGCTAAGACGACCAAATAAATTAAAATAACGTCTAAAACCATATAAGAATGGTTACTTGAAAATGATTACGGTAAAGATACCCGATGAATGGGTAGGATTTGGAAAGAATGCGTAAACCAAGAGACGGGAACGCGAAATAGAAAGTCAAAAGACACAGAATATGAGTCATGACTAAAAGACAATGAGAATTTGCAAACAGAAATGTTAATAACTACGCTCAACTATTTTAAAGTTGAACGGGTCGAATAAAGAATGGAGTTTGATGTTCACAAGTGATGAAATTTCACACGAACAAGTCAAACGAGATAAATAAGGTATAAAAACTTGGTAGTGCAAGTAAGCGCAAACTGAATAATGGAAGCGCGAAACATTAATGAACCTACGTGATGGGTCATAAAGGAATATATATAGGAAAAATGCAAACCAGCGAAACAAAAATGTTAAAAACACTAATATAAAGAACCCGGGTAATGGGTCGTAAAGAAGTATAGGTAAGAACCGGGTAACGGTAAGTGTAGGACAAACCGACGTGTAAATGACGTTAGAAGTCATAAAGTCAGAAAGATAATTCGAAAGAGAACAAATGTAGCCTTAGACTACGGTCAAGGTCAAATGAAATCCAAAAAGCAAAAGTAAATCGTTCTAGACATAAAAAGGGGTGCCTTGACACCATATATATATATTTACACAGTTGAATAAAGTCTTGAATAAAAGATTATCTACGGGATTATCATAACCTACGGGATTAAACATAGTGTTAAGGTCTACAGGACCAAGAAGACCCTTGGGTCATAAATAGAAGGAAATAAACTGTTGGGTCTCACCCTAAAAAGGTGGAAATGTAAAGAAATAGCATATGAGGCTAAGTGAAAGAACCTACGGATCATACGGGTTAAGAGAGGGAATTAGTTATAATTCCCCGCATTAAATAATAACGGAAAGAAATAGATCCTCGGGAGTAACATTCCTAGAAATGAGAGAAAGATGTGAGACAAAGAGGAAACGTAAACTAAAAATTCAGTTTTTGGTCAAAAACAACGTTTTAACAAAACATAAGTAGTATGAAGTGATTTAGAAAATCTTATACACACATAAGGCCGGAGATGGCAAAATAGTATACCCGGGTGACGGGATATAAAGTGACGGCGACTAATTAGTCTAGCCGGTAAAACTATTTGAAGTCAAGATATTGTCATGACAAATACAAAGCACTTGTTAATATAAGACAAGCGCGAAATAAACATGTTGACAGACTAAAGCGAAAGAGTGGTCAAGTAACAACTCGGTCAATAAAGATAAAAGATATAAGCTAAAAGTAACGGCCCGCGTGGCCTTACACATGGAAGACGTACGGGTCAATATAAACGAAAACTTTAGATCCAAAAAGAATGTATGAATGCCTTGTAAACGAAGCTAAGTTCGTTTAGTCTAAAATTTAAAAGAACTACGTAAATAAGGTTTCGGGGACGAAACCTCTTTAAGGGGGGTAGACTTGTAACACCCCGAAAACGGGTTTGGTAATCAAACCCCGTTAATACTAAAAGACGGGTAAAATACCGTTAGTGGTAAAAGTAACCCGGTAAATATTAGGATTTAAATAATTAAACCTAATATTAAATAAAAGTTATACAAAGGCTTATGGATAAATAAAGTGTATAAAAAAGGGCACGAGTTGACGGGACCTAAAATAAACTTAGTCATAAATATTTCCGAATCCGCTAAGCTAACTAGGAATGTTTGACCCGGTTAATAAGAGGGAATATGGATTGGAAATAAGTAGGTTGTAACCTACTTAATAATTAACGAAACATGAGGGACCAAAGCTAGATATATGGAAAAGTTTAGTTATTAAAACAAAATAAAAACACACCACACATAGTGTGTGCGTGTGTGAGATCGACCAGGAGGTGAGCTCCAAAAGCTCAAACCCTAAACTCAACAAATTCTTCAAATTGGATGATCAATTGAAGGCCTAACTCAGATTTGAATACATAGAAAGGATCACCAAGTCAAGGGGATCGTAAGGTATGTTGAATTTCTAACATTCATGAAGTTGTGAAAATTAGTTAACTTTGCATGATGCGATCTATGCATGAATCGTAGAGGCTATGACCGAATTAATGGAGTGTGATTGCTTAGGAACAAACCCTAAGTAGAAATTTGAAGTAAAATTTCTATGATTTGAGTAATTTGATGATTTACCACTTTTAGACAAGTGGGTTTTGATTATGAAGTGAAGGTGATGATATGTTAGTGCTAGAAATCACCATAAATGATAGTTGAAGTAAGAAACTTGAACAATTTGCAAGTTGAGTATTTGATCATTCATGATAAAGGTTGAATTTTGATGTTAACCTTGGTCAAAATGACTAGTTATGAACTAGTTAGTAAATGTTTGAAATTATGCCCATTAGGTGTTTGTTAAATTGCCTAAATGAAAGCTAAAATATTGAAATTTCGAGTGAAACGCACATTCGAATAATATGGCAAATTATGCGGAATATAAAACGATAAGAGTTCTAAATATCATGATGATTTAGACTAAATTGTGTAAACCATGTGATTGAAAGTAGTTAACTTTGATAAGTTAAATTAACTAATGATGAAGTCGAATAGTAGTTTCGACATAGAATCCGTAAGATGAAATAGTCATAATAATGATGACTAATCTAACCGTCTTACGAATCATGATGATAGTTTGACTCTTGACAAGCTAGATGGAGGCTTGGGCAAGGAGCGGGTCAAACGGATCGTGTACGCGAAGAAGAGCATAACCGAATGCAAGGTAAGCGACGCTTACATCCTTTTTGTAGAATATGCATTATTTTGTAAACTACAAATGCGATTAGTGTAAAATCCGAAATAAGGGTTCCGACGCTATTAACATGAGTCGGAACAAACATAAATGATAAAAACCATGGGTCATGGTGAAAAGAGACGAAAAGGTAATTGAGTCATGTAATGACTAATAATTAATGAGTTTTCGTTAAGATCACTTTAAAATGCAACTAATAACGAGAAAATGAGTAAAAATATAAATTTAGTCAAGTATCGACTAAAGTAAATTGTAGTTAAAAAGGGCACCCATAGCGTAAGCCGAATGGGTAAAAATATAAGAAAAGAGTTTAAGAGAAAAAGGGGTCTAGTGGCAAAAATCCGAAATGGCTCGGATGAGCAAATTGGTAATTAATAACCATGTTTTTCTACTTATGAAAATGCTTGGTCATATAGGCCAAATGGGTCAAATGGTGAGATAACACCATTTGACAATATCGACTAATGTGGTTGTCAAATCTTGTGTTAACAGGAGCGGTTAGCGATTCGGACAATTGCGTCGCCATAGAATATGTGATAATAAAAGCGAGGTATAAATCGGGTCTATTTGTTGACCCGAGCCAGGTACACATCAATGAGATTATAGTTTAAATGTGCGATTTTGATCATTTTTGTAGTGAAAGTCCTTCGTCGTAAATGAGGGACTAATGTTGATAAATATACCCTTGATGGGTAAATCAGGCAAACGACCCTTATGGGTGGTTCGGGAATCACGTATTATAATCATGTAATCCTTAGATAAGCATCAAGGTTATAAGCATAAACCTTTGTGGGTCAAATGCCTAAGAATGGATCTTTTCGTAAAATGACAAACCGAGATGTAAAACGCGACATAAATAGTTTACTACATCAAATCCACCACAAATATAATTGTGGTGGAAGACCATTTGAAAACTAATGTGAAAATTATGGTGCTAAAAATGAATGAGCGAGATTTATGCATAAAAGGACATAAATGCCCTTAACGGGTCAAAATAAGATTATAAGTAAAAACGGGTCAATAATGCGTATAAATCCGTAATTGGAACCTAATATGATAGGTAATATTGGAATTAAAGGGTTCATGAGAAATGGGGGTCAAACAAATATGTTTGTTTGATAAAATGCATAAACGGGTTAAAATTCGGTAAAAAGGCAACGAGTCGAAGGCTTAGAAGTCTCAAAATTTGTTATGTTGGATGTTGGATTTTAACTCCATATGATGGAGAATTAAATTACAGACGCGTAGGAAAAAGAATCGCGTAAAACGGATCAATAACGAAGAAGTTATGGCCGTTTCCGTAAAAACTAGTATTGCTGAAAAATGCAGGACCCAGCTCCAGAGCTTCTGGAAAACTGTCTCCCTCGCGTGGCGCGAGGGAGCAACCTGGTTCCTTCGCGTGGCGCGAAAAGCCCTGTTTTGGCAAAAAAAAATTATTTTAATCAGTTTCACTTCCCGGACTCGTTTAAATACGTTCTAAGTTACGTATGACTAATCCAACTCATGTTTTATGAGTTTCAGGGATAATTTTAGCACCGGCGGACGATCAAGCACAACGAAGAACCGAACACGATCAAGAAATAAGCTTCCGCACTATGTATCGTTGTTATGTTAAATGACGAACTCACACATGATATGTTGTATTGTTTTAATTCTGTAAAAAGTTTAATGAACCCGTATTTTCAATATATTTGAAATCATAACTACCCGTTTATTTTCGTAATTTATACGAAAACTGTTAAATAATAATAAGGGTGTTACAGTATCGCATACTGAGAATCGCGTATCGAGAATCGCTTGACGAGTATCGCACATCACTCGTCGCCTTTCACCACAACGCTTCTCGTACCTATCTCATCGCTTCAATATTTTCATCGCTTATCGCCATCACTGTTTGTGTTATTTGTGTTATCTGTGTTTACTGCGTTATATTAGCACTCACGACCTTGCTTCACGAGACGAAACTAATAGGGCCTAAGACATGGTGGTGTTTTAGCCGTATCAGCAGACTTCCGTGGAAAAAGGCTATGGGGCTAATGTTAGTTTAAAATTTTGGTGTTATTAAATCTAATCGAATCGTATGCCGCCATCGCTTGCAACGCATCGACTGCCGCTTCTCACTCGACATTTGTCGTTATCACGTGACGCTATCGCTCGTCGCTTTACGCTTGTCGCTTATCGCTTTTCACTTATCGTCACCGTTTATCGTTTATTGTGTTATGTTGTGATATTAATCGATTATTACCTCACTTGTATCGCTGAACTGAGTTCGAAAACGACTTCATCGCTCAGTTCGCCCTTTCAAGACTTAATCCAACCCTTCGCGTTTGGATCGAGTCATTGCAATTCTGTCTGTGCTGCGTCGACACGGATGACACTGCCTCACGAGACGAAAGCCATATGAATAAAACATGGTGGATACGCCGCTGGTACTTCCTATATATAAGTGTTTTACCCATATTGTAGAACTTTCGTGGGAAAGTGCCATGCGGGGCCGACCTTAAATCCAAATTTTTGGGTATAATTAAAAAGGGCTTTGTTTACGCAAATTCTTAAAACTTACCTTTTCTTACAAAAAACTTTTCTAAGAACTAATCAAAACCTTGTACAAAACGAGATTTTCTTGAGACATTGGTGTGACAATCGACTCACGTTACTGCCGCGCGACGAGAAAATTTCATAAAACAAGTTTTAATCACTTTAAAAATCTTTTGATGACCTCACAAATCCTTCTCATAACACTGGTGTGAGCATCGATCCAGTTAACAACACACCGTGGGAAGATTCTTTTTTTCATAAACAAGTTTTTCCTGATTAATCGATTTTCGAAAATTTAAAATGCTTTGAATCGCCTTCTTGTGTGTGTTATCGCCCTTAATCATGCGGATCACCGCAATTCGTCGCTCTCGTTTAGTCTTCGCAATGCCCCCGCATGTGTATACTAAATCGATCGCTCGCTGACTCGTCGTTTTTTTTAATCGCTACTTTCATCCGCATCAACTCTCGCAACCCTTCTTGTGGATTAATTTCGGGACGAAATTTCCTAAAGCAGGGGAGACTGTAAAAACCCGCACTTTCGTGCATTGTTACTACTCATTATACTCGTTACGCCTAACACCAGAGATTCGGATCATAATGTACCTATATTGCATACATCGCTATATCGCAATATTTTCGCCTACTATCGCATATTTTATCACTATCACGTCACATTAGCACTTGCTGACAACCACGGAGATGTCGAGTGAGGACCTATTCTACCATCCTTGACAGCCGTGAGGTGTCGCAGTGCAACTCAGTACTTGAAACACACAATAACATTCACGATGACATCGTGAAAGGACCTATTCTACCCTCCCCGATGACCGTGAAGCGTCGTAAGCAATCGCATATTCGAAACGAAACCCGGATAGTTGTATCGCAACTTTAAAATGCGGATACGTAAATACGGCCCCAAGTGATTAAATAGATATATAACAATGATAATAATAATTGAATATAGGAAACACGTACCCAAAACTATCGCAGCGCTCGAAATAGCAAAGTTCTCCGCACCAAAGAGCCAACCGGAATGGCCATCCGAACGGATGGGCCATCCGAACGGATGACCATCCGACCCTGCACACCCAACTTCCTCTCCTCCTCCTTGCCTATAAATACCCCTCAGTCACATCAAGAACACTTGATGTGACTGCTGCTGTTCGACCAGAAGCTCTTGGACCCCTTTTCTCTCGATTCCTCGCGATTCCAGTAAGATTTCAACCTAAATTTTGTACTTCTCTGATCTACACTCGATTCTACACCTTTCTATCTTTTAAAACTCAACTTTTAACTGTGAAATCTACTGACTTGAGGTGTTCTAAGATGATGTCACCAGGAGTTCATATGAACTTCAAGGTGTGACCTCATTTCACCATGAACAACTCAGATCTGGGTGATTTCCACATGTTTTCATAACATTCTCACCTAAAAAATCTATGTTTCTAATCAAAGTACTGTGCGATTTCGGGTTAAACATGAGAAACCGTCAAGAACGGCCAGATCTGATGGAACGGGGTGGTTCCCGGCCGTTAGAACGAGTCGGAACTGATGAAATTCCATTTGTTTAAACATGATATCACACCATCTCAGTAAAACCACAAGTATTCCTTCCAAAAACCATCAAGAACAGTTGATCGGGACGTTGGAACGAACTGTTGTCCACCAGCCGGACAGGCCATCCGACCGGACAACATGTCATCCGACCGGAGAACATGCCATCCGACCGGACAACATGCCATCCGACCGGATAACATGCCATCCGACCGGACAACATCTCATCCGACCGGATAACATGCCACCCGACCGGACAACATGCCATCCGACCGGATAACATGTCACCTGACCGGATAGCATGCCAACCTAACAGACAACATAACATCCGACCGGACAACATCTCATCCGACCGGATGTCTGTCATCCGACCCAAAACCACTGTTATCCGACCGGTTACCAGCATCCGACCCAAGGAACTGTTGTCCGACCGGATGAGCACCATCCGACTGGATATCAGTCATTACGACAAGGTTTCCGTTTAGCACACCATCGCTTACGCTACCGTTCCATGTTTATGATAACTCAGGCGCACTCTAAATCAATCCAATCAAATTGTGTCCTCGCTAAATACGCACTGTGAGTATACTCGAACCCCTTTTAATCGCATTTTGGGTGTAACATACGTTCCTAATAAATCGAACTTATCAAACGAATTACTCAATCAAACTAAGTATCACTTGCGAATGACTGTTATACATATTTTTAGGTGATGCTAGTTACGTACGCGCTAGGACTCATATTCGCGAGGTCCCGCCTTAACTAGTATAGTACTATAGCACCCGACGGGGTCTAGTTAGGATGAATAGCAATCGCGGTCGAAGCTCGAGTGACTTAGCTGTAGTATCTGTCTTTATGCATGTATGTTGAGGTATCCCGTTTATGTATTTGGTAATTCGCAGCACTTTTTACTACTTTTACGTTACTCTATCAAAACTTGTATACTTGCCAATACTTTTTGTATTGACGTTGTTTTAACGTATGTTGCAGGTTATATCGCTATCTCCATCAAATCAAGCTAGGAAGTCTAGAAACTCGCCTAAAATCTAGGTTGTCGGATTTGTATTGTTCGAGAGGACAAGAAATCTGTGATAACTTACGTGATTGTATTATTGTTAGTATGGGATAACAAATGTAATAAATATTATCGCAATATAGTTGTTATGGATTCTCTTGAGCAATCTGATTCACCTAGTGTCGCGCCCCGATGATTCCGCCATCGGTTGGGGTGTGACAGCAATATCCTCTAAAAGTCCTTAACCCTAATTCTACGCCTTCACGAAGTCCTATCTCGGACCATGTTCTCAGAAATATGCAACTATAGTAAATGAGTTAAACAATTTGTCAATGTCCTCTAGAAGTCCTTAACCCTAATCCTACGCCTCTATGAAATCATATCTTGGCGTGTTTAAGATAAATGAGTTAAACAGTTTGTCTACACAATTTTGAATGTGTGGAATAAATATATAGGTCTTGTTCGGGTTACGCAATTTCAAATGATTTCGCAGTATAAACGATGTTTTTAACATCAATTGCTAGATAGTTCTTATTCGGATTAGACTATTAAACTCTCCAACCCAACATCCTAGTTATTTAATGGCCTAGTTGAATGGAGGTTTGAACGTAAACCTGAAAAATATAGAATTTCAAGCTATTTGATGAAAGCTATAAAGCACTCTAATTGACTTATAACTAGGAGTAAGCAAAAACCAAACCATAACTAAAAATCAATTTGTAAACGAAAAATTAACAAAGATTAAACATAATTGATAAAACCGATCGATTATGGTTAAGTGAATCTGTTTACCGATCATTCAGTTATAGTTATGGTTAATATATCTTTGTTAACCGACTTTAATGGAAACCAAACCTTTTATTTTTGTGATATTTTAGCTTTTATACCTCTAGTTCCAACTTTTATACTTTCCTTTCTCCCTTCAAACACTTGAATTTATTCTTACACAACATTCACATTGGAGCCTCTATACTAATACAAATCTATATAATATAGATGAATAAATAGATAAAACAACAAAAACAACACTACATTGAAAGATTTATAATAAAGATTGTTTTAGAGATACTAAAGTACACCTCTATATATAAAGGTTTTCATCCAACTCTCTAAAATGTTATTGTGTGTAGAGGAAAGAGAAAGAAATAATAACATAAGTGTATGTGAGTAACATAGAGATAGAGAGTTGGATGTGAGACATTTTTAAGAAATAAACATAATTTAGAGAAATTTTTTTTTTGATTGAACTATAAAGCTTCTGATGTAAATGCTCTTAGAAAATAGATACTACAAAGAAAAATGGAACAATTGCATATTTCCCCTTAAAAAACTGTTTAATTGGGTATTTACCCAACTTAAAATTAAAATTGCATATATCCCCTTCCTTAACTAATGTAATTGCAAATTTACTCATTTTGATTTATTTTATTAAAAACAAATTATATAATGAATTTTTTACTCTTATTTTTACTAAAACTTAAAAAAAAATTACATATTTATTCATTTTTACTAGTCTTTGTGGATCTTTCACAATTCTTTAAAAAAAATACATATTTATTCATTTTTACTAAAACTTAAACACTGAAATAAACCGCTAAACATTAGTAAAAATGAATAAATATGTGTTTTTTTAAGTTTTAGTAAAAATAAGGGTAAAAAAGTCATTATATAACTTGTTTTTAATGAAATAAATCAAAATGGGTAAATTTGCAATTTTATTAGTTAAGGAAAATAGTTAAGAAATGAGATATATGCAATTTTAATTTTAAGTTGGGTTAATACGCAATTAAGCAGTTTTTTAAAGGAAAATATGCAATTCTTCCCAGAAATATTACTAATATAGTAACATTAGCAATAATACAGGGGTAATTTTGTAAAATAACCAAGTATAAGTTTCCCACCTTATCTCTCCCTCCCAAGTGTCACCGGTGCAGAAATGGCCACCACCACCCTCCTCCCCTCCCTTCTCTCTCCACCCATCAAACATTCCTCCACCGTCTCGCCACCGGCGCACTACCACAACCAAACCATCAGTTCCAATTCAATCAGCAACCACACTTTGAAACTCAACTTGACAAGAAGAGAAACCCTCGGATTGGGTCTGGTTCTAACGGTTACATCTCCTCCTCAACTAGCCAGAGCAGAATCACCCCCCCCCCCCCCGTGTGAGTTCACGGTGGCGGATTCAGGACTTGCATTTTGTGATAAACTTGTTGGATATGGATCTCAGGCTGTGAAAGGTCAGCTCATCAAGGTCAGCAACATTTTACGAATTTATTTATTATTATAATATAATTGGATGATTGAGGTTATTACTGGAAGGAACAGGCCCATTATGTCGGAAAGCTTGAGAGTGGAAAGGTGTTTGATAGCAGCTATAATCGGGGAAAGCCTCTCACGTTTCGAATCGGTGTTGGTGAGGTGATTAAAGGATGGGATCAAGGTATTCTTGGTGGCGATGGTGTTCCTCCTATGCTTGCTGGTATGAAACTCACATTAACCCATTTAACACAAACATAAGCTTTTTTTAACTATGTATCTTTTGTCGTAACGGGTGATGTTTTAAACTATGAAATTAGGAGGAAAACGGACATTAAAGCTTCCTCCACAACTCGGATATGGCATGCGAGGAGCAGGTTGCAGAGGAGGTAATTTCATATTTCAAAATCAACAATCAAATTAATTACCGAATCTAACAATGTTCCTATCATGCATTTGCAGGTTCTTGCCTCATTCCACCCGATTCAGTTCTCTTGTTTGATGTCGAGTTCATTGGAAAAGCATGAATACAAACATACCAACTCCAAACGGCTGTCTCTACTGAAATTGATGCAAAATGTTATTATTATATGAATATATTTTGTTTAAGCAATACAATGTAACAATATTTTGAAATCTCAATCCTACGGGTCCTTTTAAACCGTTGAGCCTGCTTGGCATACTAATCAAAACCCGAATCACAACAGGGATCTATAATATAAACGTTTTCACTCTAAGGGTTCTAAATCGTGCTTTAGGTCTTCATAATAGCCTGCTAAGTGACTTGATGACCGCCTTCAAATTTTTCCGGGTAGCTTCATCTCCCGTGAATCCCAGAATATCAGAGCTTATACTCTGAAAGATGCAAGTGATGATCAAGACATGAGTCGAATCATACTAAAAAAAGGAAGATTAATTGATGAGTCTGTGAACCTCGATATTCTTCAAAGTAAATACAAGGGTGTAAATGGATTTCTGAATCAACTCAGTGTTCTCTGGAGTCATAATAGATGCATGTGCCTTTCTGCAATATCAGTAACATATTCTGTAAACATGATGGTTGAAAATGTAGAGTGCAAAATCCATAGGATACATACCTCAAATCCTCTGATGCTTGAGTCAGACTTTTGGTCAAACTTTCGACTTCCTACAGTAACCCGCTGTCTCGAACCTCTGCCAGCATAGGTTGAACATCCTCCGCCATGGCCTGGATCTGAGAAAGTAGTCAAGATGAAAAGGCATTAGAGCTCGTCGTTTTGAGAAGATTTGTGGTCACACATGAGATTGCCGACTTAAAAGAGTGTGTGTGTGTGTGTGAAAGAATGTTGTTTCCTATTACACACTCATCTTCATTTGAGGCGATACAGGTCATTGTTTTTCTATGTGATCCTGAAAATGAAACTGGAACAATACCTTACCTCACTGTCTCACATAGTTGTACCCATACACTGAAACAATGCCTCACCATTTGGTTAGGGGTGAGCAAAAGTAAAAACCCGACCCTACCCGACTAGACCCGATTTTATATGAAAAATTGGGTCAGTTCCAGTCCATAGGTCCAAGTCGGGTTTCACCATGAAAAGAACCGAGAACCGACTAGACCCGATTTTATATGAAAAATTGGAACCGATCTAAATACCTAGGTACTTGGGTTCGGGTCGGGTTGGGTATATTTTCGGTTCGGTTCCCGGTTATTTTCAGTCCGAACCTAAACTTGCTCACCCCTAAATTTGGTTCTAAAAAGCACTAGGTGCCACAGGCGAGGCATTGTTCTACGTGCAACAAAATAATATTTATGTACAATAGCCTTTTTATCAACTAAACCATTCATGATTTCTTTAATCGTTCGGTTTCTTTTACCTATCAGCCTCCTAGACACCCGAATTTTGACCAAAATAATATTTATGTAAAAGTGTATGAGGGATGTTTTTTTAAACCAAGCTCAATGGTGCCAAGATTCCAATCTAGACGAGGTCCCAACTCCTAATAAACACCAAAGACGGTGCTACTAAGCACTCAGGCCATAGCCTCTTATGCCTATAAGGATCATATGAAAATGCATGCCTTCATATGAAAATTTACCAACAAATGAATGTAAAATGGGCATACCCCACCTTCAAAAGCAATGGTCTTGCTTCATCAATAACAGCTGCAGCCCGTTCGGCCAACGCGTAAGTGTTAGCAACACCGATTTGTTCCACTTCTCTTCCAAGACGCGTAAAGATCCCCACCAACGCATCCAAACTCACACCCTGGTATCCTTTCAACTTCTGTCTGTCACACACGATCAAACCCTCTTTAACACAGTTCGGGTCCAAAGGCCCGAACGAAGGCGTCGGAATCGGATCTCGAGGCGTAATATCAATCATTGTCTCCATCAAAAGCCCAGACTGATTCACCTCAATCAATGAATTCCTGGGTATAATTGTCTTGTCATCTTCGACCTACATTACAAACACACTTCACAATCACACAATCAAGAACAACAAAAAAACCTCATAATACATCACCACATCATGTGACATTTAAAAACCAAGTATTCACAAGAAGCATTGATCAAACCTCAACAACAGCTTCAATACTTTTCAAAGACGGATTAACCCGAATAACATTACCAACAGTAACCCCTCTGATCCGAACCTGCGTACCCGTTTGAATCCCACACGCCTGCGAGAACTCAAACACAGCAAGATACTTTCTGAACCGAGAATTCACCTGAAACGCCCGTAACCAAACCAAACTCAACGCCAACAACACCGTACCCGACACCACAAACAACCCCACCCCACCTTCCCAAATGCTCCTGCGACCGAACCCGAAATCACTCAAAGGGCGCAGCGTCTGTTTCCAGATGGTTCGAGGGATGTCAACAACAAGTGCAAGTGGGTTCTTCTTATTACTGTCTGAAGACGAAGATGAAGAAGGTTGTTGACTGTTTTCTGTATCTTGAGAGGCTGATTTGACAGTGAATTTTGGGGGTTTTGATGGGAATGTGTAAGTTAGGGCTGTGAATTGGGATTTGGGGGAGACCCATTTTGCAGGTAGCATTGTGGGGAAAATTGGAATGTTTACTGCAGAATTGGCAACCATTGGTGGTGGTGATTAATGGGATTTGGGTGAATTGGTTTGGGGGTGTGAGAGAGAAGAGAAGAGAAGATGGTGAAAGAATGAAGCAATGGTAGTATTTCTGGATGGATACTCTTTTGCAGCATGTCACCCACTACCAACAATATTTCTGTTTTAATTATTTAATCCTTGGTCTTAGGTTAAATCAATGTCACACTGAAAATATATTTCTGAAATAAAAGTTTAACTAATCAAACCATTAAAATCATTTAGAATATCCACATTCACAACCCAACCCAATTCAATTTCTCTCTCTTCCACATACACAACCTAACCTAACTCAATTTTTAACACACATTCACAATTCAACCCAACCTAAATTTTTATTAAATAAATGTAAATAATAATTGAAACAATTATTTTTTTTAAAACAAATAAAAGTTACTTATTTTTAATATAAAAATTAAAAAGTTAAACAATCAATATAAATAATATACTGAAAAATATATTTTTTCAAACGAACTCCGTTTTTAATACAATTTATATCGTAATGTTCTGAAATTTATTTTAGAAAATACGGTGTATTTAGTTTTGTTATTCAGTTTAAATATTAAAAATTATTTGAGTAATAAAACTATTGGGGGATTTGGTAGTTAGAAAATAAAATACAAAAAAAAGAAAATTAGATTATGGAACCAGTCCAAGTTTGACAAGTGGCAAAAGAGCATGTGCAACCTATTGCAACCTTGAGTTGCTTAGCTAACCAGGTTGTGGAGAAAAATAGAATTTTTCTTTTTCTTTAATTTATTTGGTCAACCTGGGTTGAAAGAAAGTCACCAATGGCCATAGTCTTAATGAATTTTTTAATCATTTTCTAATACAAAAAGTTACTAAAAATGAAAAAAAAAAAAAAAACGAAACGAAACTACGAAAATTATTTATTGCGGTATTTAGCCCTTATTCTGGCTTTTCTTTTGCTCGAAGATTTCACAACCCTCCTTGAATGGATGTAAGAAGTCTTTCACACAAACGGCTTTAAAAGGTTTCATCAAAGAGCTAAACTACACACGAAAGACGAGTGTACATGTAAGGTTGTAATCAAATTGAACCAAACGAAGCCTTTTTCATGTTCATCCGTTTAGTATTGAAATTGTTCATGAACGGTTCACGAACACTAAAGAACACATACCATTTAAAAAAAAACATTCTTAATCCCAAACATTAGACATAATCACATTGTTAAGCACTTATCATCTATCTACTATAATAAAAGAAACCAAGTTTGGGACACATGTCACTCAAAGAGGGCCTTTGGTTAAGACCGTGGGGTATGGTGGGGCTTGGGTTGGGGTATTAGTTGACACGTGGATCTTGAATATTACAAACCCAAAGCCAAGTTTTAAGGGGTATGGTGGGGCTTGGGTTGGGCGTGGCTGGGCTGGCGTGGCCTAGCCACATCAACATTTTTTTTAATATTTATATATTTATATTTATAACTACATAAATAATAAACATACATATTTTTTTTAAAAGTACATAAACATACATAATAATTATCAAAATAAAAAAACAATCATTCTTCGTCGTCTTCGTCGGTTTCGAACCCAGGAATCGTTGAAACATGCTCCACCAAATCAGATCGAAGGTTGTGATGTATATCCCTTGACTTGATCAAAAATTCATTTGCCGCTTTATCTTGGTCTGTTACGTTACCTGGTTGGGGGTCATCGTCATCATAGTAGGTAACGACCGCTCTACCTCCATCCTCCAAAATCATGTTGTGAAGAATGATACATGTGTACATCACGTTTCCAATCTGATCCTTGTCCCATAGTCGACAAGGCATTGCCAATATTCGCCGCATTTTCTTCAAAACACCGAATGCTCGCTCGACATCTTTACGTGCAGCCATCTGGACCCTGTTAAACTTTAATCTCTTTGGATCTGTGGTACCGTGTTTTGTGAACGATTTTACAAAAACCCCCCACTCTGGGTAAATCCCATCAACTAGGTAGTACCCATACACGTACTCAACCCCGTTTACAAAGAAAGTTCCTTTGGGTCCTATACCATTTACCCGATCATTGAAAAGGGGCGAGTGGTTTATGATGGTAATATCATTATGTGAACCTGGCATACCGAAGAACGCATGCCATATCCAAAGATCTTGGGACGCAACCGCTTCAAGCATGATGGCTGGACTCCCGTGAAATCAACTCGTGTGAGCGCCTTGCCATTGGGTAGGACAAAGTTCCCAAGCCCATTTCATACAATCTAAACTACCTAGCATCCCAGGTAGCCCATGATAATCTGTGTGATGTTCCAATAATTGTTTCATGTCACTGAACGAGGGCTTTCTCAAATGTCTTTTCCTATAAAGTTCTAGAATACACGAACAAAAATTGTGAAGACTTTCTCTAGCTACACGTGCAGACATTTTTAAATAGTCATCCATAATGTCCGAACTATTGCCGTACGCTAACTGCCTAAGTGCGGCCGTGACCTTTTGGCACGTACTAAATCCTAATTGCCCGACTACATCGGGTTTTTGTTGGAAATAAACATACTTCTCCCCAAGATCTCTAGATATCCTTAAAAATAAGTTTCTACTCATACGAAAACGACGCCTAAACATTTTTTCATCATACTTTGGTTCCGCTGAGAAGTAATCGCTTACCAACAAATTGTTAGCGGTGTGCCGTTCACGAGCGATGTACCTTCTCCTGCGTTTAGGTTGTTGAGTCTCTTCCTCCTCCTCTTCGTCTTCCACGATAGCTTTCACCACCGTCGTGATCGTTTGTAGAAATATTTCCGAACCATCGTCAGATGATGATGACGATTCAGTATAACTTGAAGAACTCATGGCAAGATTGTATTTTATGTGTTTGATATTGTGTGAGAAAAATAACAAATATGATAAGGTATTTATAAAGGAAAAAATTAAAAAAAAAAACCCCAACGGCTAGTTTGGTTTGGCCATTCACAGCCCGCCATGTCAGCTTGCTAGAACCGCCCCACGCCCGACTTGAAACCCAAGCCCCAAGGGCCACGCCCCAACCCAAGCCCACCCGGGATGGTGGCTTGGGCGTTTTCCCCCAATCCACGCCCAAACCCCCGCCCCATACCCCATAGTCTAAATGGGTAGTTGATGCGGGTATAACTCCTGACCCATGAACCACTTTCGGATCCTATTATAACCCGTACCCATACCCTTTTCCCATCATATCCTCTTTCCCTTCTCATCTCCTATGTACCCTAAATAAAACCTTTGGCAAAACTCTACCATTAACCAAACGATGCGCCGCCTATATGCATTGCCACCATCACCGCAACCACAGATGGGTAAAGCTGCAAACAACGCCCCCAAATCTTCACTATCTATTGCTAAAGATGATGCATATCTTCAATCAGTCATCCCTAAATGAATCCAGATGTTTGAAACCATCAAAACTGAACAAATTGCACATCTTAAGTCAATTTCCGGTGACCCCATTAAGTAAGTTTTGATTTTGACGTTGGTTGACCGTTTTACTCTTGCAAGCATTATATATTTTTGCTATTTCCGGTGACCCCATTAAGTAAGTTTCGATTTTGATGTTGTTTGACCCTTTTTTTCTTTCAAGCATATCATCGAACAGTTGGTGTGCATTATAAAATAATGCACCGACTGAAACTATGAACAGTGATATCGAGATGTTTTTGCTTCAGATGCTTGGGGATGGTTTTCAGTTAGATATCAAAGTAATCAGAGAAGTTCTTGGTAAGAATTTTATCATCTAGATTGTCATACTTTTGGGTAAACATTCAAACATGATACTTTCTATCGTTAAAAGCTTTATGTGTGTATGAAAAGTTTATATATGTTTAACTTTATCAGGGAACATTTTCCATGGCTTCATGGCGTGGAACACAAGTTGCTGTTAAAAAGCTTGGGGATGAACTATTTACCGATGAGGACAAAGTGTGAGTTGTTGTAAACAAATGATCTTTTCAAATGCCCTCTTTGGTTATAACTTTTTATGAAATTATTTCTGGTTTCGTGTAGGGCGACTCTTAGGGATGAACTTGAATTACTTCAAAAGATACGGCACCCGAATGTGGTTCAGTTTCTCGGGGCTGTAACTCAAAGTAGTCCAATGATGATTGTGGTATAATATTTACCAAAGGTGTGCATTTCATTATTTCATAAACCATTGCCATATTTTCACCATTTTAATTTGTCGTAAACTTATGCTATATTTCAGGGTGATCGAAATCAGTTTTATAAAATTCTAGATAAAATCATTTTTATCTAAAGATATTATATAATTCTAGATAAATCAGTTTTAAATTTAAAAATTCTAAATAAAATTATTTTTTCTAAAGTTATTATAAAATTCTAGATAAAATCAATTTATCTAAATTTATTATAAAATCAGTTTTATGAAATTCTAGATAAATCAGTTATACTGTGACAACCCTCAAAATTTCATGTAACCGTACAATTTATTTAATGATAATTAAAGTGTTTGACGACTGTGTGGAATTACTTAACTGCTCTCTGATTAGTGTGTTATACTTACATGTGCTTGTTAACATACTAGTAGTATACAGAAAAGTTACTAAATAGTCCGTTATGCTTTCCTGAGTGTTGAGAATTAAAAATGTTACAAAAATATATATGTAGGACATTTTACGGATCAATTAAGCACTTTAACGGAACAACACCGAACCGAACAACCGGACTTTACCCGGAACATAAAAATATTGCCAAACATATTGTTTCACTTTTTCTGAGCTAGTTTTGGTCCCCGAGTATTAACTTTCTTTTTGTCTTTCGTCTGATGTCATCCCCAACAATAAATATATGACCACATATATTTTCTTCAATCTTGCATTATATATTTTTTCTCTTTGTTACTCTTGATCAATCACAGCTCCCTAAATTGATTTATGCCCAACATTTACCATTTAGTCATCCAACCCAATTAATAAATAGACTACTAATTCCACTTTAATTCTTCATTCCATGTCATTTTGTTTTCTGGGTCACATGAGATATGCAGCCTCTAATAAATAACATAGAGATAACAGGCTCGACCCACTCACAGAAAATAGCTGCAATTTCGATTCGGTCACTGGCATCCCACTTTGTCCAACTGGCTGGTTATTTTAATATTATTCGTTTTTGCTCCATTTGCACCAGGACCTGCCAAAACACCAGATAATGTAATATAATACTAAAAAGCGAAATAAAACAAATAAAAACTATACAGAAATTATACATTTTACACGGGACATATATGTGTAATTTACCCCACATCAAATATCCCCACACTTAACCTTTTTTCGTCCCCGAAAAAGAATTATGCAACGGAATCAGAGATGTTTAGTTACTCGGGTCAAAAACTTATTTATTTTTTTTGTTAAAATCAAAGCTTGCGTTAGCCGCGATTGCGAATATATTTATCCCTTTAAACCCAAATCCGGTCTTAAGCCCTTATCATGTGAATTTAATTTAAGTGCGGTCAGTCTACCTAGGGTCTCACACTAGAATCTACAGTCCACCTACTCCCACCTCAAGCTTATAGGACTAAAAGAACGATCACTGGACCAATTCCTAACCGTCTTATATCAAAACCAAGAGAGTTTACAATCAACTTTTTTTTTCTTTTTTTTTCTTCTATTTTTGCTTTTCGCTTTTTTTTTTCTCTCGTGAGTCTAGACGATGCTTTCCCTAACCAAGCGGTATTCCGGCTGTAGAGTCGCTATCCCCAACCACAGATTACTTAGGTTTCGGTACTTTTATTCGGCAAGTCGATTTCACACATCCCAGAGGCAATCCGGCTGTAGAGTCGCTATCCCCAACTCGGATTACATAGACCTGTGTTACTTTCATTTAGTTTCTAGCTCACTTTTTATTCTTTTATTTTTTTCCCTTTTTTTTCGCAAGATCACAAACTCTAACAGTTTTAACTTATAACGGTGCCCCTTATACTCTTATTGGCAGTTTTAGTTTCCCATATTTCCTAGATGAAAACCCACTAGCAGACCGACAATTAAGGTATATTAGCTCATAGGGACTTAAAACCAAACACGGGCCTATCCACATATCCTTAACTAGACGCAAGCTCGATTTATTTTATTCTCTTATTATTATTATTCGAACCCGGGCAAATATTCATCTTTTCTATCATTTTCCGCTTTAATTGCAAACTTCCTTTTTTTATTCGAAAGACATTTTCTGATTTTTCATTTTTTTATTTTTCAATTTTTTAATTTTTTTTTTCAATTTTTGATTTTTATGACTCAAGACTCTACTAACTAAACACTAAACGATAGTTTCCCATCCCCACACTTAAACTCTACATTGCCCTCAATGTAAGATGGAAACCGACTCAAAAGACTAAAATAAATAAGAAATAAAAAGACTAAGGGCATAAATGGAAAGGACTTAGCTAGTTATATAACGCGTAAGCTCCAAAACTCTCGTCCAATCCAGCTCGATTGTATAGCATTTCGGTCGCGATCGGCTTTGACTCTGACACTGGTACACTTGGAAAATGCTTGATATTCGAAAAACAGCTCCAAAATCACCCGAATGGAGATTGAGTACGGGTGGTACATATCCAAACCTGCATAAACAAAAACAAGCAAAAACCCAAGCAGTACCGACTCTAACCAACATAAATGACTCAATATACAAACTATCGAAAATTCACAGAATAAATTACAAAACTCTACAAAACCTCCCCACACTAAATTTTAATCAGGAGGTTTTTCTTTGATTTGAACCCGGTCTAACCCATTTAATTCCACCCGGTCCTCAAAAGTAGTTAAAAATCTAATAGTGGAATAATAAAATATTTTAAAATTTTGAAACGGGTCAAACCACCAGAATTTATACTTACCTGGAATTAACCGGATGCGTGGCATGTAGAAAAAAGACTGGTCGTGCTTTAAAGGCTCATTCCTCTCCTCCTTATACCAGCTTTTGACCCGCAACCAATCCCGGTTCTTTATTTTTCTTTTCCTTGCCTTCTCCCGTGGTTTTGATTTGTTAGTTTCGTTTATTATACGTACCACGGGCCAGCTGTGGTGTTCTTCCTCTTCCACCACTTGGTCTACTTCCTTGGGAAGATCCCCACATTTAATTTCTACGTGTGGTATGGGTTCACTTATTTTCTCGGGTTTACCTTCTGGTAGGGCTTCTAAATTTGCTAAATCACCTAATGGATCAAATCCCCCTACTTGTTCAGATTCTGATAAACCTTCTAACTCCCCTAAAAACTCATCTTCCCAACTTAACACTTTTTTCCCTACCTTAACTTCTATCTCATCATCAAACATACTCTCCAAAGAATCACCTAATTCTAATTCCTCTTCAACATCTACTTCCTTAACTAATGATTCTTGGTAAATTCGCCACTCTTCTTGTTCTTCCTTGTCATCTGAATCACTCTCTCTCACTATCCCGCAATTAGCCAACTGCATCTTAATCTCATCTTCTTCATAGTCAAAATCAATGATGCCCTTCTTCTCCGTTTCTTCTACTTCTTCTAATTTCCTAGACATTTCTTCTACTGAACATCGAATGTCTGAGAGTATAGACTCGTGATTTTGAAACAGGACTTCATGTTCTTGAAACATTTTATGAGTAGTCTCATCCGTAGCTACCAGTTGAGCTAACAACCCCATTATCCTATTCAGCTGGTCCTGCTCATTTACTCCAAAATTTTGCTGTTGAGGCTGCTGATACGGTTCCTCATACTGGTACGAGGAATACCCATGTGAATAATATGTCTGCGGCTGCATATAGGGGTTAGCGTAATAATATGCAGAGGACCCCTCATATTGTGGGCATTTAACTGTAAAATGGGGCCCTCCACAAATTTCACACATATTTAAAACTCAAAAGAAATAGAAGACACGGAAAATTAGACTCCTACGACTCAATATACAGAACACAAATAGACTCACAAGACTCACCACGAAAACATAAAACAAAAGACAAGTAGCACAGATTATGTCAATTAAGTCTAATCAAAGCTAATAAACGCAATCGCCAAGAGTCCCCGGCAACGGCGCCAAAAACTTGATGTGTGCTAAACAGACTATAAAAATTAACTATATTAGACTCTCTAGACTAGACACTAAAAAGCTTTAATTCTAGACTCGACCTAAAACCACACAATCGGCAAGTGTACCGATCAATGTAGTATAACCTAGGAAGTCCGGATATCGAACCACGAGACTCTATGTATTACGTAGACTAGACTCTGACTAGACACTGACAGACACGACTTAACTTGTTTAATTGTTTGGGGGGGGGGGGGTTATTGAAAACTAAAGAAATCTATATTAGACTACTAAATTAAACTAGCTAGACTAAAACGAATGACGACTGTGAACTTTTCTTATGTGAGAACGGGACCACCTAGACAAGAATCCTGGATTGTTTTTAAGAGATTACCGATTAAGTTAAATGCACGAGTTATGGAACCGGGATCGTATGATACTAAACCTATTAAGAACCAACGAGGCCCCTCGACCCTTCTCAAGGAGAAACCTGTGGCACTACCTAGGCCGTTAATCCTACCGGTTATTAGACTTCTTCCCAGTTATCTAATTATTGTGTAAGTACCCTAATATTGACCTATTCTTTCCCAATCCTAGATCTAGGGTAGTTTGAAGTAATAGATTTGACTTGATAGACTAATAAGACCGACAGGTAAACCAAGACATAACCTTTCCCAAGGCCTATCTAAAGCAATTCGCCGGGTAAGACCTACCAATAGCCCCTCACTTCCCAGTTATTAGGACTAGTAAAACACTAAGACTTAGCAAATTATTATCAGTTACTTCTAGGGGTTATTGGCCGATTCTCCCTAAAGAGTGAAGGTTTTCTAACGTGATATAGACACTCACCGAAACCCTAAACCCTAATATGACTCTATGTTGTGATAAAGACCGTCACTAAGAATCATGTGAAGCAAGTAACAATAATAAACCAAATCAAAGTACGCATACACATCAAACCATTAAATCAAACCGCTTACTAAACACAATCAATCCATATTATTCATGCAAATAACGGAAACAGTAAAAACTTTATATCAATTCCATTCATCAAGTCTAGGTGGCTTAAATGTTTAGCCAATAAACATAGTTTTAAAGATAATCAAACAAGGTTCAAATAAAGAATTCATCGACAACAAGAAAAATAGATAACAAGAAAAATCAGGAAGCTAAAACCCGTTAATCTCTGATCTCTATGCTTCCACTTCGATCCGATGATTCCTATCCGTGTGTTGCTACTGATGTCTTCGTCTCCCCCTAACAGTGGCCGCCCTCTATTATTTTTTTATGTATTCGAATCCAAGTGTAATAGGGCTCTCCTTCGCAATTGCTTTAGAATTCTGTTGGGCTGTTGACGTTTTCACGGCCCACACCTCCTTTTCGATCTTTCTCGGCCCTAATAGGGATATCCCCCTCTTTTTATGTTAATAACCGGCCACCAAAAGAAAATTAATATATAACTTTCTTTTTGTCTTTCGTCTGAGGTCATCCCCAACAATAAATATATGACCACATATATTTTCTTCAATCTTGCATTATATATTTTTTCTCTTTGTTACTCTTGATCAATCACAGCTCCCTAAATTGATTTATGCCCAACATTTACCATTTAGTCATCCAACCCAATTAATAAATAGACTACTAATTCCACTTTAATTCTTCATTCCATGTCATTTTGTTTTCTGGGTCACATGAGATATGCAGCCTCTAATAAATAACATAGAGATAACAGGCTCGACCCACTCACAGAAAATAGCTGCAATTTCGATTCGGTCACTGGCATCCCACTTTGTCCAACTGGCTGGTTATTTTAATATTATTCGTTTTTGCTCCATTTGCACCAGGACCTGCCAAAACACCAGATAATGTAATATAATACTAAAAACTAAATAAAACAAATAAAAACTATACAGAAATTATACATTTTACACGGGACATATATGTGTAATTTACCCCACATCACCGGGCACTATAACACACTACATAAAGCATGTATCACAATAACACTAGCTTTTGCACTTAATACCCTACTAATTAACTTTTACCATCAAAAATTACAATTTACCCCCCCCCCCCATGGTGATTTACGGCTCACCAAGTGTGGCCCACCATATATCTTCATGAGATATCATTAAATCTCTTTGGATATTCCTTGGACTTGGGAAAGATGTGTAGTGTACTATGAGGGATATAGTGACCATTGGACATAACAATTAGAGATTATAAGATCATGAACACATAACCATCATCTTCACACCCTCATCTCTCTCTTCTTTCCCTTGTTCTCGGCAGCCCTCTCATCACCACACCACCACCATTTTCTTGCAAGCTCCATCCATTCCAAGTGTACTTCTAGGTGCTACAAGGCATTCAACGAAGCTCGATGTTCTCGGAAGTGGAAGGACCTTCTTCGTTTGCTATTAACCACCACATTTCTTCACTCGAACTCCCCTAGCCTTGTGCTAGTGGTAAGCACTTAGATCATTGCATTCTACATGATTGTTAAGTGGTTAATGATGTTTAAGGATAAAAAAGATAGGAACTCTAAAGAAACCTTAAACAAGTCTTGAACATAAACTAGTCTAGTGATGAAGTGATGTTAATATGATGTTGTTATGATTCTTGTTGATTATCTGATGATTTGCCTGTTAATATTGATGTTTGATATTGTTGTGATCACTAAACATGTTAACGGAATCAATCGAACACGAGTTACAAAGCTAAAAGCTGAAAAACAGCTTCTGTCCAAGCCTTTACAGCCAACTTCCGTTGGCTGTAAACAGGTCATAACTCAACGAAAAACTGATATTTTGAGTCTATAACGTGTTATTATGAAATACGGTTCTAATGGCACCGGAATCATAATTTCTGGACTTCGTTTACTATTTTTAAATTGTCGTTTTGTAACAGCAGCTAGAGCTGCATTTTTCTGCTGAAAATATGCGTTTTGTTTTCCGTTATAACTTGAATTCTGTGTAGAGTTAGATCATGAAACTTGTATTGTAAATGACCACTGATGTGTTTGTAATTCTCTCACTGGAATTTCTTAAATCGGACTCTCGATGAATTTTAAATAAATTATTCCGTGGACTGCAGTTAGAAAAAGATAAATCTGATTTCAGTCTGGAAAATGAATTTTTATAAAATATTGGTAATGAATTGGATCCATATACTTTTACACAATAATATTTGGATCGTTTAAGACATTCGGTAAAAATTTGGGAATTTTTGGAATAAGTTAACTATTTTATTAAAATGCCCGAAAACAGCCCAGTGTTGAATATAAAAGCTGAAACGACATAAGTAGTAATTTGCGTGTCTAAATGTCGGGTTGGTTATCTGAGAATGATCTAACATGTTATATGAGTTATGTGCATTATCGTATATTTGTTTATGAGTGGGGAATGGATGGGAAGTTTATATGGGCATGAACTGTTAAAGTGATGCATGTTATGTGATAGATACGTGTAGAACTTTGTGCTCTATTTGAAAACCACTAAATGACTAACTGGTAAATTATACTAGGACGTGATTGACCAACCTTGACCGTTAGCTTTTTTTGAGAGTCAAACCGAGAAACCGAGGTTAGTTCACACCCTTACTAAGGCATGGGATTCCCGGTGGTTGGGAATGGGATTGAATGACTACTTATACTATCAACACTACTAGACTACTTACTACTGTCCTCGGATTGGGAAGGGCACTTACGTAAAACCTACATAAAACTCATACTTACTACTGTCCTCGGATTAGGAAGGGCACTTACATAAAACCTACGTAAAACTCATACTTACTACTGTCCTCGGATTAGGAAGGGCACTTACGTAAAACCTACGTAAACTCATACTTACCACTGTCCTCAGATTGGGAAGGACACTTATGGATACGACTAGTCTAGTACATACAAAATGGGAAGCCCCCACTAAATATCGTAAAGGTTCGGGAATCAAGGATAATGGGTAATACATGGTTATGAAACGAACTTACGATTTCTGATACGAACTCATTAACTGAACAACCAACTGTGAACTCGCTCAACTTTGTTGTTGATTTGTTGTTACATGCCTTGCAGGTCGTTAGGTACTTATGGAGCTTGCGCGAGGAGGAGGTCGTTGTGGAATAGGGATTGTTATGTCCCGTTCCTAATAAATAAACTTTATGAACTTATGGAACTTATGTTTGGTCGTTAAACTTATGATTTATGAACTTATGTTTTGGTTTCACGTTTTAAGCTTCCGCTGCTTAAATCTGAACTTGGTTAACTTAAAGTCGGTTTACTTTCCTTTGGTCACCAATCGTATTGTGGTTGGTTTTATTTATTTAATTGCGTTGTTCAATATGATTGGTGGCTCGATTCTGGTCATGTCACACCTCCAAGCGGTGACGCTCCGCATGGTGGATTTTGGGGGTGTGACAGATTGGTATCAGAGCCATTGGTTATAGCGAACTTGGTTTTTAAAAAAAGGGGGAAAAGCTTTTTGATGAAACCAGACTATAACCTGTACAGTGCTCAACGATCCACAACGACGCTTCGCTCCACGTGCAAGACTCGACACTATAGGTGATACGATTCATGTTTATATTACCTACTTGTTAGTTACATAGAACATTGCTTATGGTATGCTTAGATCACATAGTATCTACTGCTTGAAAACTTTGTGTGTTCACTCTCTTCTGTCATTCCACACTTGTGTAATGATACGGCGCCCTTCTCACTTGTGTTCTCTGTATGGTGAAGATCATGAGTGGACGAATCAACCTCACACAAGCCCAGCTGACGGCTTTGATCAACAAACAAGTTACTGCGGCATTTGCAGCCACTCAAGCAGGAGGCCAACATGCCCAGCCGCCTATGTGCACGTTCAAGACTTTTATGGACTATCGTCCTAGTACTTTCAGTGGCACGGAAGGGGCCGTTGGACTCCCCCACTGGTTTGAGAAGCTCTAGTCGGTCTTCGAAATGTGTGAATGCCCTGAGGCTCATAGGGTGAAGTATGCCACTAGTACCCTCGAAGGCACTGTGCTGACTTGGTGGAACGCGCAAGTTCAAATGTTAGGGCTGGCAGCTGCTAATGCCACCCCATAGAACGACTTCAAGGAACTGATCAAGCGGGAATACTGTAATCGTGATGACATTCACAAACTGGAAGTGGAGTTCTTTAACCTGAAGATGACGGGGTCAGAGATAGAGACGTATACGAAGCGATCCAACGAACTGGCAGTGTTATGTCCAACTATGGTGGATCCTCCCATTAAGCGTATCGAGCTGTACCTCAAAGGCCTGGTACCAGAGATTCAAAGCCATGTGACTGCTGCTAACCTTGCTACCATCCAGGATGTTACTCGTCTTGCTTATCGTCTCACAGACCAGGCAGTAGAACAGAACAAGCTGCCTAAGCGTATAGGTGCTACTGTTACTACTACTTCTGCTATTCCCAGTGACAACAAACGGAAATGGGATGGAGCCAACAACAAGGGTTTGACTACAGTTCAGTCCCAGGTGCAGCAGCGAAAGATTGATGACTACCAGAGTCCTGGTCAGCAATCTTCTGGTAGTCAAGGGCAGGGTGGATATCGAGGAAACCACCCAAAGTGCAACAAATGCAACAGACACCACAGTGGTCAGTGCAACAAGGGACGTTGTCAGAGGTGTCTCAAGATGGGTCATGAAGCCAAGGATTGCAGGAGCTCACGGCCTACAAATCAGAATCGTCAGCAGCAGCAGCAAGGACCGCAGAATCAACAACAGCAATAGGGTAACAAGGGATGCTTTCAATGTGGTGCTGAAGGTCACTTCAAGAGACACTGCCCGCAGTTAAATCAGAATCAGAATTAGAACCACAACCAAGGAAACGAGAACAATAATGGGGGCAACAATGGGGGAAACAATGATGGCAACGGTGGCAGGGTTCGTGTGTTCGTGATTGGTCAGGGTGATGCAAGGAATGATCCCAACGTTGTAATGGGTAAGTTTCTTCTGGACGACTTCTTTGTTACTGTTTTATTTGATTCGGGTGCTAGTACTAGTTATGTGTCCTTAAAACTTAGCCAAATGCTTAAGCGCACTCCAACACTTTTGAACACCAAACACACGGTAGAACTAGCAAACGGTAAAAGTCTCGAGGCCACGCACATAGTTAAGGGTTGTAACCTCGTCTTAGCTGGTCAGACTTTCTCTATCGATCTTATTCCCATCGTACTGGGTAGTTTTGACGTCGTTATTGGGATGGATTGGCTATCTCATCATCAAGCGAAGATTATTTGCAAGGAGAAAATCGTCCGCATTCCTCGTTCTGGTGAAGAACCTCTCGTGATTCATGGCGACAAGAGTGGTGCTGTTGAAGGCATCATCTCTTTCCTTAAGGCCCAGAAGTGTTTGCGAAAGGGCCACACTGCCATTCTGGCACTCGTTACTGACACATCAACGGAAGAGAAGAGAATTGAAGACATTCCTATTGTGCGCGACTTTCCTGAGGTATTTCCTGAGGAATTACCTGGTCTTCCACCTCATCGCCAAGTTGAGTTTCAAATCGAGCTAGCCCCTGGAGCAGCACTAGTAGCTCGAGCACCATATTGTCTAGCTCCATTAGAACTCGAAGAACTGTCTACGCAACTACAAGGACTCCTGGAAAAGGGTTTCATACGTCCTAGCTCTTCGCCTTGGGGAGCTCCAGTGTTATTCGTGAAGAAGAAAGACGGTAACTTCAGAATGTGTATTGACTATCGCGAACTCAACAAGGTGACCGTGAAGAATCGTTATCCTCTTCCACGTATTGATGACTTATTCGACCAGTTGCAAGGGTTGAGCTATTACTTTAAGATCGATTTGAGATCAGGCTACCATCAACTGAGAGTCTGGGACGAGGACGTCTCCAAAACAGCGTTCAGAACTCGTTACGGCCATTACGAGTTTCTGGCCATGCCTTTCGGGTTGACAAACGCACCTGCAGTCTTCATGGATCTCATGAACCGAGTATGCAAACCTTACTTAGATAAGTTCATTATTGTTTTCATCGACGACATCCTGATCTATTCAAAGAGTCAGGAGGAACACGAGCAGCATCTGAGGCGTGTTCTGGAACTTCTTCGAAAAGAGCAGTTGTATGCCAAGTTTTCGAAATGTGACTTCTGGCTTCGCGAAGTCCACTTTCTAGGCCATGTGGTAAACAAGGATGGAATCCATGTGGATCCATCTAAGGTTGACTTGATCAAGAACTAGCCTACACCCCGTACACCAACAGAAATCCGCCAATTCTTGGGTTTGGCCGGATATTACAGAAGATTTATCAAGGATTTCTCCTGGATTGCGCAACCTCTCACTTCACTGACTCAGAAGGGTGTCACCTATCGTTGGGGTGATGTACAGGAGTCCGTATTTCAGCATTTAAAAGACAGACTTTACAGCGCGCCTATCCTCTCATTGCCTGAAGGCACAGATGATTTTGTGGTTTATTGCGATGCTTCAATCCAAGGACTTGGTTACGTGTTGATGCAACGTGACAAGGTCATTGCCTACGTATCACGCCAACTTAAAGTTCACAAAAGGAACTACATTACGCACGACTTGGAATTGGGAGCAGTTGTTTTCGCACTTAAGATATGGAGACATTACCTGTACGGTACCAAGTGCATCATTTACACCGATCACAGGAGTCTCGAGCATATCTTCAAGCAAAAGGAGTTAAACATGCGACAACGCCGATGGGTCAAGCTTTTGAATGATTATGAATGCGCTATCAAGTATCATCCGGGCAAAGCCAATGTTGTGGCCGACGCTCTCAGCCGAAAGGATACCATACCTAAGCGTGTACGTGCTTTACAGCTTACCATTCATTCTAGCCTTCCCGCTCAAATTCGTGATGCTCAGGTTGAAGTATTGAAAGCAGAGAACATCAGGGCTGAGTCCTTACGAGGATCGAGGCAACGGCTAGAACAAAGGAAAACGGCACCTACTATGTTAACGGGCGCATCTGGGTTCCGCTTTATGGAGGCTTACGCGAGCTTGTGATGGATGAAGCACACAAGTCTCGTTATTCAGTACATCCTGGTTCGGATAAGAGGTACCATGACCTAAAGACTACATACTGGTGGCCTGGCATGAAAGCCCACATAGCAACCTACGTCTGTAAGTGCTTGACTTGTGCGAGAGTCAAGACTGAATATCAGAAACCATCAGGCCTACTTCAACAACCAAAGATACCTAAATGGAAATGGGAGCAAATTTCCATGGATTTCGTTACTGGCATGCCTAGATCTCAACGCGGAAACGATACCATTTGGGGGATCGTAGATCGACTGACCAAGTCTGCACATTTTCTGGCTATCAAAGAAACGGATAAGTTTTCTACTCTTGCAGACATTTACCTAAAGGAAGTGGTATCAAGGCACGGAGTGCCAACCTCCATCATTTCTGATCGTGACGCGCGTTTTACTTATGAATTTTGGCAAGCAATGCACAAGTCTTTTGGCTCACGTTTAGATATGAGCACCGCATATCACCCACAGACGGATGGGCAATCTGAACGCACCATCCAAACCCTTGAAGACATGCTTCGGGCATGTGTAATCGACTTTGGTAATGGCTGGGAGAAGCACCTCCCGTTAGTGGAGTTCTCGTATAACAACAGTTACCACACCAGCATACAGGCCGCTCTGTTTGAGGCATTGTACGGACGGAAGTGCCGATCGCCTCTTTGTTGGGCAGAAGTTGGTGATAGTCAAATCTGAAGAAGTGTCTGTCAGATGAGACCCTCATAGTTCCTCTCAAGGAACTCACAATCGACGACCAGCTGCGATTCGTCGAAGAACCAGTAGAGATTACGGATCGAGATGTTAAAATTCGAAAGCGCACCAGGATACCTCTCGTTCGAGTTCGTTGGGATTCCCGTCGTGGCCCAGAGTACATCTGGGAACGAGAAGACCAAATGAAACTCAAGTATCCCCAGCTGTTTAAGAAAAACGCAACCACTACTGAGGCTGAAGCTACTGCAGAATTTCGGGATGAAATTCCAAATCAACGGGGGGATGATGTGACACCCCAGGAAAACCAGGAAACCAACGCAACTTAACGAGCTTCCTCAGTAACCACATGCTAAATTTCGGGATGAAATTTTCTTAACAGGGGGAGAATGTGACAACCCTCAAAATTTCATGTAACCGTACAATTTATTTAATGATAATTAAAGTGTTTGACAACTGTGTGGAATTACTTAACTGCTCTCTGATTACTGTGTTATACTTACATGTGCTTGTTAAGATACTAGTAGTATACAGAAAAGTTACTAAATAGTCCGTTATGCTTTCCTGAGTGATGAAAATTAAAAACGTTACAAAAATATATATGTAGGACACTTTACGGATCAATTAAGCACTTTAACGGAACAACACCGAACCGAACAACCAGACTTTGCCCGGAACATAAAAATATTGCCAAACATATTGTTTCACTTTTTCTGAGCTATTTTTGGTCCCCGAGCACTATAACACACTACATAAAGCATGTATCACAAATAACACTAGCTTTTGCACTTAATACCCTACTAATTAACTTTTACCATCAAAAATTACAATTTACCCCCCCTATGGTGATTTACGGCTCACCAAGTGTGGCCCACCATAAATCTTCATGAGATATCATTAAATCTCTTTGGATATTCCTTGGACTTGGCAAAGATGTGTAGTGTACTATGAGGGACATAGTGACCAACGGACATAACAATTAGAGATTATAAGATCATGAACACATAACCATCATCTTCACACCCTCATCTCTCTCTTCTTTCCCTTGTTCTCGGCAGCCCTCTCATCACCACGCCACCACCATTTTCTTGCAAGCTCCATCCATTCCAAGTGTACTTCTAGGTGCTACAAGGCATACAACGAAGTTCGGTGTTCTCGGAAGTGGAAGGACCTTCTTCGTTTGCTATTAACCACCACATTTCTTCACTCGAAATCCCCTAGCCTTGTGCTAGTGGTAAGCACTTAGATCCTTGCATTCTACATGATTGTTAAGTGGTTAATGATGTTTAAAGATAAAAAAGATAGGAACTCTAAAGAAACCTTAAACAAGTCTTGAACATAAACTAGTATAGTGATGAAGTGATGTTAATATGATTCTTGTTGATTATCTGATGATTTGCCTGTTAATATTGATGTTTGATATTGTTGTGATCACTAAACATGTTAACGGAATCAATCGAACACGAGTTAGAAAGCTAAAAGCTGAAAAACAGCTTCTGTCCAAGGCTTTACACCCAACTTCCGTTGGCTGTAAACAGGTCATAACTCAACGAAAAACTGATATTTTGAGTCTATAACGTGTTATTATGAAATACGGTTCTAATGGCACCAGAATCATAATTTCTGGACTTCGTTTACTATTTTTAAAGTGTCGTTTTGTAACAGCAGCTAGAGCTGCATTTTTCTGCTGAAAATATGTGTTCTGTTTTCCGTTATAACTTGAATTCTGTGTAGAGTTAGATCATGAAACTTGTACTGTAAATGACAACTGATGTGTTTGTAATTCTCTCACAGGAATTTCGTAAATCAGACTCTCGATGAATTTTAAATAAATTATTCCGTGGACTGCAGTCAGAAAAAGATAAATCTGATTTCAGTCTGGAAAATGAATTTTTATAAAATATTGGTAATGAATTGGATCCATATACTTTTACACAATAATATTTGGATCGTTTAAGACATTCTGTAAACATTTGGGAATTTTTGGAATAAGTTAACTATTTTATTAAAATGCCCGAAAACAGCCCAGAGTTGAATATAAAAGCTGAAACGACATAAGTAGTAATTTGCGTATCTAAATGTCGGGTAGGTTATCTGAGAATGATCTAACATGTTATATGAGTTATGTGCATTATCGTATGTTTGTTTATGAGTGGGGAATGGATGGGAAGTTTATATGGGCATGAACTGTTAAAGTGATGCATGTTATGTGATAGATACGTGTAGGAACTTTGTGCTCTATTTGAAAACCACTAAATGACTAACTGGTAAATTATACTAGGACGTGATTGACCAACCTTGACCGTTAGCTATTTTTGAGAGTCAAACCAAGCAACCGAGGTGAGTTCACACCCTTACTAAGGCATGGGATTCCCGGTGGTTGGGAATGGGATTGAATGACTACTTATACTATCAACACTACTAGACTACTTACTACTGTCCTCGGATTGGGAAGGGCACTTACGTAAAACCTACGTAAAACTCATACTTACTACTGTCCTCGGATTGGGAAGGGCACTTACGTAAAACCTATGTAAACTCATACTTACCACTGTCCTCGGATTGGGAAGGATACTTATGGATACGACTAGTCTAGTACATACAAAATGGGAAGCCCCCACTAAATATCGTAAAGGTTTGGGAATCAAGGATAATGGGCAATACATGGTTATGAAACGAACTTACGATTTCTGATACGAACTCATTAATTGAACAACCAACTGTGAACTCGCTCAACTTTGTTGTTGATTTGTTGTTACATGCCTTGCAGGTCGTTAGGTACTTATGGAGCTTGCGCGAGGAGGAGGTCGTTGTGGAATAGGGACTGTTATGTCCCGTGCCTAATAAATAAACTTTATGAACTTATGGAACTTATGTTTGGTCGTTAAAATTATGAATTATGAACTTATGTTTTGGTTTCACGTTTTATGCTTCCGCTGCTTAAATCTGAACTTGGTTAACTTAAAGTCGGTTTACTTTCCTTTGGTCACCAATCGTATTGTGGTTGGTTTTATTTACTTAATTGCGTTGTTCAATATGATTGGTGGCTCGATTCTGGTCATGTCACGCCTCCAAGCGGTGACGCTCCGCATGGTGGATTTTGGGGGTGTGACATATACTCCAGGTAGTATTTTATATTTGAATCCTTCATCCTTAATTTACATCAAAATTGAGTGTTGTTTACAGTAACAATCACGAGGATTTATTCATTTTAAAATTTGTTGACAATCAATTAGTGTTTTTCAACAAAATTTTGGGCTTTTAGATTTGAAGTTTAATACGCTTATGTCGGTAAATCAATTTGCAGATTAACATACATTGGATGGAAAGTATGTATCTAAAATGCAGTTTAAAAATCATGTTTGTTGTTTCATGAAACCAATCAGGGGTCTTTATCACGATTGCATGAATTTTTTGTCCTTTACCTCTCTTCATTACCAGACTATAATGTTATATTTTCACCTCTTTTGCACACATGTTGTTAGGCAATCAAATGAAGTCGAATTGCCATTTATTGTTTGTGATTTTGTGATTGAAAGCTTGTGACGACATTGTGAATGATCCAATTTACATCTTCTGGTCAAGACTTATGAGATTACCTATTATTTCTTTTTGTTTTTGTTTTTTTGAGATTGTATAAACTTATGTTTTAGTAACAGAGTATCTTTATTCATTCTTGAATTGGATATCAATATTTGTGGTTCATATTTATTCATTCTCCACTGTTCTATATTTAACCTTTTTGATTATTTTAAAAGTCTGCTTAAGATAACTAGGGATATAAGGCGCTTTTGATAGTTGGGAAAGCATAGGTGACAATTTAAATAGTTATAACAGACCAAATTTAATTTAAAAAAAAGTTGATTAGAGCCTAAATGTTTCTTTGATGCAGATATGCGAATGGAAAGTCTGGGAAAAAGATACCGCCGCATCAACAAGATAGCGCACATGTTACCTCATTTACTATGAGCGCAAAAAGTGTTAGTGGAACAACCCAGGCCAACCTGATCCAGCCTGTTTCAACCCATAGTAAATATGTGAGTTATTTGGACATGACCCATTTTGACCCCTCTATCGCCACCTCTTAAGTAACTTGAATATTTACAACCCGTTTGATTAATGTCACTGTTAATGGATCCTTTGTTGTTTATCTTGAAAACTAATTAGATAAGAAGGAGGAGAATAAGGAGGTTACTGTCAATGATTATATGCCATTTGATGAGGCAATTGAGGTGGTTAAACATTCTATCTTTACTTCTTACTTCAACATGAAGATGTCCCATTACACAAATGAACCTATGTTTTAATTATTGTAATGCTGGTACTCGCAGAAATCTCTATTTTGAAAAGATCAACCTAAAATTAAAGTTGTTCTTCTTTAATGTGGTTACAATTTTCTTATCCCCACAGAAGAGCATCATAACACAGATGCGTGAAACTTAATAATGGATCAAAGTTTGTGAATGTTTAGGGCGTTTTAGAATAACATGCCATGTCAGGTTGGGTTGATATGCAACTTTGTTTTTGTTGTTTTCTTGATATAAATTTTATATAAATATCTTAAATATTGTAACCACAATCCTTATTAAAAAAAGAACTTAATTTTGTTTTTAAATAAAGTTAGGAGACCAATCAGCCATAAACACTTTGATTAGACTAGTGTACGGAGTAATGAATGCCACTATTTGTATTTTTGGTGTGCACTATCTGATGAATGAATGAGAAACGATACGTACTGAGCTGTATGCGAACTGACTGTTATATGTGCAATTATCATAGGATTTGGTTGATTGTTTGGTTAAACGAGTAATTAATTCTACCGAGCACTCTAAGGTGAGTTCACACTTTCTACAAGGCATGGGATTCCCAGGGGTTGGGAATGGGTTAAGGAATATGGATTCCTCATCCTCCTTGGGTAGGACAGTACGGGTTAAGGAATGTAATTCCTCGTCCTCTTGGACAGTTTAAATTTCACTAGCCCAAAACTCTATTACGAAGTCCCTCCTTTTTATATCGACTTAATCGTCAGGCCAATGGCGAGCAGGTCATTAGTTAGATAGCGCTATTTAGGTTTGACAAGCCTCACACCGTGCCACAGAGGACGGGCATGAACTAATGGATCTGGGCACGTCAATGATGATAGACATTGACGCTAAGGGAACATAAACATGACTAAAGTTAGTGGTCGATATGGTAACGAGTCTAGTAGTGTAACCATGGGGTAGCCCCCACAGCTGGATTGCCAGAGTAATTGGGATTAAACAAAACACGTTTTCAACTATGGGGTAACCCCCACGACAAGTAAGCCAGCTAAAGAAAACAATGCTTTTGAAACAACTTAAAACGAACACCCAACTGTGAACTCGCTCAACTTTGTTGTTACATGCCTTGCAGGCCTTTAGGTGCATATCAATGGGACTTGCTGTTTGGGAAGCTGGAGTGGTCATGGGTCGAGATACATGGAAACACTATACAAGACTAATAGCTTTTACATGTGGTTATAAACACTTAACAAACGATTTATGCTTCCGCTGTACACTATAAAATATAATGTAACATTGTAACACTTAATGTTAATCAATGAAAGTTTTATTTATATATACCTATGAGTTCAATGTGATTGGTGGCTAAGATCCTGGTACGTCACACGCCCCACAATGTTTACGCGAGTGGTATTTTGGGGGTGTGAAAGATTGGTATCAGAGCCATTGGTTATAGTGAACTTGGTTTTAAAAATGGGGAAAAACGTTTTTGTAAAACCAGACTATAAACGAACAGTTCTGAAAACGTGAATACGACCATGACACTCAACTCCAGATTGCAAGTTTCGTCTCTAGTATACTCATTATACTGCCTGACTAGTGAACACTTACGTATGTTATTGCCTGTGATTGCACGTTCCGCACAACAGTATGGGTTAGTATATTACTTGCATGTGACTGGTAGGGTGGTATATCCCTAAACCTTCATGACTTACACTTCGTGATACTCTTTGTTAACTACACGAGTTTGGGGAATCATTTGACATGAGTTAAGGCGAACTGAGGTGAGCATGCAAATCACAATATTATTGTGGGTGCACACATAATAATAATGTGGGGTGTATGCGAGTCCCAGTGAGCCTTAACAAGTGGAAAATGAGTTCCATTCTGTTATTTGATCAAGGTAAACATAACAAACCTATAGGGGTCATAGTAGTGATTGTCCCCTCTACTCGAACGTGAACTTTTCATTCATCTCTGGATCCTTTCGAATCCCGATGCTAGCGAGTATTACCTGAACACCCATCTGAACGACTAGCGAACTGTGTAGAGTGTTAGGTTTTAATATGAGCATCCCTGAAATGGATGTCTCCGCGTCAAATGACTGGTCTATGCCTTCCTCACCTAACTTTGTTTGCTAGAACCTAGCGCGATAATGTCTTAGACTCCGAAGTGCGATCACTTCTGCAATGCTTGGGAAACATATCATGTAATACCCAGCCAACTTGCAACATCAATGGACAGGAGGATGAGCGTAGTACTTTACCGACCACTGTACTGTGACAACCCCGACTACCAGTAATGAGCACCAGCGGATCGGTCTCAAGCGAATCCTTAACCCTCACCAGCGACTCATGGGAATCAACTCTTACGAATCAATCAGGACATAAGCAATGACAATCGACTATAATGCGGAATGTGTAACTGCCAACACGGTGAGAAGTACTTTAGGACGTGGCTCAGAATGTGGAAAGATGGACCTCGATGGCGAAGAATCGTAGGACATCGTTTCGAGCAGCGGCATTGGGAGCAGTAGTCCCACCGAAAACAAGGCATTCGTAACCCTAGTCTACAGTAAGGAAAGAAAAGCGTCTATAACATGGATTGGTCGTGGTTAAGTTAAGAAGACAACGACCAAAGGAACAACGACAGCACTTGAACAGCTTGTACTGAAAACAGCAACACAAGAAATGATGCTCATGGAAGGGCATTTAAAATTGGCATGGGCGACGCCAGGACTTTAGCAACATGGTAGCTAGTATAAGTAGCTAATCGCTTCGTCTTTGCTATGTTTGACATGATGCCCTTGAATCCGAACCTGTTGTGGAATCGGCTGACGACAAGACAATTGACAATTCGTATGTTAGCTGGGATTCGGATTCGACCTTGTGGGACAAGCGATCGACATCGATCTTCCTTCTGCTATCCTTGATGGTTTGAAGCAGTAGTTAGAATGGATTGGTAATCCATACATCCCGCATATATGCCCTGTGAGGAGAAAATTTCGCGTATCCCTCTTTCTAGTGGAGAATCATCATCTGTTTCAAAGTATCGGTATTGTGCAAAGGTTGGCGTCCATTCTGCAATGAGAGCTTGGAAGTGTCCATGGAAGGATTATTCCGCTATGTTAGCACTTACTATTGATGATTAGGTTGAGGAAAAGAGGATCGAAGATCCACCCTTTGTTCGTGATGTCTACCTAAGTGCTACCAGAAGAACTATCAGGTGAACCCTCACATCATCTGAAGGAGTATCAGATCAGTATCAGGTCGGAGGCAGCCCTGATTACTCATACTCTTACCGTCCTGCACCAGGTTGGTTACAGGAACTGCCTAATCCACTTCAGGAACTATAGGATATGAGTTTTATCGGATGTAGTTCCTCGCTTTGGGGAGCCCCAGTATACCAGAGAAGATAAGCCTTTTTCGTGCATGTACCGACTATCGAGAACGTAACAAGGCGACAGTTGGGAACTGATTGTCTTAACCATGTATGGGCCACCTATAGACCAGTTGCAAGGAACAAGTTCCCTTTCGAGGATGGGCTAGCGAACGAACGAACTATCATCAGATGAAAATCCAAGAGGAGAATGCCCTTAGAAATAGTGTGTCGAACGCAATGCAGCCATTGCAACTTTGTACACCATGATCATTGAGCCGATCAACACCAGAGCAGCTTCAGGGATCGCTTGAATCGACTGTATTTATTGATGACGTTCTGAGTCATGACCAGGAGAAAGGAACACCATGGGTGGCATATGTATTCTATTTCAGCGCCTCTGTGGGAGGAGCCATTGTGTGCGAAGTCATGCATTTTGATCAGGTAACCAACGGAGTGGGAATACTCGTGGATCTCGCTGAGATGCATCTTGTTAGAAACTGATCGACACCAAGGATTCCTTCGGGGATGCAGCAATTCCTTGGTTTCACTAGATACTAACGCAGCTTACCCACAAGATTTCCGAAGGTCACACAGCTTAAATTTTTAGCACAGTAGGGTACTGTGTTCGTGGAAGACGAATCAGGAGGACGTCTTTTTCAGCTTCCGAGTTCCAACTCTGCAATGCATCGAGCATCGTCTTTACCCGAGGGTGCGGGTGATTTAATGGTATACCATGATGGTCAGAATCAGAGTCCCAGTTACACACCAATGCAACACGAGTGAGTGATGACCTACGTGATGGAGTTACAAAGAAGAACTGCACGACACACAACTGGCAGTGAAAAGGTGGCCTTGGGGTTTTAGGTGGAGGCATTACTTGGACGGTACCAAATGTGTTATTTAGACCGATCACAAGGGCCTCCCGTTTACTTTGGCTTCAACAGGACTAAATTAGTTAATAGCATCGCTGGAGGGAACTTTAGGATGATTGCAACTATGAAACTTGAACGTGCACGAGCTTTGCAGCTCACTATCGACTCTGACTTCCCTGATTAGACTCGCTCTGTTCAAACTGGAGAACTGAAAGAAGAGTATTTTCAAGTTGAACCCATGCGGGGCATGGAGAAGCAACCTTTGACAGGTCGGACGATGTTCACTACCTCATGGAACAAATATAGGGCTCGCTATACGACTGCTGTAGGGAACTTGTGTTGAGCAAAGCACATCGGCATCGGTATTCTAGTCATCTGGGTTTTGATGAGAGATACTAGGGTCTATAGACCTTGTACTGGTAATCGGGCATGAAGGCCTACCTAGCTAGGTATGGGAATGATGTTTGACTTGTGAGAAAGTCAAGGTGAAGTGTTAGCAACCAGAAACACCTATAAGGAAAGCGAAAACAGACCGCCATGGATTTGGTCACTAGTCTACTTATAACTCGAAACGGAAACAATATCACCTGGATGATCGTTGATTGTCTCCCGTAACCACCACACTTTATAGTCATCAAGAAAATGGATAAGCTTTTCTACACTTGCAGTCATCTACCTGAAAGAAGTGGTTGCTAGGCACGGGGTGCCAACTTCAATTATCTCTTATCGCAACCCACGATTTGCATTTGATTTGTGACCAGCGATGCACAAATCCTTTGGCTCACGTCTGGACATGAGCACAGCATATCATCCACAGACGGATGGGCAGACTGAACGCACCATCCAAACTCTTGAAGACATGCTTCGAGCTTGTGTAATCGACTTTGGTAATGATTGGGAGCGGCGTCTACCTTTAGTGGAGTTTTCGTATAACAACAGTTACCACACCAGCATCCAGGCTGCTCCGTTCGAGACATTGTACAGACGGAAGTGCCAATCACCTCTTTGTGGGCATAAGTTGGAAACAACCAAATCACTGGCCCAGAACTCGTCGTAGACACAACAGAGAAGATTGCTCAGATACGACAACGAATGGCGGCAGCTCGTGACCGTCAGAAAAGCTACGCCGATAAGTGTATCACACCGCTCGAGTTCCAGGTTGGGGATCGAGCACTACTTAAAGTCTCACCTTGGGAAGGTGTGGTTCGTTTTGCTTAGCAGGGCTGGCTTAATCCACGTTACGTCGGACGTTTCGAAATCACTGAGAGAATTGGCAAGGTGGCCTACAGGTTGAATCTACCCGAAGAACTCAGTGGAGTTCACAACGTATTCCATGTGTCGAATCTGAAGAAATGTCTGTCAGGTGAAGCCCTCACAGTTCCTTTCAAGGAGCTCACCATCAACGATCAGTTAAGATTTGTCGAAGAACCAGTGGAAATCTTGGACCGGGAGGTCAAGATTCTCAAACGCACCAGGATACCTATTGTTCGAGTTCGTTGGAACTCCCGTCGTGGCCCAGAGTTTACCTGGGAACGAGAAGACCAAATGAAACACAAATGTCCCTAGTTGTTCCAGAACGATGAAACCACTACTGAGGCTGAAGCTATTGCGGTATTTTGGGACGAAATTCTGAACCAACGGGGGGATGATGTGACACCCCAGGAAAACCAGGAAACCACGTAACCTAACTAGCTTCCTCAGTAACCACGTGCTAAATTTCGGGACGAAATTTCTTTCAAGTTGGGGATGATGTGACAACCCGAACTTCTAAGGATAGTGGCGTGTAATCTTGTGATCTAAATTCTCGCTATGTGTACTATACTGGTATAATCCTGTCGAGCTTACATTTAAACGTACGATAACGATATGTGTTGCTACACTTAGTCACATGTAGGTATATGGGCCGCACCCCTTTTTGTTGCTCTAACTATTGCAGCCCATATTTAATTAGGCCCAAAGCTTATCTAATTAGGCTAAGCCCAGCCAGTTTAATAAATACGGTATATGGGCATGCACATTATCATAAGCTGTGTAAAACAAGGAAGGAACGCTACACCCTATTCCCTGATCGCACGATTTCAGCAGGAGAACCCCCCCTCACATCCGTCGAAGCCTCATCTCTTGAGGATCATCCCGTGTGTCTAATTCTTTTCGGTTAGTAGTCAATATCTCAATCTTTTTATGTGAGTTTAATTTGTGTTTAATTAGTATGTGATTAGGTGATTATAGTTATGTGCATATATTTTGAATATGTGTTGGAAATCGCCCACTGCCATGATGAATTGTATAGGACAATCTGATATGTGATTAGCCATGTTTATCATGTATGAATATTTGAATAGATGTTGTAAACATCGACTCATGAGGAACTAATATGATGAATGGATTTAGGTTAATTGTCTAGTGCATAGAATTTGTATGTGATAAGCTGTTTGATACATGATACATAATAGTGCACAAGTCATGGTGATTAACTGTTAGAATGAATTTTATGTTAGCAAATTATGTAAATTAAAGAAAGTGCTTAACATGTTTAACTATTGCAATTCGTAACTAGACTTTAAGGGTATTGGGATTGTACGACTACCTGATTACACGTTAATTAGCAGGAATAAACAAATGGGTGTTGGGCTGATGGCATACGCCTTCAGTTAATTGGGCTCCAACATAAAAATAGGATACATATAGTGGGCTGGTAATGTAATGTTGGGTTGGGCTGCGAGATGGATAGGGCTGCATAGCCTATTCGATGTGGCTGGGCCAGGTGGCTATGAGTCTTCAGCCAAGCCCACTTCATTATAATAGTTTGATATCATGCTGTTTCAATAGGATGTTATTTCAGTGAGTAAATTAGTTGTTATGTTGATGTAAATTCTGATACATGTTAACTGGGTACTACAATTCTTTGATGAAATTATATTTGGTTGGGCCGGTTGGGATGTTGGGCTGCACACAATTTTTAAATACACACACATGTTTATTGTGTAATACGTATATGGTTACACAGTTGTTAAACTGAAATGCATAGGGTTTGATAATAAGGTTGATGCTTGGGCCGAATAGATTTAATGAATGAAGTAATAGTGTGGTGATTTTATGTTAACTATTTATTGGGCCGTACATGGTCTGGGTCGCGCTGGGCCGGGTTATATTTACGGACTATATTAAGTTATGTGTAGTTATGTCGTTTTGAGTTTGGGTCAGTAGTTGTTTTGGACTGTATGATTATCAACTCAAACATGGTTAATGAATGTTCATACAACGTGTTTAACTGATTAGACTAGTGTACGGAGTAATGAATGCCACTATTTGTATTTTTGGTGTGCACTATCTGATGAATGAATGAGAAACGATACGTACTGAGCTGTATGCGAACTGACTGTTATATGTGCAATTATCATAGGATTTGGTTGATTGTTTGGTTAAACGAGTAATTAATTCTACCGAGCACTCTAAGGTGAGTTCACACTTTCTACAAGGCATGGGATTCCCAGGGGTTGGGAATGGGTTAAGGAATATGGATTCCTCATCCTCCTTGGGTAGGACAGTATGGGTTAAGGAATGTAATTCCTCGTCCTCTTGGATAGTTTAAATTTCACTAGCCCAAAACTCTATCACGAAGTCCCTCCTTTTTATATCGACTTAATTGCCGGGCCAATGGCGAGTAGGTCATTAGTTAGATAGCGCTATTTAGGTCTGACAAGCCTCACATCGTGCCGCAGAGGACGGGCGTGAACTAATGGAACTGGGCACGTCAATGATGATAGACATTGACGCTAAGGGCACATAAACATGACTAAAGTCAGTGGTCGATATGGTAACGAGTCTAGTAGTGTAAACATGGGGTATCCCCCACGGCTGGATTGCCAGAGTAATTGGGATTAAACAAAACACATTTTCAACTATGGGGTAACCCCCACGGCAAGTAAGCTAGCTAAAGAAAACTATGCTTTTGAAACAACTTAAAACGAACACCCAACTGTGAACTCGCTCAACTTTGTTGTTGATTTGTTGGTACATGCCTTGCAGGCCTTTAGGTGCATATCGATGGGACTTGCTGTTTGGGAAGCTGGAGTGGTCATGGGTCGAGATACATGGAAACACTATACAAGACTAATAGCTTTTACATGTGGTTATAAACACTTAACGAACGATTTATGTTTCCGCTGTACAATATAAAATATAATGTAACATTGTAACACTTATTGTTAATCAATGAAAGTTTTATTTATATATACCTATGAGTTTAATGTGATTGGTGGATAAGATCCTGGTACGTCACACGCCCCGCAATGTTTACGCGAGTGGTATTTTGGGGGTGTGACATGAGGGATGGTAGGGGTCTGAAATCAGCAAAGTGTATGGTAGGGACCATCGGAATGGCTCGTCCAGCGGTGAAGAAATGAACAGTGTAGCCTGAAGGATCTGTGGAAAAGCTGCTGATACAAAAGGACCGTCACGTGGGTGCGGGTATGTCTTGAAAGAAAACAATAGGCAAATCAGTGCGATGGACGTCGGACTCCACAGGAGGAAAGGAGCAACATCAGCGGGTGCGGCTGCAGGAACAAATGTCCCAACAAAAGGAAGATCAACGGGTACAGGTACTGGGTCGGGAATAAGGAGTGTAATATCTGGTAATTTAAATAGAACATAGTCAGGATCAGAAATCGGCTCAAGATCAATAGGTGCAAAATCAGGCTGACCCAAAAGGAACTGGAGCTGTCTCGGGAGAAGGCTCTGGGTCGTGTGAAGGTGTGGGATCTCGAGCAGGTGGTAGTGCGGCAGACATAGCGGTGTTGTCATCCGAGTTAGTAGTAGAAAGCTGCGATCCGACCGTCTGTAAGGCTGCAGATGTCATAGACTCAAAGGAGTCTAAAATTGAGTGTAAAATGGAAGCAGAGGATACTTCAATGGCGGGAATCTCAGGAGGTAGCATAGCAACGACATACTCAGCTAACTCTCCATTATCCTGGGCGTCAACAGGAGGATCATCAACAAACAAATCAAGGTCATCATCAAACAAATCATCAAAAAGGCAGATCCTCGGGAGGAATGACCATGAGAGGTAGGGCATCAGGGATCAGAGCCATGATAGGGTCACCATCGGAATGACCAGTGATGGGGTGGTCATGGACCGAAACAAGAGTGACAAAAGGATCCTCGTAAGGGGAGCCATCAGCAAGGGTAAATCATCACCAAGATCTGGTAGCGCGAATGGTTGGAAGTCGTCCTCGTCCTTGGTCAGCATGGCAGGGTCACTCTCAGTGTCTGACGTAAATATCTCGGGCGCATGTGCAGTCTCATTATCCGTGGCGGTGGTCATAGGGCCGTCAACATCTGACAACTCGCTCTCTGAAGAAGGTGACATGTGTGCCGGTACATAATATTCATAGCATGTATATCCATAGTAATCACTAACACTTAGTGTATTACAATCAAAGAAAATTCATCATGTAATCATGTATTCACATTATTCTTCATGAAACTTTCTATCCTTCCTAGTCTCCCAGACTAAACCACCTAGTCTCCCAGAATAAACCAACCAGTCTCCCAGACTAAACCACCTAGTCTCCCAGACTAAACCAGACTGAACCACCCAGTCTCTCAGACTGAAACACCCAGCCCCACAGACTGAAACACCCAGTCTCTCAGACTGAACCACCCAACCTCTCAGACTGAAACACCCAGCCTCTCAGACTGAACCACCCAGTCTCTCAGACTGAAACACCTAGTCTCTCAGACTGAGACACCCAGTCCCTCAGACTGAACCACCTAGTCTCTAAGACTGAACCACAAACATAAACCTTGAAATGTGTTTCGTGTATTTTCCTTATAAAAATGTTTGTTTCTTGGATCTGGACGTTTCGTTTATGCAATGAAAATATGTTGGAAAAATATCTTCGTGGGAGCCCTAATGATTGTAGTCTAGACTCGAGAAGGAATCCTAGTTCGCTACAATCGAAGCTCTGGTACCAAACTGTCACACCCTGACTTTTGCGGAATCGTGATTTGCTTAATATCATTGCATTCAACCATAACAAACAACTATATGATAAATCCAAGATGTTCATCCATTAATTAAGTTTTAAAACATTACATCATCATTGTCTTGAAACATAAACTTAAAATCTGAGTTACAAACTATATAAATTACTTAGAGTTCCATGAGGACTCATCAAAAGACTTTAGTTAAAAATAGGTTTTGAAAGATGTGTCCTGTCCAGGATAAGACACACTAACCAAACCCTAAGACACGGATGACATCTTTTATTCTTAACATTACTTGAAACTCCAACGCTCACCAGATCCATACTTAATTTACTGGAAATACATGTAATTTGAAAACATCAACAAAAGTTGAGCGAGTTCATGTGTGTGTTTGCGAATAAACCTTTGAAGCATTTGTAAGTATGTTTGTATGTACTTGAAAACATGGTATGAAAGCAACAAGGAAAACAAATCAATTAATGTGTAGCTAATACATTAATATTTGTGACGAGATGCAGGGAGTTCAAACCTAGCAAACATTGCACCGGCCTTCCGGCTGTAAGACATAGTCACCACATGGCTCATTCGGCGTGCGCATGGTTGGGGCTTGCTACACCCGAATAGATCTATCACTCATGTCCCTCGGTCCTACAACGAGGATTAGTGGCCTTAAGTGTTATGCCCACCACTCACATGATCAAGCAGTACCCTTCCTTAGCTAACCATACCAAATGAGAATGTTTGTAAACAGTTGTAACATGTATTTCACCCCCAAAGTTATAAAACTGAAAACAGTTAAGAGAAAAAGGGGACATGAACTCACAGTTTTGCGTTCTTCGAATCCGCCTGTAACTCAAAGTTTCCTCTGGTGTACACGACTACCTACAATGTAGTATGGTCTTATTAGACGAGCGGGTCGTGCCTTGACTTAGTATTTATTAGTGCATTTGAGTTACGTTTCCAAGTGTCTTCATCATTATTCCAAGTTATATAATTATTTGTTAAAATAATAATTATTTTAACTTGAATTATCATTATTAGATTTTGGAATAATTGTTAAAACAATATATATCAACTTAATACTTCCCAAGTATTTATACTTGTATATTCTTCCCAAGGATGGGGGTATCTTTCACTTATATAGTCTTGCCATGTATTAGGGTCGTATTCCGGTGTGTGTTTATACGTACGAGAATACATATTTTTATTGTATTCATTAAGTATCCTCATACTTAATTTCACATTAATTATTCCGGAATATTATCTTTAATAAATATCCAATATATATTTCCAAAATATATATTTCAAAGAATATCACTTAGAAAAATTATTTATAATTTTTCTCTTGGCAAAATATTTGTATTTTCATATAAGTTCCAAAAATAATATATTTTCAAGTCTAACTTTAGAAAATATCTAAACTTATTTTCATCCAAAAATAATGTATTTCAAGTTTACTCAAGAAAATATATATTTTTCCCAAAAATAATATATCTTCTAATAATTCCAAGTAAATTCATATATATTTTCATTCACCAAAAATCATATATTTCCTTCTTGTCAAAATATGATATAACTTTGTGATAATCATAAAAATCATATCTTCATTCCTTTGTGTCCAAAATATTATTTACCAAAATATACTTTGTGAATATATTTCCCGGAATATTTTGGAAGTTACATTTCTTGTTCGGTTTCGCCGATATTTTGTGTGTAACTTATATACTTATTCCTTGAGATTTTGGTAATATTTTGGATGGTAATCCTTAGTATTTTGATGTGTTATATTATTTCAAGTTCTAGAATAATATAACTATTACACAAAGTATACAAACAATCACACATGCGTGTCTTCAATGTATATATATTCTAAATATATATATTTAGCCACTTTTATTTATAAAAACCAACCTCCAACACTTATATTTTTGTAACAAAAATTATGGCAATGATTATATAGAAAACTCATGGTTAAATACACTTGTAAATATTTGTTCAGAATATTTTTCTAAGTGTTAATATTTTTAGAAAATTTTGCCATACTTTCCCCTAAAAATGGAGCTTTCCATACTTTCATGCATATCATTTTCTTTTGTAAAAATCATCAAAATCAATTTACAATCAACTCTAAACAACTTACTCTTACCAATCTTGCCAAAAAAACGTGCATTTTCTACTACTTCATGAACTTGAAAGTTTAGGAAAATTTTAGTAACTTGGTAGTGTGTTTAGTAAGTTTAGTTACCCTTTAAAGTGTGGTTGTTTATTTTAAAACTTCATTCTTGAATGGTTTAGATGTTTACAACTTGTAATCACAATTTCTAAAAATGTTTCTTTATGAATTCTTCTTGTTACACAAGTGTTTCTACACTTGTTTAACCACTAAAAATAAGGTTTGTTTGTCTAAGAACCAAGATTTAGTAAAACTTATATTTTTAGCTTGGTTTCTTTGGAAATCCTCCATAAATCTTTAGATCTACAAGTATTACTACTCACATTAATCATTATTTTTCAAGAAAATAATATATTCTTTCAAGTTCATGTCTTGCATGAGGATGATTTATAAATCTTTAACATTTTCATCCTCTCATCTTGCTAGATAATGTTTTTAATCATGATCTAGCAAGATCACAAAATGATCTACATCATTTACACAACCCATCAATCATCAAGTATCATAATAACACTAAACAACATGATTTCTTTAAGATTTCTTATAGTTTTATGCTTATGTTCATGTTTCATCTTCAAGTTTCTTAGTGTTCTTCATGATTTTCAACATGTATCATTCATTAACCACTTGAAATAGATGTAAAATGGAAGGATTTTTGTTCTTACCACTAGCTCAAGGCTAGGGATGATTCAAGTGAAGAAAACAAGTGGATAAAAGCAAATGATGATGGTCCTTCAACTTTCAAGAGTACCAAGCTTCCTTATATGTCTTCTTACACTTTTGTATATGTATGGAATGAATTATATTTGAAAGATGAAGATGGATTTGGGTGTACTCTTCTTGGCCGTAGGTAAGAAGGGAAGAAGGAGGAAGATGTGTGGTGTTTGTGTGTGTGAGATAATGAGAGTTATGACCTTCAAGTTCTTTTATAATCCAACTTCATAAAATCTTCCATTAGATATTATGTATTAAAATAAGGAACAAGATCTAATAATAAATTGGAAGAAAATCACAAGTGGATCCCATATTTGGGTCGTCCATAGGTTGGGGGGGGGGGGGGTGTAGACTTAGGTGATAACCAACTAGTTAGTTATTTAGGTTAAAATCCAAGTATTAGTTAGGATTTGGTTACTAGATATTTATATAGGATGTGTTATGATGTTCGGGGACCATAACTAGCTTAGTAATGTTAAAACAATGCTTCTTGTGTAATTTTAATGTTTCGGATAGTGTCCGGTTGTTTGGTTGGTTACTGGTTCGTTAAAGTGCTAAAGTTTGCAGTTTAGTGTGCTTTATGTTACTTTTTGTGACAGTTTCGATTCCCAACACTTAGGAAAGCATTCAAGACCATTTAATCATAATTCTGCATGATATTAAGTCATTAAAATGCTGCATTTTGCTGAATTTTGCATAATTCTGCAGTTTATGTGAGTTTTAGGCACTTTCCAGCACTTAAACTATTTCTAGGAAGGCAGTTTTATGATCCTTACTTTCCTACACACTATACTAGTGTAAGACTTGGTTTCTAGCTCATTCTGTGTCCCAATACAAAGTCTGTCTATCTGCTGAGCTCTGTCAGCATTTTTCTAATTTGTCTGATAACTGTGCTAACTGTGTTTCATGCATCATCTAAGTCAATAAAATCCTTATGCAGTAATGATATAACATTAAGCAATAGGTGATGCACATGTATGTGTATGGCAGTAATCAGAAAGCAATTCAAGTCATAATTTGTAAATTAGCACAGTCATTAATCCTTAATTATTGTCTAATTAATTCTACGGATGCATGCAAATTTGGCAGTTGTCACATTCTCCCCCTGTTAAGAAAATTTCGTCCTCGAAATTTATTCTGTCTTATCTCCTTAGGGTTACATTATGTGTGTATGTATATGAATAATACTGAGGTAGATAACCACAAAACCGAATCAAATCTTATTCACAACAGGTGAATCCAAGAATATATTACAACAACAAGATCCCAATGGTTAAAAGGTTTGTATTCTAGCATTTGATGTCAAAGGACACGAGATGTATAGATGTATAATCTAGTGTAACTTAGTTAATCAGGGGTGCAACAAAGGAGTTTTGACCAATGGATTTTCAAACAATCGGTCACAATACGCAAATGAGTTTTCAAAAACCATAGCATCCGCTATATGAACTTAAAATAAACAACTCGAATATGATAGTAACATGAAAGTGATCTGTCAACTTTCGAATATATAAATGGTAAGGATTAGTGTGTTAACATTCTTGAATTACGAAAATGCACCAAATGAAATACAAGCGAATCTGGTGTATTATTGTCTTAATTCGTAGCTGCATTAGAAATATTTAAATGACAAGTCAAACAAAAGTATGTGTAGTTTTGTGTGAAACGGTTGGCCATGATTAGCACAAGCTACAAATTTGTAATGACACCACCAGGTGTCGTAATTGACATAATTCAATAATAGCGACGACCGAACAAGTTCACCATGCTTGAGATCAAATGAAAGTGTAATGATACAATCCTGAGGATTTGATTCAACCGGCATAATAAGACCTTTCAATTGAATATAGAACATCAAAGAGCCATTGTTTCCGATCGAAGATGAAAAAGTAATAAGTACCGCAAGGCATTCGATCGACAATGAAAGAATCGTTAGGAGGTACACCGTGATATGAAATGAATCTATGTACCATTGTCTTAACACACAATTGTGTTGAGACCGCTTTAATCGTGATAAACAAAACAGATTTAAAGCAAGTTAATAAATAAACAATTAAATCCGTGCATGAGGTGAGTAATCGAGATTAGCATAAACTTTAATTTAGTGAAAACATCACCGCAAGGTGTCGAAATCAACAAACGATTTAGTGGAGTCGTAGACCAAACAAGTGTACTACGACTCGAAACAAAAGAACTTTTGCAAAAATGAATTTGGATATGATGCTCTCAATACATCATATGGCGTCTTGAATTGAATATGTGAAATGGACAGGTCCAAGCAATTGAACTTGTTTTCAGCGCAGTCTGACAATAAACGTATGTATCGACAAAAGGGAATCTCAGCATGGTTACAAAGATAAACCATTAATGTAACTTGAAAGAAAAGAAGTTTCAAGAAAGTGTGTTGACTTGATAGCAAAGGAGCCAACAATTACAACAGTGTAGGTCATTCAGATCAGAAATCGATAATTAGCTTTAGCAATTAATATTTGAATTTTGATGAAACGCTTTTTCCGAAACGAAACCACATACGTATCAAATGGTGCATGCGTGACATATGAATTCCAAGGAATGAAACAATGAGTATTCGCTATAATGAAGGAATGATGAAGTATCTAGGCAAAGAAGTGTTTGCTTTAATGAAGAAAACTGTTTTGATGCAACCATCATTAGGAGTAGTAGAGATGCAAAATTCTACTTGTTAGAAGCAAAAGTGGAAATTTCAATAGAAATTTGGGTGCTTTATCTGTTTGGTTAACTGAAATAGTATATATGTCAGAAATATGGGGTTTGCTCTAGTTAATAGACGTAGTTTCCATGTGATAACCTTTAATGAGTTTTGACCTCAGTTCCCAAAGGTCCTAAGTACATTTTTTCTAGGTTCTCAAAGTTTTGCACTCTGTGTATAACTGTTTCGTGCACCATGTGGAAAACACACAATATTAGTGTAGGTTCAAAACAAGTTGTCGGATCACTATATTTCAGTATACTTTCTTCCTGAATTCACAGCTAATGATACTTGATCAACGATCAGTCTTAGAATAGTAGTGGAATCCTCACAGTTAGTTAAATAAATAATTCGTGAATCCTCAGCAAGAGTTTCCGACTCTTGTTGGTTATTTCGTTCGGCTCCTGGTAGTTGATGCTTAGAATCATCGTCCTTCTCCTTGACGAACAATACTGAAACTCCTTAGGGCAAAAAGCTTGCCTTATAATTCCCCGAACTGGCAACTTCTGAAGTTGCCTTGACAAATCTTGTATCTCAGGAAGTGCAAGTCGATAGGGTGCCTTGGCTACAGGCGCAGCGCCTGGTACCTAGCCAATGTGGAAGTCGACTTGCATTGAGGAGGTAATCCTGGCAAGTCTTCGGGGAAGACCTCAGGATATTCCCTTACCACAGGGGTATCTCCGAGCTTAGGTTCTTCGGCTTCCTTGTCCACGTCATGAGCCAAAAGGAAAGGGCAGCACATCCTTTGCGCAAAAAATTCCGTGTCTTCAACGACTGGTAATCCGTAGGGGCGTGTCCTGCCTCCTAAATCACGATCGTCTCTTCGTTCGCCATCAGGATGCGGATAACAATCTCCGCTTGATTGCTCGATAATCAATCCATCCCAATTACCACATCGAAGCTCCCCTTTAGCTAGTTCTATCAAGTACGGGTTATCTAACTTACTTGCTACTAAACCCAGTGTACTCTCAAACTCTATAGATGTGAAGCTAAGATTGGCAACATTATTTAGCAGCACAGATGCATAACGTTGACTATTATGGGACGTACCGATGTCCACACTTGGATCCTGGCGTGTTTCCCTAGCTCCGGTGTTGAGCTTTCATCCTTGTGCCTGATTGTTTTTAGGGCAATATTTTCTGAAATGCCTCTTGTCTCCATAGTTAAAACAACCTGAGCATGCTTTCGTTTGTCCCTTTTCCTGCCTTGATAGTCGTTGTTGTCGTTGTTTCCTTCGAGATTCTTGCTACCATCTTGGCCTCCATTTCCACGTTCAGTACCTTGCCTACAAGTTTCCTTGACATGCCCCACTTTGCCACAGTTTTCACATTTTCCATATCTGCATTGCCCGATATGATAACGTCGACAATTGTCGCACTTAGGTAGGATACCCATGTACTCTTTTCCCTTTTGGCCCTGTTCTTGCTATTCACCCGAGTACCCTTCTTGAAGTTTGCGAACTTTCTCTTGTTGTCTCCAGATGGCTCTACAGGAGTCTTCTTTTTCTCTTCCGAAGTGGAAAATTTTCTTAGTCTAATCACTTCTTCAGTGAGAGCCACACTTAAGTCGATAGCATCGGTGATCGTTGGAGGTTTAGATGTTGTCGCCAGGCTCAGAATCTGAGGTGCCAATCCCCCGATAAAGCGTTCGATCCTCTTAAACTCTGGTTCCACCAGGCGCGAAGCAACTTGTGATAAATCGTGAAATCTCTGCAACTTGTGATAAATCGTGAAATCTTCTGCCCTCGAGAAATATCTCTTACGCTTCAGTTCTTTCAGTTCATCCCACGTCAAAGCATACGCAGCAGTCTTACCCAACGTCCGAACCTTAAGGTTCCACCATGACAGAGCCCCATCAAGGAACAATCCAGATATGTACATGACTTGTTGCTCTAGAGTACATTTGCTCAAACTCAAAACAGAATCCGTCTTCTCGACCCAACGCACAAAAGCTACGGCACCCCCAGTGCCATCGAAATCTCGGGGCTTGCAGCTCAAGAACGGCTTGTAGGTGCAGCCTGCGATATACGCAACATCATTCACATAAGGTATTAGCAAAGCCCTCTTGGAAATGTCCAAACATTTTGTAATGCATCTTAAGTGACTAAACATTACCATTAGGTGGGTTATTTCCTGAGGTACCTCCGCTGCGTTCGGAGCGAAGGGCCCCGTGCTGTGCGATGGCCTGTGAGATGCGCTCTTGTAATTTCGCCTCTGTCGTCGGCAGAGGGTTGTTGGTATCGGTGTTCCTTTGAATCGACATCTTCTAAGAAGAAGATTGGTTAGGTCAGGTCTTATTAAAGATACAGGCACATAAGCACCTACTTAACGAATAAGACCTAGGAGGTGTATTTACAAGTGTATATACACAGTCGTTATAACAAGCAATCATATAACATCACAATTATAGCACAACCTTGTAGATAGGAACATATTTAATGAGAACTTATCAAGCAAGCACGTAGCATCACAATTATAGCACAAACATGCAGACTAACAACGTGCTTAGTGAGGACATGGCGACTGAGCTTTCATTATTTACCGAACACAATCACATTGTCTACAAAGTGTATCACATCACAAGGGACACAGGGTCACCCTACCCTTGTCCAATAAGTCTATCAATATACCAAAATCACATGGTGAAAAGGGGTCTTCAAAAGTCTCTACCATCTCGGCTCATTAGTAGTGTCTTTACCCAAAAGTAATGCAATCCGCAAAAAACCAAAAGCTAACTATACTGGTGTATGAGGTGGGGGAGTGAAGAAAAGCAAACTGCTAACATGTGCAAGCTCCTCCTCGAGCTTGTATACACATCGAAGTAATTAACTGATCTGCTGCTTGATAGTAAAGAAACGAGCATCAAAACCTAAGAAAGGTGTAATAGCAGCAGGTGAGAGTGTAAAAGGGGACAATGATGAATGTGGAGGATCATAGTATACTAGTATAGACAGGGCAGAGGATATGGTGTCAGTTCAAGTTCCTAAACTCTGTGACTCAAAATCCTCAAACTGTAGCTGTTGTGACAGGAGCAACTCATCCCGTGTGTAGCCTCCAAAATGTGAGGGATGGTAGGGGTCTGAAATCAGCATAGTGTATGGTAGGGACCATCGGAATGGCTCGTCCAGCGGTGAAAAAATGAACAATGCAGCCTGAAGGATATGTGGAAAAGCTGCTGATACAAAAGGACCGTCACGCGGGTGCTGACCAAAGTTACCTTCCCCTGGACGGGGTGCGGGTATGTCTTGAAAGAAAGCAATAGGCAAACCGGTGCGATGGACGTCGGACTCCACAGGAGGAAAGGAGCAACATAAGCGGGTGCGGGTGCAGGAACAAATGTCCCAACAAAAGGAAGATCAACGGGTATAGGTACTGGGTCGGGAATAAGGAGTGTAATATCTGGTAATTCAAATAGAACGTAGTTAGGATCAGAAATCGGCTCAAGATCAATAGGTGCAACATCTGGCTGACCCAAAAGGAACTGGAGCTGTCTCAGGAGAAGGCTCTGGGTCGTGTGTAGGTGTGGGATCTCGAGCAGGTGGTAGTGCGGCAGACATAGCAGTGTTGTCGTCCGAGTTAGTAGTAGAAAGCTGCGATCCGGCCGTCTGTATGGCTGCAGATGTCACAGACTCAAAGGAGTCTAAAATCGAGTGTAAAATGGAAGTAGAGGATACTTCGATGGCGGGAATCTGAGGAGGTAGCATAGCAATGACATCCTCATCTATCTCTCCATTATCCTGGGCGTCAACAGGAGGATCATCAATAAACAAATCAACGTCATCATCAAACAAATCGTCAAAAACGCAGATCCTCAGGAGGAATGACCACGAGAGGTACGGCATCGGGGATCAGAGCCATGATAGGGTCACCATCGGAATGACCAGTGATGGGGTGATCATGGACCGAAACAAGAGTGACAAAAGGATCCTCGTCAGGGGAGCCATCAGCAAGGGTAAATCATCACCAAGATCTGGTAGCGTGAATGGTTGGAAGTCGTCCTCGTCCCTAGTCAGCATGTCAGGGTCACTCTCAGTGTCTGACGTAAATATCTCTGGCGCAGGTGCAGTCGTATTATCCGTGGCGGTGGTCATAGGGCCGTCAACATCTGACAACTCGCTCTCTAAAGAAGGTGACATGGGTGCCGGTACATAATAGTCATAGCATGTATATCCATAGTAATCACTAACACTTAGTGTATTGCAAGCAAAGACAATTCAACATGTAATCATGTATTCACATTATTCTTCATGAAACTTTCTATCCTTCCTAGTCTCCCAGACTAAACCACCTAGTCTCCGAGACTAAACAACCAGTCTCCCAGACTAAACCAACCAGTCTCCCAGACTAAACCAACCAGTCTCCCAGACTAAACCAACCAGTATCCCAGACTAAACCACCTAGTCTCCCAAACTAAACTAACCAGTCTCCCAGACTAAACCACCTAGTCTCCCAGAATGAACCACCCATTCTCTCAGACTGAAACACCCAGTCTCTGAGACTGAAACACCCAGTCTCTCAGACTGAACCACCAAGTCTCTCAGACTGAACCACCCAGTCTCTCAGACTGAAACACCTAGCCTCTTAGACTGAACCACCCAGTCTCTCAGACTGAACCACCCAGTCTCTCAGACTGAACCACCCAGTCTCTCAGACTGAACCACCCAGTCTCTCAGACTGAACCACAAACATAAACCTTGAAATGTGTTTCGTGTATTTTCCTTATAAAAATGTTTGTTTCTTGGATCTGGACGTTTCGTTTATGCATTGAAAACATGTTGGAAAAATATCTTCGTGGGAGCCCTAATGATTGTAGTCTAGACTCGAGAAGGAATCCTAGTTCGCTACAATCGAAGCTCTGATACCAAACTGTCACACCCTGACTTTTGCGGAAGCGTGATTTGCTTAATATCATTGCATTCAACCATAACAAACAACTATATGATAATTCCAAGATGTTCATCCATTAATTAAGTTTTAAAACATTACATCATCATTGTCTTGAAACATAAACTTAAAATCCGAGTTACAAACCATATAAATTGCTTAGAGCTCCATGAGGACTCATCAAAAGACTTTAGTTAAAAATAGGTTTTGAAAGATGTGTCCCGTCCAGGATAAGACACACTAACCAAACCCTAAGACACGGATGACATCTTTTATTCTTAACATGACTTGAAACTCCAACGCCCGCCAGATCCATACTTAATTTCCTGAAAATACATGTAATTTGAAAACATCAACAAAAGTTGAGCGAGTTCATGTGTGTGTTTGTGAATAAACCTTTGAAGCATTTATAAGTATGTTTGTATGTACTTGAAAACCCTGTATGAAAGAAACAAGGAAAACAGACCAATTAATGTGTAGCTAATACATTAATATTTGTGACGTGATGCAGGGAATTCAAACCTAGCAAACTTTACACCGGACTTCCGGCTGTAAGACATAGTCACCACATGGCTCATTCGGCGTGCGCATGGTTGGGGCTTGCTACACCCGAATAGATCTATCACTCATGTCCCTCGGTCCTACAACAAGGATTAATGGCCTTAAGTGTTATGCCCACCACTCACATGATCAAGCAGTACCCTTCTGTAGCTAACCATACCAAATGAGAATGTTTGTAAATAGTTGTAACTTGTATTTCACCCCCAAAGTTATAAAACTGAAAACAGTTAAGAGAAAAAGGGGACATGAACTCACAGTTTTGCGTTCTTCGAATCCGCCTGTAACTCAAAGTTTCCTCTGGTGTACACGACTACCTACAATGTACTATGGTCTTATTAGACGAGCGGGTCGTGCCTTGACTTAGTATTAATTAGTGCCTTTGAGTTACGTTTCCAAATGTCTTCATCATTATTCCATGTTATATAATTATTTGTTAAAATATTAAATATTTTAACTTGAATTATAATTATTAGATTTTGAAATAATTGTTAAAACAATATATATCAACTTAATACTTCCCAAGTATTTATACTTGTATATTCTTCCCAAGGATGGGGGTATCTTTCACTTATATAGTCTTGCCATGTATTAGGGTCGTATTCCGGTGTGTGTTTATACGTATGAGAATACATATTTTTATTGTATTCATTAAGTATCCTCATACTTAATTTCACATTAATTATTCTGGAATATTATCTTTAGTAAATATCCAATATATATTTCCAAAATATATATTTCAAAGAATATCACTTAGAAAAATTATTTATAATTTTTCCCTTGGCAAAATATTTGTATTTTCATATAAGTTCCAAATATAATATATTTTCAAGTCTAACTTTAGAAAATATCTAAACTTATTTTCATCCAAAAATAATGTATTTCAAGTTTACTCAAGAAAATATATATTCTTCCCAAAAATAATATATCTTCTAATAATTCCAAGTAAATTCATATATATTTTCATTCACCAAAAATCATATATTTCATTCTTGTCAAAATATGATATAACTTTGTGATAATCATAAAAATCATATCTTCATTCCTTTGTGTCCAAAATATTATTTACCAAAATATACTTTGTGAATATATTTCCTGGAATATTTTATAAGTTACATTTCTTGTTCTGTTTCGCCGATATTTTGTGTGTTACTTATATACTTATTCCTTGAGATTTTGGTAATATTTTGGATGTTAATCCTTAGTATTTTGATGTGTTATATTATTTCAAGTTCTAGAATAATATAACTATTACACAAAGTATACAAACAATCACACATGCGTGTCTTCAATGTATATATATTCTAAATATATATATTTAGCCACTTTTATTTATAAAAACCAACCTCCAACACTTATATTTTTGTAACAAAAATCATGGCAATGATTATATGGAAAACTCATGGTTAAAATACACTTGTAAATATTTGTTCAGAATATTTTTCTAAGTGTTAATATTTTTAGAAAATTGTGCCATAGTTTCCCCTAAAAATGAAGGTTTCCATGCTTTCAATCATATCATTTTCTTTTGTAAAAATCATCAAAATCAATTTACAATCAACTCTAAACAACTTACTCTTACCAATCTTGCCAAAAACGTGCATTTTCTACTACTTCATGAACTTGAAAGTTTATGAAAATTTGTAGTAACGTGGTAGTGTGTTTAGTAAGTTTAGTTACCCTTTAAAGTGTGGTTGTTTATTTAAAAACTTCATTCTTGAATGGTTTAGATGTTTACAACTTTTAATCACAATTTCTAAAAATGTTTCTTTATGAATTCTTCTTGTTACACAAGTGTTTCTACACTTGTTTAACCACTAAAAATAAGGTTTGTTTGTCTAAGAACCAAGATTTAGTAAAACTTATATTTTTAGCTTGGTTTCTTTGGAATTCCTCCATAAATATTTAGATCTACAAGTATTACTACTCACATTAATCATTATTTTTCAAGAAAATAATATATTCTTTCAAGTTCATGTCTTGCATGAGGATGATTTATAAATCTCTAACATTTTCGTCCTCTCATCTTGTAGGAATGTTTTTAATCATGATCTAGCAAGATCACATAATGATCTACATCATTTACACAACCCATCAATCATCAAGTATCATAATAACACTAAACAACATGATTTCTTTAAGATTTCTTATAGTTTTATGCTTATGTTCATGTTTCATCTTCAAGTTTCTTAGTGTTCTTCATGATTTTCAACATGTATCATTTTTTAACCACTTGAAATAGATTTAAAATGGAAGGATTTGTGTTCTTACCACTAGCTTAAGGCTAGGGATGATTCAAGTGAAGAAAACAAGTGAATAAAAGCAAATGATGAAGGTCCTTCAACTTTCAAGAGCACCAAGCTTCCTTATATGTCTTCTTACACCTTTGTATATGTATGGAATGAATGATATTTGAAAGATGAAGATGGATGTGGGTGTGCTCTTCTTGGCCATAGGTAAGAAGGGAAGACGGCGGAAGATGTGTGGTGTTTGTGTGTGTGAGATAATGAGAGTTTTGACCTTCAAGTTCTTTTATAATCCAACTTCACAAAATCTTCCATTAGATATTATGTATTAAAATAAGGAACAAGATCTAATAATAAATTGGAAGAAAATAACAAGTGGGTCCCATAGTTGGGTCGTCCATAGGTGGGGGGGTCTAGGCTTAGGTGATAACCAACTAGTTAGTTATTTAGGTTAAAATCCAAGTATTAGTTAGGACTTGGTTACTAGATATTTATATAGGATGTGTTATGATGTTCGGGGACCATAACTAGCTTGGTAATGTTAAAATAGTGCTTCTAGTGTAATTTTAATGTTTCGAATGGTGTCCGGTTGTTCGGTTGGTTACTGGTTCGTTAAAGTGCTAAACTTTGTAGTTTAGTGTGCTTTATGTTACTTTTTGTGACAGTTTCGATTCCCAACACTTAGGAAAGCATTCAGGACCATTTAATCATAATTCTGCATGATATTAAGTCATTAAAATGTTGTATTTTGCTGAATTTTGTAGAATTCTGCAGTTTATGTGAGTTTTAGGCACTTTCCGGCACTTAAACTATTTCTAGGAAGGCAGTTTTATGATCCTTACTTTCCTACACACATATTAGTGTAAGACTTGGTTTCTGGCTCATTCTGTGTCCCAATACAAAGTATGTCTATCTGCTGAGCTCTGTCAGCATTTTTCTAATTTGTCTGATAACTGTGCTAACTGTGTTTCATGCACCGTCTAAGTCAATAAAGTCCTTATGCAGTAATGATATAACAATAAGCAATAGGTGATGCACATGTATGTGTATGGCAGTAATCAGAAAGCAATTCAAGTCATAATGTGTAAATCAGCACAGTTATTAATCATTAATTATTGTCTAATTAATTGTACAGATGCATGCAAATTTGGCAGTTGTCACAATTTAGGAAGGAGTTCCTAAGTCTACTCATGTTTGGGTCCTAGGAAGGTTATAGACTAGGTTTAAGGCATGCTAATAACCTAATTCTCTATAACCAGTGCTCTGATACCAATCTGTAACACTCCAATCGCGTAATACAACAACATGCGGCGGAAATATCAGGGAGTCACGTTACAAATTGCTCATAACTACTGGTACTAAATTGTTTCATTATTATTAACATCGTTTTACAAACAAAGAATACATGGAATTGTCTTTTGATTTAGAAGTCTAAGGCCTTGAATGCAGTCCTATGCGTTGCATGCCTGAATAATTGATAACCTGAAACATATGTGAAAATAGGTCAGCATAAAAATGCCGGCGAATACATAGGTTTTGTTAGCCAAATAAATGGCAAAACATTTGATATTGCAATACTTTGACAACTACGAGAGCTGTCAGTTGAAAATAAATCTTGAAGCCAAGGAATGGCAAAAATTTAGTGTTGCAATACATAATCTTGATTGTGAAAACTCGTGACAAAATGGTTTTGTATATGGCAATATGATTATTACTAAGTAATTTTTATGCCATTTGAAATTGTATATTGTAAAACTCGTTAATGTATTATTATAAAACCAATTAAGGATTAATAATAACAGCTTTGAAATTTATCAAAACCTGTATGAGTATTATATAAATCAAATCAATGATTCATGATAATACTTTAGATATTCTTCTAAGAATCTAACTGTAGGACCGATTTGACCGATCAAATGAGTCAATTTGAGCTAAGATACACTATTTAAGTGGCGGAAACACTTAAACAGATTAGAATCAAAGAGAACGGAGTAGAAAACATAAGAATATCACTTTAAACGTTGTTTCTCATTAATATTTCTCAGAAAAATCCGGCAGCAGTTCGGTTACAACTTGAAGGATCGATACCAAATGAGAAACAAACACTACCTATATATAGGCTGTGTTGTTAGCTTGAAATGGACATGACATGTTCAAGCTACCAGGCCTGTTCAAGCTACCAGGCAACTTACTTGTCATTTCAAGCTACCAGACATGAAACATAAAATAAACTTACAATTCAGACCCCTAATCTATACAAACTTGACATAACAGACACCTAGACTTAAGACAAAGGCTTTAGACATTATGCACTAACAAACTCCCCCTTGGATACAGCTGGAGTCTTCAGTCTTGGTCTTCACAGGGACTTGAACTTCTCTTCATGAGGCTTAGGCTTTTTCAGTAAAGCTTTCCTAATCTTCTCATTCTCTTGTGCAAATTTCAATCTTTCTGCTTCCTGCTCTCTCATAAACTTGCCTCGCAGATACGATCTCGTTCTTCACGTTCTTTCTTTTCCTTTGCAGCTTTCAACTTTACTTTTTCTTCAAGTTTCCACCATTTTGAATTCCATTTGTTATCAGCATTAATGCCCTTTTGAAAACAAATAGAAACTACTTTCTGAAATTGCATTGCTTGTTCTCTGTCTTCAGTTTGAAAGCGAATCTTGTGAATGAACAGACATTCTATATCTTTTGCAGAGCAGTTCACTAGCCACATCGGATCATAAACATGAATTTCTCTAACTTCACTTCCAGCTCTATAAGTAATCACTGCTTCAGTTGAAACACAGCTGTATACCCAATCTATAAAGCCTTTGTAAAAATCTTGTTCCATTTGTGGCATTGGAATAATCTTCATGGTTTGCGGCTTCTTTATATTCAAGATTGTTTCTTCGTTACCAGTTTCAGGATTAATACTTCTTTCCTTCTTTGGATAATGCCGTTGCCAATGCCTGAATTCTCTCAAAGCTTCAAACTTTATCATTCCCCATATTGCAAAATCATTCTTTCGAACAGAATACCCCAGAGTTCGTACTTGAGATAATTCGTCCACATCCCACCATGGAAGTGACATAACGTCATGTAACTTTTCAAAATACTGAACACCGCATTCTCTCCTGATCGCATAAGCATTAACTTGAGGTAGAAAACCCCAACTAATGATGTCACCCATCGAAATGCTTCTATCCCTTTGATAAAACTTCAATGGCCTTTTGTACTTTCTTTCATGACTGTGTTTAAACCATTTCTTTCGTTCTTCCTTCTGCATATCTTTAGGAGTACCATCGAAATCCTTGTCTTTCAAAATTTCATCGACTTTCCGTCTTAATTCATCCCTGTTTTCTTCAGTAAAGAACTCCATCAGTGTAGGAAACTGAGAAGTATCTTCATTTACACTTTCATCATCAGTGCAATCTTCAACTTCAACTCTATCATACAAATCAGCATTCTCTACATACTTATACTTATATTCAATCTCTTGATTTACATCAAATGCATTTAACTCATCTACTAAATCAGACTGAACTTCATTTTCTTTCACATTGAACATCTTTAAGACTTCATCTAACGTATAAGTATGTCTGATCTCCCCCTCTTCAACTTCGGGTTCGATGCGTAAGATCACCTTTTCAACATTATCAACACTTTGATCACTACTCTGCTCCCCCTTTCTGTCAGCTCCCTCTGTTTCTTCATTTACTGTATCATTCATCAGATCATCTGCAGTTTGTTCTTTAGACTTTTCAGACATTATAAAACCAGATGCATCTTGATCATCATCATCATCATCATTTGAACTACTTGCTGAAAACACTTTCTCATCATCATCATCCGCATCCTCATCATCATCCTCCTCTTCATCATCATTTTCAACATCTTCTTCAACTACACCAGCGATAGAAGATAAAGGAATAGGCTGTTCATACACTGGTTCAGGATCATTTACTAACACAATTGCTCTTTCTCCAGAAGAACCTTCAAGCTCTTTACCTTTAACCTCCATCTGAGCATCAATCTCTGCTTGTGTCTCAGCTCTAATCTCATCCTGTACAACTTCATCAAACTTCTGCTCTAAAGACACACCAACAACACTTTCTAATACCTTCTTCAGCATATAATTTTCATGTTCACTTCGAGCTTTAATATCTTTCAACTCTTTATTCTTCAGCTTGAAGTAATTATATTGTTGATCTTTACGTCTCTTTTCTTCGTCCAACTCAGTCACTCTTACTTTCAAGAAATCAATCTCTGCTTGATCTGTATCAATCTTCTTCAATAATACTTTGTTATCAGATTCTAATCTTTTTACACGCATTTCAAGAATCTTTTCATGATCAGCTACTCTCTTATTTTCAGCTGCCAATCTCTTGTTTTCAGCAATCACATCATCCACTTTCTTTTCAACACTCTTCAACTGAAAAATATTCACAAAGTCTAAATCTCCAATTTCTTCAAGCCCCATACTTATGTTTGGAGGAACAGATGGAAAACTTTTTGATCCTGAAGAACCTGGTGTGGTGTGAACGATAGGTTGTGAAGGTGGTGGTGTTTGAAACATTTGATTCAAAGAAGTAATTGGTTGTTCTTGATGTGGTGGTGATAAATGTAATGGAGATAATTGATGAATAGATGGTGTGGGTTGTTTTGGTGGTGTAGATTGTTTTGGAGGTGATTGATGAGATGGTGATCGAATAGGTGATTGATGTGGTATAGGCTCAGGTGGTGGTGATGATGGTTTACTCACTTCTTGAATAGGTTTCTGGCCCATTAAGATCTTAATCCTTTTTGGTTTCTTCGGAGTTTGCACAAGCTTTCTCACAACTCCTTTCTTTTTACCTTTTGAGATAGTTTGAGATGCAACCTCTTCTTGCGAAGGCACATATAAATCATCATCATCTTTTCTACTTTTCTTCTCTTTTTGTTTTTCTTTTGCTGCCTCAGATACTACAGTCTTGTAACGTTCAGTTTCATCAATATCATCATCAGAAGAAGTAGTATCTTTGTCAACATCATCACTTTGAGCACCTTCAGCAACTTTCTCTTTCTCCTGCTCATTGAAAAATGTTCAAATCTTTCAACAGTCTTTGAGAATTAGGAGATAAACGAACATCAACTCCAACATTAGCTTCAGCTACAGTCTCAGCTTCAGCTTCTTTCTGAACCTCTGTTTCTTTATCAGATTCATCAATCAACAATGTTTTAGGAGTTTTCTTTTGCTTTTTCTTCGACTGTGAAGATGAATCCTCACCAATTTGCACTTTTGGAGTCACTTTTCTACCTCTCTTTTTCTGTTCTTTCACAAACCATTCATTGCGAGTAGTCTTGAATTCTTGAAGAACTTCTAACTCATTAGCATAACTGGCTTCCTTCATTTCTTCTTCATTTCTCCAGTTCTGGTGATTAACCGGATCTGGATCCTGATAATTTCTGTCTTTTATAGCACCAAAGAATTCAACTTGACCTTTTGGCTCAGGATGATTTGAATGATATCGTGTTAATGCTATCACTGAATCATTATCCATATGAGAAAGAACCAACAAATTGTTGTCTACATCTCGAACAATTTCTGGATAAGCGTGATCAATCATCATCTAAATAAATCTTGGATATAACCAAGTCTTTCGCTTTGACGTCACTTCATCAACCAAATTGTAACATCTGTGCTTGTAATCATTATGAACAGTACCATTATCAATAAAACAATGTCATTTGATCCCAATGTTTGTTTGGTTATGTTTTACATTTTTCATGTTTTGACTTTTATTCAATTTCAAACTCTATATCACTTTCTAGAGAGTTATACGCAAATTGGTGCGTAAACGTAGCCAGTTTAATGCGACAAATACTCCGGAACATCAACATATAATTAACATACCCTAAATAACCCTTACATAACTTAGAAATAAGTTTTGAAGGCTTTGGTATGGCAAAAACAAGTTAATTCGCTTACAGGGACTAAACTTGACAAACTGCGAATGTATGCAAATTTGAACTGTAACGCACATTCTGGAACATGACCATAAGTTAAACATACCATAAATATCCTTTACATAGCTTAGAAATAGGCTTTGAGGGGTTCGGTATGCTAAAATAAACTTTTGGGGTCATTCAGGGACTAAAAGCGTCAAAAAAGTGCACAAGTTTGCATTTTCGCGTATAACTTACGTTCTGAATACATCCGGACATCCAAAAATTTATGTAAGCACTAAAATATTTTTATTTTAGTGTTTGGCATAAGAAAAATCCATTCGTCACGCCATTTGGATCATTTTTCGCGCTTATGCGCATTCCGTCGTAATTAACCGAACAACGTAACCGTACGGCTAAACGAACCGACACCCGAGATATTTTTGAACACATTTTAAGTTCCCTATACTTTAACTTCATTTTAGAGCTTTGAAATGAGGTTAACGGGGCTTAAATGTGTCAAAAAACGCATCGAAAACCAAGTTTTTAGGTTGCAGGGACTGAAACTGTAAATCTGCCAAACTAGGTCCGTAAGTAGGGGCCAGATGCAGCAAAACATTTTTTTTCAGCTGTTAACAGCCCTTAACACTCTCCAAAGGCCAAGTGCCAAGTGTCAAACTCTTATGGTGGATGGCAAATCAGTTACCATAACTTTCCAACAAGTGTACGGCTTAGATCGTGCCCCCTTTTCCAAGAAATGATCCTAACGGTGAACCGAAAACTATAAATACCCACCTCCACCCTTCACTTTTCCTCACAAGAATCTGATCTAATGTGCTCTAAGTTGAAACCTTTGTTTCATACCTGAGCTATTTTGATGTAGATTAGCATTCGGGGACCCTTCGTAAGTGTTCTTTCGTTCTTTTATTGCTTTTCGAGTCCGAAAGTCAAACTTTGTTTGACTTTCTGCATTGACCAGTTTATGGTCAATGCGAAGTTCGTTTGAACTTCGCAAGGTGATTGTAATCACGATGGTTATAGTCCCTTGTGACTATGCCTAATGATTACCACGTTATCTAGGGTCGTAAGGGTAAGCGATCTAATAAATCGCTTATACCTTCGAACCCGACCCATTTGGTCGATCATTAGGATCCGACCAAACACATTAGGTGACCATAGCATATAGGGAATAACCTTCCGAGGTTATACCTTATGGTCGCTTCGTTTAGGTAGTTGTATGATAGGTAGTTTATATGCCTTAGGTAAATTACCAAAATGCCCTTTTGACGCCAAAATTCATTTTAAGCATATGTAACATAAATTTTGGTATCTAAACTGTTTTGGTAACAATATTAGATATGTTAAGGCATATTTTACTTGTCATAGGACTAGTTAGGCGGTCCGAACGCGTTTCACGCGAGCGACGCGTTAAAGTAAGCTACCAAAACGGGTCGTAATGGGTCGTAAGAACTTATGTTAGGTTTCATTTAGTATGTAGGCTTTGTTAAACCATATTACACGAGTCTCCATACTCGTTTGGTTTACGAACCCACAATCTATCCGATCCTCCGATATTAGGTCCGATTTATTAACATAATTACCTATATTAGGTGCCGTTTGATTCCGTGTTCTCTAGCATTGCTTGGTGGTTATCTTAGGACTTCTGAGCAATCTCAAGTGAGTACATAGACCCCTCTTTTACTGTTTTCCAAACTGTTTTAGGGTGAAACACATGTGCCTACTTGTTACTTTCATGCTTTCCATGTTTTCACATCATATACCTGCTATGTTCGTTAGTACATGATTTCATTACATTTCATGCTATGTATGCCCATTGTGTGCGTACTTAGTACATTGTTTTACATTACATTTCATGCTATATATGCCCATTGTGTGCACACTTAGTAGATTGTTTTACATTACATTTCATGCTATATATGCCCATTGTGTGCATACTTAGTACATTGTTTTACATTACATTTCATGCTATATATGCCCATTGTGTGCATACTTAGTACATTGTTTCACATTACATCTCATGCTATGTATGCCCATTGTGTGCATACTTAGTACAATTGTTTACATCACATGCTTTCATTTTGGTATGACATTTGGTTTGTTCAACATGGAACAATACATTCATTAACATTAGCTACGCCGTTCGTTAGTAGGTAGTGGTACCATAGGAATTGACAACTCCCGTTCCTGAAATCCTGGGTTTGTTTGGATTGGAAGGAATGACCGAATTCGATATACATAACTTAGATAAACCTTTAATTTGTTTAAGGGTTTATCGCCATAGTCTCAAGGCTTGGATGTATGCATTTTCACAATACCGCATAAATGTTTGTATCAGTAAAGCATGCATTTGTTACACAAAACATAACTTTGATTTAAACCATGTTTTACTTCAATACCTTGTTTTTGTTTTTATGCATTTTGCATATGGTTTAGTTGATATATTTCACTTACCATACATGATATTTTTGGGTAAACATTACATGATCTACATTAACATAAACATTTTGACATTGATATACACATTTAGTGGTTTACATTGGACATAGACATTTCAATATGGTTTACACATTAACACATGACAATTCATTTATACATGAACAATTTACATTGATGGTTGGTTTGGGTAAATGATTCGAGTAACGAGGCGTGTGTAATATGATACAAGCATGGTGGATATGCCGCTGGTACTTCCTCTAAATAAGTGTTTGTATGATATTTCATGTCGTAGCGTTACTTAAATCATTTCAATATTTGACATATTACATTTTACATAAACAACTTATTTTCACAAGACGTTGATTTACAAAACAACTTATCTTATACAAACTCATTTTTACTTGGTTATTCATTTAACCTTACATTATTCTCTTACTTATACATATCATTGCTTTTTAATGATTTACAAAACAAAACAACTTACAAGGTTCATGACTGACTGTTAATAAACAATTTTTTCCTAAACTTATAAGTCATGAATCCTATTTTTCACAAAACCTATGTATCTCACAGGAATTTTTATGCTGACGTACCTATTTTCACATGTGTTTTCAGGAGCTTTTCCGTTGGATGATGATCGTGACACTAGGGCGGACCTGTGCCTTAGAGACTAAAAATGAAGATAGACTAGTTTAATTATGTTCTGAACTCTTTATTTCCTGTTTAAGACAATGTAGCTCTCATGTTTATAAATAAAATAAAACTTTGAATGCCATGGTTATGAAACAATTAATTCTGTTACAACACTCCCCGACTTTTCCGCCGCGGTTGCATGTTATACGCGGTCGGGGTGTGACAGAAGAGTTGGTATCAGAGCCAATGGTTATAGGGAATTAGGTTATTAGTAATTCTTTGACCTAGACTATAACCTTTCAAGGACCCTAACACAAGTTATCTTGTGTTTAGATCTTAAAACATGCACATCACCTATGCTTAGGTGACTATCAAAACAAGAACCCAATTTTCTGAAACGATTTTTGAAAAACAATCATCTGTTTTTGGATGATTTATTACAAGGTTTTGAACCCTCTTTTGTAAGGTTTTGAACCCTCTTTTGTAAGGTTTTGAACCCTTCCAGTTTGACTAAATTTTTGGCTTTATGCCTTTGAATTTTCAAAAATCTTGTCAAGGTTTTGGGTTTTAAATAGTGTGAACACGTGCAACTGGAAGAGTGAATGCCTGTATTCTGGGTTTTCTGTCTAGGCAAGCACTTCGTATATATCTCATCAGACGCGAGACCAGTTGTGCTTACCTGGGAATTCTTGGGATGAGTGTTCACTTATAGGCTAGCATGTCTTCGCGATACATTATTTTTGATCCATTTACTTTGATTAGTCACTGTGTGTCGTTTGTTTGCTTGGTAATGCGGATAAATAACCACCATCTTTTCTTTTGCTAATTCTGTTTCATCTCATTCTCCTCATCCAATCATCTCACTCGTTTCCTTTCATGTTTTCCTCTTTTAGAATGCCTCCTCGACGCGAAAACCAGATAGCGACTGCCGAACTGGCAGAAATCATTGCGCAGCAGATGGCTGCTCAATTCCCAAATCTCCTTGCTCAATGGCACCAAGCCAACAACAATAACAATGCTCCATGCAAATACAAGGATTTTAACTCGGCTAAACCACTCAAGTTTAGTGGTTCTGAAGGAGCGACTGGGCTTCTTCAATGGTTTGAGAGCACTGAGAATACTTTTCGCCACGTGCAGTGTCCTGACAATCGCAAGGTCGAGTTTTCTTCGAGTGTGTTTCAGAAGAGGGCTCTTACATGGTGGAATGGGGTAATGAGAGACCGTGGTGCAGAAGTTGCTCTAGCACAAACTTGGGCTGAACTTAGGGCCCTTATGATGAGGGAATTCTGTCTTCGCCATGAACAGCGAGCATTGGAGAAAGAGTTTGATGACTTGAAGCAAGATAGTGGCGAGCACAGGGCATATACTGATAGGTTTGAGGAGTTAAGTCTGCTATGCCCAACAATGGTTACCCCACTCGACAAGGCTATCGAAAGGTACATCGACGGCCTACCTGACTCAGTGCAAGACATCATTACTGGTAGTAACCCTGCCACACTCCGTCAGGCTATTGAGTTATCAGCGACATTGACTGAGTCGCAGATTCGGAAGAATAAGTTACACAGGAAGGGTGACAAGGGCAAGAAACAGACATCTGACAAAGAAGATAGCAAGAAAGGTCAAAACAAGAATGGAAAGGATTCTGGTTCATCGAAAAGGGCAAGGAAGCATAGGGCTTCCCAAAACTATGCTGTCACTGCCCAAGCTAACCAGGCAGCTCCCAACTAACCCGCACAGCCTCCAGCGAAGAAGCCTTATTCAGGGAATGCACCTTTGTGCAATAGATGCAACAGTCACCATCAGCCGCAACATCAGTGCCGTTTCTGTACTAACTGTGGGAAGTCAGGTAATCTTGTCGATGTTTGTCGGTTTGCTCAGAATCGGGCAGTTCAGAACCCGGCTCAACAAGTTGCTCAGCCCCTGCTCAGCAACAGGGTCAAGCTGCACGACCACACTACCCACCAGGTGCTTGTTATAACTGTGGGGATCTGACCCACTACAGAAACCGGTGCCCAAGGCTAGCTAACCAGAATCAGAATCCAAATCAGAATCAGGCTCAGGCTCGAGGGCGAGTCTTCAACATGAATGCCCAAGAGGCGCAGGCGGACGATAATGTGGTGAACGGTACGTTCTTTATTAATAATCAGCCTGCATCTGTTCTTTTTTATTCGGGTGCTGACAAGAGTTTTGTATCATTGTCTTTTGAGCCAATGCTTCGCGTGTCTAGAACGAAACTAGGAAAACCCTTGACAGTAGAAGTTGCTAGTGGTGAACCCATTGTTCTTGATTCTGTTCTACGCAACTGCCAGTTAAACCTTAACGACCATCTTTTTCCTATTGACCTCACGCCAATGCAACTTGGAAGCTTCGACGTTATAGTGGGTATGGATTGGTTATCTAAGCATCGCGCAGAGATAGTTTGTTCTGAGAAGATTGTTCGTGTGCCGCTTTCGACAGGCGAGATCATACAGGTTCAAGGTGAGAAACCTGCCGGTGGTCTCAAACTCATGTCTTGTTTTAAAGCTCGGAAGTATCTGCGAAAGAATTATGTGGCCTTCTTAGCACATATTACAGCAGATAAAGGCAAGGGTAAGTCAATTTCAGATATTCCTGTCGTTCGGGATTATTCTGAAGTTTTCCATGAAGAGTTACCTGGTCTACCTCCAGCACGCCAAGTCGAGTTCCGCATTGATCTCGTACCTGGTGCAAATCCCATTGCCAGAGCTCCATATCGTCTTGCACCATCTGAGATGCAAGAGTTGTCTAAGCAGCTTCAGGAGCTCTCAGACAAAGGCTTTATCCGTCCCAGCTTTTCACCTTGGGGTGCTCCCGTTCTTTTTGTCAAGAAGAAGGATGGATCCTTTAGGATGTGTATCGATTATCGTGAGCTTAACAAGCTTACCATAAAGAATCGATATCCCCTACCTCGCATAGATGATTTCTTTGATCAGTTACAGGGCGCTTCTTATTTTTCGAAGATTGATCTACGTTCCGGATATCATCAACTTCGTGTGCATGAAGAAGATATTCCCAAGACGGCGTTCCGCACTCGGTATGGGCATTACGAGTTCACAGTCATGCCATTCGGTTTGACTAATGCTCCTGCTGTTTTCATGGACTTAATGAATAGGGTCTGCAAACCTTATTTGGATCAGTTCGTCATTGTTTTTATTGACGATATCTTGATTTATTCTAAGACGCGAGCTGATCACGAGTAACATCTTCGTCTTACTCTGGAACTCCTAAAGAAAGAGCAACTTTTCGCCAAATTCTCCAAGTGTGAATTCTGGCTTAAGGAAGTCCAATTCTTAGGACATATCATCAACGAACAAGGTATTCATGTAGATCCCTCCAAGATCAGTGCAATTAAGGATTGGGATACGCCTACTACTCCCACTGAGGTTCGTTCTTTTCTTGGTCTAGCGGGTTATTACCGCCGCTTCATTGAGAACTTCTTAAAGATTGCAGTTCCTCTAACTGCTCTAACTCAGAAGAACAAACCCTTTGACTGGGGATTCAAACAAGAGGAAGCTTTTCAACACTTGAAACAGAAGCTTTGCGACGCGCCTGTTCTAACTTTGCCTGAGGGCAATGATGATTTCGTCGTTTATTGCGATGCATCTAAACTGGGTCTTGGCTGTGTCCTGATGCAAAGGAACAAAGGCATAGCATATGCATCGAGGCAGTTGAAGATACATGAGAAGAACTACACCACTCATGATCTTGAGTTGGGTGCAGTTGTCTTCGCTCTTAAGATCTGGAGACACTATTTGTATGGTACAAAATGTGTGGTTTTCACGGACCACAAAAGCCTTCAGCATATCTTCAATCAGAAAGAACTCAACATGAGGCAACGACGTTGGGTTGAGCTCCTAAACGACTATGACTGCGAAATTCGCTACCATCCTGGTAAGGCAAATGTCGTAGCCGATGCTTTGAGTCGCAAGGAACGTACTAAGCTTCATTGTGTTCGTGTTCAATCTGTTATTCAAGCTCGATCTGATATCCAAGCACGCATTTCTCAGGCTCAACAATCTTGTGATTCACAAGGTTTGATGGATAAGGAATTTCCCTATCACATAACACCTGATCTGGAACTGAAGGACAATGGATCGTATTACTTCATGGACCGTTTGTGGGTCCCAAGCCAGGATGATCTTCGTACCTTGCTTATGGATGAAACCCATAAGTCTCGTTATTTTATTCATCCGGGCTCAGATAAAATGTATAAGGATCTTCGTATTCACTATTGGTGGCCTGGTATGAAGAAGGACATTGCCTTATACGTATCAAAATGCCTTACTTGTCTTAAGGTTAAGGCTGAACATCAACGTCCTTCTGGCTTATTGGTGCAACCAGAGATCCCAGTTTGGAAATGGGAAAACATTACTATGGATCTTATTACCAAACTTCCACGCACAAAGAAAGGTCATGATGCCATCTGGGTAGTTGTTGATCGTCTTACTAAGTCAGCGCATTTCTTGCCAATCCATGAGGATCTTCCTGCTAACAAACTTGCTAAAATCTATGTGGATGAAATTGTAGCTCGACATGGTGTTCCTTTTAATATCATTTCTGACAGAGATGGTCGTTTCACTTCTCATTTTTGGAGAACCATGCAATCTGCTATGGGGACCCAACTTAATCTTAGCACAACTTATCATCCACAGACGGATGGTCAATCTAAAAGAACAATCCAGACTCTAGAGGATATGCTTAGAGCTTGTGTGATCGATTTTGGTGGTAGTTGGGATTCACATCTTCAGTTGATTGAATTCTCCTACAACAACAGTTATCACACCAGCATCAAAATGGCTCCTTTCGAGGCTCTCTATGGTCGAAAATGTCGTTCACTAGTCTGCTGGAATGAGATCGGCGAGGCTCAACTTACTGGACCTGCCCTCATTTTAGAGACAACTGACAAGATAAAGAAAGTTCGTGATAACCTTCAGACAGCTAGAAGCCGTCAAAAGAGTTACGCAGACCCAAAACGCAAGCCTTTGGAATTTCAAGTCGGTGATCGAGTATTACTTAAGGTCTCACCTTGGAAAGGTGTGATCAGATTTGGAAAGAAAGGAAAACTTGCACCTAGATACGTTGGACCATTCAAGATCGTCGAAAGAATCGGAAAGGTAGCCTACAGACTTGAGTTACCTCCTGAACTTGGAAATGTTCATCCAACTTTTCACGTGTCCAATCTCAAGAGGTGTTTAGCTGATGAGAACCTCCACATACCACTTGACGAAATTCGTGTTGGTAAAACACTGAAATTTGTTGAGAAACCTGTGGAAATCATGGAACGTGAAGTCAAGTGGCTCAAACGCAAGCGCATTCCTTTGGTCAAAGTTCGTTGGGAAGCTAAACGTGGACCCGAGTTTACTTGGGAACGCGAAGATCAAATGAAGGCGAAATATTCGCATCTTTTCCCACGAGTTTCCTCTAAATAAATTTCGGGACGAAATTTCCACAAGTAGGGGAGACTGTAACATCTGTGCTTGTAATCATTATGAACAGTACCATTATCAATAAAACAATGTCATTTGATCCCAATGTTTGTTTGGTTATGGTTTACATTTTTCATGTTTTGACTTTTATTCAATTTCAAACTCTATATCACTTTCTAGAGAGTTACACGCAAACTGGTGCATAAACGTAGCCAGTTTAATGCGACAAATACTCTGGAACATCAACATATACTTAACATACCTTAAATAACCCTTACATAACTTAGAAATAAGTTTTGAAGGCTTTGGTATGGCAAAAACAAGTTAATTCCCTTACAGGGACTAAACTTGACAAACTGCGAAAGTATGCCAATTTGAACTGTAACGAATATTCCGGAACATGACCATAAGTTAAACATACCATAAATATCCTTTACATAGCTTAGAAATAGGCTTTGAGGGGTTCGGTATGCTAAAATAAACTTTTGGGGTCATTCAAGGACTAAAAGCGTCAAAAAAGTGCACAAGTTTGCATTTTCGAGCATAACTTACGTTCTGAATACATCCGGACATCCAAAAATTTATGTAAGCACTAAAATATTTTATTTTAGTGTTTGGCATAATAAAAATCCATTCGTCACGCCATTTGGATCATTTTTCGCGCTTATGCGCATTCCGTCGTAATTAACCGAACAACGTAACCGTACGGCTAAACGAACCGACACCCGAGATATTTTTGAACACATTTTAAGTTCCCTAAACTTTAACTTCATTTTAGAGCTTTGAAATGGGGTTAACGGGGCTTAAACGTGTCAAAAAACGCATCGAAAACCAAGTTTTGAGGTTGCAGGGACTGAAACTGTAAATCTGCCAAACTAGGTCCGTAAGTAGGGGCCAGATGTAGCAAAACGTTTTTTTTCAGCTGTTAACAGCCCTTAACACTCTCCAAAGGCCAAGTGCCAAGTGTCAAACTCTTATGGTGGATGGCAAATGAGTTACCACAACTTTCCAACAAGTGTACGGCTTAGATCGTGCCCCCTTTTCCAAGAAATGATCCTAACGGTGAACCGAAAACTATAAATACCCACCTCCACCCTTCACTTTTCCTCACAAGAATCTGATCTAATGTGCTCTAAGTTGAAACCTTTGTTTCATACCTGAGCTATTTTGATCTAGATTAGCATTCGAGGACCCCTCGTAAGTGTTCTTTCGTTCTTTTATTGCTTTTCGAGTCCGAAAGTCAAACTTTGTTTGACTTTCTGCATTGACCAGTTTATGGTCAATGCGAAATTCGTTTGAACTTTGCAACGTGATTGTAATCACGATGGTTATAGTCCCTTGTGACTATGCCTAATGATTACCACGTTATCTAGGGTCGTAAGGGTAAGCGATCTAATAAATCGCTTATACCTTCGAACCCGACCCATTTGGTCGATCATTAGGATCCGACCAAACACATTAGGTGACCATAGCATATTGGGAATAACCTTCCGAGGTTATACCTTATGGTCGCTTCGTTTAGGTAGTTGTATGATAGGTAGTTTATATGCCTTAGGTAAATTACCAAAATGCCCTTTTGACGCCAAAATTCATTTTAAGCATATGTAACATAAATTTTGGTATCTAAACTGTTTTGGTAACAATATTAGATATGTTAAGGCATATTTTACTTGTCATAGGACTAGTTAGGCGGTCCGAACGCGTTTCACGCGAGCGACGCGTTAAAGTAGCATAAGCTACCTAAACGGGTCGTAATGGGTCGTAAGAACTTATGTTAGGTTTGATTTAGTATGTAGGCTTTGTTAAACCATATTACATGAGTCTCCATACTCGTTTGGTTTACGAACCCGCATTCTATCCGATCCTCCGATATTAGGTCCGGTTTATTAACATACTTACCTATATTAGGTGCCGTTTGATTCCGTGATCTCTAGCATTGCTTGGTGGTTATCTTAGGACTTCTGAGCAATCTCAAGTGAGTACATAGACCCCTCTTTTACTGTTTTCCAAACTGTTTTGGGGTGAAACACATGTGCCTACTTGTTACTTTCATGCTTTCCATGTTTTCACATCATATACCTGCTATGTTCGTTAGTACATTATAGTACATGATTTCATTACATTTCATGCTATGTATGCCCATTGTGTGCGTACTTAGTACATTGTTTTACATTACATTTCATGCTATATATGCCCATTGTGTGCATGCTTAGTACATTTTTTTACATTACATTTCATGCTATATATGCCCATTGTGTGCATACTTAGTACATTGTTTTACATTACATTTCATGCTATATATGCCCATTGTGTGCATACTTAGTACATTGTTTCACATTACATCTCATGCTATGTATGCCCATTGTGTGCATACTTAGTACAATTGTTTATATCACATACTTTCATTTTGGTATGACATTTGGTTTGTTCAATATGGAACAATACATTCATTAACATTAGCTACGCCGTTCGTTAGTAGGTAGTGGTACCATAGGAATTGACAACTCCCGTTCCTGAAATCCTGGGTTTGTTTGGATTGGAAGGAATGACCGAATTCGATATACATAACTTAGATAAACATTTAATTTGTTTAAGGGTTTATCGCCACAGTCTCAAGGCTTGGATGTATGCATTTTCACAATACCGCATAAATGTTTGTATCAGTAAAGCATGCATTTATTACACAAAACATAACTTTGATTTAAACCATGTTTTACTTCAATACCTTGTTTTTGTGCATTTTGCATATGGTTTAGTTGATATATTTCACTTACCATACATGATATTTTTGGGTAAACATTACATGATCTACATTAACATAAACATTTTGACATTGATATACACATTTAGTGGTTTATATTGGACATAGACATTTCAATATGGTTTACACATTAACACGAACAATTTACATTGATGGTTGGTTTGGGTAAATGATTCGAGTAACGAGGCGTGTGTAATATGATACAAGCATGGTGGATACGCCGCTGGTACTTCCTATAAATAAGTGTTTGTATGATATTTCATGTCGTAGCGTTACTTAAATCATTTCAATATTTGACATATTACATTTTACATAAACAACTTATTTTCACAAGACGTTGATTTACATAACAACTTATCTTATACAAACTCATTTTTACTTGGTTATTCATTTAACCTTACATTATTCTCTTACTTATACATATCATTGCCTTTTAATGATTTACAAAACAAAACAACTTACAAGGCTCATGACTGACTGTTAATAAACATTTTTTTCCTAAACTTATAAGTCATGAATCCTATTTTCACAAAACCTATGTATCTCACAGGCATTTTTATGCTGACGTACCTATTTTCACATGTGTTTTCAGGAGCTTTTCCGTAGGATGATGATTGTGAAACTAGGGCGGACCTGTGCCTTAGAGACTAAAAATGAAGATAGACTAGTTTAATTATGTTCTGAACTCTTTATTTCCTGTTTAAGACAATGTAACTCTCATGTTTATAAATAAAATAAAACTTTGAATGCCATGGTTATGAAACAATTAATTCTGTTACAACACTCCCCGACGTTTCCGCCGCGGTTGCATGTTATACGCGGTCGGGGTGTGACACAAATACTGAAATACAACATGTGAAAAATTGTATTTTTTGTTCAGCACTAGAGCAACAACCATATTCATGTGATAGTCACGCATTTCAGCAAAACTTGCTTTCTGATGACTTAAAGCTTGTAATACACAATGAATTAGAAACTTGAAAGGCTTTGTAAACTTCGACTTTAAATAATTTCCACTGTTCAAAGCTCCTACGTAGCCCATTCTCAACATACAACCTTTCACCATTCTTTCCGGAAACTTCTTTGGAGAATTCTCATCATCCGGAAAATTCAATACTTCACGCACATAGGCTTCCGAGATAATAATTGTTTTCTTTTCATCATTAACTTTGACCAACGAACTGATTACTTTTCCATCTTCATCATAAGTGGCATGTTTCCAGAAACGCTTAATGTAAGATTCAAAAACCAAATGTTTGTCTGTCAATGCTTTCTGTATAGGCACTCTTCTCATAAACTCCAGTATGCTTCTAAATTCCGACAGCTTCGGAGCCATTGCTTCATCAAGTTCACAGCAAATATTGTGTTGTGCATTGAATTTCAATTTTGATGGCTCAAAACAAATCATGAAACAAACAAATGAGATACTAAAAATTTCAAGTTTGACTCATCATTCAAGCGAACACACACAACCAGATGCACTTCAAGCGAACACAGATAAACAATACAATTCAAGCAATCACATGAAACATTATTTCAAGCTAACATACAAAAACTTTATCACTTCAAGTGATCAAACAAGAATCATCCATTTCAAGCGGTCAAAGACATTTCAAGCTGTCAGGACTATTCAAGCCGTCAAGACTGTTCAAGCGGTTAAGACTTTTCAAGCTGTCAAGACTGTTCAAGCGATCAAGACTTTTCAAGCTGTCAAGACTTGTTCAAGCGACCAAGACTTGTTCAAGCGACCAAGACTGTTCAAAAATCTCCAAAAATTTTTAGTTCAAATGTTAAAATTGTTTACAGGGATATGTTCTACGTTTGATTCCGATTTCAATGATATTATTTTCATCAAATTTGATCCATTCAATCAACCCTAGATCTGAGTTTAAAAACTCTGTACATCGGACAAATATATACAAACACATAAATCTGTTTCAATCAAACTTCAAATAACAATCTACACTTAATTCCGACTACAACCATGTGTTTTAATCTCATTTTAGATCAAGATTTAACCCTAAATCTACAAACACACAAAACAGTTTATCGCCGACAAACAAAAACGTAAGATCTGGTCTAAATCAGTGCAATCACTTACATTCACCTTGTTTGTAGTTGAGTAAACCAACTAAAACACAAGATTTAGATGAATTTTGGGCAGAGTAATGGTACAAAAACAATGACTTTGGTTGGTCGCTTGAAATCGCCGGAGGTGAGTCTTTCAAGCGAGCAAGGAAATAAAGACCATTTCAAGCTATCAGCTGGCCTATTTATATATACTGCCTATTTGCTTGAAAATGTACATGTAATTTCAAGCTGCCAAACTTTCAAGCGAGCAGAACCTTTTGAAGCAACCAGAGTGGTTTCAAGCTAACAAGCACTTAAAAATTTTACTTTTTAAATTTTTCTGAATTTTACCAACACACTCAGTCAACCAAGTCCAAGTTAATGACCTTGGTTAACTGTTTTAGCCTGCCAAGTCCAAATTAATGACCCTGGCTGACCAGATTATGAAGATGCTGATGTTTTGAAACTAAATTCAAGTTCAAGTTAATGAACTTTTGCACTTTGAAACATTTACCGATCATTTTCCACAATTTACTGCTTTCCCAACCCTCAAGATCCGACTTGTTTAGCACACAAGACTTTGATCATCCGATTCCCAACATCCGTTGTCAAAAAATAAGATGAGAAAATAAAATCTTTTTGGATTTTGAAAATGAGAAACAATAAACTGTACACACAATCTTTTTCCGAGCGTGTTAAGGGATCATATCAGCTGCCGACGAAATACACGTACCGTTAAGCTTTAATATCATTATAAGCATTAAACAATTTGCAATGATTGTCGATATACTGATCCACTTTAAATTTTCACACAAAATTCAATCTATTCAGGATACGGATTTAATGTGTTAAGAGTTAAACTTTTATATGTGTCCCACCTCAGAATATACTCCCGTATCCAGATCCCAATGTTCAGTCTTACAGGTGAGTATACCTAGATGATATCTGTAGGGGGTTAGATGCGAAGGTCGTGAGAGCTCAGGTCAGAACTTCCGTTCAGCAGAGAGATGACGACTTCTTCGACTTTGGTGGGTCCCCTTTAGAGGATCTTTTTTTTACAACAGCATTGATTTAGCAATTTTATTGTCTATTTCTGCTGAGGGCGGCGCTATATTTCAAGCATGCAATAAAGTATTCTCCGGGGACTAGGCCATTGCTTCCGCATTATCAGAAGTCCCGGGATAATACCCCAGATATCACTAAGCATAAAGACCTAGTATCTCAGAAAGAGGGACCTTTCAAACAAGATTTCGGGGGTCACCCATATATCTGAGAGATGTTCCCCACATAGAAGTAAGTGAAATTTATGTTTATATCCCGAACAAATCTACTAAATGTGTAAAAACCTATCGGCATATCATCTACAAGACTGCTTAACACGTTTATACTTTACATTTCTTTAGCGTACTGCACTTGTCTAGCTGATGTACTATCATTTCCCCTTTTTACACAAAATCATTTTTACTTTTTCAAATGTTTTTGGTTTTTCTAATTTTATCATGTTTTTGTATTTTTCTGCATACTTTCTCCCCCTAAAAAGAAAAACATTTTTTGTGTTTTTGTTTTTATCGAAAAGCAGAAAACAAACTGTACAAACAAAGTTGACAACATGATGTGGTTCACTTCAGATCGCCGCCCTCCTCGGCTTCACATTCTTCGACCCTCTCAGAACGCAGATTTTTCATCCCATTTAATTTTAAAAGATAATAAAATCTCTTTTTGTCAAACGGTTTTGTATAAAAATCAGCCTTTTGATCATCGGTGTGTATGTGTTCGATACGTATCAACTTCTTCTCGTGACAATCACGGATGAAGTGATGACGGATCTCAATGTGTTTAGTTTTAGAATGTTGCACCGGGTTTTTAGTTATGTTTATGGCTGCTTCATTGTCCACGAAAATCGGTGTATCCAAGAATTGCAAACCAAAGTCGCGCATTTGCTGCTGGATCCAGAGGATCTGAGAACAGCAGCTGGAGGCTGAAACGTATTCAGCCTCACAAGTAGAAAGCGCCACAGAGGTTTGTTTCTTGCACTGCCAGGTAACGAGTCGAGTTCTGAAGAACTGACACCCAGCAGTGGTGGACTTAGCGTTCTGCTTGCAGCTTCCAAAGTCAGAATCAGCAAAACCTGTTAGAGAAAAGTCACCCAAGCGAGGATACCACAAGCCGATGCTTGGGCAGCCTTTCAAATACCGTAAAATCCGTTTGACAATCGTCAGGTGTGACTGTTTTGGGCTCGATTGATATCTGGCGCAAAGACATGTCGGGTACATGATGTCCGGTCGGGAAGCAGTGAGATACATTAAGGATCCAATGATTGACCGGTACAATGTCTCCTCCACCTTAACGCCACTCTCGTCAGGACAAATACCATGATTATGTGCAAGGGGGGTTGCTGCTGGACTCCTTTGAGCCATATTAAACTTTTCAAGCACGTCCTTCACATACTTTGTTTGGTGAATGAAAATTCCATTGGGCATCTGCTCCACCTGCAGCCCGAGGAAGAACTTCATCTCCCCCATTGAACTCATTTCGAATTTCTTTTTCATCACATTCTCAAATTCTTTGCATAACTCGTCGTTGGTCGAACCAAAAATGATATCATCGACATAAATCTGCACAATTAGAAGATGGCCTGCAGCTTCCTTTGTGAACAATGTACTATCAACTGTCCCTCTAATGAATCCGTTGTCCAAAAGATGTTGGGAGTGTCACACCCCGACCACGTATAACATACAAAACGTGGCGGAAAACGTCGGGGAGTGTTGTAACAGAATTAATTGTTTCATAACCATGGCATACAAAGTTGTATTTTATTTATTAACATAAGAGTTACATTGTCTTAAACAGGAAATACAGAGTTTATAACATAATTACACAAAGTCTATCTTCATTTTAAGTCTCTAAGGCATAGGTCCGCCCTAGTGTCACGATCATCATCCTATGGAAAAGCTCCTGAAAACACATGTGAAAATAGGTACGTCAGCATAAAAATGCCTGTGAGATACATAGGTTTGTAAAAATAGGATTCATGACTTAAGTTTAAGAAATTGTTTAATAAAGTTTAGTCATGAACCTTGTAATTTGATTTGTTTTGTAAATCGTTTGAAAAACAATAAGTTCAGATGATATGTATAAATAAGAGAATAATGTATGGTTAAATGAATAACCATGTAAAATGAATTTGTATAAGATAAGTTGTTTGTAAACAATATCTTGTGAAAGATATGTTATTTGTATAAAATGTTATATGTATAAATTGAAATGATTTAAATAACACTATGATATGTAATATAATACAAACACTTATATATAGTAAGTACCAGTGACGTATCCACCATGCTTGTGTCATATTACTCGCATCTCGTTACTTAAGTCACTTAAACAAACCACCAATGTATAAAGTCTATGTTTAAACCAATAGTCAAAAGTCCTTGTATAAACCATGTCAAATGTTTATAAGTCCAAAAGTAGTCAAGTAATGTGTATCAAATGTTATGTATTGTAAGTAAAGTATTGTCACATAATCCAAATGTAGAAGTGTACAAAACAAAGTATTTTGAATATATCAAAAAGTTATGTTTTGCAAAGTAATGCATGTTACATTGATACAAACATTTATGTGGTAAGTTAACGCATACATTCAAGCCTTGAGACAGTCGGATAACCCTTTCAGTCAAGGTTATCAAAAGAAATGTTTTCGGATTCAGTCATTCCTTACATCCAAACAAACCCGAGATGTCAGGAATGGGATTTGTCAAGTCCTATGGTACCAGTACTTACTACCGAGTGGCGTAGCTAATGTTAATGAACGTATAATAGTCTCGTTTGTGCAAACCAAATGTCATAGCAAAAGTGAACATGTTATATGAAAACAATGTACTAAGTATGCTAAGTTAACATACAAAGCAGAAAGTCATGTAAATCAATGTGCTAGCATGCTATCAGTCAACATACATAGCAGAAATGTAAAGTAAAACAATGTATTAAATATGCACACAATGGGCATACATAGCTTGAAATGTAATGAAATCATGTACTATAATGTACTAACAAACATAGCAGGTATATGATGTGAAAACAGGAAAGCACGAAAGTAACAAGTAGGCACATGTGTTCCACCCCAAAACAGTTTGGAAAACAGTAAAAGAGGGGTTCTATGTACTCACTTGAGATTGCTCAGAAGTCTTAAGATAACCACCAAGCAATGCTAGAGATCTCGGAATCAAACGACACCTAATATAGGTAACTATGTTAATAAACCGGACCTAGATCGGAAGATCGAATAGAATGACGGCTCGTAAACCAAATGAGTATGGAGAATCATGTAATATGGTTTAACAAAGCCCACATACTAAAACGAAACCTAACCTAAGTACTAGTGACCCATTACGACCCGTTTAGGTAGCTTATGCTACTTTAACGCGTCGTTCGCGTGAAACGCGTTCGGACCGCTTAACTAGTCCTATGACAAGTAACATATGCCTTAACATGTCTAATATTGTTGTTAAATCAGTTTAGATGTCAAAAGTTATGTTACATATGTTTAAAATGAATTTTGGCATCAAAGGGTTATTTTGGTAATTTACCTAAGGCATATAAACTACCTATCATACAACTACTTAAACGAAGCGACCATAAGGTATAACCTCGGAAGGTTATTCCCTATATGCTATGGTCACCTAATGTATTTGGTCGGATCCTAATGATCGACCAAATGGGTCGGGTTCGAAGGTATAAGCGATTTATTAGCTCGCTTATCCTTACGACCCTAGACAACGTGGTAATCAGTAGGCATAGTCACAAGGGACTATAACCATCGTGATTACAATCACGTTGCGAAGTTCAAACGAACTTCGCATTGACCATAAACTGGTCAACGCAGAAAGTTAAACAAATTTTGACTTTCGGACTCGAAAAGCAATAAAAGAACGAAGGAATACTTACGAAGGGTCCCCGAATGCTAATCTAGATCAAAATAGCTCAGGTATGAAACAAAGGTTTCAACTTAGAGCACATTAGATCAGATTCTTGTGATTTTGAAGCAAATGGGGGTGGGGTATTTATAGTATTTCCCGAACCGTTAAGATCGTTTCTTGAATAACGTGATCGAATCTCGTGCGTACACTTGTTGGAATGTTGTGGTGACTAAAAATGGCCCCTAATGAGCTGAAAGGGCAAGTGTGGGTTTGTGGTTGTGAGTTAAACAGCTGTAATCTGCTGACAAATCGATCTTATCTGATCTGGGACCCTGACGCGGGCCGCGTAAAGGACACACTGATCTTACGCGGGCCGCCTGGCCTGCACAGATCAGAAACAAGTTTGCATTTTGACAGCTTTGGTCCCTGTTGGTGTTTAAGCTTATTTTCGGCACTTCTAAGGCCCGTCAAGCCAACTTTAATGCCCTAAAATGATGCCTAAACATTGTGGACATGAAACATGCTCAAAAATATGCCGGATGTTGGTTCGTTTGGTCGTACGATCGCGATGATCGCTTAATTACGACAGAATGCGCATAAGCGCGAAAAACGATCCAAATGACGCAACGAATGGATTTTTCTTATGCCAAACACTAAAATAAAATATTTTAGTGCTTACATAAATTTTTGGATGTCCGGATGTATTCAGAACGTGAGTTATGCGCAAAAGTGCAAACTTGTGCACTTTTTGACGCTTTTAGTCCCTGAATGACCCAAAAGTTTATTTTAGCACACCGAACCCCTCAAAGCCTATTTCTAAGCTACATAAAGGATATTTAAGGTGTGTTTAACTTATGGTCATGTTCCGGAATGTTCGTTACTTGTTCAAATTGGCATACTTTCGCAGTTTGTCAAGTTTAGTCACTGTAAACGAATTAACTTGTTTTTGCCATACCAAAGCCTTAAAAACTTATTTCTAAGTTATGTAAAGGTTAATTAAGGTATGTTAAGTATATGTTGATGTTCCGGAGTATTTGTCGCTTTAAACTGGTTACGTTTATGCATCAGTTTGCGTATAACTCTCCAGAAAGCGATGTAGAGGTTGAAATTGGATAAAAGTCAAAACATGAAAAATGTAAAACACAACCAAACAAACATTGGGATCAAATAACATTGTTTTATTGATAATAGAACTGTTCACAATGATTACAAGCACAGATGTTACAGTCTCCCCTACTTGTGGAAATTTCGTCCCGAAATTTATTTAGAGGAAACTCGTGGGAAAAGATGCGGATATTTCGCCTTCATTTGATCTTCGCGTTCCCAAGTAAACTCAGGTCCACATTTAGCTTCCCAGTGAACTTTAACCAAAGGAATGCGCTTACGTTTAAGCCACTTGACTTCACGTTCCATGATTTCCACAGGTTTCTCGACAAATTTCAGTGTTTTATCAACACGAATTTCGTCAAGTGGTATGTGGAGGTTCTCATCAGCTAAACACCTCTTAAGATTGGACACGTGAAAAGTTGGATGAACATTTCCAAGTTCAGGAGGTAATTCAAGTCTGTAGGCTACCTTACCGATTCTTTCGACGATCTTGAATGGTCCAACATATCTAGGTGCAAGTTTTCCTTTCTTTCCAAATATGATCACACCTTTCCAAGGTGAGACCTTAAGTAATACTCGATCACCGACTTGAAATTCCAAGGGCTTGCGTTTTGGATCCGCGTAACTCTTTTGACGGCTTCTAGCTGTCTGAAGGTTATCACGAACTTTCTTAACCTTATCAGTTGTCTCTAAAATGAGAGCAGGTCCAGTAAGTTGAGCCTCGCCGATCTCATTCCAGCAGACTGGTGAACGACATTTTCGACCATAGAGAGCATCGAAAGGAGCCATTTTGATGCTGGTGTGATAACTGTTGTTGTAGGAGAATTCAATTAACGGAAGATGTGAATCCCAACTACCACCAAAGTCGATCACACAAGCTCTAAGCATATCCTCCAGAGTCTGGATTGTTCTCTCAGATTGACCATCCGTTTACGGATGATAAGCTGTGCTCAGATTAAGTTGGGTCCCCATAGCAGATTGCATGGTTCTCCAAAAATGAGAAGTGAAACGAGCATCTCTGTCAGAAATGATGTTCAAAGGAACACCATGTCGAGTCACAATTTCATCCACATAGATTTTAGCAAGCCTGTCTGCAGGAAAATCCTCACGGATTGGCAAGAAATGCGCTGACTTAGTAAGACGATCAACAACTACCCAGATGGCATCATGACCTTTCTTTGTGCGTGGAAGTTTGGTAACAAGATCCATAGTAATGTTTTCCCATTTCCAAACTGGGATCTCTGGTTGCACCAATAAACCAGAAGGACGCTGATGTTCAGCCTTAACCATAAGACAAGTAAGGCATTTTGTTACGTATAAGGCAATGTCTTTCTTCATACCAGGCCACCAATAGTGAATACGAAGATCCTTATACATCTTATCTGAGCCAGGATGAATAGAATAACGAGACTTATGGGCTTCATCCATAAGCAAGGTGCGAAGGTTATCTAGACTTGGGACCTACAACCGGTCCCTGAAGTAGTACGATCCATTGTCCTTCAGTTCTAGATCCGGTGTTATGTGATAGGGAAATTCCTTATCCATCAAACCTTGTGAAACACAAAATTGTTGAGCCTGAGATATGCGTGCTTGGATATCGGATCAAGATTGAATAACAGATTGAACACGTACACAATGAAGCTTAGTACGTTCCTTACGACTCAATGCATCAGCTACGACATTCGCCTTACCCGGATGGTAGCGAATTTCGCAGTCATAGTCGTTTAAAAGCTCAACCCAACGTCGTTGCCTCATGTTGAGTTCTTTCTGATTGAAGATATGCTGAAGACTTTTGTGGTCCGTGAAAACCACACATTTTGTACCGTACAAATAGTGTCTCCAGATCTTTAGAGCGAAAACAACTGCACCCAACTCAAGATCATGAGTGGTGTAGTTCTTCTCATGTATCTTCAACTGCCTCGATGCATATGCTATGACTTTGTTCCTTTGCATCAGGACACAGCCAAGACCCAATTTAGATGCATCGCAATAAACGACGAAATCATCATTGCCCTCAGGCAAAGTCAGAACAGGCACGTCGCAAAGCTTCTGCTTCAAGTTTTGAAAAGCTTCCTCTTGTTTGAATCCCCAATCAAAGGGCTTGTTCTTCTGAGTTAGAGCAGTAAGAGGAACTGCAATCTTCGAGAAGTTTTCTATGAAGCGGCGATAATAACCCGCTAGACCAAGAAAAGAACGAACCTCAGTAGGAGTAGTTGGCGTATCCCAATCCTTAATCGCACTGATCTTGGAGGGATCTACATGAATACCTTGTTCGTTGATAATATGTCCTAAGAATTGAACTTCTTTAAGCCAAAATTCGCACTTGGAGAATTTGGCAAAAAGTTGCTCTTTCTTTAGGATTTCCAGAGTAAGACGAAGATGTTGCTCGTGATCAGCTCGCGTCTTAGAATAAATCAAGACGTCGTCAATAAAAACAATGACGAACTGATCCAAATAAGGCTTGCAGACCCTATTCATTAAGTCCATGAAAACAGCAGGAGCATTAGTCAAACCGAATGGCATGACTGTGAATTCATAATGCCCATAACGAGTACGGAACGTTGTTTTGGGAATATCTTCTTCATGCACACGAAGTTGATGATATCCTGATCGCAGATCAATCTTCGAAAAATAAGAAGCGCCCTGCAACTGATCAAAGAGATCGTCTATGCGCGGTAGGGGATATCGATTCTTGATGGTAAGCTTGTTAAGCTCACGATAATCGATACACATCCTAAAGGATCCATCCTTCTTCTAGACAAAAAGAACGGGAGCACCCCAAGGTGAAAAGCTAGGACGGATAAAACCTTTGTCAGAGAGCTCCTGAAGCTGCTTAGACAACTCTTGCATCTCAGATGGTGCAAGACGATATGGAGCTCTGGCAATGGGATTTGCACCAGGTACGAGATCAATACGGAACTCGACTTGGAGTGCTGGGAGTAGACCAGGTAACTCTTCAGGGAAAACTTCAGAATAATCCCGAACGACAGGAATATCTGAAATAGACTTACCCTTGCCTTTATCTGCTGTAACATGTGCTAAGAAGGCCACATAATTCTTTCGTACATACTTCCGAGCTTTAAAACAAGACATGAGTTTGAGACCACCGGCAGGTTTCTCACCTTGAACCTGTAGGATCTCGCCTGTCGAAAGCGGCACACGAACAATCTTCTCAGAACAAACTATCTATGCGCGATGCTTAGATAACCAATCCATACCCACAATGACGTCGAAGCTTCCAAGTTGCATAGGCGTGAGGTTGATAGGAAAAAGATGGTCGTTAAGGTTCAACTGGCAGTTGCGAAGAACAGAATCAAGAACAATAGGTTCACCACTAGCAACTTCTACTGTCAAAGGTTTACCTAGTTTCGTTCTAGACACGCGAAGTATTGGCTCAAAAGACAATGACACAAAAATCTTATCGGCACCCGAATCAAAGAGAACAGATGCAGGCTGATTATTAATAAAGAACGTACCGTTCACCACTTCATTGTCTGCTTGTGCCTCTTGAGCGTTCATGTTGAAGACTCGACCTCGAGCCGGATCCTGATTTTGATTCTGATTCTGATTTTGGTTGGCTAGCCTTGGGCACCGGTTCCTGTAGTGGGTCAGATCCCCACAATTGTAGCACAAACCAGGAGGAAAATGAGGTCGTGCAGCTTGACCTTGTTACTGAGCAAGAGGCTGAGCAACTTGTTGGGCTTGGTTCTGAACTGCCTGGTTCTGGTTAACAGGAATGCGACAAGTAGCGGCAAGATGACCAGATCTTCCGTAGTTGGTGCACTGACGAAACTGGAGGTGTGGTGGATGATGGCCGTTACACCTATTGCACAAAGGTGCATTGCCAAGATAAGGCTTCTTGGCTAGTGGCTGCGCAGGTTGATTTGGTGCAGCTTGGGCCTATGCAGTAACGACATAGTTTTGGGAAGCCTTCCGCTTCCTAGACCCTCCAGAATTATTTCCTTTCTTGTTTTGACCTTTCTTGTTATCTCCCTTGTCAGATGCCTGCTTCTTACCCTTGTCACCCTTTTTATGCAGCTTTCCCTTTCGAACCTGCGACTCAGTCAATGTCGCTGCTAACTCGATCGCCTGACGGAGTGTGGCAGGGTTACTACCAGTAATGATGTCTTGTACTGAGTCAGGTAGGCCGTCGATATACCTTTCGATAGCCTTGTCGAGTAGGGTAACCATAGTCGGGCAAAGCAGACTCAACTCCTCAAATCTATCAGTATATGCCCTGTGCTCGCCACTGTCTTGTTTCAAGTCCTCAAACTCTTTCTCCAACGCTCGCTGTTCATGACGAGGACAGAACTCCCTCATCATAAGGGCCCTAAGTTAGGCCCATGTCTGTGCTAGAGCAACTTCTGCACCACGGTCTCTCATAACCCCATTCCACCATGTGAGAGCCCTCTTCTGAAACACACTCGAAGAAAACTCATCCTTGCGATTGTCAGGACACTGCATGTGGCGAAAAGTATTCTCAATGCTCTCGAACCATTGAAGAAGCCCAGTCGCTCCTTCAGAACCACTAAACTTGAGTGGTTTAGCCGAGTTAAAATCCTTGTATTTGCATGGAGCATTGTTGTGGTTATTGGCTTGGTGCCATTGAGCAAAGAGATTTGGGAATTGAGTAGCCATCTGCTGCGCAATGATTTCTGCCTGTTCGGCAGTCGCTATCTGGTTTTCGCGTCGAGGAGGCATTCTAAAAGAGGAAAACATGAAAGGAAATGAGTGAGATGATTGGATGAAGAGAATGAGATGAAACAAAATTAACAAAAGAAAAGATGGTGGTCATTCGTCCGCATTACCAAGCAAACAAATGACACACAGTGGCTAATCAAAGTAAATGGGTGAAAAATAATGTATCGCGAAGACATGCTCGCCTATAAGTGAACACTCATCCCAAGAATTCCCAGGTAAGCACAACTGGTCTCGCGTCTGATGAGATATATACGAAGTGCTTGCCTAGACAGAAAACCCAGAATACAGGCATTCACTCTTCCAGTTTGCACGTGTTCACATTATTTAAAACCCAAAACTTTGACGAGATTTTGAAAATTTGGAGGTACAAGGCCAAAAACCAAACTGGAAGGGTTCAAAACCATATAACAGAGGGTTCAAAACCTTACAATAGAGGGTTCAAAACCTTACAATAGAGGGTTCAAAACCTTGTAATAAATTATTCAAAAACAGAAGATTATTTTTCAAAAATCGTTTCGAAAAATTTGGTTTCTTGTTTTGATAATCACCTAAGGATAGGTGATGTACATGTTTTAAGATCTAAACACAAGATAACTTGTGTTAGGGTCCTAGAAAGGTTATAGTCTAGGTCAAAGCATTACTAATAACCTAATTCCCTATAACCATTGGCTCTGATACCAACTCTTCTGTCACACCCCGACCACGTATAACATACAAAACGTGGCGGAAAACGTCGGGGAGTGTTGTAACAGAATTAATTGTTTCATAACCATGGCATACAAAGTTGTATTTTATTTATCAACATAAGAGTTACATTGTCTTAAACATGAAATACAGAGTTTATAACATAATTAAACAAAGTCTATCTTCATTTTAAGTCTCTAAGGCATAGGTCCGCCCTAGTGTCACGATCATCATCCTATGGAAAAGCTCCTGAAAACACATGTGAAAATAGGTACGTCAGCATAAAAATGCCTATGAGATACATAGGTTTGTGAAAATAGGATTCATGACTTAAGTTTAAGAAATTGTTTAATAAAGTTTAGTCATGAACCTTGTAATTTGATTTGTTTTGTAAATCGTTTGAAAAACAATAAGTTCAGATGATATGTATAAATAAGAGAATAATGTATGGTTAAATGAATAACCATGTAAAATGAATTTGTATAAGATAAGTTGTTTGTAAACAATATCTTGTGAAAGATATGTTATTTGTATAAAATGTTATATGTATAAATTGAAATGATTTAAATAACGCTATGATATGTAATATAATAAAAACACTTATATATAGGAAGTACCAGCGACGTATCCACCATGCTTGTATCATATTACTCACATCTCGTTACTTAAGTCACTTAAACAAACCACCAATGTATAAAGTCTAGGGTGAATTACACTTTTCGTCCTTTATGTTTCTATCATATTGCAATGGATGCCCTTTAACTTTAATAATTACAGTCACAGTCCTTTCTTTGTTAAAACCATTACACCATACGTCCTTTATCCCTAACTTAGTTAATTTTTGTAGTTAGATCCAGTCATTTGCATCACACATGAGGGTAAATTCGTCTTTTTACCATCTTAGGGACTATTTGTGTAATTAACTTAAACTTCTAAACCAAAAATTAAAAAAAAACTTGTTTTACTCTTTATTCCACCCATCACAACCTAACCACCACCATCTTCAACTAGTTTTACAGCCACCACCATCACAGCCAAACCACAAGTAAACAACCCTTAATCTCCCTATCTCAATCTCGGTTTTCTCTCCCATCTTTCTCTCCAACCAACCCTCACCACCACCAAATCTGCCACCACTACCCCCATCTAGATCCGCCATTCTGTATATAATATAAATTTTTTGGCATAGTACATGAAGAAAAGAACTAAAACTAAAAGATCTTATTTTAAACAATTGTATAATAATGAAAAATACCCAAAATTAAAATCTTGACTCATGCTGCAACCACACAAATCGGATAACTATGAAAATTTCCATGCTGCAAGCAGACAAATTGGATAATTAAGAAAAATAAAAAATCTAAAATTAAGAGATCTTATTTAAACAATTCGTCAAAAAGGCCAACACTACAAAGATGCAACTTACATGTAATCCTAAAAAAGAATTAGTTGTATTAGCGATCGAAAAAAATACTAAGAGTGGCATCTTGAAAATTTCCATCAGCGTATGTATAGCTTGGAGCATGTGGACAGTGGACTTAACCCATCTCTACTGCCCTCTCGTTCATTGTAGTGGAAGAATGCAAGTGCTCACAGAGATCTTAACACATGCCAACAATCTCTTCATCCTATGCCACACCAACAAATACCACAATTAGAACCCCCACCGTCACAGAGTCCCCACCACCATGAGCAAAGCTTGTTGATGACGTGTGACCGACGACCACCCTAGAACCCCCACCACCACTTGGTCTCCTAAACGCCGACGGCTTGTAAAGCCGAATTTGTTAAAGAAACAGAAGGAGTGAGGTGTTGATTTGATAAACCCTTGAAAGTTGTGAGTTGTTGATTCAGTAAAAGTAGAATTGGAGGTTGATTCTTCAAATTTGAAGGTTGATTTGGTGAATTCTGTTGAGAATTTGGGTGATAAAGTTAAAGAAATTTAGGAATTGGTGATGAAGAAGGTTCAGTTGGGGAAAATATGGCAGAGACATGGGAGAGATTGAGAGAGTATAGGGGTGATGATGATGGTTTAGTGTAACGACTCTCATCAAAAAGTACTAATTATTACTTTAATTGACCAATAGGAAACCCTAATTAAGAAACCCAAGTGATTCTGTACAAACCCTAAGATTTTCAGAAAAATCAGAATCAGGATCAGGGCCCCTAAAACTCAGGGGGGGTATTTCCTAGTTACGGTTATCCACATAAACAGCTGTCCAATTCGAATTTTCAGAAACCGTCGACTCAGCTGAGCTAGTCCCACACGTGGCAACCCTATACATGAAAATAGTTCTTACGCGGGCCGCGTAAGGATAAGCTTATATCTCACGCGGGCCACCTGAGGGTCAAAATTCGGCTATAAATACAGGAGATTGGGACTTGAATTCTGGCTTCAGAACGACGCTCAAATTCACTTTGTGCGCTGAGATAAGTTCTGTATACTCCAATTAACACACACATGCACTAAATCGACGCCGCAATCAGGGTATTAGCACAATCGCTATTACGATTCATTGTCCGATCGATCAATGTACTCAATGGATGTTTAAGTGCTGCCCACATTAGGGTGATGCTTTGTCATTAGTCGTTAATTCGATGGATGTTTAAGCATAGCACTTTGTCATTCGTTGTGAGGGTTGATCTCGTGAGTTATCGTAAATGCTGGATTGATTACTAACCCAGAATTGTGTGCCTGTTATTAAAATTAGGTTAAAAAGGCTAAATCAGTAGGCTAAACTCTGCCCGTATAAAATTTGCAATGTGAGTCATTCTCTTTTTATCAACTATTTTACAATACCTCAAATTATTTTTCAAGGTTATAATTACAGGGACTAAGTCGTGGATATCTTGAATTACTGGTTAGTGGGGTATTGTGCACATTACTAATTTCTCCCAGTTAGGTTCATTGACCTACTCGGGATAATCACTGTTAGGTTCATTGACCTACAGGGATAATCATCACTATTTAGGTTCATTGATCTAAATAGTGGTATGACCATCGTCACCATTGTGACAGAATGCCAGATAAAAATAAGATAGAAGTCATTGTAATCGCTCTTATGCTGTAATTAATAACTATGCATCATTATGCAAAATAGAATGATTCACTCAGTATTTCCCGCTGACAAAACCTTTTTCAAACATGTTTCAGGTGACCTGTTATGAACCAGGAAAAGTGCCATATAGCACTACAAGCTCAAAGAAGTGGCTCAGTATAAAATAAAGAAACATGTTTTGTAAAATAAAAGATTTCGTTGTGAAATCAAACTATTGTAAATTACCGGGTTTATCCCGAATTGATAAATAAAATAATCGGGAAATATTTACATTTTAAAAGATCCTGTTGAAAACTTCCGCTGTCAAACTCAATTAATTAAATACCGCAGTATTTCTGTCCCGCGGCTCCTGAAACGGGTCAAACCGGGTCGGGGGCCGTGACAGAAAAAGGTGGTATCAGAGCCACTTATCGAGCCACTGATTTAAGCCAATTAAGTATTTAGAAAATACTTAATTTTTATTAATTGCTATTTTGTGATTATATGTTTTAATTATTTAACTAATTATGAATAGTATGGGCAGATTTTTATATGTTAGCTACTGTAATAGTAAATATAAATCTTTAAATATTCTGATTCAAAGTTTAGCACTTTTATTATATACAGTCTAGAAACCTTATTCATTAAATAAATTTACAAATAAAACCTAGTATGTTTTTATATTCGGTTGTTTCATAGTTACCCAATATGAAATAATATTTAAAAGTTTTTCTATAAAGTTTTGCTATGATTTTTAACTTAGTAATTATGTGTATCTTGCATAAACAGCATGAGTGATCTGTCGGAAGCCCTTCAGAATTTAAATCTCTATCCAGTAAGAATAGAAGTTTCCAGAGATTTCAATAGGTATATTCTAGACATAGAAGAACCTATAGAATTCAACGCTTTACCTCTCGAGAAACCCAAGCCTAAGAAAATGGAAATTGGAGAAAGCTCTAGGCAAATTGAGGGGTTACCATCTCAAGAAGAACTAGATTTTATAATGGCAACCGATGATACTATTGAGCCTATTAATGAAAATGATTTTATTCATTCTCTTGAAACACAACTACCAATGAGAGTAAAACCAGCTATTCCAAACCCTTCAATCCACTGGCAAATAGACGAATGGTTGAATAATGAAATACTGTTACAAAACCATCCTTATAAGCTTTTTCCTAACTTCAATCCAGAACCTTTACCAAATTCAACAATGAGTAACGAGAATATGGCTGAATTCCGTCATTCTGACAAAATGGATGCTGGGAATAGGATCCAAGAAATTTTGGGACAGATCTCTTGGAAATACGATGAGAAGGAACGCCATTACTAGAATACCACCTGACAAAGGATAGGAGATTTTGAAACTGTGGTTGTGTAATAGTAATAGTAAAATCAGTATGTGTAAAATAAATAATAAAACAGTTGTATATAAAAGCATGATATAAGGAATTTTTAGAAAGTTACAATTTTGTTTGTATATTCGTTTACGTGATTATGTGCAATTAATTGTAACATTGGATTATTTCCTTTATAGTAATTATTTATCTATAAATTAGATATCAGATGGAAAACGCTAATAATGAACCAGTTAATGAGGATAATCAATCTAAGCAACAACCGGGGGACCAATATGTGACTAGGCAAGATATAGAAAATATCATTGCTCAAGGGATAGCCAACGCTATTCCAGGAATAGTTGCTCAAGGGATAGCCAATGCTATTCCAGCAATCATTGCTGCTGTTAAAAATCCAATTGAACAGCAACAAATTGTTCCTAGTAAACGTATTTCTGAAGATAATTTCAGTAATAGCGTAAACGGAGGTAATAATCATGTTAATCATGAAAATGAACCACGGCAAGCTCCGCTCCCTAAGAAAAGGAAAGTTGCAACACCTGGTTGCACTTACAAAGAATTTCTTGCTTGTAAACCCGCTGAGTTTGCAGGCAATGAAGGAGCGACTGCAGCACTGCGTTGGTTAGAGAAAACCGAGGCAGTAATTGCCATAAGTAAATTCGCTCCGGATGATCAGGTCATGTATGCGTCAAATCTTTTCAAAGAAGGGGCGCTAGAATGGTGGAACACAGTGTTACAAGCTAAAGGAAGAAATAGGGCTTATGCCATGAAATGGGAAGAATTTAAGAGTCTTGTAGAAAGAAAATTCTGTCCTGAATATGAAAAAGATCAAATGGCAAATAAATTTCTAACCCATCGGATGGTGGATGTAGATTGTCGAGGGTATACTACGACATTCTTCGAATATGCTCGAGTGGTACCAACCCTGGCTTCGCCAGAGCCGGTACTTATTTCTCGTTATATTTGGGGTTTGATTTCCGAAATCCGTAATATTGTCAAGGCTGCAAAACCTCGCACGATTGATGATGCAGTGGATTTAGCCAATACTCTAATTGACGAACTAGTACGGACAAGAGAAGAAAATAGAAGGAAGGAAGTAGCCCAAAAGATTACCCAAGAAATCCGTTCGGGTAACCATAACAATTTCAAGAAAGGAGGGAATGGGCAATCTTCTACTAGCCCATTTTGCAACTTTTGCAAAAAGAAGCATTTTGGAAGATGCAAAGGATATTGCAATTTTTGCAAAATTCCGGGGCATCAAGAAGAAGACTGCAGGAGGAAGAAATTTTCAGTTTGCTACAACTGTGGAGAAACTGGACATCTTAGGCCAGATTGTCCAAAACTGAATAAACCATTTGACAATCAAGCCAAACCAGCAGAAGGATCAAAAAGGAATGTAAGAGCTTTCCAACTGACTACTAAGGAAGCAGAGATGATTCCAGATATGATAGCCGGTACGTTCTTAGTTCACAATGTTTACACAAAAGTATTATTTGACTCTGGTACAAACCAAAGTTTTAGAAATACTTTATTCTGCCAAGCTCTTAATTTACTTTTAACTAGTATTAGGCAGATTTTTATACTAGAAACGGCAGATGGGAATTCAGTTAAAATAAATAAGGTTATGCAGAACATAGAAATAAGTTATAAATTTTCTGCAACCCTATTATCTATGAAATTAGTTGAATTCGATGTTGTGTTAAACAATCATGCTCGAATTATCTGTGAACAGAATTTCTTAAAAAATCAATCAACCACCGGAGAAGTAATTATGATTATAGGAAATAAATCATGTAAAACCATAAAGTTCATAATCAATAATGGAAGTTGCTAATTATGAACGAAAGCAAGGAATAGTATACATGATTTCAATAATCATTAATACTAAAGATAAAGAACTTAAGGAATTTCTGTAGTATTCAGAATACTCAGATGTATTCCCAGAAGAGTTACCAGGGTTACCACCAGATAGGAAGATAGAATTTAGGATTCATCTAATTCCAGGAATTTTACCGATAAGCCAGAGAACCTTATCGGTTAGCACCTACTGAAATATTAAAAAAAAAAATTGAAAAAGCAATTAGATGAATTATTAAGTAAAAGTTTCATACAACCTAGTTTATCCTCATGGGAGGCATCAGTGTTATTTGTTAAGAAAAAGGATTGTTCGATGAGAATGTGTATCGATTATAAGGAATTGAATAAAGGTTACACTTAAGAATCAATACCCATTACTTAGGATTGATGATCTATTCGATCAACTTCAAAAGAGCTAGATATTTTTACGCTTCGGGTATCATCAATTAAAAGTACAAGAGAAAGACATACCTAAAATCATTTTCAGAACTAGGTATGATCATTACGAGTTTACAATCATGCCCTTCGGATTAACAAATACATCTCCAGTATTCATGGACATGATGAATAGGATTTGTAGACTATATTTGGATAAATTTGTAATTATCTTCATCGACGATATACTTATGTATTCCAAAAGTCAGGAAGAACATTATCAGCACTTGCATGTACTTTTAACTTTGTTAAGAAAAGAAAAGCTTTACGCCAAATTTTCGAAAAATGAATTTTGGCTGTCAGAATTGCAATTTTTAGGTCATATAGTGAATCATGAAGGTATTCACGTAAATTCTGCTAAGATAGCAGTAATTATCAAATGAAAGGTTCCCTAATCTGCAATGGAAATTAGAAGTTTAGTCGGATACTACAGACGATTTATTAAGGATTTTTCTAAGATAGTTATACCATTAACTAAGTTAACCTGTAAAACAGTTAAGTTTGGTTAGAAATCTAAACAAGAAGAAGATTTTAGGATATTAAAACATAAATCCTAGCCTTACCAGAAGTAACAAAAGATTTTGAAGTATACGATAATGCTTCAAAGCTAGAATTTGGATATGTGTTAGTGCAACGCAAAAAGGTCATTGTGTATGCATCAAGATAATTGAAAAAGTACGAAGAAAATTTTATCACTCCTAAACTTAGAATTAGGAGTCATAATTTTTGCCCTTAAGATTTGGAGATATTATCTGTAAGGAAGTAAGTTTACTGGTTATACGGATCATAAGAATTTAAGATATATATATTGGGGCAAAAAGAATTAAACATGAGGCAAAGAAGATGGATGAAAATCCTAAGTGATTACAACTGTGATATTCAGTATCACGAAGGAAAAGCTAAAGACGGCTAGAGATCGCCAAAAGAATTATACAGATAATAGATAAAAGCCGTTGGAGTTCGAGTTGGAGACAAAATGTTATTGAAAATATTTCCTTGGAAAGGAGTTGGTAGATTTGGTAAGAAAGGAAAACTAAGTCCAAAGATACGTAGGACCATTTCAGTGATCCAACGTATAAGACCAGTTGCTTATCGTTTACAACTACCAGAAAAGTTAGTTACATGATGTATTTCATGTATCCAATTTCAAGACATACTTATCAAGACGAATCTTTGGTAGTACCTCTTCAAGAAATAAAGGTAAACGAAAAGCTGAAATTTGTTGAGAAACCACTTCAATTTTGAGGATAGAAAGATCAAGTTTCTCAAACATAAACGACTCGTTTTAGTCAAAATTAGATAGGATTCAAAGAAAGGAGCTGAATACACTTGGGAGCTGGAATCAGAAATGAAGAGAAAGTATCCTCAATTATTCTAGTAAATCTCGAGGACGAGATTTTTATTAAGTTGGGGAGAATGTAACAACTCTCATCAAAAAGTACTAATTATTACTTTAATTGACCAATAGGAAACCCTAATTAAGAAACCCAAGTGATTCTGTACAAACCCTAAGATTTTCAGAAAAATCAGAATCAGGATCAGGGCCCCTAAAACTCAGGGGGGGTATTTCCTAGTTACGGTTATCCACATAAACAGCTGTCCAATTCGAATTTTCAGAAAACGTCGACTCAGCTGAGCTAGTCCCACACGTGGCAACCCTATACATGAAAATAGTTCTTACGCGGGCCGCGTAAGGATAAGCTTATATCTCACGCGGGCCGCCTGAGGGTCAAAATTCGGCTATAAATACAGGAGATTGGGACTTGAATTCTGGCTTTAGAACGACGCTCAAATTCACTTTGTGCGCTGAGATAAGTTCTGTATACTCCAATTAACACACACAGGCACTAAATCGACGCCGCAATCAGGGTATTAGCACAATCGCTATTATGATTCATTGTCCGATCGATCAATGTACTCAATGGATGTTTAAGTGCTGCCCACATTAGGGTGATGCTTTGTCATTAGTCGTTAATTCGATGGATGTTTAAGCATAGCACTTTGTCATTCGTTGTGAGGGTTGATCTCGTGAGTTATCGTAAATCCTGGATTGATTACTAACCCAGAATTGTGTACCTGTTATTAAAATTAGGTTAAAAAGGCTAAATCAGTAGGCTAAACTCTGCCCGTATAAAATTTGCAATGTGAGTCATTCTCTTTTTATCAACTATTTTACAATACCTCAAATTATTTTTCAAGGTTATAATTACAGGGACTAAGTCGTGGATATCTTGAATTACTGGTTAGTGGGGTATTGTGCACATTACTAATTTCTCCCAGTTAGGTTCATTGACCTACTCGGGATAATCACTGTTAGGTTCATTGACCTACAGGGATAATCATCACTATTTAGGTTCATTGATCTAAATAGTGGTATGACCATCGTCACCATTGTGACATGTCACCATTGTGACAGAATGCCAGATAAAAATAAGATAGAAGCCATTGTAATCGCTCTTATGCTGTAATTAATAACTATGCATCATTATGCAAAATAGAATGATTCACTCAGTATTTCCCGCTGACAAAACCTTTTTCAAACATGTTTCAGGTGACCTGTTATGAACCAGGAAAAGTGCCATATAGCACTACAAGCTCAAAGAAGTGGCTCAGTATAAAATAAAGAAACATGTTTTGTAAAATAAAAGATTTCGTTGTGAAATCAAACTATTGTAAATTACCGGGTTTATCCCGAATTGATAAATAAAATAATCGGGAAATATTTACATTTTAAAAGATCCTGATGAAAACTTCCGCTGTCAAACTCAATTAATTAAATACCGCAGTATTTCTGTCCCGCGGCTCCTGAAACGGGTCAAACCGGGTCGGGGGCCGTGACATTTAGGTTTATAATTTTTATATAAGTTTTTAAATTTTGATTTTATTGTTTTATTAAATGACTGTTTTGCCTTCACATGGGTTTCACATAACCTCACTTAACTGAAAGTTTTAACAAAGTTAGGGTCAAAGGACCTAAGGTGCAACATATTTTGCAAATAAAGGACTGTTACTGTAGTTATCAAAGTTAAAGGTCATCCATTGCAACTCGCTACAAACATAAAGGACGAAAAGCGTAATTTATCCTAAAGTCTATGTTTAAACCAATAGTCAAAAGTCCTTGTATAAACCATGTCAAATGTTTATAAGCCCAAAAGTAGTCAAGTAATGTGTATCAAATGTTATGTATTGTAAGTAAAGTATTCTCACATAATCCAAATGTAGAAGTGTACAAAACAAAGTATTTTGAATATATCAAAAAGTTATGTTTTGCAAAGTAATGCAAGTTACATTGATACAAACATTTATTTGGTAAGTTAACGCATACATTCAAGCCTTGAGACAGTCGGATAACCCCTTCAGTCAAGGTTATCAAAAGAAATGTTTTCGGATTCAGTCATTCCTTACATCCAAACAAACCCGAGATGTCAGGAATGGGATTTGTCAAGTCCTATGATACCAGTACTTACTACCGAGCGGCGTAGATAATGTTAATGAACGTATAATAGTCTCGTTTGTGCAAACCAAATGTCATAGCAAAAGTGAACATGTTATATGAAAACAATGTACTAAGTATGCTAAGTTAACATACAAAGCAGAAAGTCATGTAAATCAATGTGCTAGCATGCTATCAGTCAACATACATAGCAGAAATGTAAAGTAAAACAATGTATTAAATATGCACACAATGGGCATACATAGCTTGAAATGTAATGAATCATGTACTATAATGTACTAACAAACATAGCAGGTATATGATGTGAAAACAGGAAAGCACGAAAGTAACAAGTAGGCACATGTGTTCCACCCCAAAATAGTTTGGAAAACAGTAAAAGAGGGGTTCTATGTACTCACTTGAGATTGCTCAGAAGTCTTAAGATAACCACCAAGCAATGCTAGAGATCTCGGAATCAAACGACACCTAATATAGGTAACTATGTTAATAAACCGGACCTAGATCGGAAGATCGAATAGAATGAGGGCTCGTAAACCAAATGAGTATGGAGACTCGTGTAATATGGTTTAACAAAGCCCACATACTAAAACGAAACCTAACCTAAGTGCTTGTGACCCATTACGACCCGTTTAGGTAGCTTATGCTACTTTAACGCGTCGTTCGCGTGAAACGCGTTCGGACCGCTTAACTAGTCCTATGACAAGTAACATATGCCTTAACATGTCTAATATTGTTGTTAAATCATTTTAGATGTCAAAAGTTATGTTACATATGTTTAAAATGAATTTTGGCATCAAAGGGGTATTTTGGTAATTTACCTAAGGCATATAAACTACCTATCATACAACTACTTAAACGAAGCGACCATAAGGTAAAACCTCGGAAGGTTATTCCCTATATGCTATGGTCACCTAATGTATTTGTTCGGATCCTAATGATCGACCAAATGGGTCGGGTTCGAAGGTATAAGCGATTTATTAGATCGCTTACCCTTACGACCCTAGACAACGTGGTAATCAGTAGGCATAGTCACAAGGGACTATAACCATCGTGATTACAATCACGTTGCGAAGTTCAAACGAACTTCGCATTGACCATAAACTGGTCAATGAAGAAACTCAAACAAAGTTTGACTTTCGGACCCGAAAAGCAATAAAAGAACGAAGGAATACTTACGAAGGGTCCCCGAATGCTCATCTAGATCAAAATAGCTCAGGTATGAAACAAAGGTTTCAACTTAGAGCACATTAGATCAGATTCTTGTGAGTTTGAAGCAAATGGGGGTGGGGTATTTATAGTATTTCCCGAACCGTTAAGATCGTTTCTTGAATAACGTGATCGAATCTCGTGCGTACACTTGTTGGAATGTTGTGGTGACTAAAAATGGCCCCTAATGAGCTGAAAGGGCAAGTGTGGGTTTGTGGTTGTGAGTTAAACAGCTGTAATCTGCTGAAAAATCGATCTTATCTGATCTGGGACCCTGACGCGGGCCGCGTAAAGGACACACTGATCTTACGCGGGCCGCCTGGCCTGCACAGATCAGAAACAAGTTTGCATTTTGACAGCTTTGGTCCCTGTTGGTGTTTAAGCTTATTTCCGGCACTTCTAAGGCCCGTCAAGCCAACTTTAATGCCCTAAAATGATGCCTAAACATTGTGGACATGAAACATGCTCAAAAATATGCCGGATGTTGGTTCGTTTGGTCGTACGATCGCGATGATCGCTTAATTACGACGGAATGCGCATAAGCGCGAAAAACAATCCAAATGACGCAACGAATGGATTTTTCTTATGCCAAACACTAAAATAAAATATTTTAGTGCTTACATAAATTTTTGGATGTCCGGATGTATTCAGAACGTGAGTTATGCGCAAAAGTGCAAACTTGTGCACTTTTTGACGCTTTTAGTCCCTGAATGACCCAAAAGTTTATTTTAGCACACCGAACCCCTCAAAGCCTATTTCTAAGCTACATAAAGGATATTTAAGGTGTGTTTAACTTATTTTCATGTTCCGGAATGTTCGTTACTTGTTCAAATTGGCATACTTTCGCAGTTTGTCAAGTTTAGTCACTGTAAACGAATTAACTTGTTTTTGCCATACCAAAGCCTTAAAAACTTATTTCTAAGTTATGTAAAGGTTAATTAAGGTATGTTAAGTATATGTTGATGTTCCGGAGTATTTTTCGCTTTAAACTGGTTACGTTTATGCATCAGTTTGCGTATAACTCTCAAGAAAGCGATGTAGAGGTTGAAATTGGATAAAAGTCAAAACAAGAAAAATGTAAAACACAACCAAACAAACATTGGGATCAAATAACATTGTTTTATTGATAATATAACTGGTCACAATGATTACAAGCACAGATGTTACAGGGAGAGCGTCTCATACCAGGCTCTCGGGGCCTGGTGTAAACCGTAGAGCGCCTTATCCAACAGATAGACCTTGTTCTTGTGTTGTAGATCAGTGAACCCCGGTGGTTGTCCCACATACACCTCTTCTTTAATCTTTCCGTACAGGAAGGCAGATTTAACATCCGGCTGGTACACTTTGAAGTCTTTCCATGATGCAAACGCTAGAAAGATCCGAATAGCTTCAAGTCGAGCAACGGGTGCATAGACCTCATCATAATCGATTCCTTCTTGCTGACTAAAGCCTTGTACCACTAATCGTGCTTTGTTCCGGACCACAACGCCTCTATCGTCTCTCTTACATTTGAAAACCCACTTCGTTTTAATCAACTTTTGATTCTCAGGGAGGTCTACTAGTCTCCAGACTCCCAACTTCTCGAATTGTTGCAGCTCCTCCTGCATTGCATTCACCCAGCTATCTTCAGTCAAAGCTTCTTTATATGTTCTGGGCTCGATCTGCGAAATAAAACATTTTAATGAGACTTCTTTTTGCATATCAGCTATAGAAGAATAGAAACATGTAAAAGCTCGGTCTATTTGATGTCGGGTTTTGACACCACTTTGCAGGTCGCCAATAATCTGTTCTGAGGGATGATAAGACAACGTCCGTGGCATAGCATTATCAGGCATATTCACTTCTGATTCCAAGCTCGATATGTCAAGATCAACGGTTTGATCCTCAGCTTCCGTTGGATCCTCGTCAAAAGTGGAAGCGGGTTCCGCTTCTGAGTCGTCAGATTCGTCAAACGATAGAGCTGGTTCCTCTGGTGGTTCGTGAGCTGTTCCACTCGGTCCTGCTTCATCATCGTGAGTACCCACGGTGGGTTGAGAAACTTCTAGCGGTCTAGTCATTTGCTCCTGTGACATATTTTGCTGATACAGGTACATAAGAGCTAGTGACTCATCACTCGGCTCGACCGGTAAATGAAACGACTCCCAGAGCTTATCGTAGTCGAACAGGAATCTTTGTCCAGGAAGTTGTGGTGATGGAGTGTGCTTCTGACAATCCACGTGTTAAACTTGAATCACCTTACCCAGGCATGGTACGAACACCCTCTTGATTGGGCTAGCGTAACCTACAAAGAAACCCTCATTAGATTTAGCGCCAAATTTACCGTTTTCATCAATAAAAGTACAAGGAGACCCGAATGGCTCCAAAAACTCAAGATTCGGCTTATAACGGTGCAACAGCTCAAAGCAAGTCTTTTTATACTTCTTGACAGTGAGAACTCTATTCAATGTGTAACAAGCTGCTGATACTGCTTCACTCCAGAAAAAGATTGGTAGCTTGGAATCGGCTAACATCGTACGAGCTGTCTCAATCAGGGTCCGATTCTTTCGTTCAGCTACGCCGTTTTGCTGTGGTGTGTACGGCGCACTGAATTCATGAAGAATTCCCTTCTTGTTGCAGAAATCGTACATCTTGTTGTTCTTGAATTCCGTTCCGTTGTCGCTCCGAATCCTCCGGATTGGCAGTTTATACACCGTTTCCATCTTCTTGAAAAGCACCATCAAAGACTCAAAAGTTTGATCTTTTCGTTCCAAACACACTACCCAAGAAAATCTCGTAAAGTCATTAGTCACCACCAAGCAATATAAGTCTCCGCTGATGCTCTTTACATTGACAGGCCCGAAGAGATCCATGTGCAATCTCTCAAGAGGTAACCTGATCGTGTTCATGATCTTCAAAGGGTGTGACTTCCGAGTCTGCTTTCCTTTCTTACACGCTACACAATCATCATTTAAGTGAAAATTCTTTAGATTAACACCATCAACCAAATCATTGTATACCAAAAAGTTCATTTTGCGAACATGAATGTGGCCCATCTTTCGATGCCACATAATCGAATCCTTTTCTGTCGCTTTAGTTTTTGATACAAAACACTGTTTCTGATGGGATGTTGGCGTTGCGACGCTCATATCTAGATAATAAATATCATTCTCTCGCGGAGCACGCAACAGCACCATCTCATCAGGGATTTTAAACCCTGGTTTCAACACAACACATTCAGTTTTAGTAAAGTGTACACTAAACTCTTTATCACAGATTTGTGAAATACTAAGCAAATTGTTTGTTAACTCTACTATGTAGTTCACTTTGTCGAACGAAATTACGCCATTTGACAGCGTTCCTTGGCCAACGATTCTTCCACCATGATTCCCTGCAAAACCAATATAGCTTCCGTTTATGGATTTGACATCATAGTGCAGAGCAAGCGTCCCAGTCATATGCCTTGAAGCACCACTATCCATAATCCACTTTGATAGTATCGACTTGGGCAGCCCCTGCAAACATCACATCAATTTATTCAAACAATGAAGCCCAGGTTTTCTTAACTTCTGACACACTTCCGAACACGACATCACACTTCTCATTTGTTTTTGGAAAATCAAATATAACATTTGGAACCTCTGTTTTCACAATTGGTTTTATTTTATTGTTAATTGTGGGAAATTCAGCGAGAAATTTGTCAAGCTCAAATTCAAACTCAACAACATTATCTTTAACAACATTTGTTTCAATTTTCAAAGCTTGTTCCATCTTTATTACCTCAACAGATGGTTTTGACTTCGCGATCCAAGATTGGTTTTCGAAAATTTTTGTCTTAGGGTAAATTTTTGAAGTCTTTTGAGTCTTAGAAGATTCGCCAATCTCGAAAGTCGATTTCGGCTTATCCTCCGACTTCAAAGATTCACCTCTCTTCAAAATACGGATCAGAGAAACCATCGGCTTTTTGCCCTTTGTGTCAGTCGGAGATTTAGGTCGAGGTTTTTGAATGTTTGTCTTTTGAACGGTGGGTTTAGAAACAGTTTGTTTTTTAACACTTGGTTTTGAAACAGGTTGTTTTTGAACTGGTTTTACAACAACAGGTTTCTCGATCACTTTCTGACACTGTTTCGCCATGTGTCCAATTTCACTGCAGCGGTAACACACCCTTTTGTCATATTCGACAAAAGTAGATTTGACAGACTCTTCTTTCAACTTCTTCACTGCGTTGAAATCGTCCACAGCTTTTTGACTGAAAATATAATCTTTCTCATCGTCAACACTTGGACCAGCGACAAAAACATCGTTTATCTTCTCTTTCGGCTTAAACACCTGCTTAGCCGTTTTCTTTTCAAACCCGATTCCTTTGTTTTTAAAATTGTTTTTCTTGTTATGACCATTACCATCCCCATTTTTCTTTCCCGAACTCGTGGGACGTGATTTCACAAACGACTTTTTAGGTTTCGAAAAGAATTCATTGTTATTAACCTCGTTAATGTTCATTTCAACCAATTTGAACACTTTTTCGACATTCTCAATTTTCACATTCTGAAGTGGATACTCGTAATCGGAATAAAGTTTGTCTGTTCCATTCATAGTGTATACCACCATAATCGGATTGTCATTCGCACTCTTTTCCGATTTCGGTATATATTGATCCAAGAAATTTCCTTCATCTTCAGAATCTATAACATCTTTCTCAGATTGAGACTTCACAGAGTTGTCACTCTCTTCATCTAACACCTGATCAACAACGGTTTTGATAACCTCTGATTCGTTGTCGGTGTTGGATGCAGAGAATGTAACATCAATGCTTTCAGGCAAATCATCCTCAATTGATCTCAAATTGAGATTCAAAGCAGCTTCCACCCCATCTGGATATTTCTGTGTATAATGATTCCACATTGGGGGTGGAACGCTGTTAAAGACTGGAGAAGCATGTGGTTGTTGTGGAACAATTTGTTCAAGTACATATGATGAAGCCACATAACTCATCAATTTTTTATCAATTCGATCATTTTCAATTTTAGCTAATTCAAGCTCTTTCTTAAGTGAAGCGATCGTGTCTAAATGAAAATTAACCTCAACTTGTTTATCAAACAATGTTGCTTTAACCAATTTAGTTGCTTTGTCATTTTCAACACTCTCTTTTTGGATCATTTTAATTGACCTGGCAAGAGTATCATAAGCCTCTTTGACTTGTCCAAGGTCAAATTTAAGCATGTCTGCATGATGTTTCAATTCCTGATACTTAGTGTCTTTCTCAAGACACCCCATGCACGGTTGTAAACACTTCTGGCATGGTGTTTCAGGGGTTGAAACGACTTTCTCAACAGCCTGTTCATCACAAACAGTTTTCACATCTTGTTTACCGACATTTTCCAATTTAGACTCAGACACTTTGACCTCCTGAACTCCAGATTTCTGATCAGACTCCTGTTCGACTGACACAGTACTGACAGACTCTGACTTCTCGAGTTCTGAGTCTACCTCTCTTAGCTTCGCCATGAGTGCTTTGTCAACTATATCTTTCAATGTCTCTTCAGTCAACTCTTTCGACACATCTATCAACTCTTCAACTCTTCAACGACTTCTTTCTTCTCTTCAAACCTTGCACATTATCCGGTCCTTGGTTCTTCAAAGTAACATGCAAAAGATTCAGAAATGTTAGGAGGCAATACAGATTTCATTAAACTTCCCAAAACCTCCTGCTCAGACTGATAATAATACACTTCAGCAGCTATTTCTTCAATATCGATCGCATTATCAGCAGAAACCTCTTCAACAACCACATAAACTTCTTCAGCCACTATTTCCGGCTCAGACACCGTCTCAGAAATTTCAACAACTTCAGCCATCATGGCCTGTCCATCGCTACCGGGGATATACTTATCCCAGCTAAAACCTGCAGCAACCTTTTCATCGTCTTGATTCACGATCAGTGCTTTTCCGGTTTATTCTCGATTTGCTGCCTCTGAACCGCAGGTTGTTGGTAGGTCGATGATAAATTGCCTGCTTATAATAATCGTTTGTGAAAGGGTTCTGATGGTTGTTCATTTCACGATTCGGGCATTCTCTCTTGAAATGACCACGTTCTTTACACTTGAAGCATGTAACTTTCGATTTGTCGAACCCTAACTTCTGACCAGGACCTGAGAGACTGTTTCTGCCTGTGATATCCATAAAGCGTTGTGCTCTTCTAACCAAACTTGCCATTCCCCATTTTATATCAATCAACTCAAGCTCTTCCGGGTTGATCTGGTCGTAATCCTCCTTTGTCATATCGGGATTACCAATCCTACCCGCCACTAAACCTTCATAAGCTTCTAGAACGGAAGCAAGTAACGCAATGTGTTGTTTCGCGGCTGTTTCAGTAATCTCATTTCCATTCTTAATATTCACCGCGATGTTGCACTGCGCCCCAGAAACATAAGCCTGATTATTGGAACTTGTAGAACTTTGAGGTGAAGACTGCTCTTGAACTTTGAAGTTTGGATCATAGTTCACAAATGGTGAGGACTTGTTTGATTGTGGAGTGTTTGTAGAACCACTTGAATTTGTATCAGCACTAAAACCCGTCTATATTTTTGGACTTTGATTTGTTGCTACAGGAATGCTTCCTTTGTAATAAAGAGATATGTCTTGCTGCACATTTGCTGAATTCATTTTCTTTATCTTCAACAATTCCAACTCATGAGCCTCTATCTTCTCGATAAATGAACTGAGATTCAAATTCACGAAGTCCGAGTTGTTTTTCAGCATCATCAAATATGTTCCCCATTCATCATAGGGTAATGCGTCGTACAACTTGTCGATCCACTCCTCGTTTGTCTTTGTAATCTCCAATCTTTTCATTTCTACCACAAGATGGCAATAACATTCAATTAACTGCTTCGTAGTTTCACCCTTCATCCCGGTGAATATGTCAAACTCTTTCTTGATCAGTGCTTTCTTACTTTTGAGCATAGAAACACTGCCTTGGAACTTCAACTTTAATGCTTGCCACATTGATTGTGTGTTGTCATCGTGTTGTAACAGCACCAGAATATCTTCTTTTATGGCCTGTTGGAGAATACTTACCATCTTCTTCTCAGCCTTAAAATCACTCTGTTCGGTTTCAGTCAAACTTCCAATGCCTTTCTCTAAGCCCAATCCATCAACAGGTGGAACATATTTCTTTTCTATCTTCATCCAACACTCAAAATGGTTGGCTTGGACCCAATTCTTGAAATGACTCGACCATCCAGCATATTCATCCAAGTTCATAAGTTTTGGCGGTTTCTGCATAGTTCCTAGCTCATTCTCCATGTTGACATTTTGAACTATGCTACCCGATGTTTGTCCTGCTGCCATACCACTGCCGGCGAAGAAGTTGTAAAAATCTTGGTTTTCCATTTTTAGAAACTTGATTACTGAAAACTGGTTAACTTTTGAAAACACACGTTCTACACAAACTGAACTTCGGACTAAATATCACGAACGAAATGGACTTAAAAAAAAAACAGATTTTCAAGTGACCACAATTTAAAGCGAACAACCCTTTCAAGCTACCAAATACTTTCAAGCTACCAAACACTTTCAAGCTATCACACTTTCAAGCTACCAAACACTTTCAAGCGAGCTAGCTAGTTAGCTTGAAACTGCTTTCAACTTTTCAAGCGACCAAAGGATTTTTCAAGCTGCCAAAGAACTTTTCAAGCTACCAAAGAACTTTTCAAGCTACCAAACCATGTTTGTTCAAGCTATCAGAGGTTTTCAAGCCATTTTTATCTGTTTTACTTCGAATTCTAAGCTGAAACTCTCAAGGGTTTGTTAAAACTCACTTTTACACACAATACTCAAAACTCAGTCCATTTTGTCCGTGGCAATGTCCAGAAATCCAAAAAATGTAGTAAAAAAGGCTTTGATTCAGGTATTTTAGCTCATAACTGGCTCTGATACCAATTGTAGGACCGATTTGACCGATCAAATGAGTCAATTTGAGCTAAGATACACTATTTAAGTGGCGGAAACACTTAAACAGATTAGAATCAAAGAGAACGGAGTAGAAAACAGAAGAATATCACTTTAAACGTTGTTTCTCATTAATATTTCTCAGAAAAATCCGGCAGCAGTTCGGTTACAACTTGAAGGATCGATACCAAATGAGAAACAAACACTACCTATATATAGGCTGTCTTGTTAGCTTGAAATGGACATGACATGTTCAAGCTACCAGGCCTGTTCAAGCTACCAGGCCTGTTCAAGCTACCTGGAAACTTACTTGTCATTTCAAACTACCAGACATGAAACATAAAATAAACTTACAATTCAGACCCCTAATCTATACAAACTTGACATAACAGACACCTAGACTTAAGACAAAGGCTTTAGACATTATGCACTAACACTAACATATAAAGATATGGAAGATTCTACGAAGATTTCGATAATCGAATATTGAAACAACAGTACACAAAACCCTAAAGTGATCCAGATAACGCTACAAGAATAATAAAATAAGAACACTTATATATAGGAAATACCAGCGGCGTATCCACCATGTTCTTATTTTATTATACCCGTTTCATTATCTAAATCACAACTACCACATAAACACATAAATCATCAACTTGTACCAACTCGTAAACACGCATTAAAGCACACAATGAATCCAATCAAGGACTCCAATATTAGTACTTTAAATATCCTACAAGAATCAACCTATAAAGATAGATAGATGCTATAAGGATCCGGTTTCTGTTACATTGTTTACTCACATACGCATTAAAACACACAATTAATCCAATCAAGGACTCCAATATTAGTACTCTAAACATCCTACAAGAATCAATCTATGAAGATAGATAGATGCTATAAGGATTCTGTTTCTATTACATTGAATTATTGAATCAAAACAATCCTAAAACCTAATGGTGATTCAGGATAACGCCACAAAGGGTAATACAATAAGCACACTTATATATAGGAAGTACCAGCGGCGTATCCACCATGTGCTTATTTTATTATCTAGTTTCGTTATCTAAATCACCAACAATCTACACATAAAGCAACCATCGTTCTGTAAAGTACTTCTTAAAAATCTCACTATGAAGATAGGAAGATCTAAGACTGTACTTCAAATATCCTATAAGAATCTAACTATGAAGATAGATAGTTCTATAAGGATTTAGATAAACACTGTATTTTCATAATCGAAATAATACACATAAAAGCACTTTAGTAAACACATATATGCCATACATTTGGAAAATAAATCAGTTGCACATATGAATCACCCCAAAACATTTGAAAATGGTAAAAGAGGGGAACTATGTACTCGCCTGGGATTGCGTATAGTTCTTGCTCAAAGGGTATAACAAAGCTCAAAAGACCAAGAGTTCAAGCGTTGAAGCGGTTCCTAGTGTAACGGATACTATGTTAATGAATCGACACCTAAATCGGAAGATCAGGTAGAATGAGGTCTTGTAAACCAAATGAGTATTGGAACTCATGTGACATGGTTTAAAGAAGCCTACATTCTAAATCGGAACCTATCCTAAGTGCTTACGACTCATTACGACCCATTAAGGTAGCTTATGCTACGTTAATGCGTCGTTCGCGCGAAAGCGCGTTCGAGACGCCTAACTAGTCCTATAACAAGTATTATATGCCTTAACATATCTAATTATGTTATATAGTCAGTTTAGATGTCAAAACATGTGTTACATATGCTTAAAATGAAATTATGCGTAAAAAGGGCATTTTTGTCATTTTCCTAAGGCATATAAACTACCTATCATACAACTAACTAAACGAAGTGATCATAAGGTATAACCTCGGAAGGTTATTCCCTATACAAATATGGTCACAAAATATGTTTGGTCGGATCCTAAAGATCGACCAAACGGGTCGGGTTCGAAAGTCTAAGCGATTGGTTTGACCGCTTATCTTACGACCCTATATAAGCACTAAACTAAAAGTGACGAGTTAAACATGTTAAAACATGTTTAACTAAGTTAGAAAACAAGTTTGATATCAAAACAAACAGTTTTGATACCCAAAAATAGTTTGGTTACAAAATACGCATAAGCACGTATTTTGACCGAAACTATGACTCGTCACTACGCCTAATTAATGTGGTAATCAGTAGGTATAGTCACAAGGGACGATAACCATCTTGATTACGCTCACGTTGCAAAGTTCAAACGAAATTTATGTTGACCAAAGACTGGTCAAAGCAGAAAGTCAAACACTTTGACTTTCATGCTTAAAATGCATAAAATCATGAAAGAAACTTACAAATGGTCCAAGCAATGAAGGATTGAATCAAGAATACTCAGGTATGAAGCATAAGCTTCAACTTAGAGCAGAAATGATTCAATTGTGTGAGGAAGAAAATGAAATGGATGGGTTTATATAGTTTTTTGACAACCGTTAGGATCGTTTCTCGTAATTTGTGCTTTAATCTAGACCTTACATGTGTGGCACACTGATTTACAATACTAGGGGACCTTAAAACTAGCTAATGGTTTGTTAAAACAATGTACAAAACCCAGAAAACAAGCTGTTGTTGCAAAAACAATGAATCTGCCCAGATCAGTCTCTGGTGCCCCGCCAGAGACCAAAAACACAGAATGTCAGAAATGGTCCCTGCAACTCTAGAACTTGGTTTTTGGTGCATTTTCGACACGTTTAAGCCCCGTTAACCCCATTTAAAAGCTCTAAAATGAAGTTAAAGTATAGGGAACATGAAATATGCTCAAAAACATATCGGATGTCGGTTCGTTTGGTCGAACGATCGCGTTGTTCGGTTAATTACGACGGAAGTCGTAACGAACGCGAAATCGATCCAAATTACGCGACGAGTGGAATTTTATCAATCCAAACACTAAAATAAAATATTTTAATGATTAAAAAATTTTTTGGATGTCCGGATATGTTCAGAACGTAAGATATGCGCGTAAATGCATACTTATGCACTTTTTGACGCTTTTAGTCCCTATTGATCAAATAAGCATATTTTCGCATAACGAACCCCTCAAAGCCTATTTCTAAGTTATGTAAAGGATATTTAGGGTATGTTTAGCTTATGATAAAGTTCCGGAATGTTCGTTACAATACGAATCAGCAGACTTTCACAGTTTGACGCAAATAGTCCCTAAGAGTGAATAAACTTGTTTTTGACACACCAAAGCCTTCAAAACTTATTTATAAGTTATATAAAAGTTATTTAAGGTATGATAAGCCTATGTCACTATTCTAGAGTGTTTTCCGCATTAAACTGATTACGTTTATGCATCAGTTAGCGTATAACTTTCCAGAAAGCGTTTTAAAGCTTGAAATTGAACTAGAATCAAAACGTGAAATTGTGAAACACAAATAAACAAATTTTGAGACAAAAACACAATGTTTCTTTGATAAAAGATAGTGTCCCATATCGTGTAGTGTTTACAGAGCATAAGTGTCACATAACATCCTTATAGAGCCTTGAAATGGGGTTAACGGGGGTTAAATGCACCAAAAATCAAGTTTTAAGCATGCAGGGACCTGTTTTGACAAGTTCTGAAACTTCTGGTCTGAAGCTCTAGGCTGGGCGCGAAAGACTATGTTGAAGTCTTTGCGGCCCGCGACAGCTGGTGCTGGCAAAAAAACATTTTTCTTTAAAACAGCATGTTCCCCTTGGTTTTAATCATAGTTTTTGAATACAATGGGCAGGTTTAAGTATTCCCCAAGTTGCCTAATCAATGTACAACAAGTGTAAGGACAAGATCATGTTTAAAAACACTTGGAATGATCTTATTGATTTAAGAAATCTATAAATAGCAAGGGGTTTTCAACATTTTTCCTTGCTCATTTGATCTTCCTTCTTCACATCTGCTCTGGAGAGGCTCTCACACTTGTTGAAGGCCTCCTACTTCAGTTTTCTTTGATCTCTTTCCAAGCTTGGACCCTTTGTAAGTGATCTTTCATGCTTGGTTATGTATTCAAGCAAGAAAGTCAAACAGTGTTTGACTTTCTGCTTTGACCATGATTTCGTCAAGACAAAGTTCGTTTGAACTTTGCAACGTGAACATAATCATGATGGTTATAGTCCCTTGTGACTATACCTACTGATTACCACGTCGATTAGTCGAAGTAACGAGTCAAAGTTTCGGTCAAAATGCATGATTATGTGCATTTTGCGACGAAACTATTTTCGGGTATCAAAACACTTTGTTTTGATATCAAATCAGTTTTCTAACTTAGTTAAATATGTTTTAACTTGTTTAACTCGTCACTTTTAGTTTAGTGCTTGTATAGGATCGTAAGATAAGCGGTCTTAACAACCGATTAGACTTTCAAACCCGACCCGTTTGGTCGATCATTAGGATCCGACCAAACATATTTTGTGACCATAGTTTTATAGGGAATAACCTTCCAAGGTTATACCTTATGGTCACTTAGTTTAATTAGTTGTATGATAGGTAGTTTAAATGCCTTAGGAAAATGACCAAAATGCCTTTTTCATGCATAATTTGAATTTAAGCATATGTAACTTAATTTTTGACACTTAAACTGATTATACAACATATTTAAACATGTTAGGGCATATAAATACTTGTCATAGGACTAGTTAAGCTATTCGTTTGCGCTTTTGCGCAAATGACGCGTTAAAGTAGCGTAGACTACCTTAATGGGTCATAACGGGTCGTAAGCACTTAGGATAGGTTCCGAATCGGAATATAGGCTTTGTTAAACCATATCACATGAGTTCCAATACTCATTTGGTTTACAAGACCTCATTCTACCCGATCTCCCGATTTAGGTGTTGATTTATTAACATAGTGATCCGATACTAGGTGCCACTTGATTCCTTGATTGCTGAGCTTTGTTTAGTTCACTTTAATCGTGGATACCTTGCAATCTCATGTGAGTACATAGTTCCCCTCTTTTACAGCTTTCAATTGTTTTGGGGTGATTCATATGTGCTAAACGATTTCGAGTTTTTCTAAAACAAATGTTATGGTTTATATTAAACACAACGATTTTAATAATATAAACGAACTTGTTGAGGCGTTGGTCGAAAGACAATTGAATGACATTCATTAACTATTATCAAGCCGACTAGTAGTATGTTATCCTACCATAGGATGTTATGGTACCATAGGATCTGACAAATCCCGTTATCGGACTATCACCATGGTTATGGGGGTAATGTTGGTAACGACAGAACCTGATGATTGTTAACTTACCCTTTATTGGTTTGTTAATACGAGTTGAACGATGGACGAGTCACACAGGTTTGAATGTATTCAACGAGACGACCAAAAGTTAGTTTTCACAATTAAAACACGAACGATTGGAACTATCTGAACTATGTGAACGATTTGAACTATTTAAACGATTGGAACTATCTAAACTATGTGAACGATTTGAACTACTTGAACTATTGGAACTATCTGAAATATGTGAACGATTTGAACTACTTGAACGATTGGAACTATCTGAACTATGTGAATGATTTGAACTATTTGAACGAGTGGAACTATTTGAACTATTGAATGATTGGGTTATGGTAAGTGATTAGGTAACAGGGCGGGTGCAATGTGATAAAAGCATGGTGGATACTCCTCTGGTACTTCCTATATATAAGTGCTTTTAACACATCACATGTCGTTGCGTTATCTAGATCACTTGGACGAATGTTTTCAAAACGATGTTAAACTACAAGGTTTACTTAAAGATATAAACCATACAATGTTTACTTTCAACAACGATTTACTACTTGGTTTACAAAGACAAATGTTTTCAATCAAGATTCATGGCTACAATGGTTTTGGTTTACACATATATCAACTTGTAAAGTTGATAAAACATACTGCAATATCAAACACTTTTTTTCAAGGTATACACTCGACAACTCTCGTAGTTGGACGAGGTATTGCCATATGTACTCAAAGCCATGAATCTGACACACTCACAAAAACTATGTACTCGCCGACATTTTTATGCTGACTTATTTCCACATATGTTTCAGGTACTGTTGTTTGATGATGTTTGATGATGATTATGATGCATGCTTACATAGGAATGGACGAGGCCTTAGTGACTTAATAACAATGAAGGACAATATGTTCATGTTTTGCTTTTAAATTTCGAGATAATGTAATAAACTTAATTCAATAAAACGAAACTTCAATCCATGTGTTGTGAAACAATGATTCTGTTACGATATTCCCCGATGTTTCTGCCGCGGTTTTGTTGTTGTAACGCGGTCGGGATGTGACACCTTAGGGTCAGAATCAGAAGGGATATCGGCAACCAATACAACAGTCAGATCAACCTCCAAAATTGAAATATCAAAGACCTCTCCGTCGCCAAGGTCCTCGTCGGGATGGTCTACATGGAACACCGGGATCTCGTTGTCGTCTAAATCAACGGTGAAGGGCCAATCCTCAGTAGGGATGGCAGCAAGTGGAATGGAATGGATAGGAATAGGCTCAACGACATGCTTGCCATCGGGATGCCCAATAATGAGCTGGTCGTGAATAGGTACGGGGAGGGCTAGAACATAGTCTACAAAAGGTATATCGCCTCCGAAATCAGGTAAGGCAAAAGGCTGGAAATTATCTAGGTCCTCGTCATCAGACATCATCTTAGGATCGGTCTCGGAGTCGGAAGTGAAGATCTCCAGAACTGGGGTAATCTCGTCATCAGAGACAATCGCCATCGGGCCGTGCTCCTCGGATAAACCACTGCTCTCTAAGGAAGACATGAGTACCTGTAACATAAAAATCATGGCATATGTACATATATTAATTATTATTACTTAATTAACATATATATATAGTTATACACATTGTTGCAAGTAGTCCCTAGTTGAGTATTCGTGCAACTTTGACATACCCTAAGTCACGTTGTGTCCTCGCTTTGTTTTTGAAAAACAAGTTTATGTAGTGGATGTCGCAGAAAGTTTTATACAATAAAAACTTTTTGTAAAAATTGTTTTCATGAGAGGATCCTAAGGATTGTAGACTATACTTGAGAAAGAATCCTGGTTCACTACAATCGAAGCTCTGATACCAATCTGTCACACCCCTTTCAAAGGCGGAAGCACGAGGTGTGATCTGAGTGGTTCTTCTTGCATACGATAAGTAAACATGCTTCATGAATTAAAACAAACTCCATTTTGCCATTCAAGTTTAAGTATCCAAAATACAGAATTTAGTTTAAAGGTTACATAAAAAAAGATAATTGTTTGAAAGTTTACAACTTCATTTCGAAACAAAGATCAGGGTTTTGCATCCTATATCACCGCGAGAAGGCGGGATATAGTAAACAAATCCAACAAAAGATGGCAAAGGAGGATGGACACTAAACATCTTGAAATACGACACTACATCTTGACAAAAGAGCACGCGAGCATTTCCACTAATTTCCTGAAATACATGTAAGTTTAAAAATCGTCAACAAAAGTTTGTGTGAGTTCATGCAGATTGTGTAAAATATAAGAGTTGTATTTGTATAAAACATGGTATGTAATTGTAAATGTATTTGTATAATGTATTCTGTAAATAAAAGGGAATCGAGATCGCTAATGTTTCGCGAGGACATTAACATATGTGACGACATAGGAAGCATCCAAATGTAGGCGACTTTTAACATCGCTTACCCTATGACTGTGACCCAAGACACTTCATGGCTATGTGTTGCCAAGAGAGTGAGGCTGCCCGGACCTGCTAGATCTAACCTTTGTTCTTTCGGTCTAAACTAGATTGATGGTGCTTACGTATACCCTATTCGTGACATGATCTATGTATGATTCCTTTGTTTTAAACATACCAATTTATACATGTATTTTCCCTAAAGTTTTGAAAACAGTAAAAATGTGTAAAAGTGGGGACATGAACTCACTGTTTTGCGTCTCGTGCGTCTAGCTTCACCGGCTTCCGCTACTTGAATGTCGTGACCTATAGACGTTCTAAATATGTTAATCACCTAACTTGTAAATCTCTAAGTACAAGTTACCATTTGGATTTAATGTGTCTTATTGTGTCTTACATGTATATGTTCTTGTATCATTAGTTTATATATTTTACAATATATTAAATGTTGTATTTGTTATATATATATTTTTATCCACAAAATATCTATTTGTGTGAGTAGGATTTGAAAATGTTATATGTTAAAAATAATACATTTTTAACCTTTTCAAACATATGTTACTTATATTGTTTTTTCAAAAATAACTATAAGTAATTTGTTAAATAATATTTCTAATATTATTTTTGGTATAAGTATACTTAGGAAAGTATACTTGTATTTTAAGTGTAAATATTTGTATTAGTTACCCAAAAATCAATTCTTTGATTTTTTAATAATTTCCGGAATTTAATTCTTAAAAATAATAATATTTTTAAGGTTTATTTGTTATATATATATTTTGTCATACTTTGTTATATATATATATATATATATATATATATATATATATATAGGGTGGGGGTTGGTTACAAAGTCTATTTATCCTACAAAGTGTAAAAAGTCATAAAACATCATAATGTCAACCATAAAACACACTCAAAACCCACAAATAACAAAGTGAAGATTATTAAAATGTCATATTTGTGGGTTTTGTGTTGTGTTTTAGATGATAAGGCTTTGATTACCGAATGACTAACATTAGTGTGTTTTATGTTGATTATCGTGTTGTGTTTTATATTCAGAGTTCTACGATGGTGTGTTTGAAGTTTTTATGGACTGTTAGGGTTTGAATATTGTGTTTTAGTGATCTTTACTATGTTATTTGTGGGTTTTGAGTGTATTTTATGGCTGAAATTGTGGTTTTTATGGCTTTGTACACTTTGTAGGAACATTTCAGAACCATAAATATTTACATAACTCACAGAACTCCTAATAAACAATCTTTTTATTTATATATTTTTATGTTTAGGATAATTTGATCATTTATTATGTGTATTTTTACGATTACATACATGTTAAGAGAAATTTTATCATTTTTTATATGTAATTTTATAGTTACACATATGTAAACTAGTTTTTTTATATATATGTAATTAGTTATGACACATATATATAATTTTGGCAATTAAACATATGTAAACTACTTTTAACATGTATGTAATCAAGGAAATACATATAATAGATGATAAAAAGATCCTAAATACAAAAACTTATATATAAAATGATTGTTTATTAGGAACTGTTCATCGGAACTGTTATAGTCCGAATACTCATAAGGTTGGGTCGACGCCCGTCTCCCCCCAAACTGTACTTGCAAGTTTCCCCGCAAAAAGCTCTCCACGCCTACTCTTAGAAAGAAGACTCTTTTTCTTTAGTTAGTACCGACCGTAAGACCCATTATGAGTAAGGGATATATATATATATATATATATATATATATATATATATATATATATATATATATATATATATAAACTTACTTATTTTTGTCACTTGTCAAATTTTATAATGCCTCCATCACTTCTAGTAATTTTTATATAGTCCATCAATATATATAAATTTGTCCAATAAGTCCAATATTTGTCCAAGTCCATAATTTTGTAGGAAATGTATTTATATTAGTATATATTTTTGTATTTGTCCATGTATCCTTTTATAGGTAATTTTGTATACTTGTATAATGGAGTATTTCTTGTGTATTTATATGTGTATTTTGGTAGTATACTCGTTTGGAGTATTTAATGTATTTTTTTCAAGTTCTTATCATCACTAATACATATAATACACATAATATACACTTAGCACTTAATTTTTGTGACCACTAAATATATATTTTCCCCTAAAAATATACTTACTTAATATTGATTTTATACTTGAAGAAATCCTTTTTCTTAACTTGTAATTTTTGTATAAAAATTAGGAAACCATAGTGAATATTTTTAGGTGAATTTTTGAGGAATAATTTTCACCAAAACTTATATTTTTCTAAGTGTCAAAATTTTATAAAAAAATTGACATAGTTTCCCCTAAAAATGGAGGTTTCCCATGTTTTCAAAACATGTGTTTACTTTCTTTTCATCACCAAAATTTAATTTCCAACAATTTCACAAGTAACATACACTAAAATCATCATGATAAATCTTATGATGAACTTGATTTTTGTTAAAAATGTGTAGTCTTTTAGATCTACACTTCACATACTTGAATCTTTCAAAAACAAGTGTTTTTGTTTAATCTTAACAAACTTTGTATGAAACTTTATTTTACTAAATAAGCCATCCACAAGTTTTAGGGTTTTAAAACCATGAAAAATATATTCTACAACCATTTTCATGTTCATTTTCAAGATCTTTAAGTTCATCACCAAGTTTCATCATGGAATCTTAAACTTGTTAGATCTAAGCTTCTAACAAGCTTACACATGATGGATCTAACCAAAACACAAGATTCAACATTCACATCTTCATCACATACACCAAACAACTTCAAAACAACTTGTTTTCACTTAGATTATGTTAGATCTTCATGTTACCATCTTTTAATGTTTATGTTCTTTGAAGGTGTAACTTGTACATAAGCTTAACATGAAGTAAAATAGAGATTATGAAGCTTACTACTAGCTTTAGTGGCTAGGGAAGTGGCAAGAATAAGATGAAGAATGATGAAAATAGTTGGATGAAAGCTCCTCAAGGTGGTCCTTTAACTTCTTTTGCTCCTAGCTTCCTTAGATCATCTTCTTACACCCTTGAATCACCTTAGATGTGCTTGAAAGTGGCAAGAAAATGATGGTAGTAGTGGAGGTGGTTGTGGCCGTAGGTGAGGAAGAGATAAGAGAGGAGATGAGTGAAAATTTGAAGTGAAGTTTTGAGAATGATGAACTTGTGGTTAAGTTTATAATCTTCCAACAATCCTTTAACCATTAGATCTCTTGTCCCATATCTAAGCCACAAGTGTAATATTTTAATGGAAAAGGGAATGGGGCCATATTGGGGCCGGTTGGAGATTAGAGGGGGGGGTTAATTGTAAGTTTTTGGTAGTTTAGGGTAGAAGATGTAAATTAGAAGGTTAAATGCAAGGTTAAGTATGTTTATGTGTTTTGATGATATTTAAGGTGTTCTAGCACCATAACTAGCTTTAAATTATAAAAACAATGTGTTGGGATTGAACCCTATCAAAGGAACAGTTGATTAAAGCCAAAACTAGATCAGATCAGTGGATTCACAATAAGCAGTTGTTTGTAACAGTTCTTTCCCCTTGTTAGTGGCCTAACATCTGATGATCTCTATGTACTGTCCTTCTACAACAACTGATGATCTTCAACAACTGCTGAGACTTAAAGACTGTTCAAGATGAAACACTGATGCTCAATTTACTGATATGGTTCAAGCACTGCTGAAGACACAAAGTACTGATGGTGCTATAACAGTGGAATGAGAAGCAGTAGTTTAGTTTATCTTTTGTATTCATTGTAATCAGTAGTTTGTAAAGCAGTAGTTGTATAGATCAGTGGTTATAGGTTGTTAGGAGGTTAGATGTCACTTTCATGGTGATGTCAGCAAAGATGCTTCAGTGGTTTGTTCTGTACTATAAATAGAACAGTACCCTGTACTGTTCTATTAGCTCTCTTCATCACAAAGTCCTTCTGTACGAACAAATCATTATGAACTCAGGCTGAGGGGGAGATTGTATGCATGCATGCATTGTAATTGAAGATTGTAATAAATATAATCATTCGATTTCATGTTAAACATGTTTGTTGAAAGCAATTCTCTCATTTGATTGTGTGTTGAAAGTTTATTTCATTTAATTCCACTGCACTTAATTCTAATTCATCTTCATAATTAGAAAACGATCATAATCATAAGAAACTCAGGTCCTAATAATTGGTATCAGAGCTAGGACAGTCAAACTTGATCTAACAATCATTTTGACGTAAAAGTTCAGCTCAAAATCATTGATACTATTAATTGTTCGTTTTGTTGTAAAACAGAGTAAGGAGTAATCACGTACAAAGTTGATAATTCAGTGCCTGAAAAACAACCAGAATGACGTCACAATCACAGGATGTCAATAATAACATTGGTTCCCTCTTCAAACCACCTATGTTGAAGAGATCTGAATACAACATCTGGGAGCGAAGGATGGGTCACATCCTAGCTCAACAGAATACCGGATGTTGGAGGTCGGTTATCTTTGGACCACATGTTCCAATGGTGTCAAGTGCTGAGGATCTAAAGGTCATGGTTCCTAAGTAAATTGAGAACTATACTGACCAGGATTTTTAGAAAATTGAACTGGATGCCAAGGCATTTACCATCGTTGCATCTGCACTACCAAATGAGATCTATGCTGGGCTGTTACATTGTAACAGTGCCAAGGAATTGTGGGATGTACTTAAGGAACAGTTTGGGGGGACTGAAGAAGTAATTGAAAATAACAGGGAAATTTTGAACCAACAGTATGAAACCTTCTGTCACATCAAGGGTGAATCATTAACACAACAGTTTGAGCGATTTAGCTGTCTCATAAGTGAACTAAAACTTGTTAAGGTTAAATTTGCTAATGCAACACAAAATAGCATGTTTCTTAGGTCACTTCCTGGTAAATGGGACACAATTGCTTTTGTAACCAGGAATTCAGTTGGGTTCAAAGATCTGACCCTAACCCAGCTTCATGGTAGACTCCTGACCTATGAAAGGGAGTTGAACCAGAAAAAGAAGTTACAAGAGTCTTGGAAAGTTACAGATGACTATTCATTTGGCAACACAGCTCTTTTGGGTCAGGAAGAATCTGGTAGCAGTAAGGATCAGAGTTATGATCACTTTATTGACATAACAGCTGGTGGAAATTTTAACTCTGATTCTCACTCATCCAATTATGCTTTTACAGCAAATGGAGAAAGCCAGAATTCTGATAATTTGTGCTTTGAACTCAATGATCTCCAGCATTTTGATCCAACTGATCTGGAAGAAATGGGTATTTTGCACCAACTTGCATTGCTGAGTGTTAGAACCAACAAGTTTTACAAAAGGACAGGGAGAAAATTTCCAGGTTTACATGGGAATTTAAAAGTGGGGTTGGATAAATCAAAAATAAAATGCTACAAGTGTAATAGGTTAGGTCACTTTTCTAGAGAGTGTAGGACTAAAAACAGTGGACCAATCATCACACATCCTAGCTCTAACCCTAGACCATAAAATAACCAAACCACTGTGCATTATTCCCAATATGCCCCTGCTGCCCATTTAAACACTGCTCATTATGCACACCCTGCAACCCATGTTCCTGTGCAATATGATCAAACAACTGCTCCTCAGATACAGTATGTCCAAGCCCCAATTCCTCAGGTTCAGGTGCGCAACAAGTTGCACCTCAACAAGCTACACCTCAAACAGCTGTTCAAGCAGATCAGCAAAGCTTTTTCACACAAGGCTTTGTTGATTGGAGTAGCTTGCCTGAGGAATTAGGAGATGAAAACTTTGCTCTTTATGCTAATAATGTTATTTCTAGTAATGAATTCTGTTTTGTAGCATTAGAGTCAATTCCTGAAGGGCTGGAAACTGAAGAAGGAACATCTAGTGCTGAAACAGTGGATGAAATTGCTGAAGCAGTGGTTACTGCTGTTGTTGATGAAATACTGTTGGGAGAAAACTCAGAACCCCTGTTGGAACCACTATCTAACCCTTGGTCTGAAGAAGAAGAGAAGAAACAAGGTGAAAAAGAAGATAGAGTGCCGGATGAAAAAGAAAATGTCTGTGATTGTGCCATGATGGCTGTAGCTAAGGTATCACCTCAGGTTCTTAAAAACCTTTGTTCAGACAAATGCATCATAGCATTTGTAAACATCAAAGAGGTGAATGAAAACCTTAGGGATAGAATGTTAAATGATGAAGTACAATTTGAAAAATCTTTAAAAGAATTGAAAAAAAATTGTCAGAAAAAGAAAATGAAATTTGCAGCCTCAAACAAGAGCATAGCATAACCCTGCTACCTCAACAGTTGTTGACCAAGGTAGCCATTTAACCCCTGCCTCCACATCATCAAACACTGTTGATAAAAGTCCTCAAACAGTGGATAAAAGTCAACATGTTTCCTCACCAATTCCACCTATTCCTCTACCTCCATTTCAAGACACTATTGGATCATCAAAGTCACCAACAGTTGTTAGCTCAGATGATTCACATCTGCAGCCCTCACCATTAAATGCCATTGTTCCATACAAAGGAGATATAATCTTCTTGAAGTCTCATCCACCTGACCAAATCATTGGCAATATCAGTGAAGGGGTGCTCACAAGAAGCCAATCCCAAAACATCTGTCTTTTTGTTGGTTTTCTATCACTCCATTAACCTGTCAAATACCAAGAGGCACTGAAAGACAACAGTTGGGTAGAAGCTATGCAAGAGGAGCTCCAACAGTTTAAAAGACAACAAGTATGGGAGCTTGTACCACTGCCAGAGGGTTGAGTCCTATTGGCACAAAGTGGGTCTTCAAAAATAAAACTGATGAAAGGGGGATTGTTGTCAAGAATAAAGCAAGGCTAGTGGTTCAAGGTTTCAGACAGGAAGAGGGCATTGAATATGATGAAACTTTTGCCCCTATAGCTAGATTAGAAGCTATCAGACTGTTCTTGGCCTTTGCAGTCAACCACAACATCAAGGTGTTTCAAATGGATATCAAATGTGCTTTCCTCTATGGTAAGATTCAAGAAGAGGTATATGTTTGTCAACCTCCTGGCTTTGAGGATCCATTTTATCCAAATCATATCTACAAGCTAAATAAGGCTTTGTATGGCTTGAAACAAGCACCTAGAGCCTAGTATGAAACTCTTTCCACCTTTCTTCTTTCCATTGGTTTCACAAGAGGTAAAATTGATAAAACATTGTTTCTAAAATGGAGAGGGAAAGATTTGATGATCGTCCAAATTTAAGTGGATGACATCATCTTTGGAAGCACATGTTCTTAAATGTGTGAAGAGTTCAGACAACTCATGACAGCTGAGTTTGAGATGAGTGCAATGGGTGAACTACAGTGCTTTCTTGGCCTCCATGTAAAGCAACTGCAAAATGGTACTCTCATTCATCAAGGAAAATATGCCAAAGAACTTTTAACAAAATTTGATATGAATGAATGCAAACTATGTAGTACACCCATAGCAACCACCAAGTTAGTCATGTCTGATGAAAAGGATGATTTGGTTGATCAAATTCTTTATAGAAGCATGATTGGGTATTTTTTGTACCTAACTGAATCTAGGCCAGACAACATGTTTGCAACATGTGTTTGTGCAAGATCCTAATCAGCCCCTAGAAAGTCAAACCTTATTGCTGTAAAAAGGATATTCAGATACCTCAAATGTGCTCCCACACTTGGTATCTGGTATCTAGCTGATGGAAATATCAAGCTTTCAGGTTTCTCAGACAGTGACTTTGCTGGATGTAATACAACAAGGAAGTCTACTTCAGGAGGGTGCCAATTCCTAGGCAATTGCTTAGTGTCTTGGCAAAGCAAAAAGCAAGCAGCTGTTTCAACATCCACTGCTAAGGCAGAGTATATTATTGCTGCAAGCTGTACAGCCCAACTGCTATGGCTTCAAAATCAACTGCTGGATTTTGGTATCACTGCCTTAAAGACACCTCTCATGTTGGACAGTCAGGCAGCAGAAAATATCATCAAAAATCCAGTTTCACAATCAACCACCAAGCACATTGATATCAGACATCACTTTGTGAGGGATTGCTATGAAAAAGGTTTGATTTCTCTGCACCATGTTCCAACTAAAGATCAGCTGGCAGATGTGCTAACAAAGGCTTTAGACACATCCACCTTTGAAAAAGCTTGATCTCTAGGATTGGCATGCTGAACATGGAATAACAGGCAAAATCCTGTTTTTCTATGAATAAAAGCATTAAAATGTTTTCAGAAAATCAAAAATCCATCCTTAAAAATAGCAAAAAGTGAAAATTTTAATCCTTAAAAGTCTACCATAACCACTGTTTTGGTTCAAACATCTGTTCTTCTAAATGTTGTCCACTACTGAAAGTCAACCTCTGTTCTCTCATTTCCTTTGTTAAACACTGCTGTTAAACCTCAGTGTTTTAATCCACTGATAGGATATCCACTAATAGTTAAAAGTCACCCACTGTTTCATTTTAACCGTTGTAAACCACTGATATTGCTCCATCAGTGGTTTCCTAAACAACTGTCATCCATTATTCATCAGAGGTTAGCACGTGGACAGTACTTAGCGGTCAGATCTTTTGTAACCGCTGCCACGTCAGCATACACTTTTTCCACCTATAAAACCCTTATCAAAACCCCAAACAGGGTTTTCACTATCGAATCAAATTCAAAATTCCTTTCAAAAGCAGTTTTCACCAAATTCTCTCAACTCACTCATCGTCTTCATTCGTTCTTACCCACTTTCAAATCGCCATGGCTCTCCCATTCAAAACCCCTCATAACTACCTAGGCATGGGCAAATACCGATCCCGGTACCATACCGTCCCGATACCGACAAATCCCGATCCCAATTTTTGTGAAAAATGGGTACCGATACCGAAATACGTCGGTTTGGTACGTTATCGGTATTTTGAGGGTAAAATGCGGTATTATACCGATACCATACCGTACCGATACCGACAAATACCTAAAGGTGGATACCGATACCGGTACCGAAACCCCTTCAGTATGGTATTCTCGGGATCGGGATCGGGATCGGGATGGGATCGGTATTGGATACCACTTGCTCATCCCTATAACTACCTGTGTACCCTTGCAAAAACAAGTCAAAACACAGATTTCACTCCGTAATTGATGCACTTTCGTCCTCAAAGTACAAAACTTTGTTGACTTGCAATGAAGCCATCTTCCTGGATACCCAACAAGAATTTTGGAGAAATGCAAAACTAGAAACTAAGGACAAACAACCCTTAGCCATTAATTCTTCAATAAAGGGAATTCCAGTTACAATCACACCTCAAACCATCTCAGAGGTGTTTGAAATCAATGATCTTACAGGTAAAAGCTCTTTCCCAAAGTCTGAGTATCAAACTGATTTCATTGAGAGGGGGTATGAAGAAGAAATGAAAAAGGACACTTTACAAAAAGGCAGTTTTCCACCTGCCATGAGGCTTTTATTCCATACCCTCCTCATGTGTGTGTCTAATAAAACAATAGCTTTCAATGAGATACCATTGAAAATTCAATACCTGGGTTATGCTATCATGTCTGAAGAAAATTTTAACTACTCCCAGGAGATTTTCAATGATATGGTAAAAAATGTTAATAAAAAATCATTTTTATTGTTTCCAAGATTTCTAAGTTTTTACTTACAAAAGAAATTTTCAAAGGATAATGCACATGTGCTTATCCAAGGAAACCCTATTCAAATAAACAGCCTATCTTCTAAAACATTTACAAGGCTGTCAAAACCTTCAAAAACACAAACAGAGGCTCCTGAGCAGAATTTAGCAGCAACAACTGCTCCTCAGGCTCCTGCTGTTAAGCCCACTGCTCAAGGTGATCACACTAGCACAACCACTTCTGTGAAACCCACACCTAAAATCACCAAAAGACCCAAAAAGAAAAATATCCAAAAGCCCCCCAAACCCACTAAAAAGGTAACTCTAGAAGATGAGATCCCAGAGATTATACCTGTGACAACACAAAAGTCCCCAATAACCACTGCTGCTACTTCCTCACAGCAGATGGAAGAAAGATCTCAACCTGAGCCTCAAACTCCTCCTGCATCCTCTCAAAAGGATCAGGTTGTATCAACTGGGACACCACAATATGAAACATTTAATTCACTTGAATCTATGTTCAATAGCCCAGCTCCCGAGGCAAATTCTCTTTCTACCCCTATCCTCACTGCACAACTTCCACCATCAATGATACCTCTATTGGATGCACTTGATATAGCCCAGACAAAAATCAGTTCTTCTGAATCACCTGTCAATGAGAATATGCCACAACAAGTGACTGAATCTGGTGTCTCTATCTCTGCTAACCCACCAATAGTTGAGGAGGCTACACTGCAGGAATTACAAGTAATTCCTGTCAGTAGTTCAAGTGGAGCAGCTACTACAGGTGTTGAACCCACTGGTTTACACCTGGACAGTAGTTTCATAAGTCAGACTCCCATGAAGGAAATTTCTTCTTTGGGAACCATAGTGTCTACTGGTGTGTATCCTTTATACATTGGTTCACTTAAAATGGTAACCTCTGCTGAAGAAAGAAGTCTCTAGTACCAAGAAAAAGGGGCATTAGTGGATGATTTCTGGGAAACTTTCGCTAAGTCAACCACTGATACAACCACCACTGATGGGAAATCAGATGATCCCATTAACTTGGGTTATGGTTTAAAATACAAATCTATGCTGCAACAGTTGTTACAAGCTCACAAGGCTACACCCACTGCTACAACCTCTGCAACATCTGCTCCATCATCTACTCCTGCTCCCATTGAGCTTTGGGAAATGTTTCAACCTATGCTTCACAAACAGAGACAATATGCTGATCAGCAACATGAAGTTTAGATTCAAATGATCAGAAATGTCATGGAAGCTAGGTACAAGGATACACAAGCAGATATCAAGGCAATTAAGGCCCATTTGCTACAAACTACTGGCACTGTTCCTCCTTCAATCATCTTTGTTGAAAATACTGATGATGCCAAAAAGGGGGAGAAAAATAAAAAGAAGAAGGGATATGAAGATGGTCTATACATTAAACCAGATCCATTGTCTAAACTGGCTGTGGAAATCCCAAGGGCAGATGGTTCCAAAAACGTTGATGAGACTCAAAATGCCTTTGCTGATCTAAAAGCAAACATGAAAGAGTCAATGGAAATAAAAGGGTCTAAAAGGTTTGCTCAAGAGAAGAAAGTTCTGATGGAAAAGGAAGAGTAGTGTACTTATAAGCCTAAAAGAAGACAGCCTACTAGAAAAGTAAACCAACCCAAAACCACACCTTCCAGAACCACCAAACATACTCCTCAAACCCCCAAAAGTTCCTCTCATCAAACCTCCAAACCAACAGATGTTAAGACACCTATGGTATCAACATTTGTTGATACTTCAGTGGTTTCAACAGATGTTACCCCAACAACTGTCATACCAAAAACAACTTCACCACCACAAAAACCACCTGCCAAAAAGCAGAAGACAACAGTTGACACACCAATTGTTGTGGTGACAACAGTGGTTGAAACACCAGTTCTTTCAACAGCTGTTAGTCAGACACCTACCACCTCAATCACCACTACTCAACCCACAAATACACCACCAACCTCTTCTAAGCACAAAAGGAGAAGGGTAACCAACATTGTACTGGAAAATGACACTTCCCCAACTCCAACTCCAACATCTACACAACCACTTTCCCTTGTCACCATTCCAAACCCTGTTCCATTATCTTCAGCTCAAGTTCTGAATTCAAACAATGCTATTGTTCCTGTGGGATTACAATACCCATTGGATCTTCCAGCATTTAGGGAGGAGATCAAATCTTTTTACTCTGAAGATGACCCTGCAAAAAGGAAACTTCCTTCCATTCAAGGTTATCCTTTCCCAAGAAACATAGAAGAGTATCTCAAAATAAAATCCCAACAAGCAGAGGATATATCTAAAAGAGATACAGAGGAAAAGTCTGACAAAGAGATTCAGAGAAATTTGTAATACATGCTCACCAAGGTCATAACTTTAGAACAGTTCTCAAAAGATCTTTGCCAAAAATTGTCTGAAAAGGATGATGAAAGCATGAGGCAAGACTACCTTGAATATATCATGGCTTACAAGAAGTACAGGGCAGAAAAGCACCAGTATAAGGAATGGACCATCAGTGAGCTACAAGAGGAGATAGCTAGAATTCAAGAAATTATTAAAAACAAGGTAAAGCAAACTCCTCCAATATGGGCCAAGTACAAGAAAAATGTACCAGAAAGGGTCTTAAAGCTAAAAAGAATGAAAGAAGAACTGATAGCTGCTGATTATGTATGGGTCAAGGAGCCAAGTTACAAGGTGGTCAGAGGATAAAGTGTTAGCCATCTACAAAAGGTTGGAAGAGTTGAGGAAGAGAGATCCCACTGCTCCTAAAAAGCCTGATTATCCAGAAGCAGTGGTTCCAGTCAGAAAACAAAAGTTACCAATCAGGAGACCCACTGTTCCAACTGATGCCATCTATTATCAAAGAAGGAAACAAAAGCAGATGGATGCAGACCAGGCTTCAGAAGAGTATATCATGAAGATGGTTCTTCAGACACTTATGCTAGAAAACCAAGACTCAACACAATCCCAAGACCCTGCCAAAGTTGTCATCACCAGGCCTCAATCTCCAAACTCATCAGCAATAAAAACTCTCCCAAGAAACCCATTGGATTCAAAGATACTAAAGTGGAAGTCTGATCAAAAGTCCCACGTATTAACTCTGCTCAAATGCAATGGCGAAGTGAAGCATATATCAAGGGAAGAAGCACTTGGCCTGGGTGTTGAAGATCTACAGGATCTCCTTGAGCTTCCACTGTGCAGGGATGAGGATGATACAGATTCCATGGACTTTGAATTACAATTCAAAGGACAAGTCAGGGAATTATTGATGAGGCAATAAAAATCCAGAATAATGAAGAGTTTTGGCATTATTTGTTCCAGGGAGAGATTGTTGGGGTTGAACCCTACCAAAGGAACAGTTGATTAAAGCCAAAACAGGATCAGATCAGCGGATTCTCAATAAGCAGTTGTTTGCAACAGTTCTTTCCCCTTGTTAGTGGCCTAACATCTGATGACCTCTATCTACTGCCCTTCTACAACAACTGATGATCTTCAACAACTGCTGAGACTTAAAAACTGTTCAAGATGAAACACTGATGCTTAATCTACTGATATGGGTCAAGCACTGCTGAAGACACAAAGTACTGCTGGTGCTATAACAGTGGAATGAGAAGAAGTAGTTTAGTTTATCTTTTGTATTCATTGTAATTAGTAGTTTGTAAAACAGTAGTTGTATAGATCAGTAGTTATAGGTTGTTAGGAGTTTAGATGTCACTTTCATGGTGATGTCAGCAAAGATGCTTCAGTGGTTTGTTCTGTACTATAAATAGAACAGTGCCATGTACTGTTCTATTAGCTCTCTTCATCACAAAGTCATTCTGTACGAACAAATCACTGTGAGCTCAAGATGAGGGGGAGATTGTATGTATGCATGCATGCATTGTAATTGAAGATTGTAATAGATATAATCATTCGATTTCATGTTAAACATGTTTGTTGAAAGCAATTCTCTCATTTGATTGTGTGTTGAAAGTTTGTTTCATTTAATTCCGCTGCACTTAATTCTAATTCATCTTCATAATTATCAAACGAGCACAATCATAAGAAACTCAGATCCTAACACAATGCTTCTAGTCTATTTTTGGTATTTTGGGTAGTGTCTGGTTAATCGTTCGGTTGTTGGTTCGTTAAAGTGCTAAATTATGGATTTTGAAGGGTATGAAGTACCTTTTGTGACAGTTTTCATTCCCGACACTTTACAAGTTATTCTGGACATTTAAACCTTAATTCCGCATGTTATTTTAGTGTTAAATTGATGTTTTTACTGAATTTATGTATTTAAAGTGCGTTTCGGGTACTTTTTAGTGCTTGTTTTAGCTTTCGGAAAGTGTTTATGTTAACCTTTATTCACCTATTTAGTTTTCAATGTATTTTTAATATTGGACCTACTTCTAAGTCCTAAATCTATTGTCTGATTGTTTTCTGCAGTCATGCTGACGCAGCTTGTCTAACCAGTGAGCTTACTAACCAATTTGACGCAATGCTTAAAGTATAGTATAATGTGACAGTTAATATATGAAACATGCATGAATTCAATTGCATAACAAGTAAGCACATAATGTTGACGTGTAAACACATAAATGCAGGAAATAAATAATTATTAAAATAGTACGGAAATTACCAGTTGTCACAATACGGGCTTAGGATATGGTAAATTATTGCCGCTTGGTCGGGTATGAGATCATATGTTGGATTGTGACTAGAAAATCCGCATAACCCGTTTTAATATGTTTGTCTGATAACTTAAATATTGGGGGTTAATGCGACCGTGTCCTGGATATTCTCGGCTTATTTAATTGCTAATGGCCACAACTTAAGCGCGGGGTGTAGGCATACACCTGACAGATGCTAATGCTAATATAAAATATTTTTCTACCCATATTGGGAATACCTTTTATGGGTTAAAAGTGGCGAGTCGGTTAATCATGTTATCGGTTTCTGTACCGAGCCCCATATGTATTGACATGCATCTAAAACTGTATACAAGATAATTATTATTGTCCCAAGTTATTTATAAAATACATGTGCCTTTGTGCACTTAAAACAGTTTTGGAATATTTTCAAAATGTGTCGGTTATTTGTATTTACCAGTGTAAACTGACGTATCTTCAAAAGACTAAGTGACAGGTTGCAAGGTTACCAAATAGGCTGGAAGTGCCGGTAATGCTTAAGAGGAATTTGCAACTCCTTTGCATAAGAAGCCTATGAGTCTGTTATCTCATTTTATAAATTTATGATCTGCATGTGGATCTTTTAATACATCCGCCTGTATAATATTTTGAACACTCGGACAATTATATTTGTAATAGTATTTTAATTCCAGACTTTCGTTGTGCTATATTGTGTATTTGATATCAATCGCGTAACGTATTCCCCCATCCGGGCCTACCCGGTTGTTATTGAAATATCGGGGTGTGACAGTTTCGGTTACCAGAGACGTCACCGGAAAATACGTAATTATTGTCGGAGTTGGTATTTCGTCACCGAAAACGATTTCGGGTGGTACATTTTTCATTGTTAAAGCTTCAAGTGGCTTAGTAGAGATGGTGGTGAATGGAAAGTGGTGTCGGTATGGTGTTCGGTTTCGGTTATGACTACCGGAATTGGGTTTTCTTACTGGAATTTATGGAATATAAGGTTGTATGTGAAGAAATATGAGAATGGTTTGCAAGGCAAACGAATCCTCTGTTTATAGAGGGAAGTGAAGGTTCTAGTTGGCTAAAAAATATATTTAATTATTTGAAGTGTTCGTCAAAGTGAAATCTTGCATGAAATAATTAATGCAAGTGGTGAAGAGATAAAAATCTTAGCCATTCAATTTACAATTTTCCTGATAAAGGTAAGATTTATACCCTCTGGTCGCGTCTTGTTGTTGCTAATGATTCAGGTAAAAACCCCGGCTTTTAAAAGCTCCAGTACAATATCGGTGGGTATTGCTAAGACAAAATTGGAGTCACTAAACTAGTTAAATCTCACATAACAAAATTGTAGTGTATTAAAAGAGAGGTTATATCCTAATTGGTTAATTTGAAAATTAACTAAAGTTGTTAAATTATCTAATTTTTATGTGTTTTATGTAACGTTTTCTGATTATAATATATTATGCTTATTTTATAATGATATGCTAGACATTTAATGTTTATATATCTTCATTATTATTAAATAAATAAAAAACACGCTCTCACCCTTTTATGATGAAATATGGATTTAAAATGACATGATTTTATAATGATATGCTGACATTTAATGTTTATATATCTTCATTATTATTAAATAAATAAAAAACACGCTCTCACCCTTTTATGATGAAATATGGATTTAAAATGACATGAAATTATTACGATATAAAACCATAAAAAAGCCTTCTATCCAAATTATTTATGTTTATTCTTTAGGTTTGTATTGTTTATAGTCATCATTTGTTTTTTATATACTTTTTTTACTAAATCATTTATTTTATTGTGTTTAGATCTTTGCATATTTTGATATTTCATAAGGTGAAATTTTAGTGTTTAAGATGATATTATATTCAAGGTTTTGGATTTCATGTGTTCTTTAAACGGATTTGAACTTTGGGTAGGAACAAAAAGTGTAAATTTGTACTATTATACTCTAAAGGTGGAACTCTAAATCAAAATGAAAATTTCATGGCTTGTAGTCTTAAATAGTAAGTTGAACTCAAGTATAATTTCATAAATCAAGCTACAAATATAGTAGGAAATTTATAACGTAATCGAATTGTTTTATTTGAAAAAATAAAAACACACCTTGAAGAACTAAGAATCGTAGGCCGTGTGCCCGAAACAAACAAGGATCGAGGAGTTCTTGATTTGGCAGTAACACATACACGACCATGTAGTAGAGCATTATAGAAAGAATGGAAATTTATACAAAAGAAATCTCTTTGCTTCAAAACTAGTTGAGCTAGTAGCAAGTTCACTCTCTAAGGACTCTGGTCGTCACCCTTGTTGTAACTTATTCAGGTCACAAACCCGGATTTAATTATATTATCTTTTCTTTTTAATAGATAATGACATTTAATGTTTACACATCTCCATTGTTATTAAATCTATACTATATTATAAAGAATTTCACAGGGGTTCCTGTAAAAGTTAAGTAATCACAAGCTATAATGCTTATGGTACAACACTTAATTAGCGTAGTAAAAAGGGCAAAATTGTATTTCTGCATTAATATTAAAATGAATAAAATTTATAAAAATCAACTATCCCCATAAGGTTATTCAATGTTATTAAAAGGGAATAGCAAGAAGTTCAATCTGAAAAGAAACGAAACGGTTGCTTTCTTTCACCGACGTACCCACACTAATGTATTTAAATACGAGTTCAATCCACTAGGCAACAGTTGATTTCTCTATTTCTTTAACCGATGTATCGCATTATAACCTTCATAAGAAACATGTCTTCCATTATAACCCATTCACAACAATTTCGTAAATGACACAATGCTTCGGCTAGATCATACAAGAATCTTATCAAGGTGTTCATACACACAAATAAACGAGGTACAATCTTTGAACAAGAAACAACACGATCAATTGTTTTCTTCTCAAGGAAACATGTGTATACTTTAGACTATGAATGGTTGGAAGCGATAACATTTTTTAGCCGTTTTCCTGTGTTTCTCTTGCACCATCAATCTCGCCGGAATCCATTGGTCACAGGATCCGTGACAACGAACCTCTCCAGACGCCGATGGTTTCCCTTAAGTTCTCATCTCCATCATCTGTGGCTTTTTATCATCACCGATGCCGCTGTAAATCCACCCATGATACCACCGTTGTCAACATGAACCAGGGACATCTCCATCTTCGAACCCATGGCTGGCCTCTTCATGGTTTTTCTCCCTCTCTTTCAGTTCTCTCTATAGGTGCTGATGATTCTCACTCTTTGTATAAATTTTATGTATTTAGAAAGTGTATGTGTTTGTTTAAGAGAGAAGAAAGTGAGAAAGAAAATTAAGTGTGTACGTATGTGCAAAAGTGTAGTGTGTTTTGTCAAGAGATCGGTGAAACCATGTGTTGGAAGGTGACGGTGACATGTGTGCCCAATATTGAATAGTCATAATTTAAGTGTAGTAATATACATGTCACACGATTTAAATTCACCGTATTACTAGATGAGGGAAGTAGTCAATTGGTTGATTGTCTGAAAACCACCCAAGATAGGTTGCTCATATGTTGGATTACACCGTTCATGTCATAAACGCCCATAGTGGCGACCTTAAAAACCACCAGTTTCATTACTTGAATCTCTGTGTTCTAATCGGTTTCTATACTATGTAACCAGTTTTCGAATGGTGCTTAGTATCTTGGTATACTATGATAAACTCCTTAAATCTTAAAATGTTTTTAAGACTTGCACTTTCATGCATGAAACATTATAGCTTTTCTGATTGAAATCTTTTTATGTTTCTAAATGTGTACGTAAACCTATACTATATGCATATTTAGCTTTTTCTACTTGCAAAAAGTTGACCCCAAAGATGTGGGTTTTTGTTCATCATCAAGTATAAACATTTTTAATCCACAAATTACTTGGAACTTTTTCGTTTTTTAAATGTTTCATGAGTTTAAATTAAGTTTTTATACTTCTATTTCCATTTCGTATGCTTCTTCTATGAGTCCTATTTTTTACCGAAACTTTAACATAATGTTCAAATAATATGCAAAATTATAAATTTAGAAAATGAGACATTTATAGATTTTTAAAATAAATAATAGCAAGAAATAAATGAATAAAGCGACACTTAAAGATTTTTATACATATGATTAGTTAAATTATTTTTTACGCAAAATCATATAATTGTAAAATCTATCTTATCAATATAATTTTCACATCTCGATACAAAACTTATATAATTATCATCCCGTCGTAACGCGCATGGTAGCACCAACTTGTTTCCTACAAATTTTAAGATGACAAATGAAAAGTTGCAATGTAATAAAGTTTTCTAAATATACATCTTAGTCCATTTACTTTAATAAAATTTTCCCCCATTAGTCAAGTTTGCTTATATACATGATCTACTTTTATCCCTTTTAATATTTCACCTTTAATGGTTTTTTCTTGTTAATGTGGCCAATCAAACCGACTCAGAGCGAACAATATTTTTACCAGTATTGGCATTATCAGAACCAATATTTTTGGGGATTTTACTATTTCGTCTTTTGGTGTTTTTCTTCCGATTACGTATGTTGACGTTTTGTAAATAAGATACTTTGTATACAAATGATTCATAACCTAACATAAAACAAAAAGATTAAAAAGCTATCAGAAATTTTTAACCTCCGCCGCAACGCGCGGGTTTCCCACTAGTAAATAATAAACATGCTCCCACCTTTAATGATACAATATGGATTTAAAATTTCATGAAAATATTATGATTTTAATACCCTAAAAGAAAACCTACTATCTAGACTAGTGGGAATGCCCGCGCGTTGCGGCCGGTGCGTCTGGTATGCCACCTCGTAGTTGTTAGAGTTGTGGTGTGTGTATGACGTTTGTCGTATGGTGACATCATTATTATGGTTAACAACATTAACATCATTCAGGTGTTCAAGATCTCTCATAGGCATGGTTCATCCAGCCACCCCTGTCCCATGCAGGTTCTGACGTTCCATTTCATAACAAAGTCCATACTTAACATTTCCATTTCATAACATAAGTTAATACAGCAAACAAGAAAGTGTGGCATGAGTGTGGCCACTTAAGTATTTTAAAAGAATTCCAACTTTGCTGCTTGTAAATAAACCTACAGTTGTACTTTTACGCCACCTCCCATTCCCTCCAATTCAATCAGCACCTCAAGTGAATTTCCTGGTAAAAATTGATGTATGGTTTAGTAAGACAACAAACTTGCATCATCCATTTTCATTTACTATTAATTTGTAGCTTAGTCATTAAATGTAGACTTTTTCACTTAAAAGATTTAAGCTTTTGTTCATAAATGAATATTATATTACTAATGTTATTTGAATAACCATTTGTTGAAAGGAATTTACAAGTCATCCCACTTCGAGCCACCCCTTTTGAGTACAGTTAATCATAGACAACACAAATTTTTGACACCGGGAGCAAAGTAATTAACAAAGATCACAAGTGAAAAAAAAATTAATAACCAGTACCAATAGCGGCTCCCAGCTGATCAGCACTAAAATTCCAACTGTGATGTTGTTCATCCTCTGAAAAATGGTATAAATATAAGTGATTTAGCAGCAACAGTAAATTAATGTCAACTGATACCGATTCAACCCATATAGATCAATCCATCCAGGAACATCGGAATCGTTTCATTTATAACAAGTAGTGGTTCAAGTTATCAAATGTAGAGCTCTAGATATGTATATATGATATGATTTAGCAGCAACAGTAAATTAATGTCAACTGATACATGTTCCTGGTTTCTAACATTTTATTTATTTCAACGAAAAATGATCATAGAACCTATAAGGTCACAAACAAAATTCTAGAACTTCCAACTTAAGAGCCATCAATTTTAGGACAGAGGGAGTAGTTATTTAATCACATTTCACTTCTAATTAATAATTAACAACAACAACAACAACAACAACAACAACAACAATAATAATAATAATAATAATAACTGAAACTTTTTGTTCTGGGTGAATCCAATTTGAGCCGTTTTAACTCCAAAATATTATTTGCTCCCACAAGAACGGAAGTTATTTGTTTCGACTTCTTAAACAGCACACCCAACCTGCTTTGATATTTTGAGCTATGAGTTTAGCAATGCCTCTGTGACCCGTTTCGACTCCAAAAGGGTTTGTTTTTTAAAAGTGGGTTTGACACGTACTTGGATAGACAATTCGGATGATGAGAAATTGATTGTATAAGAAGTAATATTAAAAGGTTTAAAATATACATTTTTAATAATGAATGAGATGCACTAAAAAACCAATTACAAGACTGCCTCACATTCAATGACCATTACACACCTTAGTGAGTGCGAGGGGTGGAACCCAAACTCGTTTTGACCTGTTACCCATCCGCTAGGCAAGATAAAAACAACATAAGATGACAAAAAACAATACCTTTAAAAGAGAAATTAGCCTTTGGAGAAGCCCAATATTGATTCGATCTTTAACATATTTTATAAGGCCAGCTTGAAGATCAGCCTCAAGCCCCAGATCAAGCACAATCGCCTACAATGTGCAAATAACAACATTAATAATACGTCAATAAGAAAAAGAAAAATAATCGTTGGAATACCCGTAATAGTGTATAACGTGTCGCTATTAAATCTATTCTCTTTGCATACCATCCAATGGCCCAGAACCTTATAAAACATGTCAGAATGCCCTTATGCGTGTGTGTTTTTTTGAAACTCAAACTTCACAAAATATTGTTTTTTTTTTGTCATTATGGTGATTAACCATATTTCATATTATGTCGCATTACCTGTCTACGAAAAGCAGGACCCTTGCCCTTTCTATAATACATAAGCAGTAACAGCTTAAAAGCCATTCCTGCCTGCCTGACCATTGTATCTGCACGAAATAAAACACATTTAAAATAATGAAATACTCACATATTTACATAGTATGTTATATTCAGTTTTGCCATTTTTTAAGTAAAGATGGCTTAAAAAGTAATCCCAAAATAGTAATTTCATACCATTCACAATGATCATGAATATAGTGTGCCAGAATGGTGGTATTGCTCTTGGTGGAACCATGAATAAAGGATAACAAAGATCATCATTTTTGTACCACTAATAAACTCCAATCACTTGATGTCACACCTGGGTCACTGCGACCATCAAACAAATACCAAACCAATGAAATATTGTATTTCATACTTGGGATTTGTACAAATATGTGCATCATTTGCACATATCAATTCTTGTTCGATTTCGGGCTCTAAATCACTTTCTGGAAGGTTATACGCGCACTGATGCGTAAATATAACCAGTTTAATGCAACAAACACTCTGGAATAGTGAAATAGGCTTCACATACCTTAAATAACTTTTACATAACTTAGAAATAAGTTTTGAAGGCTTTGGTATGACAAAATCAAGTTTAATCGCTTACAGGGACTAAATTCAACAAACTGCGAAAGTATGCCAATTTGAACTGTAACAGATATTCCGGAACTTGATCATAAGTTAAACATACCCTAAATATCCTATACATAGCTTAGAAATAGGCTATGAGGGGTTTGGTATGCTAAAATAAACTTTATTGGTCAATAGGGACTAAAAGTGTCAAAAAGTGCATAAGTTTGCACTTTCGCGCATAACTTACGTTCTGAATACATCCGGACATCCAAAAATTTATGTAAGTACTAAAATATTTTATTTTAGTGTTTGGCATAAGAAAAATCCATTCTTCACGCAATTTGGATCGTTTTTCGCGCTTATGCGCATTCCGTCGTAATTAACCTAACATCGCGATCGTACGACCAAACAAACCGACATCCGAGATATTTTTTAGCACATTTTAAGTTCCCTATACTTTAAATTCATTTTAGAGCTTTGAAATGGGGTTAACGGGCCTTAAACGCGTCGGACATGGCCTTATAACACAACAGGGACCAAATCTGCCAATTCTGCATAGTTGTTGGCTTACGGACCGTAAGCCATGACCCTTACGGTCCGTAAGGGATCTCCAGAACCTCGGAAACTTCCAGCTAGCTATTTACAGCTGTTACCCACTCCCAATCTCAATTCCACATGTTGATCTCTGATGGTGGGGGCCAATTTGGGTTCCATAACATTCCAACAAGTGTACGGATGAGATTCGATCACGATTTTCGATAAACGATCCTAACGGTTGTCCATTTACTATAAATACCCACCAACATCACTTCCAAAACCCACTTGAAATCTGATTTTTACTCTTAGTTGGGGTGTTCTATCACTTCATACCTGAGAAATATTTGGAAATCAAACCTTTCGGGGACCCTTTGTAAGTGTTCCTTCGTTCTTTTATTGTTTTAGCGTTAAAGTCAAACTTTGTTTGACTTTCTGCATTGACCAGTTTATGGTCAATGCGAAGTTCATTTGAACTTCATAACGTGAGCGTAATCACGATGGTTATAGTCCCTAGAGCCTATACCTACTGATTACCACGTTATCAAAACTCAGTGACGAGACGTAGTTTCGGCCAAAATGCACATTCTTGCGTATTTTGTAACCAAACTACTCTTAGGTATCAAAACCGTTTGTTTTGATACCAAACCTATTTTCTAAACTTAGTTAAGCATGTTTTAACATGCTTAGCTCGTCACTTTTAGTTTAGTGCTTATATAGGGTCGTAAGGTAAGCGATCTAAACAATCGCTTATACTTTCGAACCCGACCCGTTTGGTCGATCATTAGGATCCGACCAAACACATTAGATGACCATAGTATAAAGGGAATAACCTTCCAAGGTTATACCTTATGGTCGCTTCGTTTAAGTAGTTGTATGATAGGTAGTATATATGCCTTAGGTAAATTACCAAAATGCCCTTTTTCCGCCAAAATTCATTTTAAGCTTATGTAACATAATTTTTGGTATCTAAACTTATTTGGTAACAATATTAGACATGTTAAGGCATATTTTACTTATCATAGGGCTAGTTAGGCGGTCCGAACGCGTTTCACGCGAACGACGCGTTAAAGTAGCATAAGCTACCTAAACGGGTCGTAATGGGTCGTAAGCACTTAGGTTAGGTTTCATTTTAGTATGTAGGCTCTGTTAAACCATATTACACGAGTCTCCATACTCGTTTGGCTTACTAACCCTCATTCTATCCAATCCTCCGATTTAGGTCCGGTATATTAACATAGTTACCTATATTAGGTGTCGTTTGATATCCGTGATCTCTAGCATTGTTTGGTTGTTACTCAAGGACTACTAAGCAATCTCAAGTGAGTACATAGACCCCTCTTTTACTGTTTTCAAACATTTTGGGGTGAAACACATGTGCCTACTTGTAACTTTCATGCTTTTCCATGTTTTCATATCATATGCTTGTTATGTTCAATAGTACACTTATAGTACATGATTTCATTGTGTTTATGCTATGTATGTCCGTTGTGTGCATACTTAGTACATTGTTTTACATTACATTTTATGCCATGTATGCCCATTGTGTGCATACTTAGTACATCGTTTTACATTACATGTTATGCTATGTATGTCCATTGTGTGCATACATAGTACATTGTTTTACATTACATTTTATGCTATGTATGTCCATTGTGTGCATACTTAGTACATTGTTTTACATTACATTTTATGCCATGTATGCCCATTGTGTGCATACTTAGTACATTGTTTTACATTACATTTTATGTTATGTACGCTCATTGTGTGCATACTTAGTACATTTGTTATTCATCACATGCTTACATTTTGGTATGACATTTGGTTTGTTCAAATGGGACAATATACATTCATTAACATTAGCTACGCCGCTCGTTAGTAGGTAATGGTACCATAGGTTTGTTTGGGTGGAAGGAATGACCGAATTAGATAAACATAACACAGATAGACCTTTAAATTCGTTTAGGGGTCTATCACCACAGTCACAAGGCTTGGATGTATGCATTTTCACAATACCACATAGATGTTTATATCAGTATAGCATGCATTTGTTCCACAAAACATAACTTTGATTTAAACCATGTTTTACTTCAATACCTTGTTTTTGTGCATTTTACATATGGTTTAGTTGATATATTTCACTTACCATACACGATATTTTGGATACACATTACATGATTTACATTAGACATAAACATTTTGACATTGATATACACAATTCATGATTTACATTAGACATAAACATTTTGACATTGATATACACAATTCATGATTTATATTAGACATAAACATTTTGACATTGATATACACAATTCATGATTTACATTAGACATGGTTTTCACACAAACATTTTGACATTTGATTATACATAAACATTTTACTTTGGTGGTTTGGTTTGAGTAAGTGATTTAAGTAACGAGGCGTGTGTAATATGATACAAGCATGGTGGATACGCCGCTGGTACTTCCTATATATAAGTTCTTGTATGGTATTACATATCGTAGCGTTATTTGAATCATTTCAATCTAGACATATAACATTTTATACAAATAACGTACTTTTCACAATACATTGTTTTACAAACAACTTATCTAATATAAACTCATTTTACTTGGTTATTTACTAAACCATGTATCATTCTTTTATACATATATATCATTTGGTTTATTTATCACTTTTCAAATGATTTACAAGACAAATTTCAAGGTTCATTACTAAACATTTTCTTAAACATAAGTCATGAATTCTATTTTCACAAAACCTATGTATCTCACAGGCATTTTTATGCTGACGTACCTATTTTCACATGTGTTTCAGGATATGATGCATATGATTTATCAAGATACACTTAGGCGGACTTGGGCCTTAGTGGCAATAAAAGATGCAAGACTAGTTATTTATGTTATATTTCTTTGATTGTCAAGGCATTGTAACTCTTTTAATCAATAAAACAATATTTCAAATTCCATGTGTTATGAAACAATGATTATGTTACAACACTCCCCGACGTTTCCGCCACGTTTTGTTGTTTTACGTGGTCGGGGTGTGACAGAAAAGTTGGTATCAGAGCTCATGGTTATAGAGAATTAGGTTATTAGTAATGCTTTGACCTAGTCTATAACCTTCCTAGGACCCTAACGCGAGTTTACTTGCGTTTAGACATAAAACAATACTGTCACCTATTCTTAGGTGATGACCACAACAAGAACATAAATTTCAAAACCGCTTTGAAAATCAATCATCTGTTCTAGGATGATTTATTGTAAGGTTTTGAACCTTCAAAGTTTTCAAAATATTGTCAAAGTTTGGGTCTTTTAATGTGAACACGTGCAAACTGGAAGGGTGAATGCCTGTACTCTGAGTTTTCTGTCTAAGGCAAGAGTGTTCGTACAAATCTGCAGTATCGGACCAGTCACTCTTACCTGGGAACTCTTGGGGTAAGTGTTCACTTATAGGCAAGCATGTCTTCAGTGATACATTAATATGATCCACTTACTTTGATTTGTCACCGTCTCATTTGTTTGCCTTAGGTAACAAACAAATGATCGCAATTTCCGTGTGTTGTCATTCTGTTTTGATTATCCGATAACCTTTCACCTGTTTCTCCCTATGTCTTTCATTTCCTTCTAGAATGTCTTTTCCTCTCAGCAACGGTCAAATGTCCGAGCGAACAGCCAAATTTGCCCAGCGATTAGGCGAAGTGATTCTGAAGACTGTGGATTTAGGCATTGCCATGTATCGTCTCCAGGATAAAGCCACTCAAGAGTCACCAAAGGAGACAGAGGCCAAGCCTTCACCTAAACCAAAGAAACGTAAAGCTTCAAAGAATCCCGCAACGGTTGCACCAAAACAGGCAAGACCTAGCCAAGTGACAGCACCACCAGCCAAGAAACCAATCAAGGAATCAAAGACCATGGATGAACAGACTGGATCCCCTAAGAAGTCAAAGAAGCGAAAGGCTTCTCAGAACTTCACCGTGGTCGCTAACAATGGTCAAGCCATCCCCAACCAACCAGCTCAACCCCCTGCTAGGAAGCCATACAATGGAACTGCACCCTTGTGCAACCAATGTAACCTTCATCATCATGCTAGTGTGAAGTGCCGCAAATGCCAGATTTGTGGACTTATAGGGCATACAGCAAGGGTTTGCTCAACTGCAGCTGTACCAAATCGAGCAGGACCCATCCGGGTGGCAACACCACCTGCTAAGAAGCAATACAAGGGAACGGCACCAATATGCGACAAATGTAATGGGCATCACCAAGCTCACTTACATTGTCGTCTATGTGTATCATGTGGGCGAGTTGGTCACCTGGCAAGTGCTTGTCGATGTAACCCGAACCAAGGTGGTCCAAATCAACCACAAGCCAATCCTGCTCAAGCTTGCTTTCCGCCTGGATCGTGCTACAACTGTGGCAAGATGGGTCATTTCGTGAATAAATGCCCGAAGCTTGGTAAGGCAAATCCAACCCACGGATGAGCAGTTGGCTAATTAGAAGATGTTGTCTTATGCTTTTGTTCTTCTATTTTCTTGTAATGTGAAACAATCTGTTTGGTTTATAAATAAATTATTGTTCACAATTCTGATATACAAGTGTAGTTACATGAGTGTATGGAAATTCTCTATAATACATGTATTAAGGAACTATGTTCCTTACAAACTACTCTTGTGATTCTCTATTTCAAATAATCGTTCATGATTACCTCGAAAATTCTAAAGTACTCGTTTCCTTCTAAGAAACAATGTACAGAAAATAAAGCGACATTATGAGTGATCTTGTTTTTTTTGCACATCTGTGCCGTTGAAATCCTTGGTTAGATAACTAAGGGTATTTTCAAATCTCATACCCATTACGTTTTGATTTTTCAACATACATAGTATGAGTGTTTCAAAAACAACCTTCATGATTTCAAAAACATTTTATATATAGTTCGAAAACGTTCTTAATATAGTGTATTTACTTAACATATCAAATGCATGATTTCAAAAGCATTGTCTATGTTTTCAAAAACAACCTTCTCGATTTCAAAATGTTATTAATACTGTATAATTACTTATATCAAGTGCATGATTTCAAAAGCATCAATCATGCTTTCAAAAACCTTATACATAATTTCAAAATTCATCTCGCATGATTTTAAAACATTTTACCTAATACACCTACTTTATGATTTCAAAAGTATTATATATAAGGTTTCAAAAACATTAAAACATTTTTAAAAGAAACCCCATGCATAGTTTTCAAAATATTGTTCTCATACATTGACTTAACCTTCAAATTCTGCTTCATATGTCGCCTTGACATATCTAGCATCTCAACTTCATAAGCATTTTTTTTACTTCATGTTTTGACTTAAGCATATCCAGTGCAAGGTTTCAGAACATCCTCAACTTCTAAAATCAATATGGGATCTTTTTATCTTCACAATTAGACCCTTGTGGATGATTATCATTCAAATCAGAGTCCTTAATTGGAATTCCTTGTGTACCTTAATTCGAACATTTCGGTTCCTTATAATCGAATTTAAAAGATCTTTCCATCTTTATAGTTAGATTCTTAGAAATATTAAAAGCACCAATCAAAATCCACTGATTGGATACCTGGTGTGCTTTGAATACATGTGCACAGTTAGCAGAACAAATTAACAAAATGATAACAAATCTAGAATCAAGTTAAATAATTATGTGATTATTTGTTTATGCATTTTGTGTTTTCTTTTATGCATTTTTGTGTTTTTGTATACTCTGGATGTTGTTATCCAAATCCTCGTAGAACCTTTCGTATTTTCATATGAGGGATTCGTAGTAGGATATACAAAAAGGTACTACCCTAAAATCCTTATTGGGCTTCTACGTGTTAGTTAAGACCCTTGGATTATATAGTACCACTCCTTGATTCATAAGAGACCCTTTTAGTGGTCTAGTAAAAAAAAAAGATTGATTTAAAATCTGGTTAAGAATGACATGTGGTGATATAGCAGAACAGACTCCTTGGTAGTCTATTTAAATCATTTATTGATTTAATTAAAAAGGACCCTATGGTGGTCTAGTCACAATCATCACAAGCTCGTTCATGGCTTCCTTCCCCTACACATTATAAGATGCACTATGTGACTATGTAAGGAATTACGAAATTATGGATGCATACATAATTGCGAAGTTCAGTGCATGGAAACCTCGGTAAGACTTATTATGTGTAAGAACCGATAGTGACAACCATAACGAAATGTGAACAATGTAATAGAGGTACGGTGGACTCACCAATGACGCTTTATATACTTGTATATAAGTATCCCTCTCACATTGCAAGCATGAAGTTATTGTAAAGTTACTAGAAGTTCAGGATTCTAACCAGTGTTGTTTGATCTTTTCAACTTCATGTTTCAAACTCTCACAAGTTTCCTCTGAATAAATTTCGGGATGAAATTTTCTAAAGTAGGGGAGACTGTGACACCTGGGTCACTGCGACCATCAAACAAATACAAAACCAATGAAATATTGTATTTCATACTTGGGATTTGTACAAATATGTGCATCATTTGCACATATCAATTCTTGTTCGATTTCGGGCTCTAAATCGCTTTCTGGAAGGTTATACGCGCACTGATGCGTAAATATAACCAGTTTAATGCAACGAACACTCTGGAATAGTGAAATAGGCTTCACATACCATAAATAACATTTACATAACTTAGAAATAAGTTTTGAAGGCTTTGGTATGACAAAATCAAGTTTAATCGCTTACATGGACTAAATTCGACAAACTGCGAAAGTATGCCAATTTGAACTGTAACAGATATTCCGGAACTTGATCATAAGTTAAACATACCCTAAATATCCTTTACATAGCTTAGAAATAGGTTTTGAGGGGTTTGGTATGCTAAAATAAACTTTATTGATCAATAGGGACTAAAAGTGTCAAAAAGTGCATAAGTTTGCACTTTCGCGCATAACTTACGTTCTGAATACATCCGGACATCCAAAAATTTATGTAAGCACTAAAATATTTTATTTTAGTGTTTGGCATAAGAAAAATCCATTCGTTACGCAATTTGGATCGTTTTTCGCGCTTATGCACATTCCGTCGTAATTAACCGAACATCGCGATTGTACGACCAAACGAACCGACATCCGAGATAATTTTGAGCACATTTTAAGTTCCCTATACTTTAACTTCATTTTAGAGCTTTGAAATGGGGTTAACGGGCCTTAAACGCGTCGGAATGGCCTTATAACACAACAGGGACCAAATCTGCCAATTCTGCATAGTTGTTGGCTTACGGACCGTAAGCCATGACCCTTACGGTCCGTAAGGGATCTCCAGAACCTCAGAAACTTCCAGCCACCTGTTTACAGCTGTTACCCACTCCCAATCTCAATTCCACATGTTGATCTCTGATGGTGGGGGGCCAATTTGGGTTCCATAACATTCCAACAAGTGTACGGATGAGATTCGATCACGATTTTCAATAAATGATCCTAACGGTTGTCCATTTACTATAAATACCCACCAACATCACTTGCAAAACCCACTTGAAATCTGATTTATTCTCTAAGTTGGGGTGTTCTATCACTTCATACCTGAGAAATATTTGGAAATCAAACCTTTCGGGGACCCTTTGTAAGTGTTCCTTCGTTCTTTTATTGTTTTAGCGTTAAAGTCAAACTTTGTTTGACTTTCTGCATTGACCAGTTTATGGTCAATGCGAAGTTCGTTTGGTTATAGTCCCTAGAGACTATACCTACTGATTACCAAGACTCAGTGACGAGTCGTAGTTTCGGCCAAAATGCGCATTCTTGCGTATTTTGTAACCAAACTACTCTTAGGTATCAAAACCGTTTGTTTTGATACCAAACCTGTTTTCTAAACTTAGTTAACATGTTTTAACATGCTTAGCTCGTCACTTTTAGTTTAGTGCTTATATAGGGTCGTAAGGTAAGCGATCTAAACAATCACGTATACTTTCGAACCCGACCCGTTTGGTCGATCATTAGGATCCGACCAAACACATTAGGTGACCATAGTATAAAGGGAATAACCTTCCAAGGTGATACCTTATGGTCGCTTCGTTTAAGTAGTTGTATGATAGGTAGTATATATGCCTTAGGTAAATTACCAAAATGCCCTTTTTCCGCCAAAATTCATTTTAAGCTTATGTAACATAACTTTTGGTATCTAAACTGATTTGATAACAATATTAGACATGTTAAGGCATATTTTACTTATCATAGGGCTAGTTAGGCGGTCCGAATGCGTTTCACACGAACGGCGCGTTAAAGTAGCATAAGCTACCTAAACGGGTCGTAATGGGTCGTAAGCACTTAGGTTTGGTTTCATTTTAGTATGTAGGCTCTGTTAAACCATATTACACGAGTCTCCATACTCGTTTGGTTTACGAACCCTCATTATATCCAATCCTCCGATTTAGGTCCGGTATATTAACATAGTTACCTATATTAGGTGCCGTTTGATATCCGTGATCTCTAGCATTGTTTGGTTGTTACTCAAGGACTACTAAGCAATCTCAAGTGAGTACATAGACCCATCTTTTACTGTTTTCAAACATTTTGGGGTGAAGCACATGTGCCTACTTGTTACTTTCATGCTTTTCCATGTTTTCATATCATATGCTTGTTATGTTCAATAGTACACTTATAGTACATGATTTCATTGTGTTTATGCTATGTATGTCCATTGTGTGCATACTTAGTACATTGTTTTACATTACATTTTATGCCATGTATGCCCATTGTGTGCATACTTAGTACATCGTTTTACATTACATGTTATGCTATGTATGTCCATTGTGTGCATACATAGTACATTGTTTTACATTACATTTTATGCTATGTATTTCCATTGTGTGCATACTTAATACATTGTTTTACATTACATTTTATGCCATGTATGCCCATTGTGTGCATACTTAGTACATTGTTTTACATTACATTTTATGCTATGTACGCCCATTGTGTGCATACTTAGTACATTTGTTATTCATCACATGCTTACATTTTGGTATGACATTTGGTTTGTTCAAATGGGACAATATACATTCATTAACATTAGCTACGCCGCTCGTTAGTAGGTAATGGTACCATAGGACTTGACAACTCCCGTTCCTGAACCCTAGGTTTGTTTGGGTGGAAGGAATGACCGAATTCGATAAACATAACACAGATAGACCTTTACATTCATTTAGGGGTCTATCACCACAGTCACAAGGCTTGGATGTATGCATTTTCACAATACCACATAGATGTTTATATCAGTATAGCATGCATTTGTTTCACAAAACATAACTTTGATTTAAACCATGTTTTACTTCAATACCTTGTTTTTATGCATTTTACATATGGTTTAGTTGATATATTTCACTTACCATACACGATATTTTGGATACACATTACATGATTTACATTAGACATAAACATTTTGACATTGATATACACAATTCATGATTTACATTAGACATAAACATTTTGACATTGATATACACAATTCATGATTTACATTAGACATAAACATTTTGACATTGATATACACAATTCATGATTTATATTTGACATAAACATTTTGACATTGATATACACAATTCATGATTTACATTAGACATAGACATTAGACATGGTTTTCACACAAACATTTTGACATTTGATTATACATAAACATTTTACTTTGTTGGTTTGGTTTGAGTAAGTGATTTAAGTAACGAGGCGTGTGTAATATGATACAAGCATGGTGGATACGCCGCTGGTACTTCCTATATATAAGTGCTTGTATGGTATTACACATCGTAGCGTTATTTGAATCATTTCAATCTAGACATATAACATTTTATACAAATAACATACTTTTCACAATACATTGTTTTACAAACAACTTATCTAATATAAACTCATTTTACTTGGTTATTTACTTAACCATGTATCATTCTTTTATACATACATATCATTTGGTTTGTTTATCACTTTTCAAATGATTTACAAGACAAAGCAAATAACAAGGTTCATGACTAAACATTTTCTTAAACATAAGTAATGAATTCTATTTTCACAAAACCTATGTATCTCACAGGCATTTTTATGCTGACGTACCTATTTTCACATGTGTTTCAGGATATGATGCATAGGATTTATCAAGATACACTTAGGCGGACTTGGGCCTTAGTGACAATAAAAGATGCAAGACTAGTTATTTATGTTATATTTCTTTGATTGTCAAGGCATTGTAACTCTTTTAATCAATAAAACAATATTTCAAATTCCATGTGTTATGAAACAATGATTCTGTTACAACACTCCCCGACGTTTCCGCCATGTTTTGTTGTTTTACGTGGTCGGGGTGTGACACTTGAAGCGCAAAACTACAAAATAACCAGCAAGAACAGATAGTCTTCTCTCCCCCTGCAAAAAAAAAGTCAAATTTAAGCTCAAGAAAAGATGACTAACAGTGTTTGAATAAGTACAAGTGCCATCGTTGATCATACCTTCAATGCCGTCTGCTTTGAAGAATATCATTAGACTGGTTTTGACCGGTTCAGATTATGTTAGTTTGTAGACTGGTTTTGACCAGTTTTGAGTAGCTTTTTACCGGTTCAGTTCGGGTTCAAACCAGTTTCAAAGTAGAGTTATAAACCGGTCCCAAACCTATGATTTCCATCCAGCTCAAACAGGTTCTTTTGCTTGTCGGTTACAACCCGGTTTCAGTTCGGGTTGAAATTTGGTTTCAGTTCATGAACCGTTTTTGTGTAGAGGATTATAAACCGGTCTCAAACCTACGATTCCTATCCGGCTAAAACCAGCCTGTTATAGTTTAACCAAAATAGAAGAGAAGAAACAAACCAGAAGATGCAGCTTTGATCAGTTATCATAGCCTTCTTCATCACGTTGCTGGCGAGGGTCATAATACTGATCTCCATTTGGCGAAGCAGCAGCGGGCCCATCGTTATTTTCATCGTTGGCGGCTTTCGGGCGGGAGTCGGCTTGCTCCCTTTCTTGGTTCCATTGCTCGATCTTTGCCCTCCTCTCAACAGTTCCTTCCCTAACTGGGCTTCAGTTTCTCTTTGCACCTGGACTTCTGCTGCGTCCCCCTCTTCGAGGTGGACTCCTGCAGCTTCTGAGCCTCCTATTGCCCCTGTCCCTGTCACTATCGTGATGATCGCAATCACCTCTTCTTCCTGAACCACGACTGCCACGCTCGTCGTAACCACGGTGCCTCTGAGGACTATGGCTCCTGCTTCGACTTCTCCTTCTTCGACTTCTCCCAAATAATTGCCTCCTCAACTCTCTGATATGCAGACAACAATTATGAACTCACAGTAAAAAAGGATGTAAACCTTTGTCTAGTAGAGTGATTTAGGGTGTATTCATTAAATACGTGTCAAATAACTTTTATCTTCATCGACCCTTGTATCACACCAATCATTAAACTTATTTAACCACTTCGAATTAATGAATTGTTTTAGATAGTAAATGGGGATAATAGATAATAAAAAGTGAATACCAGACTCTCTATTCCGCTACCATAACCTTCAGTCAATCCAGAAAGAAGATCCAATGAACAAACAACGAATTCTTTGTCAAGCGAAACCCAGCTAAAACAGGATCAACCTGCAACAAAAGTACATCAAATTCAGGATCAACTCGCGCACTAAAAAATAACTTCACAATGAAACTTTATCGGGCAGTTAAAAAACTAAAACTCACTCCCATGTTCAACCTTGAGTTCGATGTCGGAGTCTGAAACTTGACACAGGTTTTTGCCTACAATATATCAGCATTAAAAAGTTACCGTCCACCCGAAAAATGCAACGATGTAAGCACTCAATCACAATAACTCACAAATTATTCAATCACATATATATAACTCCTCTCTATATCATATATCCTTTAAGTTTATATTTGCTTATACTGAAATTTCAAACACAATACTTCTCAACTTTTAACCTTACACAGATAATCCACAGTTCAGGTAACACAAGGGATCGTAAATATAGCCCTAACTATAGCATAAGGAGCTCATTCGAACAATAAAGGATAGTAAACAAATCAATTTATGAAGGATACATGTTAGAGTAAAGGAATTTGATAACGGAATTCGAAATAGCGTACCTGATTCCATCGCCATGATGTACTTTTGAGGAAAACCTAAGCAGGTGGTCGGATTGATGAGATGAAATTGAAGAAATCAAACAAATAAGAGTCTAAATCAATGTTGTTGTCGAAACTTTGTGTTGCTTCGACATTCAAAATTGGTGAGATGTGTCTTGTGTGTTTCAACCATGATGAACTTGAGATGAAATTGAAACACACGATGCTGGAGACTCCCACCATCATCATTCGCATTCGCATTCAATCTGCCTTTCTATCTTCACGTCTCAATTGCAGGACGATTCATTTACATGTTATATAATCGGATATTAGGGTTCATGGGTAAAATCCCTAGCCTGCCCCTGGAGCGTCTTAAAAGTCTGATGAACTTCCTCTTCTACCAGCTTGCAGTCGCTTGTACATGCTTCTTAAAAATGTGTACCCCTGGTCAAATTACATTTCTCCTTTTTTATAATATTACAGATTATTCACGTATGTTCTTTAGGTTTGTATTTTTTTTTTTTTTGTAGATAATTTTTATTCTGTGAATTATTAAAAAAAAATTGTGTTAAGATCTATGCATATTTTGATATTTCATTAGGTAAAATTTTAGTGTTTAAGTTGATATATATTCAAGGTTTTGGATTTCATGTATTCATCAAACAGGTTTGGACTTTGGGCAGGAAAAAAGTGTAACTTTGTAGCATTATACAGTACAGTTGGAACCCTAGCCTCTCGTCTTAATAATTAAGTTGAAGTCAAGTATAATTTCATAAATCAAGCAACAGATAAAGTAGAAAACCTATAACGTAATTGAAATGTTTGAAGCAAACAAAGCACACTTTGAATAACTAAGAACCATAAGCCTTATGCGGAACAAACAAGGATCGATGAGTTCTTGAATTGGCGTTGACACATAAAAGACGAAGTAGTAAAACATTCAAGAAAGAATGGAAATTTACCCAAAAGGAAAGCCTTCTATCAAGATTATCCTATGTGTTCTTCAGGATTGTATTATATATAGTCATTATTTGTTTTTGTCTACAATTGTTTTTGAGTCAATTCATTCATTTTTTTGTTTTGTTAAAATCTATGCATATTTTGATATTTCATGACGTGAAATCTTAGTGTTTAAGAAAATATTTATTCAAGGTTTTTGATTTTATAAGTTCTTCAATTGGGTTTAAACTTTAGGCAGGAAAAAAATTGTATATCTGTAGTATCATACTCTAAAGTTGGAACCGTAAAGCAAAAGGAAAATTTAGGGCTTGTATTCTTTATACGCAATTTGAACTCGAGTATAATTTGATAAATGAAGCAATAAATTTAGTTGGAAATTTATAACGTAATTGAAATGTTTGAAACAGATAAAACACCTTAAAAAGAACTAAGAATATTGGCCGCATGTAGAACAAACAAGGATCGATGAGTTCTGGAATTGGTGGTGACACATACAAGTTGAAGTAATCAAACATTCTAGAAAGAATGGAAATTTATCCAAAAGGGTTCTCTTTGCTTAAAACCTAGTCAAGCAAGTAGCAAGTTCACTCGCAAAGGACTCTAGTTGTCATTCTTATTACTAATGATTTAGGTCACAAACCTGGTTTTAAAAACTCTGGTGCAACGTCGATGGGTATTGTCAAGACAAAATTTGAGTCGCTAAACGAGTGAAATCTCGCAAGACATTTCGTTTGTAAGAAAATGTCATATATAAGGTTATAAGCTAGCAGTTATATTATTGGTTTTGTAGCGTATTAAAAGAGAGGTTATATCCTCTTTGGTTAATTTGAAAATTAACTAAAAGTGTTAAATATCTACTTTTTATATCATATCTGGTTGATGTAACGGTTTTTAGTTATATTATTTTTTCTTATTTAATAATGATACACTGGCATTTAATTTTTATACATCCCCATTGTTACTAAGCAAATAATAAAGAGGCTCCCACCTTTCATGATGCAATATGCATTTTAAAATTATATGAATCTACTATGATTTTAATACCTAAAAGAAAGCATTCTGTCTAGATTATTCATGTGTGTTCTTTAGGTTTGTATTTTTTATAATCATCAGTTGTTTTTATATACTTTCTTGACTTAATTATTTTAAGAACTATGCATATTTTGATATTTCATGAGGTGAAATCTTAGTCTATATGTTGACATATATCCAAGGTTTTAGATTTCATGTGTTTTTTAAACTGGATTGGACTTTGGGCAGGAAAAAAGTGTAACTTTGTAACATTATACACTAAAATTGGAACCCTAAAGCAAAATGAAAATTTTAGGGCTTCTCGTCTTAATAAGTAAATCGAACTCAAGTATACTTTCATAAATCAAGCAACAAATAAAGTAGAAAACCTATAACGTAATTGAAATGTTTGAAGCAAACAAAACACAATTTGAAGAACTAAGAATTATAAGCCTCATGCACAACAAACAAGGATTGATGTGTTCTCAAACTGGCGTTGACACATACAAGACGAAGTAGTAAAACATTCTAGAAAGAATGGAAATTTACCCAAAAGGAAAGCCTTCTATTGAGATTATTCATATGTGTTCTTCAGGTTTGTGTTGTTTATAGTCATCATTTGATTTTGTCTACGATTTTTTTAGTCAGTTCATTCATTTTTTTTTTTTTTTGTGTTAAGATCTATGAATATTTTGATATTTCATTAGGTGAAATCATAGTGTTTAAGCTAATATTTGTTCAAGGTTTTGGATTTTATATGTTCTTCAAATGGGTTTGAACTTTGGGCAGGAAAAAAAGTGTATATATGTAGTATTATACTCTAAAGTTGGGACCCTAAAGCAAAAGGAAAATTTTAGGGCCTCTAGTCTTAATAGTTAATACATAATTTGAACTCGAGTATAATTTGACAAATGAAGCAATAAATTTAGTAGAAAATGTATAAGGAAATTGAAATGTTTGAAACAGATAAAACACACTTTAAAGAACTAAGAATCATTGGCCGCATGCATAACAAACGAGGATCGATGAGTTCTGGAATTGGGAGTGACACATACAAGATGAAGTAATAAAACATTCTAGAAAGAATGGAAATTTATCCAAAAGGGTTCTCTTTTCTTCAAAACTAGTCAAGCAAGTAGCAAGTTCACTTACAAAGGACTCTAGTCGTCAATCTTATTGCTAATGATTATTAGGTCACAAACCCGGTTTTAATAACTCTGGTGCAATGTCGGTGGGTATTGCCAAGACAAAATTTGAGGCGCTAAACAAGTGAAATCTCGCAAAGCATTTCATTTGTAAGAAAATGTCATATATAAGGTTATAAACTAGCAGTTATTATTGGTTTGTATTAAAAGAGAGGTTATATCCTCTTTGGTTAATTTGAAAATTAAGGAAATGTGTTAAATATTTACTTTTTATGTCATATGTTGTTGACGTATATTATTTTTTCTTATTTAGTAATGATACACTGATATTTAATTTTTTATACATCCCCATTGTTACTAAACAAATAATAAATAGGATCCCACCTTTCATGATACAATATGGATTTTAAATTTATATGAATATATGATGATTTTAATACCCTAAAAAAAGCATTCTATCCAGATTATTCATTTGTGTTCTTTAGGTTTGTATTTTTTATAGTTATCATTTTTTTTATATACTTTTTTGAATGAATTATTTTAAGATTTATGTACATTTTTTTCATGAGGTGAAATCTTAGTCTTTAGGTGGACATATTTTCAAGGTTTTGGATTTCATGTGTTCTTTAAACGGGTTTAGACTTTGGGAAGGAAAAAAGTGTAACTTCGAAGCAATATACAGTATAGCTGGAACCCAAAAGCAAAATGAAAATTTTCGGGCTTCTCGTCTTAATAACTAAGTCGAACTCAAGTATAATTTCATAAAGCAAGCAACATATAAAGTAGGAAATGTATAAAGTTATTGAATTGTTTGAAACAAACAAAACACATTTTGAAGAACTAAGAATCATAGGCCGTGTGTGGAACAAACAAGGATCGAGGAGTTATTAATTTGGCGATGACACATACAAGACCATGTAGTAAAGCATTATTGAAAGAATGGAAATTTATACAAAAGGGTTCTCTTTGCTTCAAAACTAGTCGAGCCAGTAGCAAATTCACTCGCAAAGGACTCCGGTCATTACTCTTGTTGCTAATGATTTAGGTTACAACCCCAGTTGTTAAAATCTCCTGCTGCAATGTTAGTGGGTATTGTCAAGACAAAATTCGAGTCACTAAATGAGTGAAATCTCGCATAACATTTCATTAGTAAGAAAATGTCATATATATAAGGTTATAAGCTAGCAATTTTTATTGTTTTTAGTAGTGTAATAAAAGAGAGATTCTTTTGGTTTTTTTTTTTTTTTTTTTGAACGGCCAACAGAATCAATCCCGAGCACTCTCGGGGCACCCACTGGACAAACGGAGTAATCAGAGAGTAACCCGAGTCCACCACCAATTCTGGGGAAAATCCGGTAACCTACCCGCCCGTAGGTACGACGGTGAAATTACCAGTAAAACCCGTTTGGCTCAAAGATCCAACCCAGATTTCCCTGGGTCTCCTATCATTGCCCACCAGTGCCTCACTCTGCACCAAGTGAGTTGAACCTGCATCTCTCAAGAGAAATGCAACCCTTCTACCACTTGATCTAGAGATCATTGGCATTCCGTTGGTTAATATGAAAAACAACTAAAGATTATCTACTTTTTATGTCGTATGGCGTTTACGTAAATTTTCTTGTTATATTATTTTTAAAATTTTAAAATAATAATAATGATACAATGACCATTTAGTGTTTATTCGTATCCATTGTTTTTTTAATGGCAAACAGAATTAATCCTGATCACTCTTGGGGAATCCACTAGATCAAACGGAGTACTCCGAGAGTAACACGAGTCCACCACCAATTCCGGGGAAAACCCGGTAACCCACCCGTCCGTAGGCACGACGGTAAAATTACTGGTAAAATCCGTTTGGCTCAAGGATCGAAACTAAGTTTTCCTGGATCTTCTATCATCGCCTACCAGTGCCTCACTCTGCACAAGGTGGGAGTTGAACCTGTATCTCTCAAGAGAAATGAAAGCCTTCCACCACTTAATCTAGAATTCATTGGCGTATCCATTGTTATTAATAATAAAAAACGCTCCAAGTTCCAATCCAGATTTAGTGTGTGTTTTCTTGGAGTTCTTCATGTTTTGAATGTAAATTTAAACATATTAAACTTAGTTACAAATCCTTTGTTTAGCGTTGGATATGAGTTTGGCATGTGAATTCATTTTGTGTTTCTTATTTTTCATGTGTGTTCTTTATGTCTGTATTGTTTGAATTCATCATTAGTTTTTGTATAGTTTTTTGAGTGAATTATTTATTTTTTGTGTTAAGATCTATACATGTTTTCATATTTCATGAGGTTAAATCTTTGTGTTTAAGTAGATATACATCCAAGGTTTTGAACTTCACAAGTTCACCAATGGGGTTTGGAGTTTTGGTAGAAAAAAAATTGTAACTTTGTTGTATTATACGGTAAAATCAGAACCCTGAAGTAAATTGAAAATTTTAGGGATTGCAGTCTTAATAAGCAAGTCAAACGCGAGTATAGTTTCATAAATCAAGCAACATATAGTAACGAATTTATAACCTAATCGAATTATTTGAAACAAATAAAATACACCTCAACGGAGAACATATATGAGATGGAATTCTAAAACAATCTACAAAGAATGGAAAGTTATAAACATGGGTTCTCATGGCTTCAAAACTGATCAAGCCACGTCACAAAACCTATCGCTAAAAACTCCGATCGCAATGTGGGGTGTATTGCCAAGACAAAATTCGAGTCGCTAAATGAGTAAAATCTCGCAAAACATTTCACTAGTAAAAAATTGTCACAAATAAGGTTATAAGCTAAAAGGAAGGTTATATCCCGTTAGGTTAATCTGAAATAGCAAAAGGTGTTAAATCTAAGAGATTCCTTTGGGGTGGCAATGATGAAAAAAATAAGGTCTATTGGGTTGCTTGGGAGATAGTTACGGAGTCAAAGAAAGATGGTGGCTTGGGCCTTAGCAAGCTTGAGGAGATCAACAATGCGCTAGTTTTAAAATGGTTATGGAGATATCGTTTAGAATATGGTGCTCTTTGGACGAAGATTATTGATGCGATTCATGGGTCCAAAAGAACATGGGATACATTTCCTTGCAACAAACGGTTCACAGGTACTTGGACAAAGTTGGCGATGTTTGGTTATCGTTTGAATAAACAAGGTAATAGCTTTGTTAATATGATTCGGGGTATTGTGGGTAATGGGAAGACGATGAGGTTTTGGATTGATCCTTGGTTACTAGCCGAACCTTTAAAGGTGTTGTATCCGACTTTATTTCGACTCGAGAAAGAAAAAGGCTGTAAGGTAGCTGATAGAATTATTAGAGGCGGTAATCAAAATGTGATCCAATGACAATGGAAGGTTTATCCTCACTTGCCATAAGAGGTCGAACAACTTGTGGAGTGTCACAGGCGATTGTCGATGGTGCAACTAGAAGATAAAAGTGATTATTGGGCTTGGAACCAAGGTCGGCCAGGTGAATTCTCGGTGAAGGAAACACGAAAATTGTTAAAAGGCGATGATGTGAATGATCATAATTTTACATTTACTTGGTGCAAGTGGATACTGTATAAATGTAATATATTTATGTGGAGGGCCAGCATGGATAGGATTCCGACGTATTGTGCGCTTTAAAAGAGGAACATTTATGTGGGTGACGGGTTGTGTGTATTTTGTGGCGAAACAGAAGAAACATCGGATCACTTGTTCTTGGCTTGTAGTTTGGTGGGTGGAGTTTGGAATGCTATTGCTAATTGGTGCAAGATAACGCCTTTTTTTTTGTTTTCGACAACAGACAAGCGTCATTTGGTTGATTACTTGGGCGGCTCGGAGACTAAGAAAGGGATTATATATGGCCTTTTTATTTTGACGTGTTGGCGGTTATGGAAGGCTAGGAACGATCAGGTGTTTAATGGGAAGGTACCGAATGTTACTAAAATCGTTTCCGATATAAAATCTTTTGGGTTTCTTTGGTATAGGAGTAGACACAAGAAGGGTACGGTAGAATTGAGAAATTGGTGTAACTTTTCTTTTTCCTTGATGTAACAGTTTTTTAGCTGGCGGGTCATCTCTTTCTTGAAAATTGTCCGTTCTTTTTGGTGTTTAATGAAGTTTTCCTTAAAAAAAAAAAAATCTACTTATATCATATGGCATTGATATAACATTTTCTAGTTATATATATCTTTACTTATTTAATAAGGATACGGTGACATTTAATTTCATTCATTTCCCATGTTAAATAAAAACACACACACACCCACCCACCTTTCATGATGCAATTTGGATTTAAAATAACCTAAAACCGTTACGTTTTTAAAACTCTAAAAGTGGGCTTCAATCCAGATTTAGCGTTTGCTTTTACAGTTATCGATTTTAAAACCCTAAAAGTGAGCGTCAATCAAGAATTAGCATTTGTTTTTAGGGTTATTCTTAATCTGTTGACTTGAGTCTAGATTTAAACACATTAAAGTTAGTTGTATATGGGTTGGGTATTTTAATCCATTTTTTTTTTTGTTTTTGATTATTCATGTGTATTCTTCACGTTTGTATTGTTTAGTGTCATCAGCTTTCTCTTGTTAATTATTATTATTATTATTATTATTATTATTATTATTATTATTATTATTATTATTATTATTATTATTATTATTATTTTTGGATCTGTGCGTGTTTTAATATTTCATTGTGAAATCATTGTGTTTAAGTTCCTATATATTAATTAAAGGTTTTGATTTTGATTTTTAATTTGTGTTATGTGCCAGAAAAAAGAGTAACGTTGACTGTTAAGTCAAACCCAGCTTAGTTATTTTAAATTAAATCAAACAACATAAAATTAACCAGTGTAGGTAATTTATAACCTAATAAATTCACCGAGAAGAAGTAATAAGAATCCCTTTTTTTTATGAAAAGTGAGTAATAACCTTATTTTAGAAAGGAAACAAGTGAAGGCGGTCGACATCTTCTGTGAAGTTCGCTCTATTGGGTTCCTTTGGATCAACAATAGATCGAATCTTAGGAATTTAACTTGAGATAATTGGTGTGATTATGTAGTTTTTTGGTTGGTGTGCCTCCCGATTTTCAGGTGGTTTTTTTTAATGAAATTTTCCTTTAAAAAAAAAGTAATAAGAAACCCTAGCCGCAGCCAAGGATGGATGGGTCTAGGAAGACATACATACATAACGGAAATATTAAAACAATCTGGAAATTTATTATTAAAAGGGTTTTCATTGCTTCAAAATTGGCCGACATATCTGGTCTGATCGGCGATGACTTACAAAACCCATGTCGAAGGGTGGAGGACCACCTCACGACACCTAAACAATAACAAAGAAACGAAATTTTTTAACTTCTTGGATGATCTATTCATCCAAGAAGTGCTTAACAATCTTCATGGTTGGCTCCACCACTTGTTTATCCCATATACTCGTCACTCCTGCTTCATCCGTCATGACCGCCCTAAAAACGTTTGTGGCGTCGATTTTCTTCACGTCCCACCCGGCGTCCCTCAGCCTCATGATCTTAGTCACTTGTTTTTCCGCAAGTTGGTACGTGTTTTCCTTGATCATTCTCACGGCCTCATCGTACGCTTCCTTTTGCCTCGTCGCGTCCCTCTCTGAGAACTCCAAGTACTTCTCGTACTCTGGTACTCCGATTGACAGACCTAAACCGGACCGGTTCACGCTCAAATGTTCCCCAGACTGAAAAAACTCCTGTAACTCCTCAAACATACCTGAATCCAGCATCTCGTCAACACGCTTTGATAAATACGGGTTTAAAACCGGCAAGCATACGTCCACCCAAATGAAACAACAATCGTAACGAAGCTCAGAGGTAACCGGATGCACCTCTGGCCCGTTGAACCCATCGGATTGCATGTCGTAGTGATTTGCAACCAGGGCGTAAATTAACGAAGTTGACCCGCCTACGATAACAGGCAATCCACCACGGGATAAGATGCCCGAGATAATCTTCGATGCCAATTCCCGGAACTCCGAAGGAGTTAACTCCGTTTTCGGGTTAATCGTCCCGAGAAGGTGATGGGGGACACCGGACTGCTCTTGCATTGTGATTTTGTTTGTGGTAATATCAAGTCCACTGTAAACTTGAATCTTGTCGCAGTTTATGATCTCAGAGTTGTTGAAATACCCGGTAGCCAGGTCCACTGAGAGACGCGATTTTCCGGCACCGGTAGGGCCCATGATTACCACAATCTTTGGCTTACCGGTGATTCTTGAGGCTTCCATCTCTCTCGTTTTGGTTTTGGTAGTGATTGCACGAAGAGAGGAGAACGATGGGTGTTGGTTTACTGTTTGCCTCCTTTTATAGACCCCAAAATACAATCTTTTTATTTATTATGTTTCACGTTTATTTGGGATGTTATTTATTTTACTTTATGTCCCAACCATAAAAATCCTTATTTATTATCTTTTTTTTTATAAATATAAAAAGTAACTGATTATGTAAAATTGTGAGTGTTTAATTCTTGTGATGTCTACTTTAGGGCATCTACATCAACAAACCACCATCACATCAATCCGTATGTTGTGTGTCTCGTCCGCCCCCTTCACGTCACTTCGGATAGGGGTGTGCAAAAAACCGAATTAACCAAACCATAAACGAATTAACCGGCAAAACCGAACCAAATAAAAAACCGGTGGGTCGGTTAATGGTTTTTTTGAAAACCGAAAATAGCGGGTCGGTTATGGTTATCATTTTTTCGATACCCACCATAACCAAACCGAACCGATGTGTAATAAATCTTTGTACGATTTATGACTTTTCACCATATTTTTAATATTTGATGTTTTTGACCGAAGATTTTAGTATTTATGGATTTTTCATTTTATTTTGTGGTTTTGGTTAAATGTTTTTTTGAATTTATGGAATCTATCATGTCACTTTATTTGAATATTCGATAATAATTAATATTAATATTATAGATTATATGTATTTTTTAATACTATGTAATATACTAATATATACAAATATGCAATAAAAATTTATTCCTTGTTAAAAAAATTAGGCTATTTTTAGCTAATCTAAATACACAATTAACCACCCATAACCGACCCGTTTTAACCATCAAAACCAAATAACCATAACCACCATAACCGATCGGTTATGGTTATGGTTATCCAATAACCGACATCGCGGTTATGGTTATGGTTTTTTTTGTCAAAACAGACCCAAACCGACCCATGAACACCCCTAACTCCGGATGAAAGCCGAATAGTCGATAGAGATGATTTTAGTAGTAGAATTAGAACGTGTATGAGTTGCAGTTTTAACGAAGCTTATGCCAATGTGGGCTAGCCCACTTGGTAGATGCATTCCCTTTTAAAGGAGAGGCTTCAGCCTTCAGGTTTAAACTTAGTCATAAGCGATTAGTTAAGGATTATTGGTGTAATAGAACACGAGCAAGCGTTACCATTAAAAAAAACAAAGATTATGATTTTCTTTATTTGTTATTTAATGTCAGAAAGTAATTAAATATCAAGTATAATTAATGGTGTTAGTTATTAATGTTTCTTTCGTATGATTTTATTTATTTCACATTTAATGTCAAAAAGTGAATTAACGTTTAAATACTTTTCTAAAAATATCAAATATAATTAATTTTCTTAGACTTATTTCTGCTTTTATTTATTTGTTATTAATGCCATTCAACTTTTTTGTAGTTACAATCGCTTTAACCGCTTATGATTGATTTCAAATAATAATAATAATAATAATAATAATAATAATAATAATAATAATAATCACATCTTTGTTGTTTATTGTAAAAAAAACGATTAATTTCAATAAAGTTCTATAAATGTGAAATATTAATAATTGTATTAGTTACTATGTTCCTGACTCTAAAAGTTAATTTTACAAATTTTAAAAAATTTAAGTAATTACATCTTTTAAAAAATATGTTACCATACTTTAAAACATGGTGTTAATTTTTAAAGTAACTTCCCTCATGATTTTTAAATGACCAAAATTTTTCCAGACCTTAGTATTAAAAAAAACATTACAGATAAAAACAAACAATTTATTCTCTTTAATTTGAGTATGGTAACCATATATAATTTTTATTAATTAAAAATAATAACGTGTTTCGTGATTAACAGTGCCGGTGTTTCTCGCTACATCCCACGATAGTGGTAAGTGTGTGTTGTTTTATTTAGGACATGTGGGTTCATTTCACGCCGTTCTCCAGGGCCGATTCAACCCCTTTTTGTTTCTACGTCTTTCTCTATTTTATGATTTTGCTTTTATGGTTACTTATTTTTTAGTGTCTTATTAATTTTTTTTATATCATGAGTTATTATTTTCAATTTCTTTCTAAAAATTTAAAGTATACCCATTCAGTATCCAATCTACAAGATTTCTCAAAGAAACAATATAAAATAGGATGCAAATGGTGTGAAAATCACGTGTATCACATCAATTTGGCATGCTAAGAGTGTGGCTGTAATAGGACTCGCCATGTCTCTCTATTGCACAACTTCAAACATATTAACGTAGGGTATATTCATTTGCCGGTGATGACACAAGATGCAATACTATAGTGAAAACTCAATCTTTTGAAGGTGAAGGGGTATGTTCCTGATTAGCGTGCGCATGCGCGCACATAAGAGACCATACCACCTCACAAACTTCGTCGTCTAGAAGGATCTAGAACGTTGATAGACAAACCTGGAGATAGACGTTGGCCACCATTGATCATGACAGCGAGAGCACTAGCGACAACTAAGGAAAAGGACACCACGTGGCACCAATAATTGGTTGTTAGACCTTGTTACCGAATCTCCAAGAGACAGTTATAGACAACCCGACAAGAAGCACTAAAAAAAGTTGAGGTGGAACAAACGACGTTGTGCCAAGTTAGCCCAAGTACAGAATAACGGTCATGTTATGTCAGAGGAGACATAATGGATATTCCCCACGATCGGACAGCTGGCAAACGACCAGCTGACTTCTCCCTCCTTCACAAACGTTCAGCTATAAATAGAGGACTTAACTACCAGGTTCAAGGATTACTTCTCTTACTCACTCACTCTATAAACACACGTTATTTTCTCAAAACGAATACTTATTCTCATGCTAGAGGGTGGTTACAAAGAGAACCTGTAAGTGCAGTTCCTGCCGGGTAACTGTCGCTTATCAGTTCCGTATTAATCAAAACAGAAGTCCAAGTTAAAGTCAACAATAATGAAGAATTCAAGACCACATGAAGACCAAGGGGAGTTTGTTAGGGCACTTTAGGTGATAAGTGCATGTCTCCCATTCTTTAGGGTCTTTATTGTACTTTTGTTGAAAGTTAGTCCCAACTTTATCCTAGGGACATTTTGTCCAAGTTTTATGTCTAGGAAAAAGGTCAGGGGTTTATGTTAGGGACAAAAGTCAGGGTTTTGGTGTAGATTGTTTGTCCGAGTATAGTCCTAGTCTATATATATGTGTTGTATAGGATTAGGGCATCATCCATGGATGAGGGATCGATCAAGAAGCTTTGTGCACCTCTCTCACTTGTTGTTCCTCCTGGTGTGCACACCCTAGAGAGAGAGAGACTATGTGTTAGTGAGAGAAAGCTAGGGTTTAGATCTTTGTGATCTAAACCAGCTTGTAGAAGATGATGTATACTCGTTTGGTATGTAATCTGTGATGATTGTATTGAAATGAATGAGTTTGTCTTGCATCTTCTTCTTCTTCTTCTTCATCTACCCTGTTCTTGTTCTTCATGTCTTGAATCAAGTGCAATGTTTGATGTTCGTCATCGATCCGGTGCTTTAACAGTGGTATCAGAGCATGGTTACCGATTCAGAATGGTCTAACCGCCTTCTGAATCACCATTGCTCTTGATTTGATGTTTGTTTCCGCCAAACATCTTGAAGACTTGAAGATTTTGCAGAAAAGTTGAAGAAAATGAAGCTGTTCGTGGTTGTTTTGTTCTCCAAGTTGTTGCAGATATGAGGTTTTATCCAAAAATTGCTTTGTCCGAGTTTTTCTTAGTGTTAAACTTGTCTGAGTTTTAAAACTCTGTGTTTGTTGTTTCCGGGGTTTTTGGTGAACCAGTGTGAAGTCACACTGGGGAGAAAGTCCGGATATTGGTTATTGAAACTTGTATGAGTTTTACACTTCATTACTTGGTCCGAAGTTTTCATGATTCTAAGGCTCTGAGTTCTTCATAAAGTTTAACATTCCGAGTTTTCCGAGCTTTCATACTGGTTCTAGTTATTCCGAGTTTTCCAAGTTTTACAGATGTTCCGAGTGTTAAACTATTCCGAGTTTTAGATATGGATTTGTTCTGAGTTTAAGTTGGTCACTTGGTTCCGAGTTTTTAAGAGAGTTCCGAGTTTTTGTTCAAAAACTGTTTCCGAGTTTTTCATTTAACTGGTTCCTAGTTTCAGTTAAAGGGTCCGAGTTTCTTAAAACTCATCACATGTTACAATAGGTCCGAGTTATCAACTGGTGACATGTTACTAAATTTAGTTCCGAGTTCTTTAAACTTTAAAGTCTGAGTTTTAAAACTCAAATTGGTCTGATGTGTCTGATGTGTATCAGTTCCGAGTTTTTCCTCTTCACCATGTCTGAGTTTTCAAAGTCTCACCATGTCTGAGTTTCACTTGTCCGAGTTTTGAAGTGCAAAGATTCCGAGGTTCTGTTCAGAGTTTTATGTTTCTCATTAATTCCGAGCTTCAAACAGTGTTTTTGAAAGGTCAAAACATTAATTCACTGTTCCGAGTTATGTGTCTCCGAATTAATTCACTGTTCCGAGTTATATGTCTTCGAATTTTGTATGTGGGTCCGAGTATTGAAGACATCTTATGTTTTTCCGAGTTTTGAACTGTCACTACGTTTTTCCGAGTTTTATCAAACCGTTCTGAGTTTTTAAACAAGAGTTTTGGCTGTCAGAGTTTTGCACAGATGTGAATCAGTCTCCGAGTTTGCACAGTTTCCACTTATTCCGAGTTTTGCACAGTTCCCTCATATTCCGAGTTTTACATAACAAACTGTGTGTTTGTTCCGAGTTTTGAACTTAGTGAAGATGATCCGAGTGTCTGACTCCGAGTTTTAAACTCTTTCATGTCCGAGTTTGTAGTTTTCTATAGTTCCGAGTTTTGATCTCAGCTCATCTCCGAGTTATCCGAGTTTTTAAAGAAAGTTTGGGGTTATTCCGAGTTTCTCAAAACTGGTTCAGTGATTCAGAGGTTCAACTTTCAGTTCTGTTAAACTGTCCGAGGTTCTGAGTTTCAGTGTTTGCTCTGATTTTTAAAACAGGCTCCGAGTCTTGAGAGTTTTGTGCGTGTCTCTGATTTTCTCTTTGTTCCGAGTCATGTGACCTTCGACGAGGGGCCAGCGAGAGGAGACGAGGGAGCAGTATTTACGGTCGGTGGAGACTTGTATGTTTGGAGCGAAAGGGATCAACGCGCTGCTTGAATACACTTATTCACTTAAGGAGCTTTCGGTTAAGCGGCTACGAGATGTTAACGACGGCTCAGCCGAGCCGATTGGTGTTGGCGCGGCTGCGAATTCGTTGAAATCGGTGTGTTTGAACGAGCTTTATAACGGACAGTCGTTTGGCTCGTTGATTTGTGGTGCGAAGAGAATACGACTTGCTTGGAATTTTGTATTGTTTACAAAGAAAAAGGGGGAGTAAAAAATTTTGAAGTTCCTGTTTTCTTTGTAAATATAAAGCTTGTGCGTGAAATAGCTCGTGTGTGATGGAGTTTTTGTCACGTGTGTTTATGTTATTAATCAAGTGTTGACATGATGAAGCTGAATTCTCGGTTGATGACTAGTTGAAGATTGAGCCTTATTAAGTTGCTATTTAGAGTAGAGAAGATTAGTTCTGGTCTCGAAATAATGTGGGGCTTCTTGATTTGAGGGGAAGGTTGGAGATGAAAGGCATCGGGGTTTCAGCGGATTTGTGAAGATAGGAGATTGATCATGAGGATACATGACGATATGAGATCATACATGAAGGGTTGAAGACTCTGATCAAGATGGTGGATGTACTTTTACAAAGTTCAGTTTGTTATTAACGTATCGAACTGAGCCTCATGTCTTTGCGGAATTTGAAGTGTTTGGTGTTGGGCATTGGAAATCCGACGTTTCGTTCTTCTACCGGTTAAGTTTGAAGATTAATGTATCGAGCGATATTCTCACATGTTGTTGTAAGACGGTTCGCGTTAATTTGATTCGGGAGAAGTTTGAGGGGGAGGATCTACAGTGTTTGATGTTGGATTCTTCGGGTTTCTCAAAGCGGCCTTAAGTGATCGTCAGCAAGTCTTTAATTAGAAGGGTTGAAGATCGCTGTGCTCTGCCAGAAAGATCAAGTCTCAGCCAAAGTTGATAGCAGCTATGATATCATCAGTCAAGGGGGAGACTGTAAGTGCAGTATTCGGTGACTGAAGATATCAGTGTTAGACAGAACTGATTGCAACAGTTAAGGGGGAGACTGTAAGTGCAGTTCCTGCCGGGTAACTGTCGCTTATCAGTTCCGTATTAATCAAAACAGAAGTCCAAGTTAAAGTCAACAATAATGAAGAATTCAAGACCACATGAAGACCAAGGGGAGTTTGTTAGGGCACTTTAGGTGATAAGTGCATGTCTCCCATTCTTTAGGGTCTTTATTGTACTTTTGTTGAAAGTTAGTCCCAACTTTATCCTAGGGACATTTTGTCCAAGTTTTATGTCTAGGAAAAAGGTCAGGGGTTTATGTTAGGGACAAAAGTCAGGGTTTTGGTGTAGATTGTTTGTCCGAGTATAGTGCTAGTCTATATATATGTGTTGTATAGGATTAGGGCATCATCCATGGATGAGGGATCGATCAAGAAGCTTTGTGCACCTCTCTCACTTGTTGTTCCTCCTGGTGTGCACACCCTAGAGAGAGAGAGAGACTATGTGTTAGTGAGAGAAAGCTAGGGTTTAGATCTTTGTGATCTAAACCAGCTTGTAGAAGATGATGTATACTCGTTTGGTATGTAATCTGTGATGATTGTATTGAAATGAATGAGTTTGTCTTGCATCTTCTTCTTCTTCTTCTTCATCTACCCTGTTCTTGTTCTTCATGTCATGAATCAAGTGCAATGTTTGATGTTCGTCATCGATCTGGTGCTTTAACAGAACCCTCAACCTCTCCTCCTTGTAACGAGTTCACCGGTGTTGTTTTCGTTTTACAGGATAAGCAGAAGATAGTCAACTTGTTAGACGAGGAAAGAATAGGGATTCACCACCATTTACGAGATGAACAAGCCAGGCCCAACCTTTTGTTGACTTAGTTTTTCTTCATTGGCGCCCACCACACTTTTTACACACTTTTCATCTCTTTTTCTTTCTAACTTTGATCAATGGCTGATCCAGGCTCTTCTTTTCCCACCTTCGGTCTTAAAAAAATCAGAAAAACCAAAATCTATGTTTAAAAATCTAGAAAAGATTGACAAAATCACCAAAAACAAAAACTTTGTTCAAAAGAGTTATACAACTGTTTAAATGGTTCAAAAGTCTGTCCAAGTGTAATAACCACTGTTTCGCAGCCATAGTTTCTATCCAAACCTGTGTTTAACACATTAAATGTTTCAAACAGAGGTTTTTCAAAATTCTGTTGACCAAGAATCAAATGGATGTTTCAAAACACTGATCATGTTGTTCAAAGGTCTGCTGAGCACAACAGAGGTTAAAAAATATTTTGAAAACAGATTTTTGATATCTTTATCAGAGGGTTTCTTCAGTAGGACCCACTTTCTGAACAAAGGTTCGCTATAACAAATAACAACTGATCACATGGCCTAAAAGGTAATTGTTGTCCACGCTGGCATCCCTGTTCCATTAACCCTACAAACAGAGCTTACTTCTATCCTCCATTATTGAAAAAAAATTTCAAAAGCATTTCAAAAGAGAAAAACTTCGACTTTGCTTCCTTCAAACAATGCATTCAATTTAAAGCATTTGTCAAAAAATTTCTAAAGATTTGAACATTAGTTCATCATGGCTCTCGAAATTAAAACCCTGCACAATTATCTGTCGTATCTTGTAAAGCATAACAAGAATACGAACTTCCATTCCATGCTTACTATCATCAATTCATCAAAATATATATACATCCTCACGGACGATGCACATATCTATCTTCCCACACTTAGAGAATTCTAGGCAAAGCAAATTTGTCTTTGCAAAACAAAAATCCCTTTCTCATTACCTCCACCAATAATAAAGAACATGTGGAAATCACCGCATAATCCATCTCCTCTATGTTCCAATTAGAGGATATGACAGGTATGGAAACTTACCCTAAAAATGACTTACATGCTAAGTTCATAGAAAGGGGCTATGAAGGTCAGATGGTGAGAGCGGCACTTTTTAAACCAAAGTTCCTACCTGAAATGAAATACTTTTTCCATACTCTCTTAGTTTGCCTCTCTGCTAAAACACTTCTTTTAATGAGATACCCCTAAAAACTCAGTATCTGGGGTATGCTATTTTGAAAAGTTCAAATCATAAGCTATCCCTGACACTATTTCTAGATTTGGTAGCAAATTTGAGGGCAATCAACAGAGGTACTAGCAATCCTTTTCTTATCTATCGAAGGCTGTTGATGTGCTAAAAGTGGTCAAAAAACTAATTAATATTAACCTAAACTAGACACGCTAAGTTTTAAATTTATAAAAACAGACTCTCTAAAACCTAGACCACAACCGGCAAGTGTACCGAAAAGTGCAGTATAGCCTAAGTAAGTCCGAGTATTAAATATGTCAAAACATGGTAATTATATTAACCTAGGCAGTTATCAGGAGTTTAGCCAAGAACCATAGTCAAGAAAAATAAACAAATCTGAACCGAGTAGCAAAACATGTTCATGAGTTCGAATAATATAAAGTAAACTTAAACCGAACTAACACATTTCGAACCCGGACTTTAATCTTGAATCGCGACCTTGAATGTTCAACCATATGAACTTCTTCTCCTGAATTCATTCTGTAGAACTCCTTTTTGCGTCCTCTCGTAACAGTAGCGTCTCTACCTCCTCTCGTTCGTATGGGATCTTTTTTTAATATATATCATGACTAGGTTATAACCCGTGAATACTCACGGGTCGGATATTTAAATTTTATTAAACAACTGTATATATATTTTAAAAAATGAATAATGTGTGACGAATAAGGTATATTAATTAAACGTTAACGTCTTTAAAATTAAAAATAATTATGAAAGAAAGAAAACAAAGTTGATCATATTCGTTTACATGATTATTAAAAGTCAATTTATCATGAGTTTGCATTGTTGATCAAACAAAATCGAAACAACAATGGTAAAGTGAATGAATGAATCAGAGCAACTTACGCCCAGTGGACCAAATCCACACCATAACCTATGGTTTTTTGACAAAATATCCATTCTTGTAATATAATATAGAATTAGCAATTTGTAAAAGTCTTGGTTATCATGAATTTGTAATTGCTCTTTTTCAATCTCAAAGCCAACCTTCAATAAAAACCAAACCAGTTTTCAGGCACAAAAAAGTTACAAACATTATATAAAATTATAATGATTTTTATACACATGCCCATGTATGGCCCCTTCCAAATTATCCATCGCCCATACATCTCTACCATTATTTAATTTTATTTGTTGCAGCAAATTCATAAGGCTCCCTGTTTGAAGCCATTCAAAGCATTGTAAAAGGTGCTACTTTAGTAGTTATATTTTTAATATGATTAAAAATTACAGTTGCAAACTATGAATGATAATACAGATACGGCCACTCATGTTATCCGCTCATTTGTTCTCAGCATATACACCACTGCCAGTTCTCTCACCATGGTTGTTGCGTATTCTCATACGGTTCACTCAAGTTTGAATTTTTACTTTCATGAGGCACATAATTACACAGCAAGTTCAAAGACTAACAATACTGTTCACTCAAATTTGAATTTTTACTTTCATGACGCATATACACAGCGGGTTTAAAGGCTAATAATTCATATGTGGATTCCAAAAAAAAACCCCAAAATATAACATCTAATTTTGTATGCCAATTAATGGCTATTGATTTAAGCTAAGGTCGAAATTTCATCAGTTAAGAACAAAGTGATATAAATTTTCATAAACAAAAATATTTTCTTAAGACAAACTCAAATGGACAACTCAACTCAAAACCCTGCGACTTCATCTACTTCTCCAAGAATTCATTCTCCTCTTCCCTCAAAGGCGGCTTTGTCCCACCCCAAAAATATGTAACCAACTGCCTCAACTCTTTAAACATCATGATCACATCTCTCTCTCATGCCCCTGTGTCCCCTGATGCACCACCTCCCTACTATCAGCAACCGCACCAGCATTTGCGACATTCATCAATGACAAATCCTCATACACCAGTAAAAACACACTCAATTCCTCACTATGCCGAATTACTGGATGAGCAGCCAGCTTTTTAAAATACTTCTCCAAAGCCACCCTCCTCTACTCGACACACTCAAATACTCACTATGCCGAATAACAGTTTTTATTTATTCAAACACTTGGATGATGTATAATACCATTTTTTTTTTGCAACTATATCGATCGACCTAGCCAGCCCCATATGGAGTTTGAAACAAACATATGTCAACTCATTACCCAACCCCAAGAATTTGCCCCTCTTTACCACTTCTACCTGTTATTATCTAGATGTTAACTTCATAACCAAAATACTTGTGGTTTTTTTTTACAACTTAAGTGCAGCAACTTCTTTGGCTAAAGCCATGTTCCTCTCCTACAACTTGGTGGGCTTGAGCTCTAATTAATTAAGTTCATGTGACATAGTTAATAGTAAAATATATGAAATTAAAGAGCAATCAACTTTTTTAATATATATATATATATATATATATTTTTGTGTGTGTATGTATATGTCATAAGAATTCCAAACTACAGTTTCTTTAAAAGCATACATGAATGAAATTTACACATTTCTCGCACGAAGAAATACTTATTTGCTTCAAAGAGACTTTTAATCGAATACGTGCGGTAGCTCAAGAACATTAACTCAAATGTTTTATCCATGTAGAATGTCTTATGCCTCTCTAAAATATTAAAAATCTAATTTTTTGGTTGTTCATAAAATCTTCCAATTTTGTATATCGGCATATGCTAAAGTCATATGGATCTTGATTTTATCATCATTATTGACTTGTAGAAAGATGATTCACCAAAATAAAAAGTATTACCATGTAATATCTGAAACATTTTCCACCATGGATCTTTTCAAAGCAAAGATTCTCATCTGGCTTAAGCTCATCATCATCATCACCACATTCAACATTATCATCGCCATCTTGAGCATCATCCTTGACAACATCATTATCATCTGCAAAAGTTAAGCAATCAGTTAAAAACCAATTTAATTTGTATGTACAAATAGATAAACAAAAATGGAACCCAACTGGTTTTTATTTTATTAATCAGAACATCTTTTCCACCAGGTAATAAACCTTGAAAAGTTAATGTAAATTATTTTTTTTTGCCGGGTAAGAAAATTTAATTTACAAAAAATAAAAATATTTTTTTGCCGCTCGTTAAGATACCAACTCAAACTTTAACTTTGATTTCCCTATATAAACATATAAAAATAAGTTAAAAAGTTATTCATGTGATTCAGAAATGAAACACAGAAAGAATAATCCTGACCTAGAGAATATTGATTAAAGATATCCATGTCTTGTTTTTGTTGACATATAGCTTTCATTTGCCTCCAGGATAAAACAGAACAGGACAACGATCCGGCGTATCTCGATCAGATCCTTGATCCTTCATCTTCAAAATGCTTGCTCAGACGTTCAGCCTATGTATATCCAACGACCGAGGATTCAAAAATCAATACACTCATACCCATGTGTCCTTTTGGCCTGTAAGAATGGCGGCCCTCATTGCTTCAAATGACCTAAAGTAGTAGTCAAGCAGCTCTTGGTTTCCCATCCTGAGCCACTAAAAGTATCATATAGTAAATTCATTTATGAAATTAAACAAACATACATTAACAATAGTAATGATATACCTTATCATTTCCATCTTGTTCAAGCTGAGTATTCATGATGACAACCAGTGGTGGCCATACAATCTCCATGTCTTTAACAACTTCATTCAGTGCATTCCACTGTCCATACGATTTGCGAGCTGGTTAACTGTAGCTCCCTTTCTTCGCAATTCTTCATCCAAAACTACAGCAAGATCCCTATAAATATTTACTCTTTAAGTTCAATCTTGGTTGCTTAGATGTCGGATGGGCATCCTCTGATCCAGCTATACCATGAAACGATGAAATCACATTTCCAACAATTGACTCCTTTGACTGTGGGGCAGTCTAAAAGAAGAAAACCATTACACCAACATATAGAACATAACATCAATACACAAAAATCAGAGGTTTATAAAAATGTATTATCCATTACATCCACATTTAAAATACCTGATTATAAGCTACATGTGGTTCAATATTGTCAGCTGGTTTAGACCTCGGAGATAATTTCAACATGGGTCGCTCAGTCACCTTTGACGCACCAACTGTTCCACCGCTATGAGGTGGTTGAACATGAGAGTGTGTAGAAGTTCTAGCCATTGGCAACCCGTCATTTATGCTCAACCTCCTGCAACCAGGAACATCTGTTGAAAGTTATAAAATGCAGTATAAGCAAAACAAAACAAAACAAAACGAAATCAAAATCTTTTGAGATCTAATCGACGAATTATCCACACATAAATCTAGATACTAATATACTTAAATCAACACACAAAACAAAACCAAATCAAAATATTCTGAGACATAATCAACATACTAAAAAAACCAATGATATGCCCAATTTGTTCATTTCGCCCCTTCTGTCTTGAAGTTTCCCATCCAATTTTGCATTTCTTTAATCTTGTTTATGTGTGTACTGTGTTATGGAACCCAACATTTACATAGATCAGGAACAAATAAAATGTGTGCAGAAAAACTAACCAACCTTTCCGCCATATTATGCGACCAGTACCTTCAAGTTAAATGAATAGTCACCATCGTCATAGTCTTCATCTTCATGGGCAGCATCGTCATTAAGCTCTTCATTCCCAGTTGCCACGGATACATTTATTTCCAATTACTGAGTGAGAAAAATCATTTTTACAAGTAATTAATAGCTCTAAAGCCACATAATTATTTGCTCATACATGATAAGAACTCATTTTTGTGAGTAACTAATAGCTCTTAAGCCACATAACTATTTGCTCATACATGATAAGAACTCATTTTTGCGAGTAAGCTATGAATGAACAAAATAAATCAATAATAAATACAAAAGCATCGCTAAATTCTTGAAGAGATATGAAATCTTTAAACTTGCCCCGTTTTTTAAAACAACTTATTCCCACATACAATCATTAAAATGACCAGTTAAATTAAGAAATAAAAAGCGAAACACTTATTAAACTTGCCTCGTTTTCACTAAATGAGGAGATAGGACCAAATGTAAGATAGACTTGCCTGCATATACATATTGGCTTCTCTATAGAGCCAAACATGAGGTCTTTCTACATCTTCATATAGAAGTTTCCCGATTCAGTGAGCATGTGCGCCTTGCTGCACTCAAGACAGTTTGGCTGAGCCTCGCCTCGCCTAGATACGCACAGTTAGTGCCTTTGACTAAATAAATTGAAGGTAAACTGAATTATATTTTCAAAACTACATATTGTTTTTTAAACACCTAAAATTAACCACCAATTAGCAAACTCAATCAAAAACCCTACTGTAACATCTGTGCTTGTAATCATTGTGAACAGTTCTATTATCAATAAAACAATGTTATTTGATCCCAATGTTTGTTTGGTTGTGTTTTACATTTTTCATGTTTTGACTTTTATGTAATTTCAAACTCTACATCGCTTTCTGGAGAGTTATACGCAAACTGGTGCGTAAACGTACTCAGTTTAACGCGAAAAATACTCCAGAACATCAACATATACTTAACATACCTTAAATAACCTTTACATAACTTAGAAATAAGTTTTGAAGGCTTTGGTATGGCAAAAACAAGTTAATTCGCTTACAGGGACTAAACTTGACAAACTGCGAAAGTATGCCAATTTGAACTGTAACGAACATTCCGGAACATGACCATAAGTTAAAAATACCATAAATATCCTTTACATAGCTTAGAAATAGGCTTTGAGGGGTTCGGTATGCTAAAATAAACTTTTGGGTCATTCAGGGACTAAAAGGGTCAAAAAATGCACAAGTTTGCATTTTCGCGCATAACTCACGTTCTGAATACATCTGGACATCCAAAAATTTATGTAAGCATGACTATATTATGCTTTAGTGTTTGTCTTGCCAAAAATCCATTCGTCGCGTCATTTGGATCGTTTTTCGCGCTTGTGCGCATTCCGTCGTAATTAAGCGAACATCGCGTTTGTACGACCAAACGAACCATCATCCGGCATATTTTTTAGCATGTTTCATGTCCACAATGTTTAGGCAACATTTTAGGGCCTTAAAGTTGGCTTTACGGGCCTTAGAAGTGTCGGAAATGGCCTTAAACACGTGCAGGGACTGAAACTGTCATTTCTGAAACATGTTGGCTGATCAGGCAGGCCAGGCGGCCCGCATTATATTTGTCTGATCCTGAAGCGGGCCGCGTCCGACTATCAGACCAGATTAACTGCATTTAACAGCAGATTGCAGCTGTTTTAACCACACCCACACATTCTCAATTGCTTAGTCAGATGATAAGGATCATTTTTAGTCACCATAAGGTTCCAACACTTGTACGGATGCGATTAAAGCACGGTTTCCATGAAACGATCTTAACGGTGGACCGAAAACTATAAATACTCCATGCCCCCCATTGCTCAAATCACTAGAATTTTGATTTGAGAAACTCTAAGTTGAAACTATTGTTTCATACCTGAGATTTTTGAATCGAAATTAGCATTCGGGGACCCTTCGTAAGTATTCTTTCATTCTTTTATTGCTTTTCGAGTCTTTCGAGTCTGAAAGTCAAACTTTGTTTGACTTTCTGCATTGACCAGTTTATGGTCAATGCGAAGTTCGTTTGAACTTCGCAACGTGAGTGTAATCACGTTGGTTATAGTCCTTTGGGACTATGCCTACTGATTACCACGTTGTCTAGGGTCGTAGGGTAAGCGATCTAATAAATCGCTTATACCTCGAACCCGACCCATTTGGTCGATCATTAGGATCCGACCAAACACATTAGGTGACCATAGTAGGTAGGGAATAACCTTCCGAGGTTATACCCTGTGGTCACATCGTTTGAGTAGTTGTATGATAGGTAGTTTATATGCCTTAGGTAAATTACCAGAATACCCTTTTCATGTATAATTGGTAATTAAGCATATGTAACGTAAACCTTTGTCACATAACTGATTATGTAACATGTTTAGGCATATTCTACTTGTCATAGGACTAGTTAGGCGGTCCGAACGCGTTTCACGCGAACGACGCGTTAAAGTAGCATAAGCTACCTAAACGGGTCGTAATGGGTCGTAAACAATTATGTTAGGTTTCAATTAGTATGTAGGTTTTGTTGAACCATATTACACGAGTCTCCATACTCGTTTGGTTTACAAACCCTCACGCTACCCGATCTTCCGATTTAGGTCCGGTTTATTAACATAGTTACCTATATTAGGTGCCGTTTGATTCCGAGATCTCTAGCATTGCTTGGTGGTTATCTTAGGACTACTGAACAATCTCAAGTGAGTACATAGAACCCCTCTTTTACTGTTTTCCAAACATTTTGGGGGTGGAACACATGTGCCTACTTGTTACTTTCATGCTTTCATGTTTTCACATCATATACCGGCTATGTTTGTTAGTACATTATAGTACATGATTTCATTACATTTCATGCTATGTATGTCCATTGTGTGCATACTTAGTACATTGTTTTACATTACATTTCTGCCATGTATGTTGACTGATAACATGCTAGCACATTGATTTACATGACTTTTCTACTTTGTATGTTAACTTAGCATACTTAGTACATTGTTTTCATATGGCATGTATACAACTGCTATGACATTTGGTTTGTACAAACGGGTCTTTATTACGTTCATTAACATTTTCTACGCCGCTCGGTAGTAAGTAGTGGTACCATAGGACTTGACAAATCCCATTCCTGACATCCCGGGTTTGTTTGGATGTAAGGAATGACTGAATCCGAAAACAATTCTTTTGATAACCTTGACTGAAAGGGTTATCCGACTGTCTCAAGGCTTGAATGTATGCGTTAACTTACCACATAAATGTTTGTATCAATGTAACATGCATTACTTTGCAAAACATAACTTTTTGATATATTCAAAATACTTTGTTTTGTACATTTTTACATTTGGACTATGTGACAATACTTTACTTACGATACATAACATTTGATACACATTACTTGACTACTTTTGGACTTATAAACATTGGATATGGTTTATACAAGGACTTTTGACTATTGGTTTTAAACATAGACTTTATACATTGGTGGTTTGTTTAAGTGACTTAAGTAACGAGATGTGAGTAATATGATACAAGCATGGTGGATACGTCGCTGGTTGTTAGTGCACTACGTCTATTGACTTCGTCTTGTATCATGTAATAGGATAGAATAGGATATTCTGTGCACAAGGTTCGAGAAACTGAGAAATGTGGTTTTAGTGATGATTTCGCTTCAAGTGAACTTGTTACAAGTTCAAGCGAAATCATATTCAACAGATTTCGCTTCAACCTGTTCAGGTTGTCTTCAAGCGAAATCTTCACCTATATATATAGTGCACATGTCATTTCACTTGGTACGCAACTTTCAGAACTGTAACGAAGTGCTGCCAATTTCTGTTCAGGTTGTAAACATTGTTATTATCAATACAAGCAACAGATTAAAGATTACAAGCTGTATTCGTGTCCGGTTTACTGATTCCGCCTTTAAACTGGATGTAAAACTCTTCTGAACGACTCAATCGGGTCAAACAACGATCCAACAAGTGGTATCAGAGCTCAGGACGAGGAGTTCATACTACTACAGCTTGATTTTACCGGATTATCTTCTTTCTACTCATTTTCTTTACATTTTTCAGATCTGAACTAGTTCCAACGGTCGAAATGGTCTAATTTTCGAGTATAACGTGTAAAACTAAGTTTTAACAAAGCCTACAAAGTTTCGGACTAAAATTCAGACTAAAACATGTTAAAATTGACCTAAAACCAGATTTCGCTTGAAAGTAATCGAAGATAACAGGTTGTTTTCGCTTCAAGTCAGATTTTTTGGACGATTTCGCTTGAAATTTCTGAAGCGAAATAGTTTGTTTCGCTTGCAACTTCTGAAGCGAACTTGTTTCGGCTAGATTTCGCTTGAAAACATCTGAAGCGAAATAGTTGGGTTCGCTTGAAACTGTTTGAATTGAAACTTGTATTGTTGAAGCGAAATAGAGGATTTCGCTTGAATCAGATCTGGACTTGGTTTTCGCTTGAAGATCAGTTGAAGCGAAATAGTGGATTTCGCTTGAACAGTGTTATATTGAGCTGTTTTCGCTTGAGGCTGTATATACTTCAAGAATTTCGCTTGAAGTTGCTGAAATTTTCAAAACTTTGAAAATTTCTAAGTGTTTGACTGATTTTTTGTTCAGGTACATTCACGATGGATGATAATTTCATAAACCCGTTTAGCGATATGTACGCGTTCACTTCCGAATCGTCAGATAGAAGATCTGAGATGAAAGAATATTCAAAAGAGATTTCGGAGAATTTGAAGTTTGAGAACATGTACGGGAGCCAACAAAAGCCACCAAAGCTAATGAAAGTGGAAGATTATCACTGGTGGAAAAATAGATTTGAGGGTTGGGTAAAAGCTTTTGCTACTGAAAGCTGGTTAAAACTGACAGATGAATATGTTGCACCAGTGAAAGAGGGAGGAGAGTTAATAGATGCAAAAGATTTTTCAGAAAAAGATATAAAAAATGTTGTGGCTGAACATAGAATGATAACATTGATCAAACAGTCAGTAAGAGAGGATATTATTTCCTTGCTCGAACAAGAAAAGACTTCAAAGAGTTTGTGGGAAGCGTTAGAGAGAAAATGTGTAGGAAGTAATGAAATTGTTAAAAACAAAAAGAAATTGTTGCGTAAAGAGTTTGATTTATTCAATTGTATGAAAAATGAATCTGTTTGTAAAATGATTGAGAGATTCGGACATCTGAAAATGGAGCTGATCAGACACCAAATCTTACCTTCTGAAGAGGAGCTAGTGGATAAATTGTTTGATTCATTTCCAAATGATCAAGAGTGGCAATACTTTGCTCTAATGTTGAAAAATACAATCAAACCTGAAGATTTGAAATTGGATATGCTGATTGAAAAGCTTGAAAGTCATGAGCTGGAGATAAAGAGATCTAAAGTCAACAATCCAGCTTATCAGCAGAATGTAGAGCTTTATTACAGAGTACCTCAGGCTGGGTCACCAAGAACAGCATTTTCTGCAGAAAGTTCAAGTTCAGTGAACAATGAAAGTTTTCACAGTGGTTTTCACAGTGGATCTTCTTCAAACACTCCAAACCAATCTGCTTCAAAGAATTTGTTTCAGTGTAACATCGCAGTGGATTTGAAGAATGGGCAGAATTTCAGCGAAGAATCGGCAAAACAACAGATGGTTTTCTTAGCATCTGTACTTGAATCGTATGAAAGTCTCGTTGCAGGGAAGATTGGCAATACCAATTTGACGAAAGAAGATTATGACCAATTAGACCCCGAGGAGATGGAACTAATGGATATCAGATGGTGCATGGCCAGTGCGGTTCGTCGAGCACAGCGGTTCATGGAGATCACGGGGAGAAAGTCAATTGGTGGACCATCTACCAAATTAGGATTTGACAAATCCAAGGTGACATGCTTCAAATGCAAACAAAGAGGTCACTTTAAGCGTGAGTGCAGAAATGCGTATGCTGCTGATGATTCTGAAAATCCTTTCAATGAAGATTACTACAGAAAGGCGATTTACCATCAGAACAAGTCTGAGCCACCAAGATTAAAGCAACCAGAAGAAAGATCAAGGGCTCTTGCAGTTATATATGATGATGAAGGGTATGACTGGAGTCAAGAGGTTTTACCTGAAGAAGATGCAGTTGGTTATGCATTTGTTGCAAATGATGATCATGATAGATGGTGGAGAAGAGACAGTGCAAGATGGGAGATTGGCAAATTGAATGAACCATTTAAAGAAGCACAAAGAGCCAATAGATGGAATGAAGAGTTAGAGTGTTACATGGATCCACAGGGTAATCCAGTAGTTGATCCATCAAAAGTGGATTTTGATGCTGTAACCAATGTGTTTCCAAGTGAGGGCACGTTCAACACAAGAAGGCTTTCTGATAAAAGCTATTTGCCAAATTTGATGATCAAGTTAAGAGAAGTTTTTGAAGCAAGTTTACTGAAGGTGGTAGAGATGAAGAAGAGAAAAGAAGAAGAACTGAAGAAGATTATTGAAGAAGTGAAGACTGTTGCAAAGCTTGCTGGAGAGGAACAGAGAGATGAAGAAGAACAGAAGAATGCAGAAGCTCAGAAAGAAGAAAAGGAGAACGATCAGAAAGTTGAATCAGAAGAACCGGTGCTGAATGAGACTGAGGTTAGAAAATCTTCTGATCTATCGAATGTTGATTTGGTTGATGAAAAAGAACAAAAGTGCAGGAATTGCATAGAAATGTGCAAAGCCTGTACTGAAAAAGATGACATCATAAAAACAAAAGATATTGAAACAAGCAAACTTGAAAATGTTTTCAAAATGAAATGTAAAGAAATGATTGAGAAAGAAGAAATTTTGAAACTAAAAGTTGAAAATTTGACACAGAAATGTCAAGGTCTTGAAAAGGATAATAATGTTTATAGACAACTGTGTTCTACAAAATGTGTCGATTGTGTTGAAAAAGAATCGAAATTTCAAGATTTACAAAAACAGTATGATTCTTTAAAGTGGTCGAATCAGAGAGTACAAGAAGCTTATGATACTTTGAAGAGCCAAGTCAAAAGTTTTGATCAAAGACTGTCTGAAACTTTAACAACTAAAGAAATGTATGAAAGACAGTTTAAAGAAAAGCAAATTGAATTAAACAAATGTTTTGATGAAATTGCAAATCTTAAACAAGTCTTGGCTGAAAAAGAAAAGGTTGTTACAAAACTTCAAAGTTATCATAACTCTTCGTACATTCTCGAACGCATTTTCAACATCACACCAGATGACAAAGATACTGAAAATTGCAAAAAGGGTATTGGTTCAGAATTTCATCAGGTACCACCACCATTGAGAAACAATTATACTTTTTATGATGAGGAAAAGGTGGCAAAGGGTTTGAACATAGCTGACCAGTTACCTGAAAGTATCGATGTGACTTACTCCAAATCTGATGATGCTAATGATTCAGAGGTGGTAAGTAAGGTTGTTGAAAGCGTTTTGAAAGATGAGTCTACAAAAGGTAAGTCTGAATCACAGGATGAAGATGAAGGAAATTTTTATGATGGTTATTCGAAAAACACAAAATCCGAGAAAAATTTGAATGATGATTCAAAAGGATTGGTTTATACCATGATTGGATCGGACAAACTATTCTTAGATGTTGTTTTCCCGATTCAGAATGTTATATCAGAAAAGGTCAATCAAGTTTTCAAAATGGTTGAGATTGAGAAGTCTGAGATTCCAAAGTTTGCTGGTAAAGGTCATAGATCTTTTTATAACAAACCTGGTTTTAAGAAGAAAAACATGAAGGCTGGTTTGGGTTATAAAAAGAAACAGAATTGGAATCAAAGTAAAAAACCAAATGTGCAACAAAAGATGAATTTTGTTCAAGGGAAAAGTTTGAAAGAAGAAGAAAAACTCAAAATTGGACAACAGTCTAATGAGGAGTTTGATGCTATGAAAAAGAAACAACAAAAGGCCAAGGATGTTTTAAAGAAAGTGTGTTTTAAATGTGATCAAATTGGACATGTTGCACGAAAGTGTCCAAATCCAAAGCCTGTTGATGTTGAAAAACAGAAATCTGAGGATGTGAAATCAAGGTCAACCAGATTTGATTCGAAACAAACTTGGAGGTATAATACAAACAAGTTTGCTTCAAATCAAAATTGGAAATCAAATCCGAACAGGTTCGATTCAAGACAGATCTGGAATTCTCACACACCCAGATTGAGAACAACACAGAGTTGGAGAAAATCTGTTGATATGACAAAACCTCAAGAGTTTTGGAAACCTAAAAATGTTATTCAAAATCAAAAGGTTCAAAAAGAGACAAACTTTTACAAAAGAGGTACTCCGGAAGGTCAAATGTGGAGTGTTAAGAAACAAGTGACGTTGGTAAAAGATGAGAAAGTTGAAGTCAAAGTTGAACAAGTTTTAAGTGACAAAGAGTTTCCAAAATTGAATGAACATTATTGTATTGAAATGCCTAAGGTCCAACAGACCTGGGTTAAGTTGTTCAAATGATTGATAAAGTTTGAATGTGCAGGTGCTCAATGAAGCTGAAGACTGTGAGAATGGTAGTTGGAGCAACCTGGCACAGGAAGAGGTTGAAGAACCCTGGTTTGATTGAACAGGGAGTTTAGTTTAATTGTTTTCTGTACATAAATAAACAATATTTTCAAAACCCTAAAAATTTGAAAAATTAAAAACCAAAAATATGTTTTTAGTTTGTTAAAATTTGAAAAACCAAAAATATGTTGTTTTTAATTTTGTTTGAATGTATGTTGATTGAATACGCCGAAACCCTCACGGCTGAACAAACATGATTACTTTCATCAGATTGAAAAACGGTTTTCAAACTGTTAAGATCAATGGGTTGTAAATCATGGGGGTAATTAGTACGTTATATTTTCTGCAAACCAGAGCACTTGAAGCAGAAAATGGATGGCGAGACAAAGCTATCAGTATTGGTTGTCAAATTTTTTTAAATGGTTTTGCATTTTAGGGGGAGAAAAATTGTCATTAGAAAATCCAAAAACATTTGAAAATTTTGAAAAGGTCAAAAACATGATAAAATTTAAAAATTGAGTTTTTGCGTAAAAAGAGGAAATGATAGTACATCAGTAGACAGTTACAGTACGCTAAAGAAATGGAAAGTATAAAAGAGTTAAACAATCTTACTGATGATGTGTCGATAGGTTTTCGCACATTTAGTAGATTTATTCGGGATATAAACCTAAATTCAAACTTGTGAATTCGTGGGGAACACTACTTGGATATATAGGTAACCCCTGAAATCTCGTTTGAAAGGTCTCGTAATCTGATATACTAGGTCTTTATACTCTATGATGTCTGGGGTATTATTCCGGGACTTCTGCTGAACGGTAGTTCTGACCTAGTCCCTGGCTAATACTTGCTGCAATGCTTGAAACACAGCATTAAACCCTCAGCATGCTGAAACAATAAAATTGATATATGCTGCTGTTGTAAGCAAAAAGATCCTCTAAAGGGGACATACCGAAAAGTCGAAGCTGATATCTCTCTGCGTATACGGAAGTATCGATCTGAGATCCCTCGGCCCTCGCATACCTAAATTATATACAGATATCATTGTAGTATTCTCACCTGTAAGACTGATTATTGGGATTCTGGATACGGGAGTATATTCAAGAGGTGGGACACATGAATGATCTAAGTTCTTAATTCATCTAAATCGTATCCTGAGTAAATTGAAATTTGTGTGAGAATTTAAGATGGATTAGTATATCGACAATCGAGGTGAATTGTTTAAGTCTGAGTATGATATGTAGCTTAACGGTACTTGTGACTTGTAATTAACTGATATGATCCTCTGACGCATACTCAAAACAAAAATATTATCTGTAAATATGTTTGTACATATTTCTTTACTGCTTTATGTTTTCAGAAAATACAAAAAGATTTTGATTTCTGTTTTATTTTCGACAACTGATGTCTGAGTGCTGAGTTTCAAAATCTAAGTATGTTGATTGTGTTTCTGAAAATAAAACAAGTTCATTAATTTGAAACTTGATTTAAATTCAAAAATTTCAAAAACAGTTTGTGATATCTCCAAGGTCATTAGTTTGAACTTGGATGATAAACTGTGAGGGAGTTGGATTCTTTAACACTGCCATATCAGTAAAGTTTGTTGATAGAGGAAGTAGATTAAAGAAGATTGATTGATATCATGAAAATTTTGTTACTTATATTATGGATGAGAAATTGCAGATGATAGTCCAGATTACGATCCCGAGAGCAAAGTCTAAGGGGGAGTCTGAAGACAAGCTTGAAACATGAAAGAGCTTGTTGATGGAAAGCTAGGTGTCGATCCCAAAGCACGGAAGTTTAACGAAAGGGGGAGCCTGAAGCTGATAGAAGAAGAGAAAGATTATTAGATGCTTACAATGTTACAATCTGAGTGAGGAGACAGAATGATCAAGACTGAAGAAGGTGTCATAACAGAGAATAGTCACTGAAGACTTCGTCAATATCCGAGGGGGAGTCTGTTAGTGCACTACGTCTATTGACTTCGTCTTGTATCATGTAATAGGATAGAATAGGATATTCTGTGCACAAGGTTCGAGAAACTGAGAAATGTGGTTTTAGTGATGATTTCGCTTCAAGTGAACTTGTTACAAGTTCAAGCGAAATCATATTCAACAGATTTCGCTTCAACCTGTTCAGGTTGTCTTCAAGCGAAATCTTCACCTATATATATAGTGCACATGTCATTTCACTTGGTACGCAACTTTCAGAACTGTAACGAAGTGCTGCCAATTTCTGTTCAGGTTGTAAACATTGTTATTATCAATACAAGCAACAGATTAAAGATTACAAGCTGTATTCGTGTCCGGTTTACTGATTCCGCCTTTAAACTGGATGTAAAACTCTTCTGAACGACTCAATCGGGTCAAACAACGATCCAACACTGGTACTTCCTATATATAAGTGTTTGTATTATATTACATATCATAGCGTTATTTAAATCATTCAATTTGGACTTATACATTTTATACAAGTAACACGTTTTCACAAGACTTTGGTTTACAATACGGTTTATTCTATACAACTCATTTTACATGGTTATTCATTTAACCATACATTATCCACTTATTTATACATATCATCTGAACTTATTGTTTTTCAAGCGATATACAAAACAAATCAAATAACAAGGTTCATGACTAAACTTTTTCTTAAACTTAAGTCATGAATCCTATTTTCACAAAACCTATGTATCTCACAGGCATTTTTATGCTGACGTACCTACTTTCACATGTGTTTTCAGGTGCTTTTCCGTAGGATGATGATCATGACACTAGGGCGGACCTGTGCCTTAGAGACTTAAAATGGAGATAGACTTTGTTTAATTATGTTATAAACTCTTTATTTACTGTTTGAAACAATGAAACTCTCATGTTGATAAATAAAATACAACATTGTATGCCATGGTTATGAAACAATTAATTCTGTTACAACACTCCCCGACGTTTTCCGCCACGTCTTGTATGATATACGTGGTCGGGGTGTGACAGAAGAGTTGGTATCAGAGTCAATGGTTATAGGGAATTAGGTTATTAGTAATGCTTTGACCTAGACTATAACCTTTCTAGGACCCTAACACAAGTTATCTTGTGTTTAGATCTTAAAACATGTACATCACCTATCCTTAGGTGATTAACAAAACAAGAACCAAAATTTTTCCGAAACGATTTTTGAAAAACAATCATCTGTTTTTGAATAAATTATTACAAGGTTTTGAACCCTCTATTGTAAGGTTTTGAACCCTCTGTTATATGGTTTTGAACCCTTTTGAGTTTTCAAAATCTCGTCAAAGTTTTGGGTTTTAAATAATGTGAACACGTGCAAACTGGAAGGGTGAATGCCTGTATTCTGGGTTTTCTGTCTAGGCAAGCACTTCGTATACATCTCATCAGACGCGAGACCAGTTGTGCTTACCTGGGAATTCTTGGGATGAGTGTTCACTTATAGGCGAGCATGTCTTCGTGATACATTATTTTTGACCCATTTACTTTGATTAGTCACTGTGATTCGTTTGTTTGCTTGGTAATGCGGACGAATGATCACCATCTTAGCTTTTGTTGATTTTGTTTCATCTCATTCTCTTCATCCAATCATCTCACTCGTTTCCTTTCATGTTTTCCTCTTTTAGAATGCCTCCTCGACGCGAGAACCAGATAGCAACTGCCGAGCTGGCAGAAATTATTGCGCAGCAGATGGCTGCTCAATTCCCAAAAATCTTTGCTCAATGGCACCAAGCCAACAACAACAACAATGCTCCATGCAAATACAAGGATTTTAACTCGGCTAAACCACTCAAGTTTAGTGGTTCTGAGGGAGCGACTGGGCTTCTTCAGTGGTTCGAGAGCATTGAGAATACTTTCCGCCACGTGCAGTGTCTTGACAATCGCAAAGTCGAGTTTGCTTCGAGCATATTTCAGAAGAGGGCTTTGACATGGTGGAACGGGGTTATGAGAGATAGGGGTGCTGAGATTGCTCTCGCACAGACATGGGCTGAACTTAGAGCCCTTATGATGAGGGAATTCTGTCCTCGTCATGAGCAGCGAGCTTTGGAGAAGGAATTTGATAATTTGAAGCAAGATAGTGGTGAGCATCGGGCGTATACTGATAGGTTTGAAGAGTTGAGTCTGCTTTGCTCGACTATGGTTACCCCACTCGACAAGGCTATCGAAAGGTACATCGACGGCCTACCTGACTCAGTACAAGACATCCTTACTGGTAGTGACCCTGCCACACTCCGTCAGGCGATCGAGTTATCAGCGACATTGACTGAGTCGCAGATTCGTAAGGGAAAGCTGCATAAGAAGGGTGACAAGGGTAAGAAGCAGGCATCTGACAAAGGGGATGTTAAGAAAGGTGAAAACAAGAATGGAAAGAATTCGGGTTCCGCAAGAGGGTCTAGGAAGCGAAAGGCTTCCCAAAACTATGCCATTACTGCACAGGCTCAAGCTGCACCAAATCAGCCTGCGCAACCACCCGCCAAAAAGACTTATTTTGGAAATGCACCTTTGTGCAACAGGTGTAATGGCCATCACCAACCACATCTCCAGTGTCGTCAGTGCACCAACTGCGGAAGATCTGGTCATCTTGCTGTCAACTGCCGCATTCCTGTCAATCAGAACCAGGCTGTTCATAATCAAGCCCAACAAGTTGCTCAGCCTCTAGCTCAGCAACAAGGTCAAGCTGCACGACCTCATTTTCCTCCTGGTTCGTGCTACAATTGTGGGGATCTTACCCACTACAGGAACCGGTGCCCAAGGCTAGCCAACCAGAATCCGAATCAGGCTCCGGCTCGAGGCCGAGCCTTTAACATGAATGCCCAAGAGGCACAGGCTGACGATAATGTGGTGAACGGTACGTTCTTTATTAATAATCAGCCTGCATCTGTTCTTTTTGATTCGGGTGCCGATAAGAGTTTTGTGTCTTTGTCTTTTGAGCCAATGCTTCGCGTGTCCAGAACGAAACTAGGTAAACCTTTGACAGTAGAAGTTGCTAATGGTGAACCCATTATTCTTGATTCGGTTCTTCACAACTGCCAGTTGAACCTTAACGACCATATTTTTCCTATTGACCTCACGCCTATGCAACTTGGAAGCTTCGACGTTATTGTGGGTATGGATTGGTTATCCAAGCATCACGCAGAGATAATTTGTTCTGAGAAGATTGTTCGTGTGCCGCTTTCGACAGGCGAGATCCTGCAGGTTCAAGGTGAGAAGCCTACCGGTGGTCTCAAACTCATGTCTTGTTTTAAAGCTCGGAAGTATCTGCGGAAGAACTATGTGGCCTTCTTAGCACATGTTACAGAAGATAAAGGCAAGGGTAAGACTATTTCAGATATTCATGTCGTTCGGGATTATTCTGAAGTATTCCCTGAAGATTTACCTGGTCTACCTCCAGCACGCCAAGTCAAGTTTAGCATTGATCTCGTACCTGGTGCAAATCCCGTTGCCAGAGCTCCATATCGTCTTGCACCGTCTGAGATGCAAGAGTTGTCTAAGCAGCTTCAGGAGCTCTCTGACAAAGGTTTTATCCGTCCTAGCTTTTCACCCTGGGGTGCTCCCGTTCTTTTTGTCAAGAAGAAGGATGGATCTTTTAGGATGTGTATCGATTATCGTGAGCTTAACAAGCTTACCATCAAGAATCGATATCCCCTACCTCGCATAGACGACCTCTTTGATCAGTTACAGGGCGCTTCTTATTTCTCGAAGATTGATCTGCGATCTGGATATCATCAACTTCGCGTGCATGAAGAAGATATTCCCAAGACAGCGTTCCGTACTCGTTATGGGCATTATGAGTTCACAGTCATGCCATTCGGTTTGACTAATGATCCTGTTGGTTTCATGGACTTAATGAATAGGGTCTGCAAACCTTATTTGGATCAGTTCGTCATTGTTTTTATTGACGACATCTTGATTTACTCTAAGACGCGAGCTGATCACGAGCAACATCTTCGTCTTACTCTGGAACTTCTAAAGAAAGAGCAACTTTTCGCCAAATTCTCCAAGTGTGAATTTTGGCTTAAAGAGGTTAAATTTTTAGGACATATTATCAACGAACGAGGTATTCATGTAGATCCCTCCAAGATCAGTGCGATTAAGGATTGGGATACGCCTACTACTCCTACTGAAGTTCGTTCTTTTCTTGGTCTAGCGGGTTATTACCGCCGCTTCATTGAGAACTTCTCAAAGATCGCAGTTCCTCTAACTGCTCTAACTCAGAAGAACAAACCCTTTGATTGGGGATTCAAACAAGAGGAAGCTTTTCATCACTTGAAGCAGAAGCTTTGCGATGCGCCTGTTCTATCATTGCCTGAGGGTGATGATGATTTTGTCGTGTATTGTGATGCATCAAAATTGGGCCTTGATTGTGTTCTGATGCAAAGGAACAAAGTCATAGCATATGCATCGAGGCAGTTGAAGATACATGAGAAGAACTACACCACTCATGATCTTGAGTTGGGTGCAGTTGTTTTCGCTCTAAAGATCTGGAGACACTATTTGTACGGTACAAAATGTGTGGTTTTCACTGACCACAGAAGTCTTCAGCATATCTTCAACTAGAAAGAACTCAACATGAGGCAACGACGTTGGGTTGAGCTTTTAAACGACTATGACTGCGAAATTCGCTACCATCCTGGTAAGGCGAATGTCGTAGCTGATGCATTGAGTCGTAAGGAACGTACTAAGCTTCATTGTGTACGTGTCCAATCTGTTATTCAAGCTCGATCCGATATCTAAGCACGCATTTCTCAGGCTCAACAGTCTTGTGTTTCACAAGGTTTGATGGATAAGGAATTTCCTTATCACATAACACCTGCTCTTGAACTGAAGGACAATGGATCATATTACTTCATGGACCGTTTGTGGGTCCCAAGCCTAGATAATCTTCGTGCCTTGCTTATGGATGAAGCCCAAAAGTCTCGTTATTCTATTCATCCGGGCTCAGATAAGATGTATAAGGATCTTCGTATTCACTATTGGTGGCCTGGTATGAAGAAAGACATTGCCTTATACGTATCAAAATGCCTTACTTGTCTTAAGGTTAAGGCTGAACATCAGCGTCCTTCTGGTTTATTGGTGCAACCAGAGATCCCAGTTTGGAAATGGGAAAACATTACTATGGATCTTGTTACTAAACTTGCACGCACTAAGAAAGGTCATGATGCCATCTGGGTAGTTGTTGATCGTCTTACGAAGTCAGCGCATTTCTTGCCAATCCGTGAGGATTTTCCTGCTGACAGACTTGCTCAAATCTATGTGGATGAAATTGTAGCTCGACATGGTGTTCCGTTGAACATCATTTCTGACAGAGATGCTCGTTTCACTTCTCATTTTTGGAGAACCATGCAATCTGCTATGGGGACCCAACTTAATCTGAGCACAGCTTATCATCCGCAAACGGATGGTCAATCTGAGAGAACAATCCAGACTCTGGAGGATATGCTTAGAGCTTGTGTGATCGATTTTGGTGGTAGCTGGGATTCACATCTTAAATTGATTGAATTCTCCTACAACAACAGTTATCACACCAGCATCAAAATGGCTCCTTTCGAGGCTCTCTATGGTCAAAAATGTCGTTCACCAGTCTGCTGGAATGAGATCGGCGAGGCTCAACTTACTGGACCTGCCCTCATTTTAGAGACAACTGACAAGGTCAAGAAAGTTCGCGATAACCTTCAGACAGCTATGAGCCGTCAAAAGAGTTACGTGGATCCAAAACGCAAACCCTTGGAATTTCAAGTCGGTGATCGAGTATTACTTAAGGTCTCACCTTGGAAAGGTGTGATCAGATTTTGAAAGAAAGGAAAACTTGCACCTAGATACGTTGGACCATTCAAGATCGTCGAAAGAATCGGCAAGGTAGCCTACAGACTTGAGTTACCTCCTGAACTTGGAAATGTTCATCCAACTTTTCACGTATCCAATCTCAAGAGGTGTTTAGCTGATGAGAACCTCCACATACCGCTTGACGAAATTCGTGTTGGCAAAACACTGAAATTTGTTGAGAAACCTGTGGAAATCATGGAACGTGAAGTCAAGTGGCTTAAACGCAAGCGCATTCCTTTGGTCAAAGTTCGCTGGGAAGCTAAACGTGGACCCGAGTTTACTTGGGAACGCGAAGATCAAATGAAGGCGAAATATCCACATCTTTTTCCACGAGTTTCCTCTAAATAAATTTCGGGACGAAATTTCCACAAGTAGGGGAGACTGTAACATCTGTGCTTGTAATCATTGTGAACAGTTCTATTATCAATAAAACAATGTTATTTGATCCCAATGTTTGTTTGGTTGTGTTTTACATTTTTCATGTTTTGACTTTTATGTAATTTCAAACTCTACATCGCTTTCTGGAGAGTTATACGCAAACTGGTGCGTAAACGTACTCAGTTTAACGCGACAAATACTCCAGAACATCAACATATACTTAACATACCTTAAATAACCTTTACATAACTTAGAAATAAGTTTTGAAGGCTTTGGTATGGCAAAAACAAGTTAATTCGCTTACAGGGACTAAACTTGACAAACTGCGAAAGTATGCCAATTTGAACTGTAACGAACATTCCGGAACATGACCATAAGTTAAACATACCATAAATATCTCAAATTTATGATACTTCAAATTTATGATCACACACTAATAACCCTGGTCGTAACCCTAACTCATAGTTCATAATAAAAATAAATGTTATGCAATAAAAAAATGATAAAACATAATCTAACTACACTAACATAATCTAAAGCGAGAAGCAAATGAGTCTGGGAGACTTTAGATTCCAAGAAACAGAAGTAGGGGAGGCCTAGAGAACCCTGACTTGGAGATTAGGGTTACTATGGGCTGTGGCCATCCACTCTACTAAGGGGACTGTCGAAAAAAGTTGACGGGGCAAATCAAGTTTATTGAGGGGCGGTTTAAATGAGCTTACTTCACTTATAAGTGTGACCAAAATATATATAATGTTACGGCACTTAGATTGTTCAACTGCCCTGACTGCAAAGACCTTTGGGGAATCAAGTAGTATAGCATTTTCCGAAACCGGGTGTTAATGACGCTGAAAAGTGAAGATAACAATTAAACCTTGATAGTTAAAAATCTCATCTTGGCTCGATTTCACTCGACGCATTGAAATTCATCATCACAGCCTCTTAAAACTAATCAAATCATATAGAAAAAAAGAGGCAAGAAAACAATCAATGAAGCAACTGATAAACTTTTGCTACTCTAATCACTGCAGCCTGGCTCATGTTTCTTTAGAATCAACAAATAGAAAAGATAACATGAAGCTTACTTACATATAAAACCAAAACATATTCAATAGAATCAGCAAACAACTCTGATCATTACAATTTCAAGCCAAAATATAGGCAACGATCATACATATCAGAAATTCAAACCGTTTTGCATGTAAGAAAAACAGAGAAATCAAAAATTACTGGTGCATAAAAGTAGCTTGATGATCAAGCGATGAACATCGATGTGAAATTATACATGGTAGATATGACAGTTGATGATCGAAAGAGGGAGAAGACTAAAGAGCATACCTCGGACAATGTATGTGTGTGGGTTTTCTGATCAATAGGTGAAGGTATTGATGATTTTATGGAGATTGGTGATCATGGTTCACATAATTAAACTCCAATTTAAGCATTCAAAAAAAAAAAAACTGAAAATAATTCATTCAAAATCCCTGATTCTTAAAACCCACAGAAACCACCAAACTACCCCAAACATGACTGAAATTTACCAAAACTATGTTTGAAAAGTTCGATTTTTTTTCACTTAAACTCACTGATTGTCTGAAAAACTATGAAACTTCAATCAAAAGTCATCAAAATCAACTGAGCTTGACATGATTCTGAACACTTTTTTTTTGGGAGTATTTCGTAGTAGAATAACATGTCAGTGGATCTGGAATGACAACCAAAAGGCCACCATTGCCTATGCTTGCCTACTACATTAAAAATATTGGGCTTGTTAACAATCTTTAAAAAACGAAAAGAAGCGAAAAACAAATACCCTACTTTGAAAGTTCAAACCATGTATACTATCACAAAACATGACAGTCACATAAAGTAGAGCCCTTCAATCTAATGGTTAAGAAATGCGTGCATTGCTAGTAATTTAGAATGTAAGCGTGAGGAAAGAAAACACTTAAACTCATCAATCTAATAAACTCACTTTGTCCCGTCATAACTTAAATGTCTTACCTGTCAACTGATCCAGTAGATATTTCAACTAATAGAGCAAAAAATGTTGATCCAGTAGAGCAGCATTGATATGTTAATCGATTGAACTTCATAGCCTTCAACATTTAGGAAGAAAAAAGCTATATCCAGGAAGCGTGGCCCACATGATATGTTAATCAATTGAACTTCATAGCCTTCATCAAATTTAAGGTGCATCCAATTGTAATCACAACATTTCAGCGCCACCATTCTTGTAACTTATTACTTATCACTTCTGACCATGGCGTTGTCTTCAACCCGCTTCCTGCTACATACTGGAAGATGAAAAAAATAATACATTCCACACAAACAATCAAGAACACTGAAAAAAAAAACAGAATTAGCCAGCAAAAAACCCTAATTCAATTGTTGAAGATTAATAAACTTATTTACAATCCAAATTCAAGTCAAACCCATATGACCAATTATCAACATCACATAAACCCTAAATTCATATTGCAAATCATCAACAGGAACCCTAAAATCTGAGTAATAGATAAATAACAGATTCGTACCTTGGTGTCGACGACATTTAACTATCAGAACCGAAAAGCAATCGAAGATCAAGAAACCCTAGGTCAGAACGAATGAAGATCAATTAAATCAACAACCAAAAGGAAGATCGAATGTTAAAGAATGATAAAATCATCATGGTTAATCGAAATAATTGTTGATCTAACCTTGATCTGAAGATCTTTGAGGAGCCGAACCTTGATGTTGAAGATAGTTGAGAGCCGATTTAGAGATGGAGAACAGAAACTTATGATGGAAGAATAAAACCCTAGGAGGCGGAGATGTATGAATGAAGATTAGAGAAGTCGGGTTATAAGTTTTTTATATACTGAAGGAAAAACCCATATATCTGACCCAAAAACTTTCGGATCCCGCGTCCAAATGAAGTGTTTGGTTTGTGTATTGTCAAATTTCGTTTGTGTATTTAGAATTAGACAACTTCCCTCCCAAAATCAAGGTTCACTAAACCAATGGATGCCACATCAGCAAAATGGCTCCACCATTCAAGGACACATAACCCAAATCATCTCATTTATTAATATATATAGATTAAAGAAGTTATGTTGTATTTTTAATCCAATCCAATACAGTTTTCTACGATGTTGGACTTTTAGCAATAATAAATTGAGCAGCCCAAATGGAATCGGCCCAAGACATCAAATAATGGTGGTGGCAATTTATTGATAAAACCAAAACTAACGAGGACAATATGGTAATTTTCTCATCCAAATCATCATTCAACGTATACAAAACTAAAGGGCGGCAATTAGGGTTGTAAACGAACCGAACGAACATGAACAAGGTCATGTTCGTGTTCGTTCGTTAAGCAAATTCAGTTGTTCACGAACAGTTCGTGAACATTGGTCTCGAACACAAACGAATGAAAGCAAATAAAAACGAAAACAAACGAATATTTAACTTGAAAATAAAACATAAAAACATTGTTATCCTTAAACATTTGATATAAGTAGTTAAATACAACCATCAAATGATAAATCAAAACACAAGAAGTCTACTACACCACGAAACGATGAATCAAGTTTAACTAACTTAGACATAATTATCCCCAAAAATGTCTTAGAATGTCCAAATAGTGTTGTAAACGAACCGAACGAACACGAACAAGGCTATGTTCGTCTTCGTTTGTTAAGGAAATTAACATGTTCACGAACTGTTCATGGACGCATACCGAACATAACTTTATGTTCGTGTTCGTTTGTTAAGGAAATTCAGTTGTTCACAAACAGTTTGTGAACATTGGTCTTGAACACAAACAAACGCAAACGAACAGTTAACTTGAAAATAAAAAAAATAAAAACATCGTTATCCTTAAACATTGGATATAAGTAGTTAAATACAACAATCAAATGATAAATAAAAATACATGATGTCTACAAGACCACCAAACGATGAATCAAGTTTAACTAAGTTAGACATAATTATCCCCAAAAATGTCTTAGTATGTCCAAATTTTAGCTAACTTAGAAAAAATAGGATTTCAAGTTTTCAATATGTTTAGATAAAATGTTCATTATTTATTATTTTTTGATATAATCAAACGAACACGAACGAACGTAAACGAACATATTACCGAACGTTCACGAACGTAGTCGAACGAACGAGACATGTGTTCGTGTTCGTTCTCTAAGCTAACCGAACAAAATTTTTTGTTCGTGTTCGTTCGTTAAGCTAATCGAACGAACGTAAACGAACTTCCCACCGAACGGTTCACGAACTGTTCGCTGAACGTTCGGTTCGTTTACAGCCCTAGCGGCAATAGTATATTCATTGTATTGGTTGACTGGGGCGGCCACATGCCACCTAATTTTTTTTTTCAAATTACGATTTTGCCCGTTTATATTTATAGTCATGCATGACACTCCACTATTGACCCAACAAATTTACGATTTTATTCCGTTTGAAAATCACGATTTTACCATCAGTTTAAAATTATGCTTTTACCCTCACTTAAAAATAAATTTACGTTTTTGCTCCCAGCTAAAAATTCTCAATTTTGCCCTCGGTTCAACATTACGATTTTGCCCCATTTAAATTTACAGTTTTGCCATTAGGTTTTTTCCTTATAATAACGATTTTGCCATCTGTTCAAAATTATGTTTTTACCCTCATTTAAAAATAAATTTATGCTTTTGCTCCCAGTTAAAAATTTCAATTTTGGCCTCGGTTCAAAATTACGATTTTGCCCCGTTTAAATTTATAGTTTTGCCATTAGTTTTTTCTCACACAGCCAAGTTACGATTTTGCCCTCGACCCCATTGGTCCATTTAATTTACGATTTTATCCCTGAAATAAAATTATGATTTCCCCCTCAGTTCAAAGTTACGTTTTCCCCATCATTTTAATTTTTTCTAGCAAAACTATAAAAGTTTTTTTGTTTTAATTGGTTGACTCGATTTAATTTTTTTTTCGTCTAAAGGAGCTGCCTAACACTCGCTTATTAGTTCTGAAAAGTTACAGTTTTGCCCTGAGCCCAAAATTACGGTCTTATCATCGTTTTAGCTTTTTTTCCTAGCAAAATTATAGTAGTGTTTTTTTAATTGATTGAAAACTATTCGGCCATAGCCCTGCAACGCGGGCGGGAAGTATCACCCTGCCATTGGTTCAAATGGGCGGCGAGCAATACCCATTGGACCAACCAGTTTATTATTTTATATCCATTTTAAAATTACGTTTTTGCCCCCAGTTAAAAAATATGGTTTTGCCACAACTTCAAAATATGTTTACCTTTTTGTCCCGAGCTAAAAAATACGTCGCCCTCGGAAAAAAATTACGCTTTTACCCTCAGCCAAAATTACGTTTTCGCCCCAGTTTAAAAGAAAATTGTGTTGTTCTCCGGGCTCAAAATTACGAATTTACACCAGTTTATTATTTTTTACCTACTTTAAAATTAAGGTTTTGCCCACAGTTTAAAATTACACATTTGCCTCCGGTTCAAAACAAATTTATGCTTTTGCCCCAGCTAAAATTTACGAATTTTCCCTCGGTTCAAAATTACGATATCACTCTCAATTCAAAATTACCTTTTTGCCCCAGTGCAAAATAAAAATATGGTTTTCCTCTAGCTAAAAATTAGGATTTTACCCTCGGGAAAAATATTGATTTTCCCCCAAGTAAAAAAAAAAATATGACTTTACCCCTAACTAAAAATCGTGTCAAAGAGTTGCCTAACACTCTTTTTACTTTTTATTTCTAGCAAAACTATGGTACTTTTTTTAATTGGTTGGGAATTATTCGGCTATCGCCCCGCAATGCGGGCGGGACATCACCTAGTTCCTCTACATTCTACCCGTCCACCTCTTATATATTAGCATCTCTTGTCACCTCATAATAAATCTATACAAGATTCATTGTATATAATTTATGATTCCTCTATTTTTTTTTTCCTTTGACTTGCGCACACCCTCAAGCAACTTCGTTTCTTTATATTTCTTTTGATAGGCTAAAAGTATTTTTTTTCATTTTATTTAATCGTTTTAGCTCGCTTTCATTTATAATCTTCAGACTTCATTTATGAACCTGAAATGAGTAGAGTTTAATAAAAACAACCTTAAAGCTACACAAAAGTGTTAGAAATATTATATAAAAATATATATAATTTAGAGCCTTTCAGCTGTTAAGTTTCTACCTGAAAAACGATTTACGTAAAGAAAGTTTTGAAAAAAGGTGAAGCAATTGAAAGTAACAGTCTTTCAAATGAAATTTTTACACGCATGATGCCCAAAAGCCAGGAAAATGTTGTACAAGAAAACATTTTAGAAAACCAAGCAACAGATGTTACAACATCTATTACTGAGCCCATTGCTCCTGGTGACCATGGTGCATATCCCAGCACTGTGAAACCCACACAAGCCATTTCCATACAAACCACTTCCGTTCCTATCCCAAAATCAAAAGGAAAACCGCAAAAAGGGTATCTCTAGGGGTTGAGAAACCAGAGATCCCTGTTGCAACATAAAAGCAACAAACCCAAACATCTGTTGTTACTTGCTCACAACAGATGCAAACATCTCCATCTATCCAAACTCCTCACTCTTCCTCACCAAAGGAAAGTGTTGTAAGCACAGGGACACACATCAAGGGGGAGATATATCACTTGATTATCTCTTCTGAAGCCCTTCTCCCAAGGGTGTTTCTCCTTGTACACCTCCACTCACTTCAACAGTCTATTCACCCTTAGAAATATTTCTTGATGCAATTGATACATCTGACTTGCATATACCTAGTTCCTCTCAACAACAAATCTAAGAGAGTTCACTTCAACAAGTGACTAGGGCAAGTTCAGGGATCATTGCTATCCCACAAGAAGAGGAGGCTACACTTCTTGTATCCAAAAAGATACAGGTTGGTATTTCAAGTAGGACAACTACTACAATTGTTGAGACTACAGTCTTACAGTTGGACAATGGATACATATATAAGACCCCCTTGAAGGCAACAACTGTTGAGACAATAGTCTCTACATAATTTGGAAATCCCCAGTACCAAGAACAAGGGGCACTTGGTATAAAACCAAGTTTAACCAGATGATGAATTAAACTATCAGGAATTAACGGAGAGGGTGACACGGTTAGAAACATCTGTTGGAGAGATCAAGGATATGATGAAATACCTGCTCAAAAACTCCACACCCAGACCTTTCGATGCAATCATTGCAAAAGAAATGTGGGAACATGTTCAACCAAACCTACATCTTCAAAAGCAAGCTGCATAAGAAAGATATACCATGTAGATAGAGCTTATAGCCAAACAGTGGATGCCAGGTATCAAGATACATAAGCATAAGTTAAAGCCATCAAAGCCTTTATCTTTTAAAACACCGGTACAGCTCTCACTCTCCCTAAATATAATGATGCCAGAAAGGGGAAGGAAGAAGACTACATATGGAAGCTTCCACATCTGGTAAAAAAGGCTGGAAAAAGGCCTGAAATTACTGCTTTTAAAAAGGCAAGAAAAGAAGAAATTGCCAAGGCCGTAGAAAAAGAAATGAGGAAAGATACAAGGGAGGCAAATATCCAGATCACAGTGCAGGAAATTGTTAGTGCATATTATGCATGTCCGCCACTGTGTGAATCGGTTAGATAGAGTGTGTGTTGAATATTGTATAGTTACGAGTTAGATTCGAACACATGAGACCTTAGAAAGGACGAGAGCTCATTTGCACGAATGTGTTCATCTTCACCAAACATCATGTATAAATAGGGTCATGTGTTCATTAGTTGTCTAGTTTTGGAATCTAGGGGACATGCTGGAGAGATCTCTCCAGCTTGTAAATGATGTTTGCTATTTCGGTATTAATGAAATCCTTATACTTATGACTATTCTTACGAGATTTCTACCGAATTAGCTCTATCCTATCTAAACATCTGTCTAAACCCACCGAATCCAGAAATTTTAATTTGTATCAGAGCTATGGTGTCACACCCCCAAATTCCACAAGCGGAGTATCACCGTAGGGAGCGTGACATGAACAGGATCAAGCCACCAATCATATTGAACGACGTATAATAATAAAGATAAAACCAACCACAATATAATTGGTGTCCAAAACAATTTAGCCAAGTTCAAGTTATTAGAGGAAGCATAACGAATAAAACCAAACATAAGTTTAAAAGTTTAAATGTTTAACATGGAACTCAACAGTCCATGTCCCACAACGACTCTTCCCCATGCAAGCTCCAGCTAAGTACCTAATGACCTGCAAAGCATGTAGTAACGAGTCAACAACATAGTTGAGTGAGTTCACAGTTGGGTGTTCATTTTTAAGTTATTCCAAAAACCATAGTTTCTCATTATCTGGCTCACTTGCTGTGGGGGCTACCCCATGTTTGAAAACGTAATTTGGTTAATCCCATTCACTCTGGCTATCCAGCCGTGGGGGCTACCCCATGTTTATACTACTAGACTCGTTACCATATCGACAACTGACTGGAGTCATGTTTATGTGCCCTGCGTCAATGTCTATCATCATTGACGTACCCAGATCCATTAGTCTACTCCCGTCCTCTACGGCACGGTGTGAGGCTTGTCAAACCTAGTAGCGCTATTTAACTAATGACCCGCTCGCCATTGGCCCGACGATTAAGTCGATATAAAAATGAGGGACTTCATGATAGAGTTTTGTCTAGTAAGCTTAAGAGTGTCCCAAGAGGACGAGGAATTACATTCCTTAACCCATACTGTCCTACCCAAGAAGGACGAGGAATCCATATCCTTAACCCATTCCCAACCCACCGGGAATTACCATGCTTTGTGGAAAATGTGAACTCACCTTAGGTTAGCTCGGCAGATAAACAGAAAGGTCAATCGAGCTGCTAGTGGTCAACCACGTCCTAACATGGTTACCGTACAAGTCAGGTCTAGGTTCAAGTAGTGCACGATGTTTACACAGATTTAGCAAATCAAGAACACGTAATGATCATGGCACACATGGCATACATATAGGACATGTTAAACAGGCCAGTTAAAATAAACCCAAAGTTCAACTTGTGTGATCTAAATGGTTTGGGCCGAACCATTTGTGCGATTCACTAATGAAGCCCAACTAAACACCTCGGCCCAACATGTTATGCGTTCAGCACAACCTTGTGCGATCCACAACATGTTGTGCCATCCAACATGAACCTGGCCCACACGAATAAGAAGCCCAACAGCATACGCTGCCTAAAAAATTTCCCAGTTTAATAATCTTGTGCGATCCTAATGAACTTGTGCGACTCATTAGGGCTTGTGCGACTAAGTTGGGCCGCATGGCCCAATAACATAACAAACTCAAACATCTATGTGTGTGTGGCCCAAGGCTTGTGCGATCAGCACAGGCTTGTACGATCCATAAGTCTTGTGCGATCATGCATATCATAGTTGTACTGTGTGTTTAAACAGTTGCACCAATCTTGTGCGACTGTCTTGTGCGATCAGTCCCATGTGCGATTCAAGGGCTTGTACGTTCGGCTCTTGTGCGATTAAGGGACTTGTGCGATCAGTTTTCATTATCCCAAAATCATGGCAATCAGTTACATGGTTTCCATTTTTGCAATTTATCAATCAACAAAACTAACAGTTTCAAATCATGCACATCTCGATCAAATCAAGCAATCATCATGTAATTCATATAAACCCTAATTAACATCCAATCATGACAACAACCTATCATAACATTCAATCGGATTAAATCACTAGGATTAACACATAGAACCTATCCACACGATTCATCCGGGTTCAAACACATCACAGCCGATTTACATATATCCGGTTCTAGATCATCTTTGCACCATGCATTTATCAACCCTACAATGATCTAATCATACTATGCATATGAGCCGATTACATGAACACCAAACTTCATCAATTTATATCATTCGGGAATTATCATGTATGAACATATAATTCACAATATCATCCAACCAAAGCAATAATCATAAAACACTAACCGGTTCAAGGATTTATCCGAACAAGAAAGCTCCGAAGAAGGTGAGATGCGGCTGCCGACTTCAAGTGGAGAGAAGGAGAATAGGGTTTGGTGTGTGTGTGTTATGTGTTTGCAAATAATGAGGAAACAAAACCTCACAAAGGTTTTGTGTCGGTTTATATAGGGGAGTGGCCGAACCCTTACATGGGCTGCCCATAGGTTTCGAGTTCGAGTATAGTGGGCCGAGGGAATGGATGCCAATTGTGCAACTATATTTAACATGTGTGGCCTAAAGGTGTTGTGCGATTGATGGGTTTGTGTTGGTTGGTCTTGTGACAACTCTCAAAAATTACAAGTATCCGTACAATTATTTAATATTAAATTGGTGCTTAATGACTGTGCTTGATTACAACTGTTGATTTAACTGCTCTATGATTTTTGCATCATACATACATATGCATCACATTTCATACTGTCACTCCATTTTTTACACACAAACTTTAGTGACAAACTTGATGCACAAAGCACAGTTAGCACAGTGAACGGATAACTCAGAGACATGCTGACAATGCCAGCACATAGACAGACACTATATTGAGGCCCAGTATGAGCCAGGAACAAGGTACTACACTAGTAGGGACTGTAGGGAAGTAAGGACAATAAAACTGCGTCACTAGGTGATAGCTTAGGTGCCGGAAAGTGCCTAAAACCCACTCTAAGTGCAGAATTCTGCATTTATTAACAAAATTCAGCATTTAAACATGCTAGTCACTGGCAAAAATATGGCAAAATGGTCCTGTATGCTTTCCTAAGTGTCGGGAATTAAAAGGGTCACTAAAAGTTACATAAAGGACACTTTACGACATAATTTAGCACTTTAACGGAACAACATCAAACCGAACAACCGGACATTACCCGGAACACCAAAATAATGCTAGAAGCATTGTTTTTATTTTTCTAAGCTAGTTATGGTCCCCGAACATTATAACACACTATATTATTACATAACATGTAAACACTTAACTAAATCACTTACATTACAACCCTAAACTAACCAACATAGTTGAAACTCAACTAAACCAACCCCCCCCCCCCCCCAACCGGTTATGAAACATGGGACACCCCCATGATTTTATTTAATTGTTTATTTGATCATGTTTAGTACTTTAAGGACATAAGAACTAATGGTTAAAGAATGGGTGGAGGATTATAAGACTAACCCCTAGATCTTCACTTCTCATTATCCATTCACAACTTCAACAAACTCTTTCTCTCCTCTCCTCTCTTGGCTTCGGCCGAACCCAACCCACACCACCATCATCATCATTCAAACTTGTTCTATCTATTCTACAAGCATACAAAGGTTCTACAAGGTGTACAACGAATCTTGGTGTTCCCGGAAGTTGAAGGACCTTCTCTATTTGCTATTAACCACCTCATTTCTACTCTTGATCTTCCCTAGCTTAAAAGCTAGTAGTAAGTCTCTTGAATCCTTATTTATTCCATGTTTATGGTGGTTAATAGTTATATTAAGATGATATCTCAAGAACACTAAAAGATTATATGCAAAAGTCTTGAACATAAAGCTAACTTGATGATGAAATATTGTTAAAATGAAGAAGTAATGTTAAGTATGATGTTGTTTTGTATTGTTGATGATTACTTGATGCTCGCTTGATGATTACTAGTGATATGATGTTAAACATCATGGTGGAACTTGTTAAAGTAAGATTAAAAACTTAAGTTAACAAGTTAGGAGGTGATTAGTGATTTACATAAAAGAATCACCTCAATGTTTAAGCATGAACTTGATAACAAGATGGTTTCTTGAAAAATTAGTAAACAAAGTAAGTTGGTGATCATATGGATCCAAGGTTTACAAATGGTTTTCCTAAATAAACCAAGAATAGAAGATGATTTTTGAAAGGTTATGATTTTTGTTAAACCTACACTATTTTATTTACAAAATAAGTGTAGTAAAACAAGAAAATGTTGGAAGCAAATATTTTTGTAAAATAAGTTCACAAGTTGTGAACATCTAAAGATCCCGAGAATGAGATTTTAACAAAAGTAAACACAATTCGGAGGGTAACTAAACCCACTAAACACCCCACTAAGTTACTACGCGTTTTTACGAAAAACCAAGTTCATGTTATTATGTAAAGTGCATTGTTTTTGCACTTGGTTAGTGTAATGTTGTTTAATAATTTGTTGTTGATTGATTAAATGAATTATTGAAAAGAAAATGATATGCTAATAAGCATGGACACCTCCGTTTACAAAGGAAACTCTGGCGAAATTTTCTAAAATTCCAACACTTAGAAAATGTTTTTCTAACAAATGTTACAAATATATTTTACAACTTGTGTTTCGAATATAAACTTCTCCATGGGTTTTGTCACAAAAATACAAAGTATCGGAGGTTGATTTTGTAAATAAAAATGGGTAAATATATATTTAGAATATATATTTTATACTAAGACACTTGTGTGAATATTTGCATATTTTGTGAACTAGTTATATTATTTTAGGGTAAAATCACAACTCCAAAATAATACCAAAAATATCAAGGAATGGAATATTTAAGTTATACAATCGGTATCAAGAAACCGAACGTTAAGACATAACTTATAAAATATTCTAGAAAATACTTTTACACGTATATTTTTGGTAAGATATTATTTTGGAAACTAAAGAAGTAAAAATATATATTTTTGGGAAAAATACATATATTTTGGAAATACGTTATTTTTTGGGCAAATGAATTAAATATATTTTTCTAAGTGGGACTTAAAATGCATTTTTTTAAACTACAAATGTACATGTATAAATGCCCCCATCCTTGGGAAGGAAATGCGCATATAAAATACTTGAGAAGTTTGGATACGAAATAGTTGCCTAGCTATTATTCCAAAACCTAAAAACAAAACTTAAGTTAAAATAATAATTATTATTTTAACAAGAAGTTACAACTTGGAATAATATCAAAGTAACGTAACTCAAACCCGTAAATACAAAAGCATGGCACGGTCCGTTCGTCTAATAGACAATAGTACGTTGTAGGTTGTCGCGTAGCGGACCAAGTTTGAGTTGACGATACGATTCAGGAGACGCACTACTGTGAGTTCATGTCCCCCTTTTCTCTTAACTGTTTTCAGTTTTATACTTCGGGGGTGGAATACATGTTACAATTATTACAGACGCTTTTATACATGGTATGGTTAGCTTAAGGAGGGTTTAGACGCTTAGATCATGTGAAAGGTGGGTACAACACTTAAGGCCATTAATCCTCGTTGTTAGGACCGAGGGACATGAGTGATAGATCTATTTGGGTGTAGCGAGCCCACACCCATGAGGCCGGGGCGGCCCATAGTGGTGACTGTGTCTTACAGCCGGAGGCCCGGTACAAATTTGCTAGGTTTGAGTACTTCCTACACCGTTTCACCCATACCAGTGGCTTTGCAACCCATTGGTGATCTCTTTTTCCTTAATTGCTACATACCAGGGATTTTCATACATACAGACACATTACAAAGGTTTATACATACTCACTTACACATGAACTCGCTAAACTTTTTGTTGATTTTCAAACTACATGTATTTCAGGAAACTAGCGGATCTGGCGGAGTATGCATATGTCTAGCTGCGTTGAATAAGAGATGTCATCCAGGGTAGTAGGTTTAGGAGGTGTAACCCTTACCTGGACGGGTTACATGTCTTTAAACCACGTTTTATTTAAAGTCTTTTGCTGTGTCTCATGAACACGTTGTAAACAAGTATGGTTTGTAACTTATGCTAAGTGTCGACATTTTTAAACAATGATGTTGTGGTATTTTTAAACTTAATGAATGGATGAACATCTTGTGTTTTATTTTCATATAGCATTGTTATGATTGTTGCCATGGTATTAAGAAGTCACACCAAATAAACCCACGCTTCCGCAAAAGCCAGGGTGTGACAGCTTGGTATCAGAGCCTCGATCATAGCGAACTAGGATTCCTTCTCGAGTCTAGACTATGATCATCAGGGCTCTCACGAAAATGTTTTCAAACATTCTTACATTGCATACACTATACGTCCCGATCCAGGGTACAAACATTTTTACAAATAAAAAGGCACAAATACACATTTCAAAGGGTATATTTATAATTCAGACCTAGAGACTGAGGGAGGATCAGTCTTAGAGACTGAGGGAGGACAAGTCCTAGAGACTAGGAGGTTGGTCTTAGAGACCAGGGATTTAGTCTTAGAGACTGGGAAAATTGGTCTTGGAGACCAGGGAGTTGGTCTTAAAGGCCAGGGAGTTAGTCTGCGAGACTAGGAAATTTAGTCTGAGAGACTGGGTGGGATAGTCTGGGGAAGACTAGGATGATTACTTGCTTACATTGTTGTGACTTACATGCTTGTTTGATTACATGTTGATTATATGTGCATATGTGTGGTTGTGTTACAGACACCATGCCATCATCTTCTGATACCGGAGTGTCAGACACATTTGATCCTATGGCGGTTGTGTCTCGGGCGATGAGATTGTCTCTAAGGTTGAGGTCTATACATCGGATACCACTAGTACGGACGATGACGATTTCCAGCCTTTTGCTCTACCAGACTTCGGGGATGACGTGCCTCTAGCTGATGGTCCTTTCGACGGGGACCTACCTCTTATTCAGGTCCCTGCTCCTCTCCCACTCGCTGCAGTTCCGATCGAGGATCTGCCACATGACGAGTTCGCTGATCTTGACTGTTATGGGTCATTTTCTAAGCATACATATCCTGACCAATATCCTGCCTTTATTTGTTTATTTGTGACCAGGATGCTGGAAGAGGATATTGCTAATATCTTGGGCGATATCCTGAGGTTTATTGAATTAACCACGTGCAGGTTAAAGGCTGAGACTTGCTAACGGTCAAGTGGACTTCTTCTCCTCAAGACTCGGACGTGTTTGTTGAAGGAGAGACGTTGAACCCGAAAGACCAGGTCTACAACGTTCGATTAAGGAATATTCGGTGGATCCCGGAAGTTTAGGATAGTTTGTTATATTATCTTTACTATAAATAGATGGGGGCGGATCAGTTTAAGGCACACAATTTTCACTAACACTCTCGAACACTTTCACTCTCTAGCTCATTGCAAACACCACACTTGTATTCAAATTTCATTGTAACACATAGTCGATCCGCACCACATCCTGCACTGTATCCTGACGTTTGAAGTAATAAGAAGAACAAGGCAGCTGCGATTGTCAGCTCCCGAGGTTTTATGCCGGCGATCTAGATTGATCAAGGGCTTTCCTCGTACATCTCGTGTCGTTTACTTTACTATTGCTCATAGTTTGATCGTAGATACAGCTCAATATCCTGAGCCGTATCCTGAATACTGATTTTCTAAATAACTCAACAAGCATATTTTTCACACATATTTCTAGCACACTACCTCACTTAACTAATTTGATCACTAAATTGCTTAGGTAATTTTTGACCAAAACAATTTGGCGCCCACCGTGGGGCAAGTGGTGCTCTCTTTACTAAATTTTTTTGTGAAATCGCTAATCGGCTTTCTATTTTCAAAACTTTTTGCCACATTGTCCGTAATGGCCTCAAGATCAAACATGAGCTCCTCCACTGTGTCTGCTATAACTTCTACTACTACCGGTTCGGTGCTTCCACCACCTCCTCCAAGGATGCCAGCCTCTTCACGACCTCAGGATATTATCCCTACCCGCAGTGTTCAGGAATCTGCTCCTGTTTTAGCTTCTAACGATGAAATTTTAACCTTATTTGGAAGTGTGCAGGAACAAATGAGGCAGCAACAGGAAACAAACCAAATGCTTTTAAGGGAAATACAACTCCTGAAGTCTGGCTCGAGCAGATCTGCAGAGGATAACGTCACTCCATTACATCCCAGAACGTTGAACTTCAGTTCAGCGGTGTATACTGAGGATAATAGTGGGAATATTGTGCCCAGCCTTCCTTAGAATCATACTCCTGAAATACCCTCCTCGGTCAGTTAGTCAACCATGAGGAGCTCAGGATATGCTTCAGGATATGGGCAAAATCCTCCAACGGGTAACTTGTCAAATAATAATAATACTCATGCTACTAACAATAGTGGATCTTTGCAGGATACAGGTGTGACATCAGCACTTACTAGGGAACTTCAGAAGTTGAAGGACATGATATCTAGTGTACCTGGGGTGGTCCAGCCGATCCCGGAAGTGTCCCAAGACAGCCACAAGATATCTCGTTTTGCATATCCTATCTGTGATGCTGAGATCCCAAAGAGATTCCAAACCCCCAACATGAAGCTTTATGATGGGACTACGGATCCTGAGGAGCATATTGCTCAGTATAGGGAAAGAATGGAGATTAACCCTATCCCTCCGGAGCTCAAGGAAGCGTGCTTGTGCAAGGGATTTGGTTCTACTCTAACAGGATCAGCCTTGAAATGGCTGTTAAACGTTCCTCCTCACTCAATTACTTCGTTTGCTCATTTGGTTAATTTATTTAACAGTCAATTTTCTTGTATTCGGAGTTTTGAGAAACTAACCAGTGATCTTTACAGGATAACTCAAGGGCCTCAGGAATCCTTGAGGGATTATGTGAACAAATTCAGTCGAGAATCCTTGGATATCCCACATCTTGATGTTGCAACAGCTGTGCAAGCTTTTAAGATGGGATTACAAAAGGATTCTCAGTTTTATCAGGATCTTGTAATGAATCCCTGCAGGAATCTCGACGAAGCTCGTAACAGGGCTTTGAGATATATCCGTCTGGAAGATGACAGGAAGATGCAAGAAAGGATGAACTCATCCAACACTTATGAGTCAACTAACAGGAAGTCAGAATCCTCATTCAAGTCATATCGGCCTAAGCCGTATGGTAGAAATGAAAACAAAAGAGTGAATGCTGTCGAAGATGAGGATCCTGAAGAGTATCCTGAGTTGTCCGAATATTGCTTTTCTGTTAACATTCATGAATTGATGTATGCCATGCAGGGTCTGGGAGACAAGGCTAGGTGGCCTCGAAAGAATCAACAAAAGGCTGACTGGAAAGATAAGTCAAAATGGTGTGCTTTCCACGAAGATTTCGGACATGTGACTGAGGATTGCATTGCTCTAAGGAAAGAAATAAGCTATCTTCTAAGCAAGGGATATCTGAAAGATCTCTTAGGAAGAAAGAAGAATAAGGGTCAGGATACTGAGAAGGATCCTGAGCGAGCAGCATCACCTCCCGCGGATGCCAAGATAATCAACTTCATTTCGGGAGGATCCGACATTTGTGGAACTTCGTATTCGGCAGCAAAGAGACATGCAAAAGAAGCTAAGACCGAAAGGGGAGATAAACCTGTCAGGATGACTACCCTCACAACTGACAAAGTGATCACTTTTGATGCTGATGACAGGGATACTGTCCAGGATCCTCACCATGATGCTCTGGTAATAACGTTATATGTGGCTAACCATTTTGTACGCAGGATATTGGTTGATAATGGCAGCTCCGTCAACATAATCCAACTAGAAACTCTGAAGAGAATGAATGTATCTCCAATGGATATCACTTCAAAGTCTACCGTGCTTGTTGGGTTCAGTGGAGAGGCTAGAAACACAGTGGGAGAGATAAAGTTGCCAGTATACGTTGAAGGAGTCAACTCAATACAATGTTTCTGTGTGATGGATTCTCTATCCTGCTATAACATCATACTGGGAAGACCGTGGATTCACGATATGAAGGCTGTGCCATCAACATATCACCAATGCATCAAGATACCTACCCCTTGGGGAGTTGTCAAATTTGATAGTGATCAGCAGGAGGCGAAAGAATGCTACTCATCCTCGATGAAATCCTCAACCAAACCTAGTGCAGCATAGCAATTAAAGACGCGGGCCCAGGATATCGTGGAGGATCCGGAGCAGGATGTGAAGAAAATTATCCTGGACCAGGATAATCCTGATATTTCGGTGCTCGTAGGGACCAATATCCCTCAGGATATTGAAGAACAATTGATTAACTTTTTTAAATGCAGGATGTCAATGTTTGCATGGAAGCATGAGGATATGACAGGCATATCCAAAGATATTATCACTCACAAGCTTGGAATTGATAAATCATTCAAGCCTGTTCAGCAAAAAAGAAGGAAGTTTGCTCCTGAGCGGAACACGATTATCTAGGAGGAAGTTGAGAGATTATTAAAGTCCAGGATGATCAGAGAGGTTAAGTTCCCAAGGTGGCTAGCAAACGTGGTTGTAGTACAGAAGAAAAATGGGAAATGGAGAGTTTGTGTGGACTACACAGACTTGAACAAAGCTTGTCCTAAAGACCCATTTCCTCTTCCCCACATTGATGCAATGGTAGATGCCACTGCCGGGCATGAAATGCTGACCTTCATGGACGCATCCTCAGGATTTCAACAGATCCAAATGGAGCCTTCTGACCAGGAGGATACTGCCTTCATGACACCAACAGGTATTTATTGTTATACAGCTATGTCTTTTGGTTTGAAAAATGCAGGTGCAACATACCAAAGATTGGTAAACATGATGTTCAAAGACAAACTAGGGGACACCATGGAGGTATATATCGATGATATGGTGGTGAAATCTAAAAAGTCTAAGGATCACCTCCAGGATATCAAGGGAGCATTTGATATCCTGGATCGATACAACATGAAGCTGAATCCTGCTAAATGCCATTTCGGAGTGGGGGCAGGAAAGTTTCTTGGGTATATGGGGACAAAAAGGGGGATAGAAGCAAGCCCAGAACAGATCAAAGCTATCCTGGATATAAAATCACCCTCAAATATGAAGGACGTACAAAGATTGACAGGCCGAGTAGCAGCTTTAAACAGGTTTATCTCGAGATCCTCAGAGAAGGGCAAAGATTTTTATGATATCCTGAAGAAGAACAAAAGATTCGAATGGGGGAAGAAGCATGAAGCAGCCTTGCAGGATTTGAAACGATATCTCTCAACCGCACCTTTATTGATGAAGCCTGAAAATGGTGAACCACTATCCCTATACCTTATTGTATCAGGGAATGCTGTAAGTGCCGTTCTTATAAAAGACCATGAAGGTCAGCAATATCCTGTTTATTATGTTAGTAAAAGTTTGTTAGATGCTGAAACTAGGTACTCTCATTTAGAAAAATTGATACTAGCATTAGTCATGGCATCAACGAAACTTAGACATTACTTTGAGACACATAGGATTCATGTTAAAACAAATTATCCTGTCAAAAATGTGCTTAGGAAACCAGAGATGTCAGGCAGGATGGCCAAGTGGTCAGTAAAGTTAAGTGCTTATGATTTAGTACATGAACCTAGAAATGCCATAAAGTCTCAAGCTTTAGCTGACTTTGTGGCTGATTTCAGTAGTGATATTCAGGATGAGGTAGACCTAGAAGTTCAACAGTTAGGAGAATCCTCAGGATCCTGGACATTATATACTGATGGTGCATCTAATATAAGAGGAGTAGGATTAGGAATACTACTAAAATCGCCACAGGGGGACATATTACCCCAGGCTATTAGGTGTGAATTTCCTGCTACTAATAATGAAGCAGAGTATGAGGCTTTAATTGCAGGATTAGAGTTGGCTAAGAGCATGAGTATCAAAAATTTGCAAGTATATGTTGACTCTTTGTTAATTACTAACCATTTTAATGGATCCTATGCAGTTAAGGGTGAGAAATTAATCGAATATCTCGATATTATCAAAAAATTAGCAGGATATTTCGATGTTTTTCTACTTGAACAGGTACCAAGGGAGGATAATGCTGAAGCGGATGCCTTAGCAAATTTGGGATCATCGATCAAGATACCTGAAGGGACCCAAATACCAATATTACATGTCTTATATCCTGCAACGAATCCTCAGGATAAAGAAGTAGCGGGTATTCAGGATCCTGGAGCAGAGCATCCTGAAGAGGATCCTAAATCCTGGACGGCTCCAATCATGAGCTATCTCAAAGAAGGACACATCCCTGGAAATGAGAATCCTAAGGCATTTAGGATGAAGGTATCACGACTCACTATTATAAATAATATTTTATACAAGAAATCTCTTGCAGAACCGTATTTGAGGTGCTTGGAGGATCCTGAAGCCAAAGAAGTACTTCAGGATATACATGAAGGGGATTGTGGTAACCATACTGGGGGCAGGTCGTTATTCTCGAAAGTCTTAAGGACAGGATATTATTGGCCAACAATGAGAAAAGATGCCGCAGAATATGCTCGAAGATGTGACGCATGTCAAAGACATAGTAACATACTGCATCAACCTGCTGAACCATTGTATCCTATTGTTTCCCCTTGGCCATTTATGAAGTGGGGTATGGATATAGTGGGAAAGCTACCAAAAGCTCCGGGAGGAAAAGTCTTTATGCTAGCAATGACGGATTATTTCTCTAAGTGGGTTGAAGCTGAAGCATTTGTTCAAGTTAGAGACCAAGAAGTAGTATCCTTCATAAAGAGGAATATCCTGACCAGATTCGGAGTACCAGCCGAGATAATCTATGACAACGGTTCTCAGTTTATAAGCAAGAGAACTACTGACTTTTGCAAGAGTTGGGGAATCAAAATGATAACATCTACTCCAGTACATCCTCAAGCGAATGGACAAGCAGAATCCTCAAACAAGATAATTGTCAATAACTTAAAGAAAAGGCTTGGAGCCAAAAAAGGAAGATGGGCAGAAGAATTACCCTTTGTTTTGTGGGCTGATAGGACAACGGTAAAGAATGCAACAGGCCAAACCCCGTTTTCCTTGGTATTTGGAGCAGAAGCAATGATTCCAACGGAAATGACAATACCTACTGCAAGATCTACCCTAAGTGATCCTGAGCAGAATCCTGAAGCCTTGAGTCAGGATTTAGACACTATAGATGAGAAGAGAGATGCGGCAAGGCTAAGGATGGCAGCATATCAGCAGAGAATATCCAGGGCATATAACAAGAATATTAGGACCAGAAGATTTAAGGTTGGAGATTGGGTGTTAAGAAAGGCTTTTCAGAATACTACTAATCCTGCCGATGGCAAGTTAGCTCCAAAATGGGAAGGACCATATGAAGTTGAATCAGAAGCAGGGAAAGGAGCATACAGATTCAAGAATATGGAGGGGGATATGCTACCGAGATCTTGGAATGCTATACACCTTAAGCTCTATTTCAAGTGAGTTTAGAATTTAATTTCTAACTCAGGATGGTATGAATTCTACCTTTTTTAAATATGTTTGGTTTAATTTGTTCTTTGTAATCCAATACTGACTTAAGCATCGGAGGGGTGTTAGCCAAGCTAACACCCACCTTAGTGTAAGGATGTTTTGCAGTATATGCTTTGGGATATAGCTCCAGGATGCTTACTCAGGATACTTCAGAAGATTAGAGGATTGGCCCCCTCTCTCACGTACAAGGGATCCTGATCCCTTCACAGGTTTAAAGGTATTCACCTTTCTTCCGAATTGGGTTTAAACACCCCGTCTGGAGCGCAAGTTATTCAGGGATAGTTCAAGGTGGCGGGACCAGTCCATGTAAAAGTGGCTGACAATTTCGTTACTGTTGGCTATATCCTGAATCCTAAAGGTATATGAGGATTGATCACCCTCTCTCACGAAATGGTATTTTCGTACTCTTTAAGGTTTAAAGGTTTTCACCTTTCTAAGTCTTGGAGTTTATACACTCCCGCCTGTAGCGCATGAAAATTTGGGATTTTCCCCAGGATACAAGGGATTTATCTCCAGTACATCCTTGGGTTTTGCCCTTGGGACATAAAAAATTGCCTATACAATGGAAACTGACATTCAGAAGATTTCTAAAGTATTTGAAGACATTGTACACAGGGGACATTCCTACCAAGGTGGTGATGTAGAGCTAAAAGGATGAGGCTCGGAACTAATGCACTAAGTACCTCGCACAGGGGACATCTTCATTGGAAGAATTGCAAAGGGATTGAAGTTGGGTAGTAGGTTTATACCCTATTTCTGGTATGATCTTTCCTTTGTAAACATCGCCTAAGTTTTTAGTAACACTATGTTTTATAAAAGGTTAAGTATCCTGATATATTCTCAAAGTCCTTTTCAGGATATTTGATTAAGGTGTTTGAAACTAGTATTAGTTTGGAACTTTGATCGTTTAAGTATTATCATAAATTAGTTTTGGAAAAATAGATTGTTTTTCAAAAACTATCTGCAAAGTTGGACGAGCATTTGGGAGTCCTATCTAATAAATAAGTTTTTGTAACATATTACTGAGTATACTGATCAGGATGTTTTCATAAGATAACAATATAAAGTTTTTTGCAAGGCTAAGAATTATACTTAGGAAAAACGGAAGATAATGGCAAGAAAAATAAAAAGACGAAATTATTCTTGAAGCAATCAATACTGGTTGATAACCGAAGGTTTCATCCTGAAACCCAGGACCCATCCACCTTCGGCTATCAAATTGTTTTGATACAGAAATAAAAAATTTTCATAAAAACATAAAATTGTTCGAATAATTTAAAGGAAATAAGCTCTAGGGGGTAGTGCCTTCTTCGTCCATAGTGGTTTCAGCAGCATCCGTCTTGGGATCCGCCTCAGTATCCTTCTCAGCATCGGTTGTTTTTTCAACTGCTTTGGAAGATTCTTCAACAGCTGATTTGAATGAAACGCCGCCGAGGTTCTTTAGCTTGGTCTCCCAGGCACCAACATCCCAAGAAGGGCATTCGAAGCCTAATGATTTGGCTTCGTGGGCCATCTTCAACCTGGCTTGAAGGAGAGAAATGACGACGGAACTCTTGAGGCTTTCCCGGTAGCTGACCATATCTCGTTCGTATTGCACGTGGGCAGCTTCAAGATCGGTCTGGGCTTGAAGAGCAGCTTTGTTGAGAGCAGTTTGGTGTTCTTGAGTCATGGCTTTAAATTTCTGCTCGTAGTGACGAGATTTGGCGGCTGCAATCATGCCTTGATCGGAGATTGTGATTCAGCTTCCTTTAGCATGGTTTCAAGCGTCTTGTTGAGCTTGCAGGATTCTTGATATAGGTTAACCAAACGCTCAAGAACCTACAAAGGTAAAAGGACAGGTATTAATATTGATAAATCTTTGAAAATAATGTAAGCCGCAGGATATGATATGAGAAAACTAACCTGGTTGAGAAAGGAAGTCATAAACCTGCTGGCTTCAATGAACCCGTGTTTCTCATAAGGAAATGTGTCAGAGATGACAGGGGAGTCAGGCTCTTTCCTTTTGCGGGAACTTGAACTCCGGAGCTTGGTAGCCGGTGAAGGTTTGGGGATAATGATGGCTTTGGAGCTGCTGGGTTTGGATGTGGCTGTGGTCTTGGGGCTAGGTTCTTTCTTGACCTGGATCTGGTCGGAATAACTGTCCAATTCGTCGAGGTCAAAGACTTCAGGGATCTTGGCCGGTGCTGCATAAAGGGAAAAGTTTTACTCTTCACTTCATTATTATACTGTTTTGACTAATTATTTTGAAAGTAATCCTTACCAGACATTTTAGATGACGAGTATTGACTGGAACTCGGGACGTGTGTGGTGAAAGTCCTGTCTATTGCAGGTAACTGGTAAACAGTATTGATTCTCTCTTCTGACTCGGCGGTAGGGGGAGCGACTTCCTTGAAGTTCACTGCATAAAAACCGAAAAGAAGGATATTAATAGAAGATAAGAATTAAATGGTCTATGAGAATATTTATGATCCTACCGGTGGTTAACCACTCCACCGGAAGGTTGGCACCCTCAGCAATGGAGTCTCGTTTGACAAAGAAGAATTTGCGTTGCCATCCGTCTTCGTTTTTGGTGGCTTTGAGAATTAGGGGTTTGCTGGAGGTCGAAAAGAGCAAGAACCGGCTAGAGCCATGGGATCGGAGGCGATAAGCGATAGGCAAATCCTCGATGCGGAGGTCGGAACAATGGAGGTTTTTGATTTGATTAAGTACAATTAGTACTCTCCAAACCATGGGCATGGTTTGAGCAAAATAGATGCCGGTGGTTCGAAAGAATTGCATCATGAATTCAGGAAAAGGGTATCGAAGACCTAGCGAAAAAGGATATGCTGGAAAACAAACCTATTCAGTGGAAGAAACATCCGAACGGATTGACCGATCGAATGGTCTGAAGACCGTGTTATCAGGGAAAGCGCCGGAGGCTCTTAAAGCTGCAATGTCTGCGTTGTCAAAAGCACAGATCTCCTTTTCGGGATTTTTAAGGAGATTCTGCTGGGTGAAGGTCTCGGCATCCATTGCGAGTAAGGCGATGCAAATTGATAGAAAGTAAATCAGAAATGGAGAATTACCTGAAGGTTCTGTTGAAGATATCTGCTTTTCAAACAAGAAAAGAGAAGATATAGGGGCATTGTGGATCTCCATTGAGCAAAAAGCGCGTTGGAAGTTACGATGTGATCTTGACCGTTGTTTCATTTTAAATGCCTTGAGTTAAGGGATAAGATTTTCGAAATATATCCGTTGGATTGGTATACCAACCGATATATTTGGGGACAATTGTTATGGGTCATTTTCTAAGCATACATATCATGACCAATATCCTGCCTTTATTTGTTTATTTGTGACCAGGATGCTGGAAGAGGATATTGCTAACATCTTGGGCGATATCCTGAGGTTTATTGAATTAACCACGTGCAGGTTAAAGGCTGAGACTTGCTAACGATCAAGTGGACTTCTTCTCCTCAAGACTCGGACGTGTTTGTTGAAGGAGAGACGTTGAACCCGAAAGACCAGGTCTACAACGTTCGATTAAGGAATATTCGGTGGATCCCGAAAGTTTAAGATAGTTTGTTATATTATCTTTACTATAAATAGATGGGGGCGGATTAGTTTAAGGCACACAATTTTCACTAACACTCTCGAACACTTTCACTCTCTAGCTCATTGTAAACACCACACTTGTATTCAAATTTCATTGTAACACATAGTCGATCCGCACCACATCCTACACTGTATCCTGACGTTTGAAGTAATAAGAAGAACAAGGCAGCTGCGATTGTCAGCTCCCGAGGTTTTATGCCGGCGATCTAGATTGATCAAGGGCTTTCCTCGTACATCTCGTGTCGTTTACTTTACTATTGCTCATAGTTTGATCGTAGATACAGCTCAATATCCTGAGCCGTATCCTGAATACTGATTTTCTAAATAACTCAACAAGCATATTTTTCACACATATTTCTAGCACACTACTTCACTTAACTAATTTAATCACTAAATTGCTTAGGTAATTTTTGACCAAAACAATGACATTGACTTATTCATTGAGGGTCCCCCGAGGGTGACCAGGATGGTGTGGCCTTATGGATGATGATGTCCTTCCTGCTGATGTTCCCGTTGCAGATCATGTTGTTCCCATGGTTGAGGTTCATGCTGATGTTCCCGTTGACGACACTGTAGTTCCTATTGTTGAGGTTCCTGCCGCTGACGCTGTTATCTTGCCACCTGCTGAGGCTCCCGTAGAGGAGGTTCATTCTGATTCATCTGGTCCAGACTCGTTTGAGTCTGTGGCATCCGCATCTATTCACGACCAGGGCGTGCAGCGCTACCCTCCTGATGGGGACTCAGACATGGCGATGTCTGCTGCGCCTGTCGTTCCCCATTACGCCGACCCAGATCCTGAGGTCGAGTTCGTACCTGCTGAGCCTGTTCCAGTTGGCCCAGAGCCTGTCATTGCCCATGACCCTATTGATATCCCAGCTGTTGCACTATTGCCTGATCCTTTACCAGAGCCTGATCACATTGATATACCAGTCTTGGCACCACCTATTGTTGAAGCACCAGTCGTCGTACCACCGGTTTTTGATGTTCCTATTGTTGATGCACCACTGCCACATCCTGTGCCGGTGTTTGTTGACCGTGCACCTTTCGCCACACATATTGATCCGAGATATGCCGACACCCGTAATGGGTGGATCGAGGATGATGATTATCCTCCTTTTGTCGTACCAGTTACACCCTCTGTTGCACCTGTTTTTGCACCTCTCGATGTTCCCCAGTTACACCCGCACTTATCTGATATCCATCGCACCGACCTTCCTATCACTTTTCTCCAGGACATTCCTCCACCTCGTCCTAGGGAGGGATCTTCGAGACAGCAGCCTGTTTTTCTCTCGCCTGTGTCATCAGTTGTACCATTCATGTCTCAGTTTCCTCGTACTGCATCACCTTTTGTACCATCGGGCAAGCCATTTTGTGGTCATCGCCCAATGTCATGCCCTTATCAGACCCGTATCACCCTTTCCATGTCGGATATTCCACGGAGGATGTGACACCTTGGTCACTGCGACCATCAAACAAAAACTAAATCAATGAAATTTGTTTTTCATACTTGGGATTTGTATAAATATGTGTATCATTTGCACATGTCAATTCTTGTTCGATTTCGGGCTCTAAATCGCTTTCTAGAAGGTTAAACGCACACTGATGCACAAAATATAACCAGTTTAATGCAACAAACACTCCAGAATAGTGACATAGGCTTAACATACCTTAAATAACCCTTACATAACTTAGAAATAAGTTTTAAAGGCTTTGGTATGGCAAAATCAAGTTTAAATCGCTTACAGGGACTAAATTCGACAAACTGTGAAAGTATGGCGATTTGTACTGGAACAGACATTCCGGAACATGAACATAAGTTAAACATACCATAAATATCCTTTACATAGCTTAGAAATAGGCTTTGAGGGGTTCGGTGTGCTAAAATAAACTTTTGGGTCATTCAGGGACTAAAAGCGTCAAAAAGTGCATAAGTTTGCATTTTCGCGCATAACTTACATTCTGAATACATCCGGACATCCATAAATTTATGTAGGCATTAAAATATTTTATTTTAGTGTTTGGCATAAGAAAAATCCATTCGTCGCGCAATTTGGATCGTTTTTGCGTCCGTTACGACTTCCGTCGTAATTAACCGAACAACGCAACTGTACGACCAAACGAACCGACATCCGAGATCTTTTTGAGCATATTTTAAGTTCCCTATACTTTAACTTTATTTTAGAGCCTTGAAATGGGGTTAACGGGGCTTAAAAGTGCCAAAAATCAAGTTTTACAAGTGCAGGGACCATTTTTGAAATTTCTGGCAGATTCAATGAACCAAGTCCATTTTGAAGTGTTGATGGTTTTAACCCATGGTTTTGCAAAACCATGGGCTGGTATTCAATGAACATAGTCCATATTAGGGGCTCCCATGGTTTTAGAAAACCATGGGCACACATGTAAGGTCCAGATCAAAGCTCAGTTTTCGATGAACGATCTTAACGGTTCTTGAATTCCTATAAATACCCACCCTCACTTCCTCCCAAAGCACACTTGAATCTGATTTTGGCTCTCTAATTTGAAGTTTATGCTTCATACCTGAGAGTAAATCGGATCAAGTTGCGGGGACCTTCTGTAAGTATTCTTTCGTTCTTTTCATTCGTTTTTGTCATTAAAGTCAAACTGCGTTTGACTTTCTGCTTTGACCAGTTTATGGTCAACGCGAAGTTTGTTTGAACTTCATAACGTGAGCGTAATCACGATGGTTATAGTCCCTAGTGACTATACCTACTGATTACCACGTTATCTAGGCTCAATGACGAATCGTAGTTTCGGCCAAAATGCGTTTTCTCGCGTATTTTGTAACCAAACTACTCTAGGATATCAAAACCGTTTGTTTTGATATCAAAACTTGTTTTCTAACTTAGTTAAGCATGTTTTAACATGCTTAGCTCGTCACTTTTAATTTTGTGCTTGTCTAGGGTCGTAAAGGTAAGCGATCTAATCAATCGCTTATACTTTCGAACCCGACCCATTTGGTCGATCATTAGGATCCGACCAAACATGTTAAGTGACCATAGTAGCGTAGGGAATAACCTTCCGAGGTTATACCTTTTGGTCACTTAGGTTTGATTAGTCGCATGATAGGTAGTTTATATGCCTTAGGTAAATTACCAAAATGCCCTTTTTACGCCAAAATTCATTTTTAAGCATATGTAACATAACTTTTGACATCTAAACTGATTTAGCAACAATATTAGACATGTTATGGCGTATTTTACTTATCATAGGGCTAGTTAGGCATTCCGAACGCGTTTTACGCGAACGACGCGTTAAAGCAGCATAAGCTACCTAAACGGGTCGTAATGGGTCGTAAGCACTTAGATTAGGTTTCATTTTAGTATGTAGGCTTTGTTAAACCATATTACATGAGTTCCCACACTCATTTGGTTTACGAACCCTCATTCTATCCGATCCTCCGGTTTATTAACATAGTTACCTATATTAGGTGCCGTTTGATTCCGTGATCTTCTAGCTTTGCTTGGTGGTTATCCTAGGACTTCTAAGCAATCTCAAGTGAGTACATAGACCCCTCTTTTACTATTTTCCAAACTGTTTTGGGGTGAAACACATGTGCCTACTTGTTACTTTCATGCTTTCCATTTTTTCATATCATATACTTGCTATGCTCATTAGTACACTATTAGTACATGATTTACATTACATTGTTTCGCTATGTATGTTTACTGAGCATACTTAGTACATTGTTTTACTTTACATTTCTGCTATGTATGTTGACTGAGCATACTAGCACATTGATTTACATTACATTAGTTGTATATGTTTACTCAACATATGGACACATTGTTTTATATTGCATTTTGTTGCATATGCTCATCCAGCATATGAACAAATTATATTACCTTTTGAACCGTTTGTAACTATTTGACTATGCGAACCGTTGTAGCTATTTGACTATGTGAACCGTTGTAACTATTTGACTATGTGAACCGTTGTAACCATTTGATTATATGAACCGTTTGTAACTGTTGAACCGTGTGAACCGTATTTGACCATACATAAACATTTCTACAACTATTAAACATTACATTTTGGTGGTTGTTTTGGGTAAGCGATTTAAGTAACGAGGCGACGTGTAATACGATAAAAACATGGTGGATACGCCGCTGGTACTTCCTATATATAAGTGATTTTATGGTATTACATATCGTAGCGTTATTTAAACCATTTCAGTTTAGACATATTACATATACAATACAATCTTCACATAAACATCGTTTTACAAATAACTTAACTTATACAAACTCATTTTACATGGTTATTCACTTAACCATACATTATTCTTTTATACATATATATCATTTGGTTTATTTATCACTTTTCAAATGATTTTGAATGGAAACATTCAACAAGATTCATGGCTACTTTTTAAACAGTTTTCTCTAAACGCAAGTCATGAATCCTATTTCCACAAAACCTATGTATCTCACAGGCATTTTTATGCTGACGTACCTATTTTCACATGTGTTTTCAGGGGCTGCTGCATAGGATGATCGAGACACACTTAGGTGGACCTGTGCCTTAGTGACTTAAAACGAAGCAAGAACTAGTTAAATTATGTTATGTACTCTTTGTTTCTTGTTTAAGACAATGTAACTCTCTTGATTGATAAATAAAACGTAACTTTAATTACCATGGTTGTGAAACAATTAATTATGTTACAACACTCCCTGACGTTTCCGCCACGTTTCGTTGTTTTACGTGGTCGGGGTGTGACAGAGGACATACTTATATCCCTGCAGTTACAGCAGGATGCATTGAGCAGACGCGTTCTAGAGTTGGAGAGGACTCCGCATCCTCCTTGTCACTGTCAGTCTCCTTTTGCTACACCACCAGCTCCTCTTCCACTACCCCCTGATTCTGATGTTCGCTTCCTTACTCCTGAGCAGCAGATTTCCTATTTGTTGCGCGTTATCCACGCACTTGAGGAGGATGGGGTGCGTTTGCGCCATTTGATTTTCTTCCCTCCTCCTCCCCCATCAGCATGAGGATTTTTGGTCTGTTGCAGGTAGCGTTACTTTTGATGAGAAGACAGCGATTGAGCCAGACTATACAGCATTTTGAAGACCGCATTTTGACATCATGACTTTTGATATTTGATTTTTGGTTGTTGTATATGGTTAGACAGTTCAGACAAGGGCATGGTGACCCTTAGTCTCTTTTGGGATGTACGATACATTAGGAAAACTTGTGAACACTGTATTTATGGTCTTGATTATATGATAACTCAATCGCAATATTCTCATTACATGCATTGTTGATTTATTTGTTTGTGATTATGACATGGGATGTTATGTGTTATTGTGTTGATGGATGTTATTACGTACGCATATTACTTACTTACCATACTTACGATGACCTGACCAATATGATCTTCTTTTAGAAGATGCCTCCACGACGAGACACACGTTTGCCTACCACTGAGGCAGAATTGCAGGCAAGAATTTCGCAGGCCATTGCTGATTATGAGGCCTCCCGCGCTGAGACCAGCGGGAATACCTCAAGAAACAACAATCCACCAAATGGTAATGTTAAGTCACTCGAGACACATTACACTACATTTGGACATTTCATGTGCAAATGCTAATGTTTTCTATGAATAACATTGCTTGGACAGGCTGCACCTACAAACAATTTCTAGACTGTAAACCACTTAACTTTGACGGCACTGGAGGTGCTGTTGCATTTGTCAGATGGGCAGGAAAGACGGATTCTACCTTAAGGATGAGCAAGTGTGCTCCCGAGCAGCAAGTTACATACATCTCAGGGCTTTTTCTTGATGGTGCTTTATCATGGTGGAATTTGCAAGTACAAACTCTGGGAGAAGCGGCGGCATATGCATTGACGTGGACTGAGCTGAAGGAGCTCATGAGGAAGAAGTACTGTTCACAGACCGAAATACAAAAGCTGGAAACAGAATTTTGGCACCTAAAGATGGACGGCCCAAAGATCGCCGAGTATGTTCAGAGGTTTCATGATTTGTCCCATGTGGTACCTTACATGGTTACGCCTGAATTCAAACGCGTGGAGCGTTTCATCTGGGGGTTGGCACCTCAGATTATGAGCATGGTTACATCGTCAAAAGCAGCAAAAATTACTGAAGCCATCGACCTGAGCGTGTCCTTAACTGAAGAAGCCATCAGGCTAAACAAGTTTTCCAATGCTGATCAGAAAAAGAAGGAGACTCATGTGGAGTCATCTGGCGAGAACAAACGGAAGTTCTCCAACATTAAAAAGGGTACCAGCAGCACCAACAGGAAGAATGAAGTGAACCCACTAGTTGAAGCTAAAACTGGTACTGAAGTCAAGGGAAAGGGATACATGGGCACTTTGCCCAAATGTGATATATGCCTGTACCATCATTCTGGTCAGTGCAGGTTAAGGAAATGCGAGTCTTGTGGGAAGGAGGGCCATTCAAAGAATACATGCTGGGTTGGTACAGGTGCTGGTCGTGGTAACAATGGCCAAAAGGGTTTTCGTAACAACAATCGCGGTGGTAACGGAAATGGGAACCGCAACGGCGAAAATGGTAATCGGGGGAATGTTGGGAACCAAGCTGGGAATCGGGGAGCAAACAATGCTCAAGGTGGTAATGGTAACGTTCTAGGACCGGGATGTTTTAACTATGGAGACATCGGGCACTTCAAGCACGAATGTCCAAAACTCAACCAAGCTCATGGAAGGGTATTCAATATTGGAGCAAGGGAAGCACGCCAGGACCCGAATGTTGTCACTGGTATGTTCCCTATTAATCAACGCTTTGCATCTGTGCTATTTGATACTGGTGCTGACTATAGTTTTGTATCGCTAGAATTTAAGAAAATGCTTGGGTTAACTGCTAGTAAATTAGACATTCCATACTCAATTGAACTGGCTAATGGAAAGCTAGTTGAAACAAATGAAGTCATCAGAGGATGTGTAATAGAGTTGGGAGAACACGAGTTTACACTGGATCTACTGCCAGTCGAGTTGGGAAGCTTCGACGTGGTAGTAGGGATGGATTGGTTGTCAAGCAACAAAGCCTAGATTGTATGTCACGAGAAGACCATTCGCATCCCATTGGCGGATGGAGAAACGATTGTGGTACATGGAGAGAAGCGCGATACGCCTCTGAGGATCATTAGTTGCTTGAAGGCTAGAAACTGTTTGAAGAAGGGATATGTTGCCTTCTTGGCACACATCGTGGATAAAGAGGCAGCTGAGCCGAGGCTAGAAGATATTCCAGTCGTAAAGGAGTATCCTGAAGTCTTTCCAGAAGACTTGCCAGGATTGCCACCACAAAGACAAGTCGATTTTCACATTGACTTGGTTCCAGGTGCCGCGCCTGTGGCTAAGGCACCCTATAGACTTGCGCCTTCGGAAATGCAGGAGTTGTCGACACAACTTCAGGAGTTGCTAGACAAGGGATTTATCAGACCAAGCTTCTCGCCTTGGGTAGCTCCAGTTTTGTTTGTTAAGAAGAAGGATGGTAGTTTTCGCATGTGTATCGACTACCGGGAGCTGAATAAGCTGACTATCAAGAACAGATATCCTTTGCCAAGAATTGATGACCTATTCGATCAGTTGCAAGGTTCAAGTTTTTACTCAAAGATCGACCTTCGATCGGGATATCATCAGTTGAGGATACAAGAGGAAAGTATTCCCAAGACTGCTTTTAGGACTAACTATGGACATTACGAGTTCCTGGTCATGCCGTATGGATTGACAAATGCGCCAGCAGTATTCATGGACTTGATGAACAGAGTTTGTAAGCCGTACCTCGATAAGTTTGTGATTGTGTTCATTGATGACATTCTGATCTACTCAAAGACGAAGGACGAGCACGAACAACATTTAAGAGCTATTCTAGAGCTACTTAAAAAGGAGAAGTTATACGCTAAGTTCTCGAAGTGCGAGTTCTGGCTGCGTGAAGTTCAGTTTCTTGGTCATGTTGTTAACGGAAATGGAATTCATGTGGATCCCACAAAGATCGAGGCAATCAAGAACTGGGAGACTCCTAAGACACCAACCGAGATTCGACAGTTTCTAGGTTTGGCTGGTTATTATCGTAGGTTCATTGAGGATTTCTCAAAAATCGCTCAACCTTTAACCACTCTCACTCAGAAAGACAAGAAGTTCGATTGGGGAGACAAACAAGAAGAAGCATTTCAACTATTGAAAACAAGCTCTGTGACACACCGATCTTATCTCTACCCGAAGGCACTAACGACTTCGTGGTATATTGCGACGCCTCGCGTCAAGGTTTAGACTGCGTGTTGATGCAGCGACAGAAGGTTATAGCATATGCATCTCACCAGTTGAAGATTCACGAGAAAAATTATACCACGCATGACTTGGAGTTAGGCGTGGTGGTGTTTGCATTGAAAATCTGGTGACATTACTTATATTGCACGCGTTGTATAATCTTCACTGATCACAAGAGCTTGCAGCACATATTTGATCAGAAAGAGCTTAACATGAGACAAAGACGCTGGGTAGAATCATTGAACGATTATGATTGTGAGATCAAGTATCACCCAGGGAAGGCGAATGTGGTCGCCGATGCCCTAAGTCGGAAAGAAAGGATCAAGCCCATAAGGGTTAGGGCTTTAGAAATGATTGTCCAGACAGACCTCTCATTGCGCATTCGTGCCGCACAGAGAGAAGCTCTTAAAGAAAGGAATATTGAGGATGAGTATCTCCGTGGGATGGAGAAGCAGTTGGTACCAAACGGGGAAGGAACTTTGTGCTTTATGAAACGAATTTGGGTTCCTTTGTTTGGTGGTTTGAGAAATGTTATTTTTGATGAGGCACACAAGTCACGGTACTCGATTCATCCAGGAGCGGATAAGATGTACCAAGATCTTAAGGATTTCTATTGGTGGCCAAGAATGAAAGGTGATGTTGCGATATACGTTGGTAAATGTTTAACTTGCGCCAAAGTAAAATCCGAATACCAGAAACCTTCAGGTCTCTTGCAACAACCTGAAATACCCAAATGGAAATGGGAACATATTTCAATGGACTTCATAATGAAATTGCCAAGGACGCCCAAGGGCCACGATACGATTTGGGTAATAGTAGACCGTCTAACAAAGTCTGCGCACTTTTTGCCAATCAAGGAAAAAGACAACACGAGTAAACTTGCTGAAATATACATGAGGGAGATTGTTGCACGACATGGAGTGCCTCTCTCAATTGTCTCTGATAGAGATGGACGCTTCGTGTCAAGGATTTGGCAATCCTTTCAAGAAGCATTTGGTCCTCAGTTGAATCTGAGTACTGCATTTCATCCGCAGACAGACGGACAGAGCGAACGAACTATTCAGACATTAGAAGACATGCTGCGAGCTTGCGTAATGGATTTAGGTGGAAGTTGGGACACTCACCTACCATTGGTTGAATTTTCATACAATAACAGTTATCATGCAAGCATCCAAGCCGCACCGTTCAAAGCTCTCTATGGGCATAAGTGTCGATCACCCTTATGCTGGGCTGATGCGGGTGATAGACAGCTTGTTGGCCCGGAATTGGTCCAGGAAACGACAGACAAGATTGCACAGATCCGAGAGCGCATCAAAGCGGCTCGCGATCGTCAAAAGAGTTATGCGGACCTGAGAAGGAAGCCTCTGGAATTTGAGGTAGGTGATATGGTTTTATTGAAGGTTTCACCCTGGAAGGGTGTGGCACGCTTTGGGAAGCGTGGAAAATTGAATCCGCGATACATTGGTCCATTTAGAATCCTGCAAAGGATTGGGCTTGTAGCTTATAAATTGGACTTACCTGCTGAACTTCATGGCGTTCATGATACATTTCATGTATCTAATTTGAAAAAGAGTCCAACTCAAGAAACAGTTGTCATTCCTGCCGACGAAGTTCATATTGAAGACACACTCCACTTTACTGAAGAACCTGTTGAGGTTACGGATTAGAAAGTTAACAAGACACGCCGAAGTAGTGTCAAACTCGTCAAGGTTCGATGGAATGCACAACATGGGCCAAAATTCACATGGGAGCGTGAGGATCGTATGAAGGGAAAATACCCACATTTATTCCCCAAGACCCCTTCATCTAGTAGCAGAACTAAAATTTCGGGACGAAATTTCTCTAACAGGGGGAGAATGTGACAACCCTAAAAAATTACAGGTATCCATACAATTAATTAATATTAAATTGGTGCTTAATGACTGTGCTTGATTACAACTGCTGATTTAACCACTCTATGATTTTTGCATCATACATACTGTTAGGGGTCATTTTCTTAACATACGTATCCTGACCAATATCCTGCCTTTGTTTGTTTATTTGTGACCAGGATGCTGGAAGAGGATATTGCTAACATCTTGGGCGATATCCTGAGGTTTATTGAATTAACCACGTGCAGGTTAAAGGCTGAGACTTGCTAACGGTCAAGTGGACTTCTTCTCCTCAAGACTCGGGCGAGTTTGTTGAAGGAAAGACGTTGAGCCCGAAAGACCAGGTCTACAACGTTCGATGAAGGAATATTCGGTGGATCCCGGAAGTTTAGGTTAGTTTGTTATTTTATCTTTACTATAAATAGATGGGGGCGGATCAGCTTAGAACACACAATTTTTCACTAACACTCTCGAACACTTTCACTCTCTAGCTCATTGCAAACACCACACTTGTATTCAAATTTCGTTGTAACACTTAGTCGATCCGTACCGCATCCTGCACTGTATCCTGATATTTGAAACAATAGAAGAACAAGGCAGCTGCGATTGTCAGCTCCCGAGGTTTTATGCCGGCGATCTAGATTGATCAAGGGCTTTCCTCGTACATCTCGTGTCGTTTACTTTACTTTTGCTCATTGTTTGATCATAGATACAGCTCAATATCCTGAGCCGTATCCTGAATACTGATTTCCTAATTAACACAACAAGCATATTTTCAAACACACTTTCTAGCACACTACCTCACTTTACTAATTTGATCACTAAATTGCTTCGGTAATTTTTTACCAAAACAATTTGGCGCCCACCGTGGGGCGAGTGGTGCTCTCTTTACTAAAAATTTTTGTGAAATCGCTAATCGGCTTTCTATTTTCAAAACTTTTTGCCACATTATCCATAATGGCCTCAAGATCAAACATGAGTTCCTCTACTGTGTCTGCTATGACTTCTACTACTACTGGTTCGGTGCTTCCACCACCTCCTCCAAGGATGCCAGCCTCTTCACGACCTCAGGATATCATCCCTACTCGCAGTGTTCAGGAGTCTGCTCCTGTTCTAGCTTCTAATGATGAAATTCTCACTTTATTTGGAAGTGTGCAGGAACAAATGAGGCAACAACAGGAAATAAACCAAATGCTTTTAAGGGAAATACAACTCCTGAAGTCTGGCCCGAGCAGATCTGCTGAGGATAATGTCACTCCATTGCACCCCAGAGCGTTGAACTTCTGTTCAGCTGTGTATACTGAGGATAACAGGGGGGATATTGTGCCCAGTCTCCCTCAGAATCATACTCCTGAAATACCCTCCTCAGTCAGGATGTCAACAATGAAGAGCTCAGGATATGCTTCAGGATATGGGCAAAATCCTCCAACGGGTAACGTGTCAAATAATAGTAATACTCATGCTACTAACAATAGTGGATCTTTGCAGGATACAGGTGTGACATCAGCACTTACTAGGGAACTTCAGAAGTTGAAGGACATGATATCTAGTGTACCTGGGGTGGTCCAGCCGATCCCGGAAGTGTCCCAAGACAGCCACAAGATATCTCGTTTTGCATATCCTATCTGTGATGCTGAGATCCCAAAGAGATTCCAAACCCCCAACATGAAGCTTTATGATGGGACTACGGATCCTGAAGAGCATATTGCTCAGTATAGGGAAAGAATGGAGATTAACCCTATCCCTCCGGAGCTCAAGGAAGCATGCTTGTGCAAGGGATTTGGTTCTACTCTAAAAGGATCAGCCTTAAAATGGCTGTTAAACGTTCCTCCTCACTCAATTACTTCGTTTGCTCATTTGGTTAATTTATTTAACAGTCAATTTTCTTGTAGTCGGAGTTTTGAAAAACTAACCAGTGATCTTTACAGGATAACTCAAGGGCCTCAGGAATCCTTGAGGGATTATGTGAACAAATTCAGTCGAGAATCCTTGGATATCCCACATCTTGATGTTGCAACAGCTGTGCAAGCTTTTAAGATGGGATTACAAAAGGATTCTCAGTTTTATCAGGATCTTGTAATGAATCCCTGCAGGAATCTCGACGAAGCTCGTAACAGGGCTTTGAGATATATCCGTCTGGAAGATGATAAGAAGATGCAAGAAAGGATGAACTCATCTAACACTTATGAGTCAACTAACAGGAAGTCAGAATCCTCATTCAAGTCATATCGGCCTAAGCCGTATGGTAGAAATGAAAACAAGAGAGTGAATGCTGTCGAAGATGAGGATCCTGAAGAGTATCCTGAGTTGTCCGAATATTGCTTTTCTGTTAACATTCCTGAATTGATGTATGCCATGCAGGGTCTAGGAGACAAGGCTAGGTGGCCTCGAAAGAATCAACAAAGGCTGACTGGAAAGATAAGTCAAAATGGTGTGCTTTCCACGAAGATTTCGGACATGTGACTGAGGATTGCATTGCTCTAAGGAAAGAAATAAGCTATCTTCTAAGCAAGGGATATCTGAAAGATCTCTTAGGAAGAAAGAAGAATAAGGGTCAGGATATTGAGAAGGATCCTGAGCGAGCAGCATCACCTTCCGTGGATGCCAAGATAATCAACTTCATTTCGGGAGGATCCGACATTTGTGGAACTTCGTATTCGGCAGCAAAGAGACATGCAAAGGAAGCCAAGGCCGAAAGGGGAGACAAACCTGTCAGGATGACTACCCTAACAACTGACAAAGTGATCACTTTTGATGCTGATGACAGGGATACTGTCCAGGATCCTCACCATGATGCTCTGGTAATAACGTTATATGTGGCTAACCATTTTGTACGCAGGATACTGGTTGATAATGGCAGCTCTGTCAACATAATCCAACTAGAAACTCTGAAGAGAATGAATGTATCTCCAATGGATATCACTTCAAAGTCTATCGTGCTTGTTGGGTTCAGTGGAGAGGCTAGAAATACAGTGGGAGAGATAAAGTTGCCAGTATACGTTGAAGGAGTCAACTCGATACAACGTTTTTGTGTGATGGATTCTCTATCCTGCTATAACATCATACTGGGAAGACCGTGGATTCACGATATGAAGGCCGTGCCATCAACATATCACCAATGCATCAAGATACCTACCCCTTGGGGAGTGGTCAAAGTTGATAGTGATCAGCAGGAGGCGAAAGAATGCTACTCATCCTCAATGAAATCCTCAACCAAACCTAGTGCAGCATAGCAATTAAAGACGCGGGCCAAGGATATCGTGGAGGATCCGGAGCAGGATGTGAAGAAAATTATCCTGGACCAGGATAATCCCGATATTTCGGTGCTCGTAGGGACCAATATCCCTCAAGATATTGAAGAACAATTAATTAACTTTTTGAAATGCAGGATGTCAACGTTTGCATGGAAGCATGAGGATATGACAGGCATATCCAAAGATATTATCACTCACAAGCTTGGAATTGATAAATCATTCAAGCCTGTGCAACAAAAAAGAAGGAAGTTTGCTCCTGAGCGGAACACTATTATTCAGGAGGAAGTTGAAAGACTATTAAAGTCCAGAATGATCAGAGAGGTTAAGTTCCCAAGATGGCTAGCAAACATGGTTGTAGTACAAAAGAAAAATGGGAAATGGAGAGTTTGTGTAGACTACACAGACTTGAACAAAGCCTGTCCTAAAGACCCATTTCCTCTTCCCCACATTGATGCAATGGTAGATGCCACTGCCGGGCATGAAATGCTGACCTTCATGGACGCATCTTCAGGATTTCAACAGATCCAAATGGAACCTTCTGACCAGGAGGATACTGCCTTCATGACACCAACAGGTATTTATTGTTATACAGCTATGCCTTTTGGTTTGAAAAATGCAGGTGCAACATACCAAAGATTGGTAAACATGATGTTCAAAGACAAACTGGGGGACACCATGGAGGTATATATCGATGATATGGTGGTGAAATCTAAAAAGGCTGAGGATCACCTCCAGGATATCAAGGGAGCATTTGATATCCTGGATCAATACAACATGAAGCTGAATCCTGCTAAATGCCATTTCGGAGTAGGGGCAGGAAAGTTTCTTGGATATATGGTGACAAAAAGGGAGTTAGAAGCGAGCCCAGAGCAGATCAAAGCTATCAGGGATATAAAATCACCCTCAAACATGAAGGACGTACAAAGATTGACAGGGCGAGTAGCAGCTTTAAACAGGTTTATCTCGAGATCCTCAGAGAAGTGCAAAGATTTTTATGATATCCTGAAGAAGAATAAAAGATTCGAATGGGGGGGAGAAGCATGAAGCAGCCTTGCAGGATTTGAAACGATATCTCTCAACCGCACCTCTATTGATGAAGCCTGAAAATGGTGAACCACTATCCCTGTACCTTGCTGTATCAGGGAATGCTGTAAGTGCCGTTCTTATAAAGGATCATGAAGGTCAGCAATATCCTGTTTATTATGTTAGTAAAAGTTTGCTAGATGCTGAAACTAGGTATTCTCATTTAGAAAAATTGATACTAGCATTAGTCATGGCAACAACGAAACTTAGGCATTATTTCGAGACACATAGGATACATGTTAAAACAAATTATCCTGTCAAAAATGTTCTTAGGAAACCAGAGATGTCAGGCAGGATGGCTAAGTGGTCAGTAAAGTTGAGTGCTTATGATTTAGTATATGAACCTAGAAATGCCATAAAATCTCAGGCTTTAGCTGACTTTGTGGCTGACTTTAGTAGTGACATTCAGGACGAGGCAGACCTAGAAGTTCAACAGTTAGGAGAATCCTCAGGATCCTGTGTAACACCTGTGTCATTTCAACCATCAAACAAATTCCAAACCAATGAAATATAGTATTTCATACTTGGGATTTGTAAAAATATGTGTATCGTTTACACATATCAATTCTTGTTCGATTTCAAGCTTTAAATCGCTTTCTGGAGGGTTATACGCGCTCTGATGAGTAGATATAACCAGTTTAATCCAACGAACACTCCGGAATAGTGAAATAGGCTTAACATACCTTAAATAACCTTTACATAACTTAGATATAAGTTTTGAAAGGTTTGGTGTGGTGAAATCAAAGTTTAATCGCTTACAGGGACTAAAGTTGACAAACTGCGAAAGTATGCCAATTTGAACTGTAACAGACCTTCCGGAACATGACCATAAGTTAAACATACCATAAATATCCTTTACATAGCTTAGAAATAGGCTTTGAGGTGTTCGGTATGCTAAAATAAACTTTTGTGTCATTCAGGGACTAAAAGCGTCAAAAAGTGCACAAGTTTGCATTTTCGCGCATAACTTACGTTCTGAATACATCCGGACATCCAAAAATTTATGTAAGCATGACTACATTATATTTTATGGTTCGCCTTAAGAAAAATCCATTCGTCGCGTCATTTGGATCGTTTTTCGCGCTTATGCGCATTCCGTCGTAATTAAGCGAACATCGCGTTCGTACGGTTAAACGAACCGACATCCGAGATATTTTTGAGCACATTTTAAGTTCCCTATACTTTAACTTCATTTTAGAGCTTTGAAATGGGGTTAACGGGCCTTAAACGTGTCAAAAATGGCCTAAATACAGTTCAGGGACCAAAAGTGTAAATCTGCCAAACTATGGCCTAGCGGTGCGCTACACTTTTAGCGTAGCGGTGCGCTAGCCAAGTTCAGACCAGATTCAGAGTTTCTAATAGCCTGTTTGCAGCTGTTTTAACCACAACCACAAGTTCACCACTTGCATACTCAGCTGATAAGGATCATTGTTAGGCACCATAACCTTCCGACACTTGTACGGATACGATTAAGGCACAATATTCGACAAACGATCCTAACGGTTCGGGTATTCCTATAAATACCCATCCACCCCATTGCTAAACTTACAAGAACTTTGATTTGAGAAACTCTAAGTTGAAACTATTGTTTCATACCTGAGATTTTTGAATCGAGGTTAGCATTCGGGGACCCTTCGTAAGTATTCTTTCGTTCTTTTCCTTATTTTATTGCTTTTCGAGTCAGAAAGTCAAACTTTGTTTGACTTTCAGCGTTGACCAGTAATGGTCAATGCGAAGTTCGTTTGAACTTCGCAACGTGAGTGTAATCACGTTGGTCATAGTCCCTTGGGACTATGCCCACTGATTACCACGTTGTCTAGGGTCGTAGGGTAGGCGATCTAATAAATCGCCTATACCTTCGAACCCGACCCAGTTTGGTCGATCATTAGGATCCGACCAAATACATTAGGTGACCTTAGTGTAGGGAATAACCTTCCGAGGTTATACCCTATGGTCACATCGTTTAAGTAGTTGTATGATAGGTAGTTTATATGCCTTAGGTAAATTACCAGAATACCCTTTTCATGTATAATTGGTAATTAAGCATATGTAACCTAAACTTTTGTCACATAACTAATTATGTAACATGTTTAGGCATATAACACTTGTCATAGGGCTAGTTAGGCGGTCCGAACGCGTTCCACGCGAACGACGCGTTAAAGTAGCATAAGCTACCTAAACGGGTCGTAATGGGTCGTAGACACTTAGGTTAAGTTTCATTTAGTATGTAGGCTTTGATTAACCATATCACATGAGTTCCTACACTCATTTGGTTTACAAACCCTCATGCTACCCAGTCTTCCGATTTAGGTCCGGTTTATTAATGTACTTACCTATATTAGGTGCCGTTTGATATTCCGCGATCTCTAGCTTTGCTTGGTGGTTATCCTAGGACTTCTGAGCAATCTCAAGTGAGTACATAGACCCCTCTTTTACTGTTTTCCAAACGTTTTGGGGTGGAACACATGTGCCTACTTATTACTTTCATGTTTTCACATCATATACCTGCTATGTTTGTTACTACATTATAGTACATGATTTCATTACATTTCATGCTATGTATGCCCATTGTGTGCGTACTTAGTACATCGTTTTACATTACATTTCATGCTATGTATGCCCATTGTGTGCATATTTAGTACATTGTTTTACATTGCATTTATGTTGCATATGCTCATCCAGCATATGAACACATTATACTACATTTTGAACCGTTGTAACTATTTGACTATGTGAACCGTCGTAACCCTTTGATTCTATGAACCGTTTATAACCGTTGAACCGTGTGAACCGTTTGTAACCGTTGGACCGTGTGAACCGTTTGTAATGGTTGAACCGTTTGTATCCATTAACATGATTTACATTTGACAATAGACATTTGACAATACATGAACATTTCTACAATTGTTAAACATTACTTTGGTGGTTTGGTTTGATTAAGTAACGATGCGTGTGTAATATGATACAAGCATGGTGGATACGCCGCTGGTACTTCCTATATATAAGTGTTTGTATGGTATTACATATCGTAGCGTTATTTGAATCATTTCAGTTTGAGACATAGAACATTTTATACAAATAAAATACTTTTCACAAGACATTGTTTTACAAACAACTTATCTTTTACAAACTCATTTTATATGGTTATCCATTTAACCATACATTATTCTATTATTTATACATATCATCTGATCTGATCGTTTTTCAAATGATTTACAAAACAAAGCAAATTACAAGGTTCATGACTAAACATTTTCTCAAACATAAGTCATGAAACCTATTTTCACAAAACCTATGTATCTCACCGGCATTTTTATGCTGACGTACCATATTTTCACATGTGTTTTTCAGGAGCTGTTGCATAAGATGATCAAGATACACTTAGGCGGACATGGGCCTTAGTGACAATAAAAGATGCAGACTAGTTAATTATGTTGTATTTCCATGTTTGTTTAGACATTGTAACACTTATATTGAATAAAACGAAACTTTAATTTCCATGGTTATGAAACAATTAATTCTGTCGCAACACGCCCCGATGTTTCCGCCGCGGTTTGTTGTTTTACGCGGTCGGGGTGTGACAGAAGAGTTGGTATCAGAGCCAATGGTTATAGGGAATTAGGTTATTAGTAATGCTTTGACCTAGTCTATAACTTTCTTAGGACCCTAACGCGAGTTTACTTGCGTTTAGTCATAAAACAATACCGTCACCTATCCTTAGGCGACTACCACAACAAGAGCATAATTTTCGAAACTGCTTTGAAAACTAATCATCTGTTCTAGGATGATTAATTACTAGGTTTTGAACCCTCTGTTATATGGTTTTGAACCCCTTTGAATTTTCAAAAATCTCGTCAAGGTTTTGGGTTTTAAATAATGTGAACACGTGCAAACTGGAAGGGTGAATGCCTGTATTCTGGGTTTTCTGTCTAGGCAAGCACTTCGTATACATCTCATCAGACGCGAGACCAGTTGTGCTTACCTGGGAATTCTTGGGATGAGTGTTCACTTATAGGCGAGCATGTCTTCGCGATACATTATTTTTGACCCATTTACTTTGATTAGTCACTGTGTGTCGTTTGTTTACCTTGTGGTAACAAACAAATGACCACTACCCTTGCTTTCTTCAGATTTGTTTCATCTCATTCTTTTCGTCTAATTCTCTCACTCGTTTCCTTTCATGTTTCCTCTTTTAGAATGCCTCCTCGACGCGAAAACCAGATAGCGACTGCCGAACTGGCAGAAATTATTGCGCAGCAAATGGCTGCTCAATTCCCAAACCTCTTTGCTCAATGGAATCAAGCCAACAACAACAACAATGGTCCATGCAATTTCAAGAGTTTTAACTCGGCGAAACCACTCAAGTTTAGTGGTTCTGAGGGAGCGACTGGGCTTCTTCAATGGTTCGAGAGCATTGAGAATACTTTCCGCCATGTGCAGTGTCCTGACAATCGCAAGGTTGAGTTTGCTTCGAGTGTGTTCCAGAAGAGAGCCCTTACATGGTGGAACGGGGTTATGAGAGACCGTGGTGCGGAAGTTGCTCTAGCACAGACATGGGCTGAACTTAGAGCCCTTATGATGAAGGAGTTTTGTCCTCGTCACGAAATCAGGGCTCTGGAAAGGGAATTTGATGATCTTAAGCAAGATAGCGGTGAGCATCGGGCCTACACGGACCGTTATGAGGAGTTAAGTCTGTTATGCCCAAACATGGTCACACCTTTGGATAAGGCAATCGAAAAGTACATTGATGGCCTTCCCGACTCAATACAAGATATTTTGACTGGTAGCAACCCTACTACTGTTAGGCAGGCCATTGAGCTATCTGCAACCTTGACTGAATCGCAGATCAGGAAACGTAAGCTTTTCCTAAAGGGTGACAAGAAACTGGTCGAGGAATCGAAACTAATCGAGGAATCAAAGACCATGGATGAACAGACTGGATCCTCTAAGAAGTCAAAGAAGCGAAAGGCTTCTCAGAACTTCGCCGTGGTCGCTCACAATGATCAAGCCGTCCCCAACCAACCAGCTCAACCTCTTGCCAGGAAACCCTACAACGGAACTGCACCCTTGTGCAACCAATGTGGCCTACATCATCATGCTGGTGTGAAGTGCCGCACATGCCAAATTTGCGGACTTATAGGTCATACAGCGAGGGTTTGCCCAACAGCAGCAGCACCAAATCAGATTAACAACAATCCTGCTCAAGCTCGTTTTCCACCGGGGTCTTGCTACAACTGTGGCGAGATGGGCCATTTTAGTAGGAATTGCCCAAGACTTGCTAATGCAAATCCAGCGCAGGGATGAGTATCTGATCGACAGAAGATAACGCTGTTTAGAAAATAATCGAGCTTTGTGTATTATTTTCTTTTGTTGTCACGATCCATGAAACGGTTGTTGTTATCATTGTTTATAAATAAATCTTTTATTTACATCGCAATGTATTTATGTGATTGTATGTATAAACAACATATCCTCTACAATACCGACAATCAAGGAACCATATTCCTTGAAGAACAGACTACCCCCCAAATTTCTTCCCTTGTATAATCTCTTGCGTTTCCACGAAAATCCTAAGTACCCGTTTCTTCCAAGAGAAACAAGGTACGAGGCGCCAAGTTAATAGCAATCAATAACAAGATGGTAACAATTAAACAATTATGTTGTTATGTGCTTATGTGTTTCCCTTTTATGTGTCATGTGATTCAAATTATGTTATCCAAATCCTCGTAGAATCCTACATATCCTTGTGCAAGAGATTCCTAGTAGGATACCCAAAGGTACTACCTAAAATCCTTAAGGGACTTCTACGTTGTAGTTAAAGTCCCTTGGATTTTAATGTACTACTTCATAATTAGACCCCTTTAGTGGTCTAGTTAAACAGATTGATCCAAAAATCTGGTTAGGGATATCATGTGATGATATAGCTGAAAGGACTCCTTAGTGGCCTAATTAAGAAGATCCTCTGTTGATCTAATTAAAAGGACCCTATGGTAGTCTAGTCACCGTCATCACAAGTTCGACATCCTTCCCCACAACATTATAAAACAAACTGTGCGGACTGTGCAAGGAATTACGTAATTATGGATGCATACATAATTATGGAATTTAGTGCACGAAAATCACAGCAAGTTCTATCATGTATCTAGAGTTAACCCTATTCATTTCCAATTCTGATGAAGCATCCGTTGAGGAAAAATGAACTAGCTATTCATTTTTCACTTCTGAAGAATATCCGTTGAGGAAATGAATATCCGTTGTTTATCTTTTCATTTCCATTCTGAAGAATAACCGTTGAGAAAAATGAATTATCCATTCATTTTCATTCTGAAGAATATCCGTTGAGGAAATGAATATCCGTTGTTTATCTTTTCATTTCCATTCTGAAGAATAACCGTTGAGAAAAAAATGAATTATGCATTCATTTTTGTTCTGAAGAATATCCGTTGAGGAAATGAATACCCGTTGTTTATCTTTTCATTTCCAACTCTGAGGAAATAACCGTTGAAAATGACTCCGTTAGTTCATTTCCGTTTCTGAAGATTTATCCGTTGAGGAGATGAATATCCGTTGTGTAATCCTTCATTTCCAACTCTGAGGAAATAACCGTTGAAAATGACTCCGTTAGTTCATTTTCGTTTCTGAAGATTTATCCGTTGAGGAGATGAATATCCGTTGTGTAGTCCTTCATTTCCGTACCTGAGGAAACAACCGTTGAAAATGACTCCGTTATTTCATTTTCGTTTCTGAAGATTATCTGTTGAGGAAATGAATATCCGTTGATTTTTCTTTCATTTCAAATTCTGAAGAACAAACCGTTGAGGAAAATGACCCCGTTTGTTCATTTTCGTTCTGAAGAATATCCGTTGAGAGAAATGAATATCCGTGGATTATTCCTTCATTCCCATTTCTGACGAAGAATCCGTTGAGAAAGAATGAATCATCCATCCATTCTCACTTCTGAAGAATATCCGTTGAGGGAAATGTATATCCGTTTAGTTAATTCCTTTATTTTCCATTTCCGAAGAACCCGTTGAAAAGAAAATGACCCTGTTCATTCATTTTCACTTCTGAAAAATATCCGTTGAGGAAAATAATCAGATTATGCTTTACATATCTTTGATGACTATTTGACACAAAGTCATAGACAGACTCCTACGAATAAATTTCGTGACGAAATTTCCTAAAGTAGGGGAGACTGTAACACCTGTGTCATTTCAACCATCAAACAAATTCCAAACCAATGAAATATAGTATTTCATACTTGGGATTTGTAAAAATATGTGTATCGTTTACACATATCAATTCTTGTTCGATTTCAAGCTTTAAATCGCTTTCTGGAGGGTTATACGCGCTCTGATGAGTAGATATAACCAGTTTAATCCAACGAACACTCTGGAATAGTGAAATAGGCTTAACATACCTTAAATAACCTTTACATAACTTAGATATAAGTTTTGAAAGGTTTGGTGTGGTGAAATCAAAGTTTAATCGCTTACAGGGACTAAAGTTGACAAACTGCGAAAGTATGCCAATTTGAACTGTAACAGACCTTCCGGAACATGACCATAAGTTAAACATACCATAAATATCCTTTACATAGCTTAGAAATAGGCTTTGAGGTGTTCGGTATGCTAAAATAAACTTTTGTGTCATTCAGGGACTAAAAGCGTCAAAAAGTGCACAAGTTTGCATTTTCGCGCATAACTTACGTTCTGAATACATCCGGACATCCAAAAATTTATGTAAGCATGACTACATTATATTTTATGGTTCGCCTTAAGAAAAATCCATTCGTCGCGTCATTTGGATCGTTTTTCGCGCTTATGCGCATTCCGTCGTAATTAAGCGAACATCGCGTTCGTACGGTTAAACGAACCGACATCCGAGATATTTTTGAGCACATTTTAAGTTCCCTATACTTTAACTTCATTTTAGAGCTTTGAAATGGGGTTAACGGGCCTTAAACGTGTCGAAAATGGCCTAAATACAGTTCAGGGACCAAAAGTGTAAATCTGCCAAACTATGGCCTAGCGGTGCGCTACACTTTTAGCGTAGCGGTGCGCTAGCCAAGTTCAGACCAGATTCAGAGTTTCTAACAGCCTGTTTGCAGCTGTTTTAACCACAACCACAAGTTCACCACTTGCATACTCAGCTGATAAGGATCATTGTTAGGCACCATAACCTTCCGACACTTGTACGGATACGATTAAGGCACAATATTCGACAAACGATCCTAACGGTTCGGGTATTCCTATAAATACCCATCCACCCCATTGCTAAACTTACAAGAACTTTGATTTGAGAAACTCTAAGTTGAAACTATTGTTTCATACCTGAGATTTTTGAATCGAGGTTAGCATTCGGGGACCCTTCGTAAGTATTCTTTCGTTCTTTTCCTTATTTTATTGCTTTTCGAGTCAGAAAGTTAAACTTTGTTTGACTTTCAGCGTTGACCAGTAATGGTCAATGCGAAGTTCGTTTGAACTTCGCAACGTGAGTGTAATCACGTTGGTCATAGTCCCTTGGGACTATACCCACTGATTACCACGTTGTCTAGGGTCGTAGGGTAGGCGATCTAATAAATCGCCTATACCTTCGAACCCGACCCAGTTTGGTCGATCATTAGGATCCGACCAAATACATTAGGTGACCTTAGTGTAGGGAATAACCTTCCGAGGTTATACCCTATGGTCACATCGTTTAAGTAGTTGTATGATAGGTAGTTTATATGCCTTAGGTAAATTACCAGAATACCCTTTTCATGTATAATTGGTAATTAAGCATATGTAACCTAAACTTTTGTCACATAACTAATTATGTAACATGTTTAGGCATATAACACTTGTCATAGGGCTAGTTAGGCGGTCCGAACGCGTTCCACGCGAACGACGCGTTAAAGTAGCATAAGCTACCTAAACGGGTCGTAATGGGTCGTAGACACTTAGGTTAAGTTTCATTTAGTATGTAGGCTTTGATTAACCATATCACATGAGTTCCTACACTCATTTGGTTTACAAACCCTCATGCTACCCAGTCTTCCGATTTAGGTCCGGTTTATTAATGTACTTACCTATATTAGGTGCCGTTTGATATTCCGCGATCTCTAGCTTTGCTTGGTGGTTATCCTAGGACTTCTGAGCAATCTCAAGTGAGTACATAGACCCCTCTTTTACTGTTTTCCAAACGTTTTGGGGTGGAACACATGTGCCTACTTATTACTTTCATGTTTTCACATCATATACCTGCTATGTTTGTTAGTACATTATAGTACATGATTTCATTACATTTCATGCTATGTATGCCCATTGTGTGCGTACTTAGTACATCGTTTTACATTACATTTCATGCTATGTATGCCCATTGTGTGCATATTTAGTACATTGTTTTACATTGCATTTATGTTGCATATGCTCATCCAGCATATGAACACATTATACTACATTTTGAACCGTTGTAACTATTTGACTATGTGAACCGTCGTAACCCTTTGATTCTATGAACCGTTTATAACTGTTGAACCGTGTGAACCGTTTGTAACCGTTGGACCGTGTGAACCGTTTGTAATGGTTGAACCGTTTGTATCCATTAACATGATTTACATTTGACAATAGACATTTGACAATACATGAACATTTCTACAATTGTTAAACATTACTTTGGTGGTTTGGTTTGATTAAGTGATTAAGTAACGATGCGTGTGTAATATGATACAAGCATGGTGGATACGCCGCTGGTACTTCCTATATATAAGTGTTTGTATGGTATTACATATCGTAGCGTTATTTGAATCATTTCAGTTTGAGACATAGAACATTTTATACAAATAACATACTTTTCACAAGACATTGTTTTACAAACAACTTATCTTTTACAAACTCATTTTATATGGTTATTCATTTAACCATACATTATTCTATTATTTATACATATCATCTGATCTGATCGTTTTTCAAATGATTTACAAAACAAAGCAAATTACAAGGTTCATGACTAAACATTTTCTCAAACATAAGTCATGAAACCTATTTTCACAAAACCTATGTATCTCACCGGCATTTTTATGATGACGTACCATATTTTCACATGTGTTTTTCAGGAGCTGTTGCATAAGATGATCAAGATACACTTAGGCGGACATGGGCCTTAGTGACAATAAAAGATGCAGACTAGTTAATTATGTTGTATTTCCATGTTTGTTTAGACATTGTAACACTTATATTGAATAAAACGAAACTTTAATTTCCATGGTTGTGAAACATTAATTCTGTTACAACACTCCCCGACGTTTCCGCCACGTTTTGTATGTTCTACGTGGTCGGGGTGTGACATCCTGGACATTATATACTGACGGTGCATCTAATGTAAGAGGAGTAGGATTAGGAATACTACTAAAATCGCCACAGGTGGACATATTACCCCAGGCTATTAGGTGTGAATTTCCTGCTATTAATAATGAAGCAGAGTATGAGGCTTTAATTGCAGGATTGGAATTGGCTAAGAGCATGAGTATCAAAAAATTGCAAGTATATGTTGACTCTTTGTTAATTACTAACCATTTTAATGGATCCTATGCAGTTAAGGGTGAGAAATTAATCGAATATCTCGATATTCTCAAAAAATTAGCAGGATATTTCGATGTTTTTATACTTGAACATGTACCAAGGGAGGATAATGCTGAAGCGGATGCCTTAGCAAATTTGGGATCATCGATCAGGATACCTGAAGGGACGCAAATACCAATATTACATGTCTTATATCCTGCAACGAATCCTCAGGATAAAGAAGTAGCTGGTATTCAGGATCCTGGAGCAGAACATCCTGAAGAGGATCCTAAATCCTGGACGGCTCCAATCATGAGATATCTCAAAGAAGGACACATCCCTGGAAATGAAAATCCTAAGGCATTTAGGATGAAGGTATCACGATTCACTATTATAAATAATATTTTGTACAAGAAATCTCTTGCAGGACCGTATTTGAGATGCTTGGAGGATCCTGAAGCCAAAGAAGTACTTCAGGATATACATGAAGGGGATTGTGGTAACCATGCTGGGAGCAGGTCGTTATTCTCAAAAGTGTTAAGGACAGGATATTATTGGCCAACAATGAGAAAAAATGCCGCAGAATATGTTCGAAGATGTGACGCATGTCAAAGACATAGTAACATACTGCATTAGCAGGCTGAACCATTATATCCTATTGTTTCCCCTTGGCCATTTATGAAGTGGGGTATGGATATAGTGGGAAAGCTACCAAAAGCCCTGGGAGGAAAAGTCTTTATGCTAGCAATGACGGATTATTTCTCTAAGTGGGTTGAAGCAGAAGCATTTGTTCAAGTTAGAGACCAAGAAGTAGTATCCTTCATCAAGAGAAATATCCTGACCAGATTCGGAGTACCAGCCGAGATAATCTGTGACAATGGTTCTCAGTTCATAAGTAAGAGGACTACTGACTTTTGCAAGAGTTGGGGAATCAAAATGATTACGTCTACTCCGGTACATCCTCAAGCAAATGGACAAGCAGAATCCTCAAACAAGATAATTGTCAATAACTTAAAGAAAAGGCTTGGAGCCAAAAAAGGAAGATGGGCAGAAGAATTACCCTTTGTTTTATGGGCTGATAGGACAACGGTAAAAAATGCAACAGGCCAAACCCCATTTTCCTTGGTGTTTGGAGCAGAAGCAATGATTCCAACGGAAATGACAATACCTACTGCAAGATCTATCTTAAGTGATCCTGAGCAGAATCCTGAAGCCTTGAGTCAGGATTTAGACACTATAGATGAGAAGAGAGATGCGGCAAGGCTAAGGATGGCAGCATACCAACAGAGAATATCCAGGGCATATAACAAGAATGTTAGGCCCAGAAGATTTAAGATTGGAGATTGGGTGTTAAGAAAGGCTTTTCAGAATACTACTAATCCTGCCGATGGCAAGTTAGCTCCAAAATGGGAAGGACCATATGAAGTTGAATCAGAAGCAGGGAAAGGAGCATACAGACTCAAGAATATGGAGGGGGATATGCTACCGAGGTCTTGGAATGCTATACACCTTAAGCTCTATTTCAAGTGAGTTTAGAATTTAATTTCTAACTCAGGATGGTATGAATTCTACCTTTTTTAAATATGTTTCGTTTTATTTGTTCTTCGTAACCCAATACTGACTTAAGCATCGGAGGGGTGTTAGCCAAGCTAACACCCACCTTAGTTTACAATTGTTTTGCAAGATATGTTTCAGGATATAGCTCCAGGATATGTACTCAGGATAACTCGAAGGATTAGAGGATTGGCCCCCTCTCTCACGTTTAAGGGATACTGATCCCTTCACAGGTTTAAAGGTATTCACCTTTCTTCCGAATTGGGATTAAACACCCCGCCTGGAGCGCAAGTTATTCAGGGATAGTTCAAGGTGGCGGGACCAGTCCATGTAAAAGTGGCTGACAATTTCGTTACTATTGGCTATATCCTGAATTCTAAAGGTATATGAGGATTGATCACCCTCTCTCACGAAAGGGTATTTTCATACTCTCTAAGGTTTAAAGGTTTTCACCTTTCTAAGTCTTGTAGTTTATACACTCCCGCCTGTAGCGCATGAAAATTTGGGATTTTCCCCAGGATACAAGGGATTTATCTCCAGTACATCCTTGGGTTTTACCCTTGGGACGTGAAAAATTGCCAATGCAATGGAAACTGACATTCAGTAGATTTCTAAAGTATTTGAAGACATTGTACACAGGGGACATCCTTGCCAAGATGGTGATGTAAAGCTAAAAGAATGAGGCTCGGAACTAATGCACTAAGTACCTTGCACCGGGGACACCTTCGTTGGAGAGTTGCAAAGGGATTGAAGTCTGGTAATAGGTTTATACCCTATTTCTGGTATGATCTTTCCTTTGTAAACGTCGTCTAAGTTTTTAGTAACATTATTTTAAGTATCCTGATATATATCCTCAAAGTCCTTTTAAGGATATTTGATTAGGGTGTTTGAAACTAGTATTGGTTTGGAACTTTGATCATTTAAATATTATCAAAACTTAGTTTTAAAAAGATAGACTGTTTTTCACTTTCTAAAGAAATTTTTACAAAGTTGAAGGAACGTTTGGAAGTTCTATCTAATAAAAGGTTTTTACAGTATATCGCTGAGCATACTGATCAGGATATTTTATAAGATAACAGTATGGAATTTTTACAAAGCTAAGAGTTACACTAAGTAATGCAAGACAACAGTGAATAAGTCAAAAGATAGTTATATTATTAACAAGTCAAAAGTTGTGCTTTTGGTTTCACCCCAAACCGAGGCCCATCCGCCAAAAGCACAACTAGTTTTTACCATACTTGTATAACGGTTGTAGGATATATCTCAAAATATGACTTGTCCACCTACAACCGTTATCACGTTCAAAACAAGTTATACTAATTGATGACCAAGGGCTTTGTCCTAAAACCTAGGACCCATCCACCTTTGGTCATCACATTGTTCTAGTGCAGGAAAAGTAAATTGTTTATGCAACCACAACCATGAAATTTAAAAAGTGGGCTCCGGCCTTGGCACATATATCCATCATCGCCCACTCCGCTACCTAAGGGGCAGCACCCTCTTGAACAGCAACCTCCTTCCCAGTGTTCGCACTAGCATCAGCCTCAGGATTCTTCTCGGCATCATCACCAGCATTGGCCACTCCCCCTGTCACCTTAGAAGGCCCTTCACCAGTATGTTTTACAGGATGAGCAACGGGATGACCTCCGAGGCCCTGTAGTTTCTCCTCCCAAGCCTTTACATTCCAGGAAGGGCATTCAAAACCCGAATCCATGGCCTCATAAGCCATCCGTATCCTAGCTTGGAGAAGAGAAACAACCACGGATGCTTTTAGGCTATCCCGATATGAACTCATATTCTGCTGATATTGGAGAAGGGCGGCATCTAGCTTGGCTTGAGCGTCCTCATTAGCCCTGTGGAGGGCAGCTTGATGTTCCTGAGTCATTGCCTTGTATTTGTCTTCATAATGCTGGGATTTGGCAGCCGCAATGGTTCCTTGGTCAGCTATGGTGGCCATAGCTTTCTCCAGCTTGATCTCCAACATCTTGTTAAGCCCGCAAGCATCTTCATACAAGTGCATAAGACGATCCAGACCCTATCGATAAAGACACAGGTATTGTTGTAAAAAATAAGCAGGATAAGGACTAACATACTTGTGCAGGATAATTCTACCTGTTTGAGGAATGAGGTGGCTTCGTTGAACCCATGATTCTCGAGAGAGAATGTTTCAGAAACAGATGGGGAGTCCGACTCCTTTCTCTTCCGAGAGCTGGATGCCCGGGTCCTGGATGCCGGAGGGCCTTTGGGAGCAGAAACTGTCTTCGAGGAAGTAGGCTTTGGTGTAGCAGACGGCTTTGGCTTGGATTCTTGTTTGATGGGTTCAAGGCTGGAGTAGCAATCCAACTCATCAAGTTCAAAACCTTCAAGGTTGACGACTGGTACTACACAAGGGAAGATGTTCTTAAATTTATCATACTTTTGAAAAGTAATTTATATATGTTGAGAATGTACTTACCAGACATTTCTGAGCTTGATTTCTGGCTTGAATCGGTAAGAGACAGGGAGAAAGTTCTTTCACTAGCAGGAAGACGGTAGATTTCTTCGATCTTGGATTCGGATTCTGCACTGGGAGGCACTAAATCTCTGAAATTCGCTGCATAAAAATATCAGGATATAAGTCTGGGATACAGGTTGAAGATATAATTGGGGATATTCCTAAAACCCTAAATCCTACCCTTGGTTAACCATTTAACCGGTAGATCGAAACCCTTATCAATAGAGTCTCTTTTTACGAAAAAGAATTTTCGTCGCCATCGATCCTCGTTCTTGGTGGCTTTAAGAACCAGAGGGTTCTTGGAGGTAGAAAACAGAAGAAATCGATGATTGCCGTGGGATCTCAACCGGTATGCTATAGGAAGGTCCTCAACAAGTAAGTTAGGAAAATGACGAGATTTGATTTGATCTAGCACTATTAAAGCTCGCCAAACCATTGGCATAACCTGGGCGTAACTAAGGCCGGTAAGGTCGAAAAATCTAGAAATAAAAGGTGGAAACGGGTACCGGAGTCCAAGAGAGAAGGGGTAGGCAAAGAAACAAACCCACTCATCAGATATCGCATCTGATCGGGCGTCCTGATCAAAAGGGCGAAAGACTGTTCCGGTGGGGAAGGCGCCGGAATCTTTAAGAGCAGTGATGTTGGCATTGTTAAAGCAGCAGATCTCCTTTGCTGGATCAACAATGAAGTTCTGACTTACGAGGCTTGAGGCTGGTCGGTCCGATCGGGATTTCGTTCGTGGTGCCATGAAAAGTATTGAGCAAACTAACAGCGATTCAAGAAAGAAGGATAGAAAGGAGAATACCTGATGTCCGCTTCAAGACAAGGATAACCATGATAAAGGAGTCCCTTGGTTAATATAGGATGAATATAGGGGGGTAAAGAGTAAATACTGCTTTGGAAGTTGCACCACTGTCATTTCAGGGGTCTAGTCGTATTAATTACCTTAAGTTATGAGGTGAAACTTTTGAAATATATCCGTTGGATTGGTATCCCAACCGATATATTTGGGGACAATTGTTAGGGGTCATTTTCTTAACATATGTATCCTGACCAATATCCTGCCTTTGTTTGTTTATTTGTGACCAGGATGCTGGAAGAGGATATTGCTAACATCTTGGGCGATATCCTGAGGTTTATTGAATTAACCACGTGCAGGTTAAAGGCTGAGACTTGCTAACGGTCAAGTGGACTTCTTCTCCTCAAGACTCGGGCGAGTTTGTTGAAGGAAAGACGTTGAGCCCGAAAGACTAGGTCTACAACGTTCGATGAAGGAATATTCGGTGGATCCCGGAAGTTTAGGGTAGTTTGTTATTTTATCTTTACTATAAATAGATGGGGGCGGATCAGCTTAGAACACACAATTTTTCACTAACACTCTCGAACACTTTCACTCTCTAGCTCATTGCAAACACCACACTTGTATTCAAATTTCGTTGTAACACTTAGTCGATCCGTACCGCATCCTGCACTGTATCCTGATATTTGAAGCAATAGAAGAACAAGGCAGCTGCGATTGTCAGCTCCCGAGGTTTTATGCCGGCGATCTAGATTGATCAAGGGCTTTCCTCGTACATCTCGTGTCGTTTACTTTACTTTTGCTCATTGTTTGATCATAGATACAGCTCAATATCCTGAGCCGTATCCTGAATACTGATTTCCTAATTAACACAACAAGCATATTTTCAAACACACTTTCTAGCACACTACCTCACTTTACTAATTTGATCACTAAATTGCTTCGGTAATTTTTGACCAAAACACATACATATGCATCACATTTCAAACTGTCACTCCCTTTATTACACACAAACTTTAGTGACAAACTTGATGCACAAAGCACAGTTAGCACAGTGAGCGGAAATCTCAGAGACATGCTGACAATGCCAGCACATAGACAGACACTATATTGAGGCCCAGTATGAGCCAGGAACAAGGTACTACACTAGTAGGTAGTGTAGGGAAGTAAGGACCATAAAACTGCGTCACTAGGTGATAGCTTAGGTGCCGGAAAGTGCCTAAAACCCATTCTAAGTGCAGAATTCAGCATTTATTAACAAAATTCAGCATTTAAACATGCTAGTCACTGGCAAAAATATGGCAAAATGGTCTTGTATGCTCTCCTAAGTGTCGGGAATTAAAAGGGTCACTAAAAGTTACATAAAGGACACTTTACGACATAACTTAGCACTTTAATGGAACAACATCAAATCGAACAACCGGACATTACCCGGAACACCAAAATAATGCTAGAAGCATTATTTTTATTTTTCTAAGCTAGTTATGGTCCCCGAACATTATAACACACTATATTATTACGTAACATGTAAACACTTAACTAAATCACTTACATTACAACCCTAAACTAACCAACATAGTTGAAACTCAACAAAACCAACCCCCGCCCCCCAAAACCGGTTATGAAACATGGGACACCCCCATGATTTTATTTAATTATTTATTTTATCATGTTTAGTACTTTAAGGACATAAGAACTAATGGTTAAAGAATGGGTGGAGGATTATAAAACTAACCCCTAGATCTTCACTTCTCATTATCCATTCACAATTTCAACAAACTCTTTCTCTCCTCTCCTCTCTTGGCTTCGGCTGAACCCAACCCACACCACCATCATCATCATTCAAACTTGTTCTATCTATTCTACAAGCATACAAAGGTGCTACAAGGTGTACAACGAAGCTTGGTGTTCCCGGAAGTTGAAGGACCTTCTCTATTTGCTATTAACCACCTCATTTCTACTCTTGATCTTCCCTAGCTTAAAAGCTAGTAGTAAGTCTCTTGAATCCTTATTTATTCCATGTTTATGGTGGTTAATAGTTATATTAAGATGATATCTCAAGAACACTAAAAGATCATATGCAAAAGTCTTGAACATAAAGCTAACTTGATGATGAAATATTGTTAAAATGTAGAAGTAATGTTAAGTATGATGTTGTTTTGTATTGTTGATGATTACTTGATGCTCGCTTGATGATTACTAGTGATATGATGTTAAACATCATGGTGGAACTTGTTAAAGTAAGATTAAAAACTTAAGTTAACAAGTTAGGAGGTGATTAGTGATTTACATAAAAGAATCACCTCAATGTTTAAGCATGAACTTGATAACAAGATGGTTTCTTGAAAAATTAGTAAACAAAGTAAGTTGGTGATCATATGGATCCAAGGTTTACAAATGGCTTTCCTAAATAAACCAAGAATAGAAGATGATTTTTGAAAGGTTATGATTTTTGTTAAACCAACACTATTTTATTTACAAAATAAGTGTAGTAAAACAAGAAAATGTTGGAAGCAAATATTTTTGTAAAATAAGTTCACAAGTTGTGAACATCTAAAGATCCCGAGAATGAGATTTTAACAAAAGTAAACACACTTCGGAGGGTAACTAAACCCACTAAACACCCCACTAAGTTACTACGCGTTTTTACGAAAAACCAAGTTCATGTTATTATGTAAAGTGCATTGTTTTTGCACTTGGTTAGTGTAATGTTGTTTAATAATTTGTTGTTGATTGATTGAATGAATTATTGAAAAGAAAATGATATGCTAATAAGCATGGACACCTCCGTTTACAAAGGAAACTCTGGCGAAATTTTCTAAAATTCCAACACTTAGAAAATGTTTTTCTAACAAATGTTACAAATATATTTTACAACTTGTGTTTCGAATATAAACTTCGCCATGGGTTTTGTCACAAAAATACAAAGTATCGGAGGTTGATTTTGTAAATAAAAATGGGTAAATATATATTTTATACTAAGACACTTGTGTGAATATTTGCATATTTTGTGAACTAGTTATATTATTTTAGGGTAAAATAATATAACTTAACAAATACCATGGAAAATCACAACTCCAAAATAATACCAAAAATATCAAGGAATAGAATATATAAGTTATACAATCGGTATCAAGAAACCGAACGTTAAGACATAACTTATAAAATATTCCAGAAAATACTTTTACACATATATTTTTGGTAAGATATTATTTTGGAAACTAAAGAAGTAAAAATATATATTTTTGGGAAAAATACATATATTTTGGAAATACGTTATTTTTTGGGCAAATGAATTAAATATATTTTTCTAAGTGGGACTTAAAATGCATTTTTTTTTTAAACTACAAATGTACATGTATAAATGCCCCCATCCTTGGGAAGGAAATGCGCATATAAAATACTTGAGAAGTTTGGATAAGAAATAATTTCCTAACTATTATTCCAAAACCTAAAAACAAAACTTAAGTTAAAATAATTATTATTATTTTAACAAGAAGTTACAACTTGGAATAATATCAAAGTAACGTAACTCAAACCCGTAAATACAAAAGCATGGCACGGCCCGTTCGTCTAATAGACAATAGTACGTTTTTGGTTGTCGCGTAGCGGACCAAGTTTGAGTTGACGATACGATTCAGGAGACGCAGTACTGTGAGTTCATGTCCCCCTTTTCTCTTAACTGTTTTCAGTTTTATACTTCGGGGGTGGAATACATGTTACAATTATTACAGATGCTTTTATACATGGTATGGTTAACTTAAGGAGGGTTTAGACGCTTAGATCATGTGAAAGGTGGGTACAACACTTAAGGCCATTAATCCTCGTTGTTAGGACCGAGGGACATGAGTGATAGATCTATTTGGGTGTAGGGAGCCCACACCCATGAGGCCGGGGCGGCCCATAGTGGTGACTGTGTCTTACAGCCGGAGGCCCGGTACAAATTTGCTAGGTTTGAGTACTTCCTACACCGTTTCACACATACCAGTGGCTTTGCAACCCATTGGTGATCTCTTTTTCCTTAATTGCTACATACCAAGGATTTTCATACATACAGACACATTACAAAGGTTTATACATACTCACTTACACATGAACTCGCTCAACTTTTTGTTGATTTTTCAAACTACATGTATTTCAGGAAACTAGCGGATCTGGCGGAGTATGCATATGTCTAGCTGCGTTGAATAAGAGATGTCATCCAGGGTAGTAGGTTAAGGAGGTGTAACCCTTACCTGGACAGGTTACATGTCTTTAAACCACGTTTTATTTAAAGTCTTTTGCTGTGTCTCATGAACACGTCGTAAACAAGTATGGTTTGTAACTTATGCTAAGTGTCGACATTTTCAAACAATGAAGTTGTGGTATTTTTAAACTTAATAAATGGATGAACATCTTGTGTTTTATTTTCATATAGCATTGTTATGATTGTTTCCATGGTATTAAGAAGTCACACCAAATAAACCCACGCTTCCGCAAAAGCCAGGGTGTGACAGGTGTTGTGCGACCCAAGTTATATATATACATACATTCATTCACATAACCACATAATAACATAACATTTTATCTCAAACAAACACATTTGTTAATCATACACTCGTTCATACAGGTTACATCAAAGTGCAAAGATAGGTTCTGAAATACGAGTTGTCACATCATCCCCAGGTTGAAAGAAATTTCATCCCGAAATTTAACACGTGGTGACTGAGGAAGCTAGTTAGGTTGCATGTTTTCCTGGTTTTCCTGGGGTGTCACATCCTTCCCCCGTTGGTTTGGAATTTTGTCCCGAAATTCTGCAGTAGCTTCCGCCTCAGTAGTGGATTCACTTTTCTCGAACAACTGGGGATACCTGTGTTTCATTTGGTCTTCTCTTTCCCAGGTAAACTCTGGGCCACGACGGGAGTTCCAACGAACTCGAACAAGGGGAATTCCGGTACGTTTGAGAACCTTAATGTCTCGGTCAGTAATCTCTACTGGTTCCTCGATGAATGGCAGCTGATCATCGATGGTGAGTTCCTTGAGAGGAACTATAAGGGTCTCATCTGACAGACACTTCTTTAGGTTTGACACGTGGAATACGTTGTGAACTTCGCTGAGTTCTTCAGGTAGGTTCAGTTTATAGGCCACCTTGCCATTTCCTTCAGTGATTTCGAAAGGTCCAACATAATGTGGATTTCGCTTGCCTCGTTTACCAAAACGAATCACACCTTTCCAAGGTGAGACCTTGAGTAGCACTCGATCCCCAACCTGGAACTCGAGTGGTTTCCTGCGCTTATCAGCATAGCTTTTCTGACGGTCACGAGCTGCCGCCATTCGTTGTCGAATCTGAGCAATCTTTTCTGTCGTGTCGACGACGAGTTCTGGGCCAGTGATTTGGCTGTCTCCAACTTCTGCCCAACAAAGAGGTGATCGGCACTTCCGTCCGTACAATGCCTCGAACGGAGCAGCCTGGATGCTGGTGTGGTAGCTGTTGTTATACGGAAACTCCACTAACGGGAGGTGTCTTTCCCAGCCGTTACCAAAGTCGATCACACATGCTCGGAGCATGTCTTCAAGGGTTTGGATGGTGCGTTCAGACTGCCCATCCGTCTGTGGATGATACGCCGTGCTCATGTCTAGTCGAGAACCAAAGGACTTGTGCATCGCTTGTCACAATTCTGACGTAAAACGTGAGTCACGATCAAAGATGATGGAGGTTGGCACCCTGTGCCTCGAAACTACTTTCTTTAGGTAGATATCTGCTAGAGTAGAAAACTTATCCGTTTCCTTGATAGCTAGAAAATGCGTAGACTTGGTCAGTCGATCCACGATCACCCAAATGGTATCGTTTCCTCGTTGAGATCCAGGTAGGCCAGTAACGAAGTCCATGGAAATTTTCTCCCATTTCCATGTCGGGATCTCTGGTTGTTGAAGTAGGACTGATGGTTTCTGGTACTCGATTTTGACTCTCGCACAAGTCAAGCATTTACTAACGTAGGTTGCTATGTTAGCTTTCATGTGGGGCCACCAGTACGTAGCCTTGAGATCGTAATACATCTTATCCGAACCAGGATGTACCGAGTAACGAGACTTGTGTGCTTCATCCATCACAAGCTCGCGTAAGTTTCCATAAAGTGGAACCCAGATGCGCCCTGTTACGTAATAAGCATTGTCTTCCTTTTGTTCTAACTGTTTCTTCGATCCTCACAAGGACTCAGCCCTGATGTTCTCTGCTTTCAATGCTTCAATCTGAGCATCTCGTATCTGAGCGGGAAGAATAGAGTGGATGGTAAGTTGTAACGCACGTACACGTTTAGGTTTAGTCTCCTTTCGACTGAGGGCATCGGCCACAACATTGGCTTTGCCCGGATGATACTTGATCGCGCATTCGTAATCATTCAGAAGTTCGACCCACATACGATGTCGCATATTCAACTCCTTCTAATCGAAGATATGCTGGAGGCTCCTGTGATCGGTGTAAATGGTGCACTTGGTACCGTACAGGTAATGCCTCCATATCTTGAGTGCGAAAACAACAGGTCCCAGCTCTAGATCATGGGTAGTGTAGTTCTTCTCGTGAACTTTAAGTTGTCGTGATGCGTAAGCAATGACTTTCTCATGTTGCATCAACACACAACCAAGTCCTTGAATTGATGCGTCGCAATAAACCACAAGATCGTCTGTGCCTTCAGGTAACGAGAGAATAGGTGTGCTACAAAGCTTCAATTTCAGCTGTTGAAATGCGGATTCCTGAGCATCACCCCAATGGTAGGTGACACCCTTCTGAGTAAGAACAGTGAGAGGCTACGCAATCTTTGAGAAATCCTTGATGAACCTTCTGTAGTAACCCACCAAACCCAAAAATTGGCGGATTTCAGTTGGTGTACGAGGTGCAGGCCAATTCCTGATTGAGTCAACTGTGACACCTGTGTCACTGCGACCATCAAACAAATTCCAAAGCAATGAAATATTTTATTTCATACTTGGGGTTTGTAAAAATATGTGTATCGTTTACACATATCAATTCTTGTTCGATTTCAAGCTCTAAATCGCTTTCTGGAAGATTATACGCGCACCGATGCGTAAATATAACCAGTTTAATGCAAGGAACACTCCGGAATAGTGACATAGACTTAACATACCTTAAATAACCTCTACATAACTTAGAAATAAGTTTTGGAAGGTTTGGTATGCCGAAATCAAGTTTAATCGCTTACAGGGACTAAAGTTGACAAACTGCGAAAGTATGCCAATTTGAACTGTAACAGACATTCCGGAACATGACCATAAGTTAAACATACCATAAATATCCTTTACATAGCTTAGAAATAGGCTTTGAGGTGTTCGGTATGCTAAAATAAACTTTTGTGTCATTCAGGGACTAAAAGCGTCAAAAAGTGCACAAGTTTGCATTTTCGCGCGTAACTTACGTTCTGAATACATCCGGACATCCAAAAATTTATGTAAGCACTAAAATATTTTATTTTAGTGTTTGGCATAAGAAAAATCCATTCGTTTCGTCATTTGGATCGTTTTTCGCGCTTTTGCGCATTCCGTCGTAATTAAGCGAACATCGCGTTCGTACGGCCAAACGAACCAACATCCGTCATATTTTTGAGCATGTTTCATGTCCAAAATGTTTAGGCATCATTTTAGGGCCTTAAAGTTGGCTTTACGGGCCTTAGAAGTGTCGAAAATGGCTTAAACACGTGCAGGGACTGAAACTGCCATTTTGTAAACTTGTTTCTGATCTGTGCCGGCCAGGTGGCCCGTGTGAGATCCTTGTGTCCATTACGTGGCCCGCGTCCGACTCCCTGATCAGATAATATCGAACAGTCAGCATGTTCCAGCTGTTTTAACCACAACCACACACTCACCACTTGCCTAATCAGCTAATAAGGATTGTTTTTAGGCACCATAACTTTCCGACACTTGTACGGATACGATTAAGGCACGATATTCGACAAACGATCTTAATGGTTCGGGTATTCCTATAAATACCCAACCCACTTAACTTCAAAAATCACTAGAATCTGATCTAAGTGACTCTAAGTTGGAACCATTGTTTCATACCTGAGTTATTGTGATCTAGATTAGCATTCGGGGACCCTTCGTAAGTATTCTTTCGTTCTTTTATTGCTTTTCGAGTCTTTCGAGTCTGAAAGTCAAACTTTGTTTGACTTTCTGCGTTGACCAGTTTATGGTCAATGCGAAGTTCGTTTGAACTTCGCAACGTGAGTGTAATCACGTTGGTTATAGTCCCCTGGGACTATGCCTACTGATTACCACGTTGTCTAGGGTCGTAAGGTAAGCGATCTGATAAATCGCTTATACCTTCGAACCCGACCCAGTTTGGTCGATCATTAGGATCCGACCAAACACATTAGGTGACCATAGTATATAGGGAATAACCTTCCGAGGTTATACCCTATGGTCACATCGTTTGAGTAGTTGTATGATAGGTAGTTTATATGCCTTAGGTAAATTACTAGAATACCCTTTTCATGTATAATTGGTAATTAAGCATATGTAACCAAAACTTTTGTCACATAACTGATTATGTAACATGTTTAGGCATATAACACTTGTCATAGGACTAGTTAGACGGTCCGAACGCGTTTCACGCGAACGACGCGTTAAAGTAGTATAAGCTACCTAAACGGGTCGTAATGGGTCGTAAGCCCTTAGATTAAGGTTTCATTTAGTATGTAGGCTTTGTTAAACCATATGACACGAGTTTCCATACTCGTTTGGTTTACGAACCCTCATTCTATCAGATCTTCCGATTTAGGTCCGGTTTATTAACATAGTTATCTATATTAGGTGTCGTTTGATATCCGTGATCTCTAGCATTGTTTGGTTGTTACTCAAGGACTACTAAGCAATCTCAGGTGAGTACATAGACCCCTCTTTTACTGTTTTCCAAACGTTTTGGGGTGGAACACATGTGCCTACTTGTTACTTTCATGCTTTCCATGTTTTCACATCATATACCTTCTATGTTCAGTAGTACATTATAGTACATGTTTTCATTACATTTCATGCTAGGTGTGCCCATTGTGTGCATTACTTAGTACATCGTTTTACATTACATTTCATGCTACGTATGTCTATTATTGCATACTTAGTACAGGTTACATGCTACGTATGTCTATTGTTGCATACTTAGTACAGGTTACATGCTACGTATGTCTATTGTTACATACTTAGTACAGGTTATATGCTACGTATGTCTATTGTTGCATACTTAGTACAGGTCACATGCTACGTATGTCTATTGTTGCATACTTAGTACATGTCACATGCTACGTATGTCTATTGTTGCATACTTAGTACATTTGTTATTCATCACATGATTACATTTTTGATACATATTACATGATTTACATTAGACATGAACAATTTACTTTAGTAGTTTGGTTTGATTAAGTGATTTAAGTAACGAGGCATGTGTAATATGATACAAGCATGGTGGATACGCCGCTGGTACTTCCTATATATAAGTGTTTGTATGGTATTACATATCGTAGCGTTATTTGAATCATTTCAGTTTGAGATATATATAACATTTATTACAAATATCATACTTTTCACAAGACATTGATTTACAAACAACTTATCTTATAAAAACACATTTTTACATGGATATTCATTTAACCTGACATTTATTTATACATATCATCTGATCTTATCATTTTTCAAATGATTTACAAAACAAAGCAAATTACAAGGTTCATGACTAAACATTTTCTCAAACATAAGTCATGAAACCTATTTTCACAAAACCTATGTATCTCACAGGCATTTTTATGCTGACGTACCTATTTTCACATGTGTTTTTCAGGAGCTGTTGCATAAGATGATCAAGATACACATAGGCAGACTTGGGCTTTAGTGACAATAAAAGATGCAAGACTAGTTAATTATGTTGTATTTCTTTGTTTGTTAAGACATTGTAACACTTTTAATCAATAAAACGAAACTTCAATTGCCATGGATTTGAAACAATTAATTCTGTTACAACACTCCCCGACATTTCCGCCACGTTTTGTATGTTCTACGTGGTCGGGGTGTGACAGAAAAGTTGGTATCAGAGCCAATGGTTATAGGGAATTAGGTTATTAGAAATGCTTTGACATAGTCTATAACCTTTCTAGGACCCTAACGCGAGTTTACTTGCGTTTAGTCATAAAACAATACCGTCACCTATCCTTAGGCGACGACCACAACAAGAACATAAATTTCAAAACCGCTTTGAAAACTAATCATCTGTTCTAGGATGATTGATTACTAGGTTTTGAACCCTCTATTGTAAGGTTTTGAACCCTCTGTTATATGGTTTTGAACCCCTTTGAATTTTCAAAAATCTCGTCAAAGTTTTGAGTCCTAAATAATGTGAACACGTGCAAACTGGAAGGGTGAATGCCTGTATTATGGGTTTTCTGTCTAGGCAAGCACTTCGTATATATCTCATCAGACGCGAGACCAGTTGTGCTTACCTGGGAATTCTTGGGATGAGCGTTCACTTATAGGCGAGCATGTCTTCGCGATACATTATTTTTGACCCATTTACTTTGATTATTCACCAGGGCCGTTTGTTGCTTTGTAGTAACAAACAAATGACCACTATCCTTGCTTTCATCAGATTTGTTTCATCTCATTCTTTTCGTCTAATTCTCTCACTCGTTTCCTTTCATGTTTTCCTCTTTTAGAATGCCTCCACGACGCGAAAATCCGGTATCTATTGATGATCTGGCAGCTGTCATTACACAGCAAATAACTGCTGCAATTCCGACCATCGTTGCCCAATGTCACCAAGCTATCAACAACAATAATGCCCTCTGAAACTTCAAGACGTTCAACTCGGCCAAGCCATCAAAGTTTTCTGGGTCTCAAGGAGCGACTGCACTTCTGCAATGGTTCGAGAGTCTAGAGAGCACCTTCAGGCATTTTCAATGTCCAAACGAGCGAAAGGTAGATTTCGCATCTAGTGTCTTTGAGAAACGAGCTTTGACGTGGTGGAACGGTGTGGTGAGAGATAGGGGTGCCGAAGTGGCACTGGCCCAAACTTGGGAAGAACTTCGAGCACTGGTGATGAAGGAATTCTGTCCTCGTCACGAGATCAGGGCATTGGAAAGGGAATTCGACGACCTTAAGCAAGACAGCGGCGAACATCGAGCATACACTGATCGATATGAGGAGCTGAGCCTGTTGTGTCCTACCATGGTCACGCCTTTGGATAAGGCAATCGAAAAATACATTGATGGTCTCCCTGACTCAGTTCAAGACATTGTTACCGGTAGTAACCCCACTACGGTTAGGCAGGCCATTGAGCTATCTGCAACGTTGACTGAATCTCAGATCAGGAAACGTAAGCTTTTCCGAAAGGGTGACAAGAAACCGGTCGAGGAATCGAAACCAATAGAGGAATCAAAGACCATGGATGAACAGATTGGATCCCCTAAGGAGTCAAAGAAGCGAAAGACTTCTCAGAACTTCGCCATGGTTGCTCACAATGATCAAGCCGCCCCCAACCAACCAGCTAAACCCCGTACTAGGAAGCCATACAATGGAACTTCACCCTTGTGCAACAAATGTAACCTTTATCATCATGCTATGGTGAAGTGCCGCGAATGCCAAATTTGTGGATGTAAAGGTCATACAGCAAAAGTTTGCGTAGCAGCAGTTGCACCAAATCAAGCTAACAACAAACCTGCTCGAGCTCGCTTTCCACCAGGTTCTTGCTACAAGTGTGGCGAGATGGGACATTTCCGAAGAAATTGCCCAAAGCTTGCTAATGCTAATCCAGCACAGAGATGAGCATCTGACCGACTAGAAGACAACACTCTTTAGAAATAATCACATCTTATGTATTATTTTCTTTTGTTGTCAAGGTCCATGAAACAGTTGTTAACATTGTTTATAAATAAATCTTTTATTTACATTACAATGTATTTATGTGGTTGTATGCATAAACAACATATCCCCTACAGTACCGATAATCAAGGAATCGTATTCCTTGAAAAGCAAACTACCCCCAAAATTCTTCCATTTTACAATCTCTTGCGTTTTCCACAAAGATCCTAAGTACCCGTCTCTTGCAAAGAAACGAAGTACATGGTGCAAGTTATAATTCTGTACGAATACCCCAAGTACCACTATAAATTCTTAATAGGGTACCCAAGGGTATTTCCGTATGTCCTAAATTATTGTGTACCTTAATTCGCATATTGCGTTTTCCTGAAAACGAAAATCGAATTTTTGGTAGATCATCCTATCTTCATGGATGGATTCTTGAAATGATTAAAGTGCCAAATGAAATCCACGAATTTGATTCCTGGTGTGCTTTAAGTATCCGCGTCCAAAGATAACAAATCAATAACCAAGTTAAACAACTATGTGATTATGTGCTTATGTGTTTCCTTTTATGTTTTTTGTGTAATCCAAGTTTTTGTTATCCAAATCCTCGTAGAATCTTCCATATATTCGTATAAGGGATTCATAGTAGGATATCCAAAGGTGCTATATTAAATCCTCAATGGGCTTGTACGTAATAGTGAAGACCCTTGGATTATATTGTACCATTCCATAATTAGACCCTTGAGTGGTCTAGTTAAACAGATCTGGTTAGGATTATCATGTGATGAGATAGCTGAAAGGACTCCTTGATGGCCTAATTAATAAGATCATCTGTTGATCTAATTAAAAGGACCCTATGGTAGTCTAGTCATACTTATCACAGGTTTGATTTTCCTCCCCTAAAACATTTCAAGGCAAACTGTGCGGACTATGCAAGGAATTACGTAATTATGGATGCATACATAATTATGGAATTCAGTGCACAGAAACCACAGCAATTTTTGTCGTGTATCTAGAGTTAACCCTATTCATTTTTGTTTCTGAAGAAATGGTGAAAAATGACTCATTTCGTTCATTTTTGTTTCTGAAGAAATGGTGAAAAATGACTCATTTCGTTCATTTTTGTTTCTGAAGAAATGGTGGAAAATGACTCATTTCGTTCATTTTCGGTTCTGAAGAAGTTGTGGAAAATGACTCGTTTCGTTCATTTTCGGTTCTGAAGAAGTTGTGGAAAATGACTCCTTTCGTTCATTTTCGGTTCTGAAGAAGTTGTGGAAAATGACTCATTTCGTTCATTTTCGGTTCTGAAGAAGTTGTGGAAAATGACTCCTTTCGTTCATTTTCGGTTCTGAAGAAGTTGTGGAAAATGACTCCTTTCGTTCATTTTCGGTTCTGAAGAAGTTGTGGAAAATGACTCATTTCGTTCATTTTCATTTCTAAAGAATGCCTGTTGAAAATAACTCCGTTCATTTTTCATTTTTGAAAGATGTCCGTTAAAGAGAAATAACAGGATTATGCCTTACATATCTCGGGTGGTTATTTGACACAAAGTCACAAATAGACTCCTACGTATTAATTTCGGGACGAAATTTCCTAAAGTAGGGGAGACTGTGACACCTGTGTCACTGCGACCATCAAACAAATGCCAAACCAATGAAATATTGTATTTCATACTTGGGGTTTGTAAAAATATGTGTATCGTTTACACATATCAATTCTTGTTCGATTTCAAGCTCTAAATCGCTTTCTGGAAGGTTATACGCGCACCGATGAGTAAATATAACCAGTTTAATGCAACGAACACTCCGGAATAGTGACATAGACTTAACATACCTTAAATAACCTCTACATAACTTAGAAATAAGTTTTGGAAGGTTTGGTATGCCGAAATCAAGTTTAATCGCTTACAGGGACTAAAGTTGACAAACTGCGAAAGTATGCCAATTTGAACTGTAACAGACATTCCGGAACATGACCATAAGTTAAACATACCATAAATATCCTTTACATAGCTTAGAAATAGGCTTTGAGGTGTTCGGTATGCTAAAATAAACTTTTGTGTCATTCAGGGACTAAAAGCGTCAAAAAGTGCACAAGTTTGCATTTTCGCGCATAACTTACGTTCTGAATACATCCGGACATCCAAAAATTTATGTAAGCACTAAAATATTTTATTTTAGTGTTTGGCATAAGAAAAATCCATTCGTTTCGTCATTTGGATCGTTTTTCGCGCTTATGCGCATTCCGTCGTAATTAAGCGAACATCGCGTTCGTACGGCCAAACGAACCAACATCCGTCATATTTTTGAGCATGTTTCATGTCCACAATGTTTAGGCATCATTTTAGGGCCTTAAAGTTGGCTTTACGGGCCTTAGAAGTGTCGAAAATGGCTTAAACACGTGCAGGGACTGAAACTGCCATTTTGTAAACTTTTTTCTGATCTGTGCAGGCCAGGCGGCCCGCGTGAGATCCTTGTGTCCATTACGCGGCCCGCGTCCGACTCCCTGATCAGATAATATCGAACAGTCAGCATGTTCCAGCTGTTTTAACCACAACCACACTCACCACTTGCCTAATCAGTTGATAAGGATTGTTTTTAGGCACCACAACTTTCTGACACTTATACGGATACGATTAAGGCACGATATTCGACAAACGATCTTAACGGTTCGGGTATTCCTATAAATACCCAACCCACTTAACTTCAAAAATCACTAGAATCTGATCTAAGTGACTCTAAGTTGGAACCATTGTTTCATACCTGAGTTATTGTGATCTAGATTAGCATTCGGGGACCCTTCGTAAGTATTCTTTCGTTCTTTTATTGCTTTTCGAGTCTTTCGAGTCTGAAAGTCAAACTTTGTTTGACTTTCTGCATTGACCAGTTTATGGTCAATGCGAAGTTCGTTTGAACTTCGCAACGTGAGTGTAATCACGTTGGTTATAGTCCCTTGGGACTATGTCTACTGATTACCACGTTGTCTAGGGTCGTAAGGGTAAGCGATCTGATAAATCGCTTATACCTTCGAACCCGACCCAGTTTGGTCGATCATTAGGATCCGACCAAACACATTAGGTGACCATAGTATATAGGGAATAACCTTCCGAGGTTATACCCTATGGTCACATCGTTTGAGTAGTTGTATGATAGGTAGTTTATATGCCTTAGGTAAATTACCAGAATACCCTTTTCATGTATAATTGGTAATTAAGCATATGTAACCTAAACTTTTGTCACATAACTGATTATGTAACATGTTTAGGCATATAACACTTGTCATAGGACTAGTTAGATGGTCCGAACGCGTTTCACGCGAACGACGCGCTAAAGTAGTATAAGCTACCTAAACGGGTCGTAATGGGTCGTAAGCCCTTAGATTAAGGTTTCATTTAGTATGTAGGCTTTGTTAAACCATATGACACGAGTTTCCATACTCGTTTGGTTTACGAACCCTCATTCTATCAGATCTTCTGATTTAGGTCCGGTTTATTAACATAGTTATCTATATTAGGTGTCGTTTGATATCCGTGATCTCTAGCATTGTTTGGTTGTTACTCAAGGACTACTAAGAAATCTCAGGTGAGTACATAGACCCCTCTTTTACTGTTTTCCAAACGTTTTGGGGTGGAACACATGTGCCTACTTGTTACTTTCATGCTTTCCATGTTTTCACATCATATACCTTCTATGTTCAGTAGTACATTATAGTACATGTTTTCATTACATTTCATGCTAGGTGTGCCCATTGTGTGCATTACTTAGTACATCGTTTTACATTACATTTCATGCTACGTATGTCTATTATTGCATACTTAGTACAGGTTACATGCTACGTATGTCTATTGTTGCATACTTAGTACAGGTTACGTGCTACGTATGTCTATTGTTGCATACTTAGTACAGGTTATATGCTACGTATGTCTATTGTTGCATACTTAGTACAGGTCACATGATACGTATGTCTATTGTTGCATACTTAGTACAGGTCACATGCTACGTATGTCTATTGTTGCATACTTAGTACATTTGTTATTCATCACATGATTACATTTTTGATACATATTACATGATTTACATTAGACATGAACAATTTACTTTAGTAGTTTGGTTTGATTAAGTGATTTAAGTAACGAGGCATGTGTAATATGATACAAGCATGGTGGATACGCCGCTGGTACTTCCTATATATAAGTGTTTGTATGGTATTATATATCATAGCGTTATTTGAATCATTTCAGTTTGAGATATATATAACATTTATTACAAATATCATACTTTTCACAAGACATTGATTTACAAACAACTTATCTTATACAAACACATTTTTACATGGTTATTCATTTAACCTGACATTTATTTATACATATCATCTGATCTTATCATTTTTCAAATGATTTACAAAACAAAGCAAATTACAAGGTTCATGACTAAACATTTTCTCAAACATAAGTCATGAAACCTATTTTCACAAAACCTATGTATCTCACAGGCATTTTTATGCTGACGTACCTATTTTCACATGTGTTTTTCAGGAGCTGTTGCATAAGATGATCAAGATACACATAGGCAGACTTGGGCTTTAGTGACAATAAAAGATGCAAGACTAGTTAATTATGTTGTATTTCTTTGTTTGTTAAGACATTGTAACACTTTTAATCAATAAAACAAAACATCAATTGCCATGGATTTGAAACAATTAATTCTGTTACAACACTCCCCGACATTTCCACCACGTTTTGTATGTTCTACGTGGTCGGGGTGTGACATCAACCTTGGATGGATCCACATGAATCCCATCCTCATTTACCACGTGGCCTAGGAAATGGACTTCTCGAAGCCAAAAGTCACATTTCGAAAACTTAGCATACAGCTGCTCTGCTCGAAGAAGTTCCAAAATAAGTCGCAGATGACGCTCGTGTTCCTCCTAACTCTTGGAATAGATCAGGATGTGGTCGATAAACACAATAACGAATTTGTCCAAGTAGGGTTTGCACACTCAGTTCATAAGGTCCATGAAGACCGCATGTGCGTTTGTCAACCCAAAAGGCATGACCAGAAACTCGTAGTGTCCATAACGAGTCCTGAAAGCTGTTTTAGAGATGTCTTCGCCTCGGAGTCTTAGCTGATGATAGCCCGATCTCAGATCAATCTTCGAGTAGAAGCTCGACCCTTGCAACTGGTCGAACAAGTCATCAATACGAGGATGAGGATAACGATTATTCACGGTCACCTTGTTAAGCTCGCGATAGTCAATACACATTCGGAAGGTACCGTCTTTCTTCTTCACAAACAAGACTGGAGCTCCACAGGGCGAAGAGCTAGGACGAATGAAACCCTTGTCCAAAAGCTCTTGTAGTTGCGTAGATAGTTCCACCAGTTCCGAAGGGGCTAAACGATAAGGTGCACGAGCTATTGGGGCTGCTCCAGGAGCTAGCTCGATTTGAAACTCAACCTGACGATGAGGCGGAAGACCAGGTAATTCCTCAGGGAATACCTCAGGGAAGTCGCGTACAATCGGGATATCTTCTATCTTCTTTTCCTTCTTTGAAGTGTCTGTAACGAGCGCTAAAATAGCTGTGTGGCCCTTTCGCAAACACTTCTGGGCCTTAAGGAAAGAGATGATGTTCACAACAGCACCACTCTTGTCGCCAAGAATAATGAGGGGTTCTTCACCAGAACGAGGAATGCGGACGATTTTCTTCTTGCAAAGAATTTCCGCTTGATGTCGAGATAACCAATCCATCCCAATGACAAAGTCAAAGCTACCAAGGACGATAGGAATGAGGTCGATAGAGAAAGTCCAATCAGCAAGAACAAGATTACAACCCTTAACTATGTGTGTGGCCTCAATATTTTTACCATTTGCTAGTTCTACAACATGCTTGGTGTCTAAGGGAATTGAGGTACGCTTAAGCATCCGGCTAACTTTTAAGGACACATAACTTGTATCGACACCTGAATCAAATAAAATAGAAACATAGAAGTCATCCAGTAGGAACTTACCCGTCACAACGTTGGTTTCGTTCCTTGCATCACCTGACCAATAACGAAAACACGTCCCCTGGCACCGTTGCCATCATTGTTGCCCCCATTGTTGTTCCCATTTCCTTGGTTGTTATTGTTGTTCTGATTCTGGTTCAGCTGAGGGCAGTCTCTTTTGAAGTGGCCTTCAGCACCACACTGAAAATACCCTTTTTTTTGCCTTGCTGTTGCTGATGCTGCTGACGTTGATTCTGTGGGGCTTGTTGTTGCTGACGATTCTGATTCGCCGGATGCAAACTTCTGCAATCCTTTGTTGTGTGACCTGGCTTGTTGCACCGATGACAGTTGCTCCTGGTACATGGCCCACTGTGGTGGAAATTGCAACGGTTACACTTAGGTTGATTACCCCTGTATCCACCCTCACCCTGATTCTGATTACCTGAAGATTGCTGACCAGGGCTCTTGAAGTCGTAAGTCGTTCGCTGCTGAGACTGAGACTAAACGGAAGTAGAACCTTTGCTCGAATTTCCATCCCACTTGCGCTTGTTTTCGCTAGGAGCATCAGATGTGGTAGTAGCACTAATACGTTTAGGCAGCTTGTTCTGCTTAACAGCCTGATCAGTGAGACGATGGGCTAGTCGAATGACTTGCTGGATGATACCAAGGTTAGCCGCAGTCACATGGCTCTGAATTTCTGGCACTAGACCCTTGAGGTAGAGCTCGATACGCTTGATGGGAGGATCCACCATAGTAGGACACAAGATAGCTAGCTCATTTGATCTCTTAGTATACGCCTCGATTTCAGACCCCGTCATCTTTAGGTTGTAAAACTCCATTTCTAGCTTATGGATGTCATCACGATTACAATACTCCTCCTTGATCAAATCCTTGAAGTTATTCCACGGGGTGGTATTAGCAGCTGCCAACCCTAGCATTTGAACCTGAGCGTTCCACAAAGTGAGTGCAACTCCTTCAAGAGTTCCCGTAGCAAACTTCACCCTACTAGCAACAGGGCATTCACACATTTCGAAGACAGACTCGAGCTTCTCGAACCAATGGAGGAGACCTACAGCTCCTTATGTACCACTGAAGGTACTAGGTCTACAGTCCATAAAGGTGTTGAACGCACACGCGGGATGCTGAGCATCCTGACCTGTTGCGCGAGAAAGAAAAGACAAGATTAAGCACGAGAGTTGGTTCGCGAGAGTAGGATCTAAACATCCTAGGATAGGTCGAAATGGCAGGTTATACCTCATGAAGGGGCTACTGCGAGTGCCTCAGCAACTCGTTCGTTGATTAGAGCCGTCAGCTGTGCTTGAGTCAAGTTCAGGCGTCCACTCATGATCTTCACGTCGAAGGAAACACAAGTGAGAAAGGTGTCGCGTAAGTGGGTAAGCATGAGATGACAGAAGAGAGCAAGCAAGCAAGTTTTCAAGCAGTAGTTGTTATACTACTAAGCATACCATGATCAAATGCACTACTCTAACTAACAGGCAGGCAATACAAAATAACCCATATCACTGATATGGGGTAAAATACACATATTTGTCCCGTGCAGTTTTTATTTGCTTTTATTTAGTTTTAGTATTATATTATATTATATTATATTATATTGTGTTTTGCCAGGTCCTGGTGCAAATGGAGCAAAAACGAGTAACATGAAAATGACCAGCTAGTTGAGTAGAGTAGGGCGCCAGTGACCGAAGTAAAATTGGTACTACTTTCTGTGAGTGGACCGAGACCACTGTCTCTATTTTTTAAGTTAGATGGCTGCCACAATAATTCTATAATTGGATTGAGAGAAAGGGTTAGGCCACATCATATATATTATAATTGGAGTTCATCTAATTTAGTGATGTGGGGCCGTATGAAGTTTGGTCTGCTAAGATACCCATATAATCATTGTTGGCATTTATTATTGTGGTTGTTGAATGAATTCGAAAAGGACAAAGACCAGGCCAACGTTTCTTTATTTTCTATGACTTGTGATTTAGTCCATATATGCATAAAAGCGTAGCCCATTATGTCTTTTATCAATTAGCCTAAAGGGCCCAGGTCATAAAGATTGGAGATCAACTCAATTTGTGACACCACTTGAGAGGAGATATTATTTTGTTGTGGACGGCTGGGCCTGGGCATCCAATTGAGGGCAGATGCACGAAGACAGAAGCCTTAGCTGACCTAGGTGCTAGCATCAATTTGATTCCCTTTTGTCTCTATGAGAAGCTAGACTTAGGCGAGCTTTCACCTACCCGAATGACATTATCCTTAGCTGATAGGTCCGAGAAACACCCGAGGGGCATAGTTGAGAATTTGCTTGTTAAGGTGGACAAGTTTGTTTTTCCGGCCGATTTCGTCATTCTCGAAATGGAAGCCGATGAAAACGTACCGTTAATTTTAGGACGCCCGTTCTTGAACACCGCTAAAGCTCTCGTAGATGTCTTTTTAGGCACCATCACACTTAGAGCGGGCGAGGAATCGGTAGTTTTTAAGGTTATGAATTCGAGAGGGCCTAGTGATAGAGTGCAGGCGGTATCGTTTGTGGGGGAGTGTGAGAAGGACGAGAGAGATGAGGAGAAGGTGATGAGTGATCCGAGTCTATAGAAGGTGATAGGACTCAAGTGTGGGGATCCACCGGATAGGAGAGTAGAGGAATTAGAGGAGAGAATGGTGCGTTTAGAATCTAAGATAGATATACTGAGCAAAGCTCAGTGTGGGGATAGAGTTCGATATGGAGAGTATAGATTCAAACTGTTAGGTGAGGAGTTGAGAGGTGGTGAGAGAGATAAGAGTGTTTGGGTTGATTCGAGCAATAATAGGTATAATGGTGCTACAGCCCGTGAGTGTGTGTTTGGAGGTGAGTTGCATCTATATGACCCTCCATAAGTATGTGAGAAGTTGTTACCCATTTGTAGTGTTTGTATTTTGAGTCTTTTATTTTGTACCATGACTCTAAATTAGTAGTTTTTGAGTCGTTTTTAGATTCGTTACTGTGTTGGGTTTTGTTTTGCTGTGTTTATGCAGGTTTGGATTGTACCACCCGTACTCAATCTCCATTCGGGTGAGTTCGGAACTGCCATATTGATAAACACAAGCAGGATAGGCACCGATCGCGAATGAAATGCTATACGATCGTTCGTTGGATTAAAGACTCGTACGGCTGGCACTGACTTTTGTCCTAACCAGCTAAGTCTTTTCCAACTCTCTCTGTATTTTATTTCTTTCGTATTTATTGTTAGTTTCCATCTCTGCATTAGGGATAATGCAATCCTTAAGTTTGAGGATGGAAAACTATCGTTTAGGTCTTAGTGAGTCTTGAGTCAATAATATGAAAAATATAAAAAATTAAAAATTTTTGAAAAAATAAAAAAAGTAAAAAAATAAAAAAAAAATATAAAAATTGAAAAATCAGAAAATGTCTTTCGAATAATGAGAAGTTTGAAAATAAAAAAAAAACAGAAAATGATAGAAAAGATGAGTTTTTATTCGGGTTCAAATAATGATAATAGGGGATTAAATAAATCGAGCTTGTGTCTAGTTTGGGATATGTGAATAGGCCCCGGTTTGGTTTTAAGTCCCCTTGAGTTAATACACCTTAATTGTCGGTCTACAAGTGGGTTTTCGACTAGAAGATATGGGAAATTGAAACCACCAATAAGAGTATAAAGAATGCCGTTATAAGTTAAAACCGTTAGAATTTTTTATCATGAAAAAGGAAAAAAAAAAAAGAAAATAAAATGATGAGCTAGAAACTGAATGAAAGTAGCGCATTTCTATGTAGTCTGGGTTGGGGATAGTGACTTTACAACCGGAATACCGCTAGGATGTGTGAAATCGACTTTGCAAAGAAAAGAAAAAAGTACCGAAGCCTAAGTAATCCGAGTTGAGGATAGCGACTCTACAGCCGGAATGCCTCTGGTTTAGGGAAAGCAACGTCTAAGCTCATAAAAGAAAGAAAAAAAATTAAAAGAAAGAAAAAGGCTGAAAATGAAAAAAATTTGGTTTTAAATTCTCTTGGTTTTGATATAAGACGGTTGGGAATTGATCCAGTGATCGTTCCCTTAGTTCTATAAGCTTGAGGCGGGAGTATGTGAACTCTAGATTCTAGCGTGAGAACCTAGGTAGACTGACCGCACTTAAATTAAATTCACATGATAAGGGCTTAAGGCCGGATTTGGGTTTAAAGGGACAAATATATTCGCAATCGTGTCTAACACAAGGTTTGGTTTTAATAAAATATAAATATGCTTTGACCCGATTGATTATTCATCTATGATTCCGTTGCATAATTCTTTTTCGAGGACGAAAAAAGGTTAAGTGTGGGGTAAAATACACATATTTGTCCCGTGTAGATTGTATATTATATTGTGTTTTGTCAGGTCCTGGTGAAAATGAAGCAAAAACGAGTAATATGAAAATGACCAGCTAGTTGAGTAGAGTAGGGCGCCAGTGACCGAAGTAAAATTGGTACTACTTTCTGTGAGTGGACCGAGACCACTATCTCTATTTTTTAAGTTAGATGGCTGCCACAATAATTCTATAATTGGATCGAGAGAAAGGGTTAGGCCACATCAGTATATGGTATAATTGGAGTTCATCTAATTTAGTGATGTTGGGCCGTATGAAGTTTGGTCTGCTAAGATACCCATATAATTATTGTTGGCATTTATTATTGTGGTTGTTGAATGAATTTGAAAAGGACAAAGACCAGGCCAACGTTTCTTTATTTTCTATGACTTGTGATTTAGTCCATATATGCATAAAAGCGTAGCCCATTATGCCTTTTACCAATTAGCCTAAAGGGCCCAGGTCATAAAGATTGGAGTTCAACTCAATTTGTGACACCACTTGAGAGGAGATATTATTTTGTTGTGGACGGCTGGGCCTGGGCTGCCAATTGAGGGCAGATGCACGAAGACATCAGCCTATTTAAAAAGAACGCCACGAATTATTAGAGACGAAGACAGTTGAGGGGGGTAGATACACATCATATCAGACGCAAGGCAGGGGCATAGGGTGGACGAAATTTGAAGCTTGTTTCGCAAGGAATTATTGGGGTAGAAGATCAAGAAGCTTGGAATTCAAGGGATTACGGTTTTAGCTTATCGGGTTCTTTTATTTTCTAGTTTCTTTTATTGTATGTCAATGAATTCTTTATTTGAACCTTGTTTATTATCTTCGTTCATGACTATGATCATCTAAATCTTTGTAACTACCTAGACTTGATGAATGGATTGAATAAAGTTTTTATCGTTTTCGTTATTTGCATGAATATTATGGTTTGATTGTGTTTAGTAAAGAGTTTGTTTTATTGACTCGATGCATATGCGTACTTTAATTTGGTTTATTATTGTCAATTGCTTCGTATGATTCTTAGTGACGGTCTTTATCACAATATAGAGTCATGCTAGGGTTTAGATCTTGGTGAGTGTCTATATCACGTAATAGATCTTAATTCTTTAGGGTGTAACTGGCCAATAACCCCTAGAAGTAATTGTTAGTAATTTGCTAGGTTTTAGTGTTCTGCTAGTCCTAATACCTGGAAAGTGAGGGGCTATTGATAGGTCTTACCTGACGAATTGCTTTAGATAGTCCTTGGAAAAGGTCGTGAATTTAGTTGCCCCGTCGGTTTATTAGTCTATCAAGTCAAGTTAATTAATTCAAACTACCCTAGATCTATGATTGGAAAAGAGTAGGTCAACATTAGGGTACTTACACAATAATTAGAAAACTGGAAAGGCGTCTAATAACCGGTAGAGTTAACGGCCTAGGTAGTTCCACAAGTTTCTCCTTGAGAAGGGTCGAGGGGCTTAGTTGGACCTTAATAGGTTTAGTATAATATGATCCCGGTTCCATAATTCATGCATTTAACTTAATTGGTAATCCCTTAAAAACAATCCAGGATTCTTGTCTAGGTGGTCTCGTTTTCCATATAAGAAAAGCCTCTTAGTCTTGTTTCGTGTTAGTCAAGTTTTTAGTTAATTAATTAGTTTAAATAGATTCTTTAGATTTTTCGTAACCCCCCCCCAAAAAAAAAAACAAATAAACATTTTAGTCATGTCTGTCAGTGTCTATTAGAGTCTAGTTTACGTGATTTATAGAGTCTCGTGCTTCGATATCCGGACTTCCTAGGGTTATACTACAGTGATCGGTACACTTGCCGATTGTGTGGTTTAGGTCGAGTCTAGAATTAAAGCTTTTTAGTATCTAGCTTAGAGAGTCTAATTTAGTTATTTTTTATAGTCTGTTTAGCACACATCAAGTTTTTGGCGCCGATGCCGGGGACTATTGGCAATCGCGTTCATTAGCTTTGATAAGCTTTGATAGACTTGTTTGACATATACATGCTACGTGTTTGTTTTGTTTTGAGTCTTTGTCTTTTATTCTGTTTTTATTTTCGTTTGAGTCTTTGTGACTAGTGTTTGCTTTTCTCACATTCAGGTTTTTGCTGATAGTGGATGCCACATCTGCGCTCGCACGGACCGCCATCGAAGCCACCAGTCACCGAGTCATCATCATCGTCTCGTTTGGGCCAAGGCCCACAGGTTAGTATTTCATCCACGTCTCAGTTTCCCAATTTTGATTCCACTCCATTACCCACCCCACCCCAGTCACCCAAAACATCACCTAAGGTTTCCCCACCCGATAGCCCTACTTCTAGCACCTCTAGCATCCCAGAAAACTTAGAACACATGGCCAACGCTAGGCAAACCGTTCACCAACAAGCCACCCAAGGCTTCACTAGTCTTGCGTCACCCATTACTGTTCCACCCATAGTTAGCGAGAACTCATGGCAGATTCCATCTTATGCCATGCACCAACAGCATCCAGTTTCATGGCCGTGAGGACGAGGACGCCCCAGCCCACATAAACCGGTTCTCCCGTATCCTTGCTACTTTTAGCCTTCATGGAGCCCCAAATGATGCTACTTACCTTCAGCTCTGCCCATTTTCACTAGCAGGGCGTGCAACTACTTGGTTGGACTCTCAACCAACCGGTACCTTTACCACTTGGGCAGGCCTTCGTCAAGCCTTTTTGAATAAGTATTTACCGCCTGCTAAAGCCTCACGCCTTCGTGACCAAATTCACTATTTCCGCATGGAGCCCGACGAGCCTTATTACCTTGCTTGGGAGCGTTTCTATCGATTTGACACTAATGCGGGGGGTCACATGATGGGTATTCTTACAGTTGCCGAGTGTTTAGAGCGTTTTGAGGCATTTGCCCAGTCTCAATCTCAATCGCAAGCCGATCAGCGGTACCAAAGTGGTAATTCGAATACCACTACTAGTGCACCTGCCCAAGGGGTGAACCATGTCACCATGGATCCTAGTTTAGCCGCTGTTTTGGAAAACATGTCTAGGGAACTTAAGGAAATTAAGGCTAAGGTAGCCAAATGTGAGTATTGTCGAGGGGGTCACGATACGAGTGTGTGTCCATTGCTAGTTGGTGAGGAGCAAGTTGATTTCGTAGGAGGAGGTTTCGGTAGAGGTCAACCTAGTGGGTTTGGTAATTTTAATTCGGGTTGGCGAAATAATAATAATAATTTTCGCTCAAATGGACCTCCTGGTTTTCAAATAGCTCAAAATCCAAATAGGGGTCAAGGTTCATTCTTTGGTGGGGGTTCAAATGAGCAGGTCAAGGATGGGGGGTCAAGTAGTCAGGTTCAAATAGGTCAGGTTTCAAGTTATGATCTAGGGGGTAGTCTAGAAAGAATGGAGGCAATGATGAGTCAATTAGTTGTTAAGGACCAAACCACCCAAAAGAAACTTAGCGAACATGACCTTATGCTTAAGAACCACCAAGCCGCTTTCCAAGACCTTCAAAGGGTTGTAGGTGATATGTCTAGGAAGTTAGATGAGAGATTACCCGGTCAGTTTGCGGGTAACACCCTACCAAACCCGAATGCTCATGTAAAGGCCATTACTACTCGTAGTGGCAAAACCGTAGGGAACCCTAGTGTTAAAGAGAGAGTGGTTGAGGAAGATGAAGATATTATAGACGAGGAGATAGAGATGGAGGCTCCCGGTAAAGTGCAAAAGAGGCAAGGCCCAACAAGTACCGCACAGCCCGGTGAGTCTCAAGTTGAGAAGGAAGTTGAGAAAACGCCCGTAGATGTTAGACCTTCACCCCTAGTAGACCATTCTAGAGTCCCGTTCCATTCACGCCTTAGAAACCAAAAATACTCAAGGGAATACGGGCAATTTTTAGACATCTTCAAGCAATTGAAGATTAATCTTCCGTTTATAGAGGCACTCCAGTCGATGCCTAAGTATGCAAAATTCTTGAAAGATCTTCTTAGGAATAAAGAGAAGCTAGGGGAGTTGTCCAATGTCCCGTTGAATGGGGGATGTTCCGCCGTTGTCTCAAATCAGCTTCCTGAAAAGCTTACCGATCCCGGTGTTTTCACTATTCCTTGTCTATTCGGTAGTAACACCAATACTAAAGCCTTGGCTGACCTAGGTGCTAGCATCAATTTGATGCCCTTTTCTCTCTACGAGAAGCTAGACTTAGGCGAGCTTTCACCTACCCGAATGACATTATCCTTAGCTGATAGGTCCGTGAAACACCCGAGGGGCATAGTTGAGAATTTGCTTGTTAAGGTGGACAAGTTTGTTTTTCTGGCCGATTTTGTCATTCTTGAAATGGAAGCCGATGAAAACGTACCGTTAATTTTAGGGATTACGGTTTTAGCTTACCGGGTTCTTTTATTTTCTAGTTTCTTTTATTCTATGTCAATGAATTCTTTATTTGAACCTTGTTTATTATCTTCGTTCATGACTATGATCGGCTAAATCTTTGTAACTACCTAGACTTGATGAATGGATTGAATAAAGTTTTTATCGTTTTCGTTATTTACATGAATATTATGGTTTGATTGTGTTTAGTAAAGAGTTTGTTTTATTGACTCGATGCATATGCGTACTTTAATTTGGTTTGTTATTGTCAATTGCTTCGTATGATTCTTAGTGACGGTCTTTATCACAATATAGAGTCATGCTAGGGTTTAGATCTTGGTGAGTGTCTATATCACGTAATAGATCTTAATTCTTTAGGGTGTAATTGGCCAATAACCCCTAGAAGTAATTGTTAGTAATTTGCTAGGTTTTAGTGTTCTACTAGTCCTAATACCTGGAAAGTGAGGGGCTATTGATAGGTCTTACCTGACGAATTGCTTTAGACAGTCCTTGGAAAAGGTCGTGAATTTAGTTGCCCCGTCGGTTTATTAGTCTATCAAGTCAAGTTAATTAATTCAAACCACTCCAGATCTATGATTGGAAAAGAGTAGGTCAACATTATGGTACTTACACAATAATTAGACAACTGGAAAGGCGTCTAATAACCTGTAGAGTTAACGGCCTAGGTAGTTCCACAAGTTTCTCCTTGAGAAGGGTCGAGGGGCTTAGTTGGACCTTAATAGGTTTAGTATCATATGATCCCGGTTCCATAATTCATGCATTTAACTTAATCGGTAATCCCTTAAAAACAATCCAGGATTCTTGTCTAGGTGGTCTCGTTTTCCATATAAGAAAGCCTCTTAGTCTTCTTTCGTGTTAGTCTAGTTTTTAGTTAATTAATTAGTTTAAATAGATTCTTTAGATTTTTTCGTAACCCCCCCCCCCAAAACAATAAACATTTTAGTCGTGTCTGTCAGTGTCTATTAGAGTCTAGTTTACGTGATTTATAGAGTCTCGTGGTTCGATATCCGGACTTCCTAGGGTTATACTATAGTGATCGGTACACTTGCCGATTGTGTGGTTTCGGTCGAGTCTAGAATTAAAGCTTTTTAGTGTCTAGCTTAGAGAGTCTAATTTAGTTATTTTTATAGTGTGTTTAGCACACATCAATCACCTATAGTGTTGAGTCTTGCACGTGAGGCGAAGTGTCATTGGGGATCGTTGAGCATTGTACAGGTTATAGTCTGGTTTTGTCAAAAAGCTTTTCCCTTTTTAAAACCAAGTTCACTATAACCAATGGTTTTGATACCAATCTGTCACCCCCCCAAATTCCACAAGCGGAGTATCACCGCAGGGAGCGTGACATGACCAGGATCAAGCCACCAATCATATTGAACGACGTATAATAATAAAGATAAAACCAACCACAATATAATTGGTGTCCAAAACAGTTTAGCCAAGTTCAAGTTATTAGCGGAAGCGAAACGAATAAAACCAAACATAAGTTTAAAAGTTTAAATGTTTAACATGGAACTCAACAGTCCATGTCCCACAACGACTCTTCCCCATGCAAGATCCAGCTAAGTACCTAATGACTTGCAAAGCATGTAGTAACGTGTCAACGACATAGTTGAGCGAGTTCACAGTTGGGTGTTCATTTTTAAGTTATTCCAAAAACCATAGTTTCTCATTATCTGGCTCACTTGCCGTGGGGGCTACCCCATGTTTGAAAACGTAATTTGGTTAATCCCATTCACTCTGGCTATCCAGCCGTGGGGGATACCCCATGTTTATACTACTAGACTCGATACCATATCGACAACTGACTAGAGTCATGTTTATGTGCCCTGCGTCAATGTCTATCCTCATTGACGTGCCCAGATCCATTAGTCCACTTCCGTCCCCTGGGGCACGGTGTGAGGCTTATCAAACCTAATAGCGCTATTTAACTAATGACCCTCTCGCCATTGGCCCCGCGATTAAGTCGATATAAAAATGAGGGACTTCATGATAGATTTTTGTCTAGTAAGCTTAAGACTGTCCCAAGAGGACGAGGAATTACATTCCTTAACCCATACTATCCTACCCAAGAAGGATGAGGAATCCATATCCTTAACCCATTCCCAACCCACCGGGAATTACCATGCTTTGTGGAAAATGTGAACTCACCTTAGGTTAGCTCGGTAGATAAACAGAAAGGTCAATCGAGATGCTAGTGGTCAACCACGTCTTAACATGGTTACCGTACAAGTTTGGTCTAGGTTCAAGTAGTGCATGTATGTTTACACAGATTTAGCAAATCAAGAACATGTAATGATCATGGCACACATGGCATACACATAGGACATGTTAAACAGGTTAGTTAAAATAAACCCAAAGTTCAACTTGTGCGATCCAAATGGTTTGGGCCGAACCATTTGTGCGATTCACTATTGAAGCCCAACTAAACACCCCGGCCCAACATGTTGTGCGTTCAACACAACCTTGTGTGATCCACAACATGTTGTGCGATCCAACATGAACCTGGACCACACGAATAAGAAGCCCAACAGCATACGCGGCCCAAACAATTTCCCAGTTTAATAATCTTGTGCGATCCTACTGAACTTGTGCGACTCATTAGGGCTTGTGCGACTAAGTTGGGCCGCATGGCCCAATAACATAACAAACTCAAACATCTATGTGTGTGTGGCCCAAGGCTTGTGCGATCAGCACAGGCTTGTACGATCCACAAGTCTTATGCGATCATGCATATCATAGTTGTACTGTGTGCTTAAACAGTTGCACCAATCTTGTGCGACTGTCTTGTGCGATCAGTCCCTTGTGCGATTCAAGGGCTTGTACATTCGGCTCTTGTGCGATTAAGGGACTTGTGCGATCAGTTTTCATTATCCCGAAATCATGGCAATCATTTACATGGTTTCCATTTATGCAATTTATCAATCAACAAAACTAACAGTTTCAAATCATGCACATCTCGATCAAATCAAGCAATCATCATTTAATTCATATAAACCCTAATTAACATCCAATCATGACAACAACCTATCATAACATTCAATCGGATTAAATTACTAGGATTAACACATACAACCTATCCACACGATTCATCCGGGTTCTAACACATCACAGCCGATTTACATACATCCGGTTCTAGATCATCTTAGCACCATGCATTTATCAACCCTACAATGATCTAATCATACTATGCATATGAGTCGATTACGTGAACACCAAACTTCATCAATTTATATCATTCGGGAATTATTATGTATGAACATATAACTCACAATATCATCGAACCAAAGCAATAATCATAAAACACTAACCGGTTCAAGGATTTAGCCGAACAAGAAAGCTCCGAAGAAGGTGAGATGCGGCTGCCGACTTCAAGAGGAGAGAAGGAGAATAGGGTTTGGTGTGTGTGTGTTATGTGTTTGCAAATAATAAGGAAACAAAACCTCACAAAGGTTTTGTGTCGGTTTATATAAGGGAGTGGCCGAACCCTTGCATGGGTTGCCCATAGGTTTTGAGTTCGAGTATAGTGGGCCGAGGGAATGGATGCCAATTATGCAACTATATTTAACATGCGCGGCCCAAAGGTGTTGTGCGATTGATGGGTTTGTGTTGGTTGGTGTTGTGCGACCCAAGTTATATATATACATACATGCATTCACATAACCACATAATAACATAACATTTTATCTCAAACAAACACATTTGTTAATCACACACTCGTTCATACAGGTTACATCAAAGTGCAAAGATAGGTTCTGAAATACGAGTTGTCACATATGGTACCAATTCAATCGATCTAGCAGTGGATTGAATCACCTACGCTCATGATTTATGGCTTGTTATGGGTTTTTAGACGAAAAACATCAGGTTAATGGCCAATTCATGGATGAAAAGTAAAATTGAAACCATAGGATTGATTAGTTATGATTTTCGACCTAGTATGTTAAAGAATCAGCATAAAATTCTAGGAAATAATAATTTCAGATCGAAAAATGTGAACAGCGACATTTCGAACGGACGAGTGAGTTTTGTATGCAGGAGTGCCACGTTCGTGCACCAGAGTCATTCATCCGCCCGAATGAGCTTGATCCGTTTGAATAATGGAGTTCATCTTCACGGATAAGCATTCATTCACACGAACCAGACCTCATCTGCACGAACCAGCCTAATTCGTTCTAAATCTATCATTTCATTCGCATGAAGGATTCATCCACACGAATAAGGCATTTTTTGATTATGGTGACAAGACGAGTGTCTAAAAAGATTTGGTGATTGAAAATTTTTTCGTGATTTTAACGTTAAATACGAGTTGTTTGGGGACACCGTCGGAGGATTTGGAGATTATATATGATGATGAGATCACAGAGTGTTGAAGTTAGTTGGGTAGTCACGGATACCTATGTAGAATGTTTATCATTTGGAGTAGTGACTATTCATGGGCAAAAATTGTAATATCTGCATTGATGAAAAATACACTTTTGTGGAGCAAAATGTCACATATTTCACATAGTTGAGTTTTTCAGAGGATAGAGAGGACTGAATTTGCCAAGTTTGAGGGGCGAATTCAGTGATAAGTTTTGAGTTTAGAGTTTTCCAAAAATTAGGGGGAATAAAATTTTTCAAATATTAGACATTTTTGGAAATTCAGACGGGAAAAGGTGCAACAATATTCGGGTGGTTCCGACTTCAGATTGTCCGGGGATGTATAGGATCCTGATTTGTTAGTCTGTGATCATAGGAAGTTCGGATTCATCAGATCGTGGTCAGATTGATGTCTTAGGGTTTGAGTCCTGAGTCTTTGTACAAGCCGGTTAGCAGGATTAGCGTTAGGAGGATGCATCAGTATTGTCGATACTTAAAAGATATCATAGGCCTTTCAAAAATTTACCTGATAGTTTTGTGATAGTCAAAAGTGTCAGAATGTTTAGTCTACGAGCAAATGAATTGTGTTCTAGACTAATCGCCGGAGAATGATAATGTTTACTGATTAAGTTGCTGCCGAGACTAACGGAGAAGACTATACATTCGTTATCATGTCTGAAGAGGAAGAATGTGAATTTGATCGTGGAAGAATGATTCTTAGATCATAGTGTGTTACCAGATGATTTGTTATCTGATGAAGATTTGCTGACTGTGGAAATTGCCGTTTACACTGATCAATCATTCAGGAGTGTGCTTAAAAGTGATTACAGAAGACGAGATTTCATATTTTAGTGGGTATTCACAGACTTGAAGTTTACTGGTGTGGTGATTCGAAGTTTCTATCATTTGTCGGTGGGGTTTTTGAAGATGAAGATATTGAGCTAAAGTGGTAGATCAAAAACCTAACTCGAATATGATTAACGTTGAAACAGAGATGCTTCATCGATTAGTTTCAAGTTGGTGATTATTCATGAAGATTGCAATGAAGCAAATAAGAGGAGGTCGGGAACCATGCAAACAATGAACTGAAGTGTTATTCCAGTGGGAATCATTTCAGGGGGAACTTATTGGAGATAATTCAAACCCGAATCATCAATCATGGGGGAATTATCTAAAGATATCAAATGCTTGATTGAAGTTGCATAATATTCAAATAAGGCTCTCATATTTGAAGATCAAGATTCGACAGTGATGGCCAAGGGGAAATTTGTTAATGCATATTATGTATGTCCGCCACTGCGCGAATAGGCTAGATAGAGCGTGTATTGAATATTGTATAGTTACGAGTTAGATTAGAACACATGAGACCTTGGAGAGGACGAGAGCTCGTTCGTACGGATGAGACTCATCTGCACGGATGAAGCTCATCCGATTGGACAAGACACATCCGCACGGATGTGTTCAAACTCACCAAACTTCATGTATAAATAGGGTCATGTGTTCATTGTTTGTCTAGTTTTGGAATCTAGGGGAGATGCTGGAGAAATTGTGTGATTCTCTCTCAAGCTTGTAAATGATGGATGCTCTTTCAGTATTAATGAAATCCTTCTACTTATGACTATTCTTACGAGATTTCTACCGGACACCCACTCATAGCCGGAAGCGCAAGGTGTGAACTTGATTAATTTCCATTGCATACGATGTAAGTAAACAAACTATATGAATAGAATACGTATGATGTTCATCCGTTCATCAACAAGAAATAGTTTACAAGTCATAAGTTGTTCTCAAAAGACATCACAAGTTATATTGTTTCACATAAAGCTTTGTACAAAAATAAAGTTTTAACAGATCGAGGTTTTGCATTCCATCTTTCGCACAAGGGCGGGAGATGTGAACCAAATCCTCCAAAAGGATGGCATCGCTTTCTTGACATGCTCGTTCTGGTTTCATGAAGCGCAAGGATCCATTAATTGCCTGAAATACATGTAAGTTTGAAAAGTCATCATAATGTTGGTGAATTCATGCATTTGATTTCGTATCAAATGAATCTTCAAAACATTTGAAAGTTATTGTATCAAAAACCAGTATGTAAAAGTCTGGTATGTAAAGCATCTATGAAATCGTTGATCATTAATGTTTTGCAAGGACATTAATATGTGTGCCAACATAGGAAACACTCAGCCTTTTACGATTTACTGTAGATTAACCTCGACTGGAACACAAAAGCACTACATGCGGCCACACGGACCCATGAGTGGGGCTCGCTAGTACCCAATAGATCTATCGTTCCTCGGTCTATATAATTAATGGTGCTTAAGTTCCACCCTATTCCCACATAATCTAGGTGTTTCATTTCTTAGCTTAGTTATACCATCGTAAAATGTATTTCCCCCTTAGAGTTGTAAAACCGAAAAACGTTTAAAGAAAAGGGGGAAATGAACTCATAGTTTTGCGTCTGTCTAAATGTGCTAGCGACGGGTATCCAAACACGCGGTGCAACCTACAAGTGTTCTAACTTATTAGACACATAGGTCTCTACTAGACCGTGTACACGTTGCTCATCTTGAACGTCGTTAAGTTTGCATTTGTTTTTTATTTGGAACCCTTATTTATTGTTAATACGTTGGCATCTGTTTTATATGTTTGTTATATGTGTGTGTGTGTGTGTATATATATATATATATATATTCACGATGTGTATGAACGGGCCTCACCCTTCATGAGTCTTCGTGTCTACCACGAGTGTAAGTGGGCCTAGCCCAAAAAGTGTCGTCGTGCCTCGCAAGAGTAGGAATGGGCTTAGCCCATATACGTCTACGTGTTTCGCACGGTGTAAGTGGACCTAGCCCATATGCGTCTCTGTGCCTCTCACGGGTGGTTTATCGTTGTGAATTGTATATATATTCTTCAATATATAAATTTACGGGTGGTGAATCTCATTCACTCGTATATGTACATTGGTTTCATTTGTATATATTTGGTTCTCAAATATATATGTATATCTTTATTAGATATATTAGTTAAAAATATTCATTTTTAACATCGTATTTATGTTGGTGTATATGTATGGTATCTCTTGTATGTGTACACTTCAACAAGTGTATTTGTGTTTATTACTATGTACTTGCATATCTATACGTATAACATCTATACGTATACGTATGCCATGTATATACTTTACTTGTATATTTTATTGTCGATATTTATGTCGTATTTATACGTATATATGTACATGTACATTTCTTGTAATCTTTCAATTTCACTAAGTGTTTTAGTGTACGTATTTTATATGTATGAGTATACTTATATACTTATGTATCTCACTTAGTGATTATTTATGTTATACTTTCCGGAATTTAGGAGTGTTAATATATATTTCCAAGTGTCTAAAAATATATTATTTTTAGAGTTCGTCGTCGTAGTCGCTAATATATATTTTCGTGACGGAAAATGCCCAAGTGTCGTCGGTAAGATGTATACTCCTCGTCGTGACGTTATGATCGGTCGTTGTCGATGACGATATGTTTAGTTTATTACCGAACTTCTAATATATATTTAGTGTTAGTTTTGGATATATATATAGGGTAGGGATCCTAAGAGAAGTCCACCCTATTTGAGAAACTTGAGAAGCAATCTGGACCACACATTTTCCTAAGCAAAAAATGAAAAAAAGGTGAAAAAAATGCAAAAATTATTATTATTATTATTTTTTTTTTTTGGAAAAATCGCTGCTTTTTCTTTAAGGATTAAATTTTTTATTTTTTATTTTAAATTTTTTTTTTTGGGATTTATACACATGTGTATATTTTTAATCTTTTAACTATACATATATGTATATTGTCAATTATACATATATGTATATACATGTTTAAAATTAAAAAAATATGTGTTATAAATCCTAAACCTTATACCATAAACACTAAAGCTAAACCTTAATGCTAAACCCTAAACCCTAAAGCTAAACCCTAATGCTAAACCCTAAAGCTAAACCCTAATTCTAAACCCTAATGCTAAACCCTAAAGCTAAAACTAAACCCTAAAGCTAAACCCTTAATGCTAAACCCTAATGCAAACCCTAAAGATAAAGCTAAACCCAAAAGTTAAAGCTAAACTCTAATGCTAAACCCAAAAGCTAAACCCTAATGCTAAACCCTAAATACTATTACTAAACCCTAATGCTAAACCCTAAACCATAAAGCTAAACCCTAAACCCTAAATACTAATGCTAAACCCTAAATAACACTTATTTTTCAATTTTAAACATGTATATACATATATGTATAATTGACAATATACATATATGTATAGTTAGAAGATTAACAATATACACATGTGTACAAATCCCAAATTTAAAAAAAAAAAAAAATAAAAAAAAAAAAAATTAAATCCTTAAAGAAAAAGCTGCGATTTTTTCAAAAAAAAAAAAAAATTTGCATTTTTTTTACATTTTTTTTGCATTTTTTTGCTTAGGGAAAATGTGTGGTCCAGAATGCTTCTCAAGTTTCTCAAATAGCCTACTACTTCTCACATGATCCTTATCCATATATATATATATATATAGGGTCAGGATTTAGAGAAAACGGTGGAAAGTGTGAGAACGGTTATGGATCGTCCGATCAAAACAATCTATGGACTAGATTGGCGCGGTGGCGTGTTCGTAAGTAACATCAATTTTATTACGTGAATGCGCTTCATTAAAGGTAAAAAAGGTAAAACATCATTTATCACATAAAACGGCGTTGAAATATAAAACGCCAAATAAATACAAAATGCCAATTTTATCACTTCGTAGTTTTTTCTGTGTTTTTATTTAAGCTCTCAGGCTACAAAACGCCACAAAATGTGAAACGCCATAATATATAAACGCCAAGCCTTACATCCGGATAAATGTTAATTACATTTTTTGTTATAAAAACAATACCTCGCCTAAACTACACGCCAAAAAAATCCAATAAATAGAAACGTCTCACCACCTTCCGTTTATCACACCAAAAAAACACACAAAAAACATAGTGGTTCCTAAAAAATACAACTCAATGTAAAACGCCAAAAAATACAACCATGACAAACATCTTTTCTTTGATACTCAGTAATGTTCTACATAAAGTTTTGCTGAATGATTTGTTAGGTGAGTGGAGTAAGATTTTGCTGCATGAGATGGACAAAATTCAAGAAAGAGGGACTGATGACACCCATATGTCATTTTGTCTTCTTTGTTCTTGAAGAATGTTTGGATGATTAGAAGAGACCTATCCCAGTGTAAATGCTACTTTGGCCTCGATGATTATAATGAAGACGACGGGCAGATAGCATCCACCCACACGAAATCGATCTATGCCTCCAACATCCACAAAGACACTTCAACACATGGACAAAGAAAAATAAACCACGCCAAACCGAAAACGCCATTTATTTGTGACAGTTCTTGTAGTTTCAAAAGAAGAAAGAGACTGATGACACTGAAGATTTAGATCATAAATTGCTTCTATTTGTTTTTTTTAATTTTCTTTATCTGTTGTTTGTTATGTAATTTCAGCTAAGAAACAACAAAAGTACATTAATCCTATAATGAAAATATAATAAAACGCCAAACGGGCAAATGCTTGTAAAACGTCATCATGCCATGAAATGCCCCAAAAACTACCAAACTATAATAAAATTACTTTGAACAAGTACTATTATAATAAATCTAAAAAAAGCTTAAAACAATGTGCAAAGAAAATAAAACAAAAAAGTCTTATCGTTATCTAAACGCCATTGGAAAACAAAACGCCAAAATTACAGTCGTCAAAGATTAGACGTGCTACACCATAAAAATAGAGGAATCTGAAAACAAAACACGGAAACATAATTACTAACATTTATTATATTGAAAGTCAAATACTTGGGGAATTGAATTTATTTATCTTTTTCAAAACGCCATAATTACCTGTCATGCGCGGGAAAAAAAGTCAATATAAAAAGAAGACCATGAGAACACAACCTCAAACACGCCAAAAACATTAACAAAAACACCAAATATTGTCCAAAACGCCAAAAACTTCAAAAATGGCCAAGGTTATTGCATGGAGGTTTGAAAGGAAAGAGAAACGATTCATTATAAAGTTCTCTGATAGGAGAAGGGTGAAGGTAAGGACAATCAAAGCCCTGCTTGGTATGAATGAAGGGGTTCAGAGGGATATCCTGGCCCTTGGGGTTCCAATGGCCAACGATTGTGAAAGAACCCGAACTGTAACAAAAATATTGAAGAGAAAATTTCCGGCAGAAGATGATGATGATATTGACGATACTCCTCTACCAACACTTAGCAGTTGGGTGATGCATGAAGAAGCAGGAACGGTTGAAGTGACTTATCAACACGGGGTGCAATATTCAATGCCAATGGAGGAAATGTTGAAGACAGGGAGGCTATCTCTCATTGAACAACTTTGTGATTTAGCACCTTCGAACGATCCAAAATCCAGGGTTGCAATGATATTCAAGAATAGACTGCAGCAAAGAAGAGACGAGGTAATGGCGTTATACGCCAATCTAAAATTTGATGATGATGAATCTGAAGAAAGTGATGAACAAAGCGATGGGTACATCTCTGATGTAATCACATCCATGGAAGACTATTAGTTTATTTAGATTTCGTATTATTGTAATTTTATAAAATATTAATCTATGGTAATCAATTATTAACAAAAGACCCAAAACGCCAAAAAAATACCTGGAAAACGCCATAACGCCAAAAAAAGTTAACTATGTGACACAAAAAGAATTAATTCAACGAGAAGAAATCAAGGAAAACAGTAAAACGCCAAGTAATTAATGATTCTAGTTAACGCCAAAATTATCTTGCACGCCAAAAATGAAGCAGCATGTCACACGCGAAAATCGGGAAAGAAGAAGAATATTGAAAAGACAAAAAAAACCCCTCGAACCCGGATAATGTCCCGCGCCACGTGTTGGGCCAGGATGTGTTCTCACCATTCTCACACTTTTGGGCGTTTTCTCCTGATCCCGTACATATATTTATATATATCTGTGTGTGTTAGTTTGTTCGTTTATCCAATTTGATTATGGATATAGTATAAGCGTTTATATATATATATAGGGTAAGGTTCATGCGAGAACCACCTTTATTGCGAGAACCGCGAGAACCAATGTGAACACAACCTAAAATAGCTAAAAAAACCTAAAAAACCTAACCCCCACACCCCCCCCCCCCTAAAAAAAAAAACCTAACCCCCCAAGCTAAATGCTAAAAACTAAAACCCCCAAAAAACCTAACCCCCCCCCAGAATGATTCGTCCAAACGAGTCAATCAGAGTCAGATCTAGTTTCTAGAAAGGCGGAATCAGTCTAGAAACCGTCAATCAGTGTTAGAACAGGAGTAGAAGAATAGAAAGTCCCTTTAAACATGTTCTTCATTGATTTTAGACGTTTAGGTACAAAGAGAATCAGACAGCAGTTCGGTACAAAATTCTCCAGAAAGTTACAAATGAAGAACACTACTGGCCTATTTATAGACCTGCCAGACCGTACGGGATAACATACCCAGACCGCACGAGCTGGACAAACTCACCTTGTGCGACCTGACCATTCAGATCGTGCGACCTGGCTAATACACATACTTAACTTTAACATTTTAACCTATTACATATAAATGACCCGACATAGACTGATGACGCAGGCGATAGACATTATGCATCAACAAACTCCCTCTTGGATATTCCCACAGTCTTCAGTCAGTCGGTCTTCAAAACATTCTTCACACAGACTTGAAAAATTCTTCCCTTTGCTTCGGCTTTTTCAATAACGCTTTCCTGAGCTGTTCCTTTTCTTTGGCAGCTCTCTTTTCTTCCTTAGCTAGCTTTTGCCTCAATGTAGCTCGAGCGATTCTGTCTTTTTCTTCACGCTCTTCTCTCTGCTTCTCTGCTTTCAGAAACTCTTCTCTTTCAATCTCTCTCCAACTTGTTAACCACGTATTTTTAAAATTTATACTCTTCTGAAAACATACTGTAGCTACCTTCTGAAACTGCAGAGCTTGTTCTCCATCTTCTGCCTTATATCCAATCTTGTTCACAAACAGACATTCAATATCCTTCGCAGAACAATTTACTATCCACATCGGATCGTACAGATGAATATATCTAAGTTCATTCTCAACTCTGTACATAATTACTGCTTCGGTCGTCTTGCAACTATAAACCCAACATACAAACCCTTCATGAAAATTCTGTTCCATCTTTGGTAATAGAATATTCTTCATAACCCTGGGCTTCTTGATCTTCATAATTGTTTCCACAATACCTGTAACAGGATCCTTCCTCTTGACTTTCTTAGGATAATGTGGCTTCCAGTGACGAAATTCTCTAAATTCTTCAAATTTCATCAAGCCCCACATTGGCTTATCATGAACTCTGACTGGATATGATAATGTTCTGACTTGGGACAACTCTTCAACATCCCACCAAGGTAGAGACATTATATCTTGAATATATTGGAAATATTGAACACCAAATTCTCTTCTAATAGCATAAGCGTTGACTTGTGGCAAGTACCCCCAGCTTATGATATCACCCAGAGAAACATCTCTAACCCTTCTATAATACTGTAGTGGTCTTTTGTATTTTCTTTCTGTATCCTTCCTGAACCACTTCTTTCGTTCTTCACGTTATTCTTTTTTAGACATTTCTCTAAAACTCTTACTCTTAACACTTTCAGCAACTTTTCTTCTCAATTCATCCTCATTTGCTTGACTGAATAACTCAGCAAGAGTTGGAAAGCTAGAAGTATCAAAATCAACGTTCTCAGACTGATCATCGTTGCTCCAGTCTTCTACTTCCACTTTATCATAATTATCAGCTTCTTCAACATACTTGTACTGATACGCAGGTTGATGATTGATATCAAATTCGTTCAACTCTTCTTCAAAATCGAAGTTAAACTCACCTTCTTCAACATCCATCATCTTAATAATCTCATCTCTAGTGTAAGTATGCAATAACTCACCTTCCTCTACATCATGTTCAAGACGTAGAATCAAACCTGCACCCTGATCAACATTTTCAGCATCACCATGCTCCCCCTTTCCTCCTGCATTTTCTCGTTCTTCGTTTGCATCGTCTTGAAGATACTCGTCAATATTCTCTTCTTGTGACGTTTCAGTTACTTTTATACCAGAATTACCTTGATTAGCATCATTATTTCCATCATCATCAGTATTGCTATGAACAGAATATACTTCATCTGCATCATCCTTCAGATTATCATCTTCGTCTTCTTCATCATCTTCGATCTTAATCATACCAGAAACTGAAGTTAATGGACAAGGAGCTAGAATAGAAGATTCTGGAACTTTTATCGGGGATTTCGGCTCAGTCACAACAATTTCCCTTTCAGTCACTTGAACATCATCTTCAACTAGAACACCTTTACCCTTATCTTTCATTACAGCTTCCATTTCAGCTTCATGTCTTGTTCTTACTTCCGCAAGTTCTATCTCTTCAAACCTTTGCTCAATTGGCTTACCAATCAAATCTTCCAACACTTTCTTTAACATATACTTTTCATGATCCTTTTTAGCATTCTTGGCTTCTAACGCTTTATTTTTCAACTTGAAGTACTCATTCTGCTCATCCCTTCGAGACTTTTCTTCTTCCAAGTCAGCTATTCGAACTTTCAGAATGTCTATGTTGACTTGATCAGCTTCAATCTTTTTCAACAAAGATGAATTCTTAGATTCAACAGACTTGAGACGTTCCTCTAACTTCTTTTTCTCACTTAACACCTCATTCACATTCTTTTGCAACTTCTTCACAAGATCATCATTCACAAAGCTAAAATCATCAAGCTCTTCAAGAACTGTACTCTCTGGAATATGTGGAAAATTTTCAAAACCAGACGATCCAGGAGTAGTATGAACTGGTGGTTGTGTGGTTGGTGGTGTTTGTTGGACATGTGGTGAAGTTATTGCTGATTGTTCATGAATGGGTAATGAAATATGATGTTGTGGTGGTGATTGTAAAGGATCAGGTGATGGTTGTCGTGGTGGGAGTGATATTGGTTGATTTTGTGGTGGTGATGGTGGTTTAGTTTGTGGTTCTGGCGGTGGATTTAGTTTCAGCTTGATTTTAACTTTCGCGCTGCTGGAGTTCCGACACGTTTTCTTGATGTTGATTTCTTTCTACCTCCTGAAGATGGTGATTTTACAACCTGAACATTCTCTGGTGGAACATATGTTTCATCATCATTATCATCCGAACTCCTCTATATCTTCTTTTGTTTCTCTCTAACTTTTGGATCATAGTTTTCTCTGATCCAACATTTAACTTGAACATCAATATCAACTTCTGAACCAGATGAACTCTCCTCTTCATCACCAACTACTATCTTTCTAGCTGATTTCTCAGCTTCTTCAGTATCATCAATATCTTTCAACAACTGCTCAGTTTCAGGAGTTAACGGTTCTTGATCTTTTTCAACATTAGCTTCTGTCTCATCTACTTCTGGTTCATCCACCAGCAATGTTTCAACCGCTTTCTTTTTACGTTTCTTCTGTGGTTGAGAAGATGATCCTTCTTCAGCTTGGACTTTCGGTGTAGGATCTCTCTTTCCACCTTTTTTCTTCTTTTCTTTTTCTACTTTTGTATACCAATCATTTCGAGTTTCACAGAAATCTTCTAACTTCTTTAATTCATCAATTGCACTCTGATATTTTATTTCAGCATTATTCCTCCACTTTAAATGATTTACTAGATCTGGATCCTCATACTTATCACTTTTGATGAACCCAAAAAACTCTGTCTTCTTCGTTTCAGGCCAATTCTTTGTATACTTGGATAATCGGATTAACGTTTTATTATCCATGTGATGTAACAGCATTAGATCATTTTGTTCATCTTTCTTCAGATTTGGATACGCATGATCCAACATCATCTGCACAAACCTTGGATACACCCAACTTCGACTACCAGAAGTAATATTATCTTTCATGTAATGAAAAACAATTCTAGAAAAGTTGCATTTCTTGTTTAGCACCAACGCCGTCACCATACACATTTGATAGTCTTTCATAACATCGTATCCACCTTTTCTATGACTTAACGCTTGAATCACTGAGTGAATAAAGAATTTGTACGGCTTCATAAAACATGCTTTCAAATAATTTGCTTTATTCAACGGGTCGTTCTAACCTATTCTAAGCATACATCCTTTGACCATCCTTTCCGAAAACCGTGTTGGCGAATTATCATCATCTGGTGTCACACCCCGATATTTCCTCGTGTTACCGGTGGGCCCGGTGGGGAGTATCGTGACGTAGTTGATATCATCACGGTCAAACAACACAATATATAAATGCACAGCGGAAGCAAAAGATAATAATCACATCACAAACCGAATAAATAGTAATATCAAAGTATCACAACGGTCTGTAAAGGATCCACAGGCGGATCAAAAGATAATTAAGATCACTGTTCAATAGATTTTAACATCTAGAGCTTGCAAGACTTAATTATTGATGCCTGGAGTAGCCAGCCTATTTCATATAGTACCTGCACTTAACCTTTTTGGAAAATACGTCAGTTTACACAGGTAAATACAATTAACCGACTCATTTTGAAAAGAGTTTATGAAAATGGATTGAATGCACAGGGCACAAATAATCTTTTATAACTTGGGATAATTATTTTAAAATAAACTTGTATACAGTTTTACATGTTTGTCGTCCATTTAGGACCCGGTTAGAAGAGCCGGTTTAACAAGATTAATAGACACACCACTGGGTATAATACCCACAAGAAGATACCCTTCTTGTGGACTACCCCTTTTTACATACGCAAGTGTCAGGTGTATGCCTACACCCCGTGCTTAAGTCGTGGCCATTTCTAACGAATGAGCCGAGGATATCCAGGACACGGTCATTAACCTCCCAAAGGCATTGCATCAAACAAGACAGAATAAAACGGGTTATGCATCTTTTTAATCAATATCTGATTGTACGACTTCATACCCGACCAAGCGGTATTATTATAATACCGTACCCCAAGCCCGTATAGGGAAAATAAGTTAAAAGTATTTACCTGAGCAAAGTATAAATCACAAACAGCCAGTGCGTGTAGCTTTTACTGGGCTCCTAGTCTGGAATGAAGGTTTTAATAACCTATTAGATTCCTAACGGGTCTTAATTAAGCCTAAACTTAGAGCGGTTAATTTTAGAGAGAGGTATACGGTTCAAAACGCAAGATTAAGAGAAGACTGGATTAGAATGTGATTCAGTCCCGACAAGTTTGAAGACTTGTATAATATGGGTAAACTAAACACATTCTGGATTTTGAGGTGAAAATGATAAGGTTTGACCCGTTTCGAATAATTTATGCAAACTAATTACATAAACCGAACCGAACGCGAATAACGCATAACGGGTAACCAAAAGAGTCATGAATAGGTTTCCTAAGTTAATATGCTTTAATTATGTTGTGATATCAGTAGGATACCTTCCATTATGCCCATAACGAGTTTAATCTCAAATTAAGCCCCGCATGGGTATTTTGGTCATTTTAAAGTTTATAAAAGAGGTTAAATATAATTCTGATGTTCGGGTCTGAAATAATCAGTAACATTACTCAAATTAATAAGTTACATCAGTTGGTGACAAGTCTTATATGACAAGAATGGTTCTAACCCATACTACGCGTTTAAAAAGCGTAAAAAGTCGTTTTAAGCGATTTCCGGGTTAGAATAGGAATCTGAATTTCCTGATCAGTTTATAAAGTTCAAAATACTTCATATATCATATAAAATCAGTAGCCAAAGACTTGGTATCAAAAGGTTATGTAAAACTCATTTTATAAACGAAAAGGGTATAATCGGTAATTACCGAATCAAGGCAATAAACCTTTGTTATGATCAGTTTAAAAATAATTAAAAATCTTCAAAAATCCTAAAACATTATATTACATCAGTGGGTAAAAGGTTTGGTGTCAAAATTGGGTTTAGATAGGCTTTACGCTAATTATGCCGTTTAATTAATAAAAAGCTTTCTAATTACGCTATTGAGCATAACTCTTAATCTAGACCTCAACCTGATGTGAAAATTTGGGGACATGTTTACAAATCAGTAACAAAGATTATTGTCCTCTCACATTTCCAAAATTCTCGTTTTATGGTCAAAAGGGCATTATGGTCAACATTAAGCAATTAACGGAAACGTGTAAACGAATCGGGCATTAAACGAATCAATCACAGAGGGTTATACTATCATATAACCCGGTCCTAACGAAGCTCTTAGGCATTTCAAAATCATGCTAATATGGGTCAGAACTGAAAGTCAAAGCAGTGGTCAAAGTATGCGACTTTCTGTTCCGAACCGGTCCTAAACTGAAAATTGTCGGGTCGGACATGCTTAGACATGTTCTTGCATTGATTACCAAGTTATATGAGTGGTAAAAGACATGTTCTTGCATTAATTACCAAGTTATATGAGTGGTAAAACAGGTTACACGTCTTCTACATTGTTAATTATGCGTTGATTCTAAAATTAAGAATCTGTTGACTTTTTCGGATTAAGTTTGACACGACATTTGACCTAGTTAGAGCGGGAATTAGAGGGTGCCCTTTTAAGGGTTTATTGCCCACCTAATTACCAACTTATAACTACTTTTACTTTGACTAATCGCTGGACCATTAGCGATTAATCGTTAAGTCAAACCTTAATTACGACAGTTTGACTTTTAAGCTATAAACTAAGTAAAACACGATTAAGGAAGGTTAAGGATACTTACCAAGGTCCTAATTACGACTAGAGATGCTTAGGAACTGATCTTGAATTCCCAAAAGCTCCAGAAGTTGAGTTATGAGTGAATGATCAAAGTTGCATCAATGTGGGACTTTATATAGTGCTTTTGATTCATCATGATGATGCCAAACAAGTCTAGGATGGATCCAAGATGCATACAAGTGTCCCTAGAGTCTAAAAACCATGTGGGGTCGCCCATGGTATGCAAAACAAGGCATTAGAGTCGGTTAAATGGGCTGAACAGGCAGTTGTCATGCTTTTCTGATGTTGGTAGTCCCAGGCGGCCTGCGTAAGGTCTTGAGCAAACCTTACGCGCCCCGTGTGAAGGTCCAGTCCTTTAAAAAGTGGTTTTAACTTCTTGTTTTGCACTTTGAGCCCTCAATCTTGATTTCTAAGGACTCCAAGACATAACCAATCTTTGTGAAGTCCTTGGTCACTTTATGGTTACCCGAAAAGCCTTAATTATCAACGGTTACGCTTTTAACCACTCGCATACGAATGCTAGCATAACTTTCTCATACGGAAACGAAACCTTGTGAAATGTTTATCACTTATTCTAGTGAGCATAATTAATCGTTACAAAGCTTCGGGTTCACTAAACGGTCACTCAGGGGTATACTTTAAACATGTTGACACATTTAACCCCTGTAGTTTGAAATCTCTCACTTTCTTCCACAATTAGTTTCGTATGATACATAATTCATTCGTTTAAGGGTATAAACATCGTGTAGGGTGGTTGCAAGGTATATTTATCCGATGCTGACATTTTGAATCCTTTTACATACGTAAATTCTTTGTTTGTCAACTTTAGTCCTTTTAACTTAATCCGTTACACGTTTAATGCTTATGACACGTGTCGATATTATATTGGACATTAAATTTCGAGGTGTTACATCCTCACCCCCTTAAGAGAAATCTCGACCTTGAGATTTACTGAAATAAATGAGGGTACTTTTCTTTCATTGTGGACTCTACCTCCCACGTGTACTCGGGACCTCTACGGGCATCCCATTTTACTTTTACGATCGGTACATGCTTCCTTCAAAGCTTCTTAACCTGTCGATCCTCGATCGACACAGGTTTTTCAACAAACTTCAAGCTCTCTTCTATGTGCACATCTATATGTGGTATGACTAGTGATTCGTCAGCTAGACATTTATTCAGATTGCAGATGTGGAATACATTGTGAATGCCACTGAGCTCTTCAGGTAAGTTTAACTTATAAGCAACTGATCCGACACATTCGATGATCTCGAATGGTCCTATGTATCTCGGGCTTAACTTGCCTTTCTTACCAAATCGCATTACCCCTTTCCAGGGTGATGCTTTAAGTAGAACTTTATCACCAACCTCAAACTTTAGAGGTTTACGCCTTAAGTCCGCGTAGCTTTTCTGCATATCCCTGGCAGCTTTGAGACGATCGCGTATTTGCACAATCTTATCTGTCGTCTCCAGGACTATTTCAGGTCCTGTTAGTTGGACATCTCCAACTTCCGCCCAACAAACGGGCGTTCTGCACTTTCTACCATACTAGGCATCGAAAGGCGCGACCTTAATGCTTGTATGATAGCTATTGTTATACGAGAACTCGATTAATGGCAGGTGGTTATCCCAACTACCACCTAAGTCAATCACACATGCACGAAGCATGTATTCCAAAGTTTGGATTGTATGCTCACTCTGCCCGTCCGTATGAGGATGGTAAGCCATACTAAAATTTAAACGCGTGCCCAAAGATTGTTGGAAACTTTTCCAAAAATGTGATGTGTATCTAGTATCTCTATCAGAGATAATAGACACCGGTACGCCATGCAGAGATACAATCTTATCTACGTACAATTGGGCTAACATGTCGGAGCTATAGGTCTCCTTAATGGGTAGGAAATGTGCTGACTTAGTCAGTCTATCTACTATCACCCATATAGTATCATTCCCTTTCTTTGTTTTTGGAAACTTGGTGATGAAATCCATCGTCACCATTTCCCACTTCCACGTGGGAAGTTCAGGCTGTTGTAGCAAACCTGACAGCTTCTGATGTTCAGCTTTGACATGTGCATACGTCAAACATTTAGCTACATAGGCAGCTATAGACTTCTTCAAGCCTATCCACCAAAAAATTGCTTTCATGTCTTGGTACATCTTGTCAGCTCCAGGATGAACGGAGTATTTAGAACTGTGGGCTTCCTGGAGGATAATATCCCGAAGTCCTCCATAAACTGGAACCCATATTCGTCCATTTAACCTCAGAATTCCGTCCTTGCCATAGGATAACTGTTCTTCAGTTACTCCTAGCTTTTCATCAGGATAGTTAGCTTCCAGCACAGCTTCCTTCTGCGCAGCTAACAACCTTTCATTCAAACCATTCTTTATCTCAATGGTCTTGGCATTGATTCTTATAGGCTTCACTCTTTCCTTTCGACTTAAGGCATCGGCGACTACATTCACTTTGCCAGGATGGTATCTTATTTCACAATCATAATCATTTAAAGTTTCCATCCAACGTCGCTGCCTCATGTTCAAGTCCTTCTGATTGAACAGATGTTGAAGGCTCCTGTGATCAGAATAGATCACACTTAGTTCCATACAAGTAGTGCCTCCAAAGTTTTAGTGCAAATACAACGGCACCCAACTCCAAGTCATGGGTGGTGTAGTTCTTTTCGTGCACCTTTAACTGTCGAGAAGCATAGGCAATAACCTTGCCTTTTTGCATAAGCACACATCCCATACCTGTGTGCGATGCATCACAATATACTATAAATTCTTCAATCCCTTCGGGCAATGTCAACACTGGTGCATTGCTTAGCTTCTGCTTAAGGATATCAAAGGATTCTCGTTGCTTCGGTCCCCAGTCAAACTTAATATTCTTCCTAGTCAAAAAAGTTAGGGGTGCAGCAATCCTTGAAAATTTTTCAATAAAACGCCTGTAATATCCTGCCAATCCCAAGAAGCTGCGAATCTCTGTGGGCGTCTTCGGCTCTTGCCAATTCATGACAGCTTCAACCTTAGCGGGATCTACCTGGATTCCGCGTTCACTAACCACGTGTCCAAGAAATTGGACTTCACGAAGCCAAAATTCACACTTAGAGAATTTGGCGTAGAGCTTTTCTCGATGAAGCAGTTTCAGAATGCAATGGAGGTGCTTCTCATGGTGAGCTTGACTCTTCGAGTAAATAAGAATATCATCGATGAAGACGATGACAAATTTATCCATGTAGGGCTTGCAGACGTGGTTCATGAGATCCATGAATGCGGCTGGTGCATTAGTGAGTCCAAAAGGCATCACTAAGAACTCATAGTGACCATAACGAGTCCTAAATGCAGTCTTATGTACATCTTCATCCTTGACCTTCAGTTGATGATATCCTGACATTAAGTCGATCTTGGAAAAGTAACTCGCTCCTTGGAGCTGATTGAACAAGTCGTCGATCCTGGGCAATGGATACCGATTCTTAATAGTAACTTTGTTAAGCTCTTGATAATCGATGCACATACGCATCGAGCCATCCTTTTTCTTCACAAACAGGATTGGTGCTCCCCAAGGAGATGAGCTAGGTCTAGTAAATCCTTTGGCTAACAAATCATCCAGTTGAGTTCTCAACTCTTTCATCTCTGTTGGTGCCAATCTGTAAGGTGCTCTTGCAACAGGTGCTGCTCCAGGAATAATGTCGATCCTGAATTCCACTTGCCTATCTGGGGGTAAACCAGGTAGTTCTTCGGGGAATACTTCTGGATATTCAGAGATAATGGGTATGTCTTCGATCTTAGGCTTTGGTTCATCAATAGTTACTTGTGCCATGTAGATAACACAACCCTTCGTCAAACACCTTGATGCCTTGAGCATGGACACTTGCTCAGGCATTTCGTACTTAGTATCTCATTGAATTGTCAGAGGCTCGCCATGAGGAGTTCTGACAACTACTTGCTTCTTTGCACAAACGATCTGGGCTTGGTTGTGAGACAACCAATCCATGCCTATTACTATATCGAAACCAGCAAACTTCAAAGGAAGTAAGGATAACGGAAAAGAGTGGTTCCTAATGGATATGAAACATCCATCTAACACGGTTGAGGCGGTTTCTAAGGTACCATCAGCTAATTCCACCTCATATTTCACGCTTAGGGTTTTAACAGGTAAATTCAGCAACTTACAAAACTTATTATCTAAAAATGACTTATCCGCCCCTGAATTAAATAATACCCTCGCATAAACGTCATTTATAAGAAAGGTACCTGTTATCACGTTATCATCCTGCACTGCCTCCTTGGCATCCATTCTGAAGACCCTAGCGTTGGTCTTTTTACCTTCTTCTGGTTTCTTGACATATTTTAGGCAGTTTGACTTAATGTGCCCTTTCTCGTTGCAGTTGTAGTAGGTCGCATCCTTCAACTTTTTGCAATCTAAGGTCCTGTGTGTGACACCCGTGTCACTCCAACCATCAAACAAATGCCAAACCAATGAAACATTGTGTTTCATACTTGGGATTTGTAAAAATATGTGTATCGATTGCACATATCAACTCTTGTTCGATTTCAAGCTCTAAATCGCTTTCTGGAAGGTTATACACGCACTGATGCGTAAATATAACCAGTTTAATCCAACGAACACTCCTGAATAGTGAAATAGGCTTAACATACCTTAAATAACCTTTACATAACTTAGATATAAGTTTTGGAAGGTTTGGTGTGGTGAAATCAAAGTTAAATCGCTTACAGGGACTAAAGTTGACAAACTGCGAAAGTATGCCAATTTGAACTGTAACAGACATTCTGGAACATGACCATAAGTTAAACATACCATAAATATCCTTTACATAGCTTAGAAATAGGCTTTGAGGTGTTCGGTATGCTAAAATAAACTTTTGTGTCATTCAGGGACTAAAAGCGTCAAAAAGTGCACAAGTTTGCATTTTTACGCATAACTTACGTTCTGAATACATCCGGACATCCAAAAATTTATGTAAGCATGACTATATTATATTTTAGTGTTCTCCATAAGAAAAATCCATTCGTTGCGTCATTTGGATCGTTTTTCGTGCTTATGCGCATTCCGTCGTAATTAAGCGAACATTGCGTTCGTACGGCCAAACGAACCAACCTTCGGCATATTTTTGAGCATGTTTCATGTCCACAATGTTTAGGAATCATTTTAGGGCCTTAAAGTTGGCTTTACGGGCCTTAGAAGTGCCGGAAATGGGCTTAAACACGTGCAGGGACCAAAACTGTCAATTCTGCAAGAAGTTTGCTTATCAGACAGCTAGGCGGCCCGCCTCAGCCAAGCCTAAATCTTAGGCGGCCCGCGTCAGACTCCCAAAACAGATCAGAACGAACAGTCAGCGTGTACCAGCTGTTTTAACCACAACCACATCTTTCCCACTTGCCTAATCAGCTGATAAGGATGGTTTTTAGGCACCACAACTTTCCGACACTTGTACGGATACGATTAAGGCACGATATTCGACAAACGATCTTAACGGTTACCCGAAAACTATAAATACCCCACCCCCATTACCTCAAAAATCACTAGAATTCTGATTTGAGAAGCTCTAAGTTGAAACCATTGTTTCATACCTGAGATTCTTGGATCGGGATTAGCATTCGGGGACCCTTCGTGCCGTTTGATTTCCGTGATCTCTAGCATTGTTTGGTTGTTACTCAAGGACTACTGAGCAATCTCAAGTGAGTACATAGACCCCTCTTTTACTGTTTTCCAAACTGTTTTGGGGTGGAACACATGTGCCTACTTGTTACTTTCATGCTTTCCTGTTTTCACATCATATACTTCCTATGTTCATTAGTACATTATAGTACATGATTTCATTGTGTTTATGCTAGGTGTGCCCATTGTGTGCATTACTTAGTACATCGTTTTACATTACATTTCATGCTACGTGTGCCCATTTGTGTGCATTACTTAGTACAGTTCACATGCTATGTATGTCTGTTGTTGCATACTTAGTAACGATATTTCAGTTCACATGCTATGTATGTCTGTTGTTGCATACTTAGTACCGATATTTCAGTTCACATGCTATGTATGTCTGTTGTTGCATACTTAGTACCGATATTTCAGTTCACATGCTATGTATGTCTGTTGTTGCATACTTAGTACAGATATTTCAGTTCACATGCTATGTATGTCTGTTGTTGCATACTTAGTACAGATATTTCAGTTCACATGCTATGTATGTTTGTTGTAGCATACTTAGTACATTTCTTATTCATCATATGCTTACATTTTGGTAGGACAATTGGTTTAACATAGACATTTTACATGGTTGGTTTGGTTTGTGTAAGTGATTTAAGTAACGAGGCGTGTGTAATATGATACAAGCATGGTGGATACGCCGCTGGTACTTCCTATATATAAGTGTTTGTATGGTATTACATGTCGTAACGTTATTTCAATCATTTCAGTTTGAGACATAGTATATTTTATACAAATAACATATTTTTCACAAGACATTGGTTTACAAACAATTTATCTAATACAAACTCATTTTACATGGTTATTCATTTAACCATACATTATTTATACATATCATCTGATCTTATCGATTTTCAAATGATTTACAAAACAAAGCAAATAACAAGGTTCATGACTAAACATTTTCTCAAACATAAGTCATGGAACCTATTTTCACAAAACCTATGTATCTCACCGGCATTTTTATGCTGACGTACCATATTTTCACATGTGTTTTTCAGGAGCTGTTGCATAAGATGATCAAGATACACATAGGCAGACTTGGGCTTTAGTGACAATAAAAGATGCAAGACTAGTTAATTATGTTGTATTTCTTTGTTTGTTAAGACATTGTAACACTTTTAAATCAATAAAACGAAACTTCAATTGCCATGGATTTGAAACAATTAATTCTGTTACAACACTCCCCGACGTTTCCGCCACGTTTTGTATGTTCTACGTGGTCGGGGTGTGACAGAAAAGATGGTATCAGAGCCAATGGTTATAGGGAATTAGGTTATTAGTAATGCTTTGACCTAGTCTATAACCTTTCTAGGACCCTAACGCGAGTTTACTTGCGTTTAGTCATAAAACAATACTGTCACCTATCCTTAGGTGACGACCACAACAAGAACATAAATTTCAAAACCGCTTTGAAAACTAATCATCTGTTCTAGGATGATTGATTACAAGGTTTTGAACCCTCTGTTATATGGTTTTGAACCCTCTATTGTAAGGTTTTGAACCCTCTGTTATATGGTTTTGAACCCCTTTGAGTTTTCAAAACTCTCGTCAAGGTTTTGGGTTTCTAATAATGTGAACACGTGCAAACTGGAAGGGTGAATGCCTGTATTCTGGGTTTTCTGGCTAGGCAAGCACTTCGTATATATCTCATCAGACGCAAGACCAGTTGTGCTTACCTGGGAATTCTTGGGATGAGTGTTCACTTATAGGCGAGCATGTCTTCAGTGATACATTAATATGATCCACTTACTTTGATTAGTCATTGTCTCATTTGTTTGCCTTTGGTAACAAACAAATGGTCACAACCTTCATGCGTTGTCATTTTCTTTTGACTATCTTTCGCTTGTTTCCTCCCATGTGTTCCATTTTCTTCATAATGCCTCTTCATCGCAATAAGACTCGAGTGTTCGGACCAGGTGCTACAATTGCCCAACAAATAGGCGTCGTACTCCGGAAGGCCGTTGATTTAGTTATCACCATGACTCGCCTCAGGGATGAAGCTGTATAATGGAACTGCTCCTTGGTGCAATCAATGCAAACATCATCATTCAAATCAAATACCCTGTTACAAATGTAACCACGGTGGACGATGGAGACATTTGGTTAACATATGCCGCTTTGCAATCCAAAGCAAAGCTGTTACAAATCCTGCTGCTACTCAACCTTCAAACTCTGCTTCATATGTCGCTTGACATATCTGGCGCCTCAACCTCATGAACTTTCTACCTTGTGTGTCGACATAAGCACGCCTAGTGCAAGGTGTCGAAACACCTCTCGTTACACAAATTGTAAAATCCATGTAGGATCTTTCTATCCTCATAATTAGATCCTTGTGGATGGGTATCATTCATCGGAGTCCTTAATTGAATTCTTTGTATGATTCAATACGTACATCACAATTCAATAAGGATAAAGCCGAATTCCTTTTAAGATTATCCTATCTTCGTAGATAGATTCTTGAAATGATTAAAGTGCCAAATGAAATCCACGAATTGGATTCCTGGTGTGCTTTAAGTATCCGCGTCCAAAGATAGCAAATTAATAAACAAGTTAAACAACTATGTGATTATGTGCTTATGTGTTTCCTTTTATGTTTTTGTGTAATCCAAGTTTTGTCATCCAAATCCTCGTAGAATCTTCCATATCTTCGTATAAGGAATTCATAGTAGGATATCCAAAGGTACTATATTAAATCCTCAATGGGCTTCTACGTTGTAGTTAAGTCCCTTGGATTTTATTGTACTATTCTATAATTAGACCCCTTGAGAGGTCTAGTTAAACAGATTGATCCAAAAATCTGGTTAGGTATATCAAGTGATGATATAGCTGAAAGGACTCCTTGGAGGTCTAATTAAAAAGATCATGGGTTGATCTGATTAAAAGGACCCTATGGTAGTCTAGTCACACTCATCACAGGTTTGATATTTTCTTCCCCTACACATCATGAAATGCACTGTGCGGACTGTGCAAGGAATTACGTAATTATGGACGCGTACATAATTATAGAATTTAGTGCACAGAAACCACAACAAGTTTTGTCATGTATCTAGAGTTAATTCTGTTCATTTTTGTTTCTGAAGATGTAAAATGACTCATTCGGTTCATTTTTGTTTCTGAAGATGTAAAATGACTATTCCGTTCATTTTTGTTTCTGAAGATGTAAAATGACTCATTCGGTTCATTTTTGTTTCTGAAGATGTAAAATGACTATTCCGTTCATTTTTGTTTCTGAAGATGTAAAATGACTCATTCGGTTCATTTTTGTTTCTGAAGATGTAAAATGACTATTCCGTTCATTTTTGTTTCTGAAGATGTAAAATGACTCATTCGGTTCATTTTTGTTTCTGAAGATGTAAAATGACTATTCTGTTCATTTTTGTTTCTGAAGATGTAAAATGACTCATTCGGTTCATTTTTGTTTCTGAAGATGTAAAATGACTATTCTGTTCATTTTTGTTTCTGAAGATGTAAAATGACTCATTCGGTTCATTTTTGTTTCTGAAGATGTAAAATGACTATTCTGTTCATTTTTGTTTCTGAAGATGTAAAATGACTCATTCGGTTCATTTTTGTTTCTGAAGATGTAAAATGACTTTTCCGTTCATTTTTGTTTCTAAAGAATGCCTGTTGAAAATAACTCTGTTCATTTTTCATTTCTGAAAAATGTTAGTTAAAGAGAAATTACAGGATTATGTCTTGTTCATCTTTGATGGTTATTTAACACAAAGTCACAAATAAACTCCTACGAATTAATTTCGGGACGAAATTTCCTAAAGTAGGGGAGACCGTGACACCCGTGTCACTCCAACCATCAAACAAATGCCAAACCAATGAAACATTGTGTTTCATACTTGGGATTTGTAAAAATATGTGTATCGATTGCACATATCAACTCTTGTTCGATTTCAAGCTCTAAATCGCTTTCTGGAAGGTTATACACGCACTGATGCGTAAATATAACCAGTTTAATCCAACGAACACTCCTGAATAGTGAAATAGGCTTAACATACCTTAAATAACCTTTACATAACTTAGATATAAGTTTTGGAAGGTTTGGTGTGGTGAAATCAAAGTTAAATCGCTTACAGGGACTAAAGTTGACAAACTGCGAAAGTATGCCAATTTGAACTGTAACAGACATTCCGGAACATGACCATAAGTTAAACATACCATAAATATCCTTTACATAGCTTAGAAATAGGCTTTGAGGTGTTCGGTATGCTAAAATAAACTTTTGTGTCATTCAGGGACTAAAAGCGTCAAAAAGTGCACAAGTTTGCATTTTTACGCATAACTTACGTTCTGAATACATCCGGACATCCAAAAATTTATGTAAGCATGACTATATTATATTTTAGTGTTCGCCATAAGAAAAATCCATTCGTTGCGTCATTTGGATCGTTTTTCGTGCTTATGCGCATTCCGTCGTAATTAAGCGAACATCGCGTTCGTACGGCCAAAAGAACCAACCTCCGGCATATTTTTGAGCATGTTTCATGTCCACAATGTTTAGGCATCATTTTAGGGCCTTAAAGTTGGCTTTACGGGCCTTAGAAGTGCCGGAAATGGGCTTAAACACGTGCAGGGACCAAAACTGTCAATTCTGCAAGAAGTTTGCTTATCAGACAGCTAGGCGGCCCGCCTCAGCCAAGCCTAAATCTTAGGCGGCCCGCGTCAGACTCCCAAAACAGATCAGAACGAACAGTCAGCGTGTACCAGCTGTTTTAACCACAACCACATCTTTCCCACTTGCCTAATCAGCTGATAAGGATGGTTTTTAGGCACCACAACTTTCCGACACTTGTACGGATACGATTAAGGCACGATATTCGACAAACGATCTTAAAGGTTACCCGAAAACTATAAATACCCCACCCCCATTACCTCAAAAATCACTAGAATTCTGATTTGAGAAGCTCTAAGTTGAAACCATTGTTTCATACCTGAGATTCTTGGATCGGGATTAGCATTCGGGGACCCTTCGTGCCGTTTGATTTCCGTGATCTCTAGCATTGTTTGGTTGTTACTCAAGGACTACTGAGCAATCTCAAGTGAGTACATAGACCCCTCTTTTACTGTTTTCCAAACTGTTTTGGGGTGGAACACATGTGCCTACTTGTTACTTTCATGCTTTCCTGTTTTCACATCATATACTTCCTATGTTCATTAGTACATTATAGTACATGATTTCATTGTGTTTATGCTAGGTGTGCCCATTGTGTGCATTACTTAGTACATCGTTTTACATTACATTTCATGCTACGTGTGCCCATTTGTGTGCATTACTTAGTACAGTTCACATGCTATGTATGTCTGTTGTTGCATACTTAGTAACGATATTTCAGTTCACATGCTATGTATGTCTGTTGTTGCATACTTAGTACCGATATTTCAGTTCACATGCTATGTATGTCTGTTGTTGCATACTTAGTATCGATATTTCAGTTCACATGCTATGTATGTCTGTTGTTGCATACTTAGTACAAATATTTCAGTTCACATGCTATGTATGTCTGTTGTTGCATACTTAGTACAGATATTTCAGTTCACATGCTATGTATGTTTGTTGTAGCATACTTAGTACATTTCTTATTCATCATATGCTTACATTTTGGTAGGACAATTGGTTTAACATAGACATTTTACATGGTTGGTTTGGTTTGTGTAAGTGATTTAAGTAACGAGGCGTGTGTAATATGATACAAGCATGGTGGATACGCCGCTGGTACTTCCTATATATAAGTGTTTGTATGGTATTACATGTCGTAACGTTATTTCAATCATTTCAGTTTGAGACATAGTATATTTTATACAAATAACATATTTTTCACAAGACATTGGTTTACAAACAATTTATCTAATACAAACTCATTTTACATGGTTATTCATTTAACCATACATTATTTATACATATCATCTGATCTTATCGATTTTCAAATGATTTACAAAACAAAGCAAATAACAAGGTTCGTGACTAAACATTTTCTCAAACATAAGTCATGGAACCTATTTTCACAAAACCTATGTATCTCACCGGCATTTTTATGCTGACGTACCATATTTTCACATGTGTTTTTCAGGAGCTGTTGCATAAGATGATCAAGATACACATAGGCAGACTTGGGCTTTAGTGACAATAAAAGATGCAAGACTAGTTAATTATGTTGTATTTCTTTGTTTGTTAAGACATTGTAACACTTTTAAATCAATAAAACGAAAATTCAATTGCCATGGATTTGAAACAATTAATTCTATTACAACACTCCCCGACGTTTCCGCCACGTTTTGTATGTTCTACGTGGTCGGGGTGTGACACTGTGTTCCTTGGATTTGCAGATCCCACATCCAAAAGTCCTTGATTGTGTCTGCGAGTACGATTCCAATCTGCACTTTCCAAAGTGATGCTTTTGGCAAACTTTGCACCTGGGTTTCTCACCCGACTGTTGGTTACCTTTGTTGAACCCTGAACTCTTCTTGTTCTCATGGTTCCCTATGTGTTTCTTGTCTGAACGACGTGAGTTATCATCCTCCCACTTTCTCTTACCTTCTTCAGAATTCTTTAGCGATTTCAATCTAACCGCATCTAAGGTAAGAGACAAAGATAGATCAGCTGCTGATCTAAAAGTAGCAGGTCTTGAAGCCTTAACACTGGCTTTGATTTCTGAGGCTAAACCCCCAATGAAGCGAGCAATCCTTTTGGGTTCTGGGGTCACAAGGTAAGGAACCAATCTTGACATCGTGTTGAAGCTTGTAAGATAAGCTTGGCAATCTAGGTTTTTCATGACCAGTGATAAGAAATTTGACTCAATTCTTTCAACCTCATGTTGAGGGCAGTAATTCTCCTTAATAAGAGCAAAAAACTGATCCCATGTCAGATTGTAGAGTGGGATCTTCCCAGCTGCTAGAATGAGAGACTTCCACCATGCTAATGCCTCTCCCTTGAACGATTGGGATACATACTTCACTACATCCCTTTCAGCACAACCGCTGATATCGACCACATTGTCCATCTCATCTAACCAAGTCATACAGTCAATTGCCCCTTTCTCCCCAATGAAATCCCGGGGTTTGCAGGAAACAAAGTACTTATAAGTACAGGACTTGGTACGTGGTTCATCATCAAATACTATCCTCTTGGATGGAACACTTTTTTAGTTTGAGGAATGTCGATCATCATCTTTCTTTGGCTCATCTTTCTTAGAGGGCGATTTGCTGTGCTCCTCCGAATGAGTCTTAGGCTTGGAATGCGGTGCGGATAGGGTCCTACTTCGAGTCCCGCTATATTCATTATACTGCCGCTCTATAGCTTTTGTAACAGTATCGTCTATTAACGCTTGCAGTTCTGCACCCGCTATGTTAATTCGGGCATTATCCTGATTCTCCCGTGGGTGACTGTTGATCTCATCCGAATCAGCCACGTAGTTTGAACTGTTACATAAGATATTGACAATAATTTATTTGGGAGTTTATTATGGAATTGTCTTTTATGGGAATTCATTAACCATGGTAAACACAGACCATATTCGGTTAATTTGTTAATCATATTTATTTAGGATTTTTATTATAATTTATCCTAATTATAAAACAATAACAATATTATTAGTGGCACAATAGGCCTAGTCACAAGGACATTCTAAATCATAAGCCAGGATTTCAGAGAATCAAGGCATTAAGATTTGAACATAGTTCTTTACCTTTTTCTGACAGGGAGTCGTAGACTACAACTGTCTTTTGTCTTATTTGACATTTATTATGGCCCGTAGGCACTACATCACCAATGGGTGTTTAATATGTGATCATCTGATTTAAACCCATGATTTATACATCATCAGGTTAGGATAGGAATCTTTTCAAGAATCCTATTATAAGAATGACGTGTGTGATTTTAACGAATCACGTCTGCCAGGAGTGTTAACATGTTTTCAGATGTTAACAAGGATTTGAATCTTTTTAAACAGGTCTTACCATCTTGGCCAAGTCTTATAATGACATGCAGGCTAGGTTATACCTTTAAGATTCTTATTTAATATTTAAATAGGCAGATTATTTTAAGAGGAACGATTTTTAATTTAGTTATTTCATGTATGATATATTTATGCATATAATGACAAAAATGAAATTTTTAAATTTAACATTCCATTAAACATTAAAAGGAGTACACATTGCCCTAAACGGGACTTTTACAGAAATAACTTGCCCACGCCGGGGCTAAACTGTACAAACAAGTCCTCGCAGGGACTGATTACTAACATAGATGTCCACACAGGGACTATAAAAACAAGTCCACACAGGGACTAAGGAAAAACAAGTCCACGCAGGGACTAAGTACATAGATAAATGTCCACGCAGGGACTTGATTTAAATAAGGAAATACAACAATACATATAGAGATTCAATGATCCCTCTTCTTCTTTCCTTTTAACTAGCCTACCAGGCCCTTGAGAAATCCCTGGTTGTTCCTACGTTCTTCTTGAAATTCCCGTTCCACCCTGTTTAGTCTGTGGAGGATTTCCTACTGTTCTGGTGGGGAAAACTGTGGTGGCTGCGGCTGAATCGGAGGTCGAGCAGGTATTTGATACCCATGAGTTGGGTATCCCACTCCCCAGGGAGCTCCATATGGTCCTTCTGGATGAAGGGCGTTGTAGTTTGCCACTACTAAGTATGGGCCGGCTTCAGCATAATTATAGTTAGTGTGAGCCGGCTGCTCAAATGGATTATACGCTGTGGAACCGGCGTATGTAGGTATCGGGTTGCCAAAACCTGATGGTGGCGGCGCAATAGGTGCAGAATTCACCTCTGAAACTGGATTTGAAGGCCCGCCCATTTGTGGGTCTTCATGCAGTGGCGGATAGTGACTGCCACTTGAGTGATGGGGGTGCTAAAGTGAAAACCCCCTTCTCGCGCGGATATTCGTGCGCCAGTTCTTCTACTCCTTGGTGGTTCCGAAGGTACCTGATGTACTGGCGGTGGTGTGACTGCCTCGAAACGCGAATCCTCGGAGGGATCCTGCTGCTGCTGTTGCTGATGAGGCGATGAATGGTGAGAAGGTGTAAAGTACCATTCATACTGGTTGAACCTTGCTTGGTAGCTGTCAGGACCACGGTAGGGTGATCCATGGAAGGATGATCCATCAGAGATCTCGATGGGGTGGTTTGGTGTCCCGGTTGAAGGCTCGACGGGATCCGTGTCCTCGTCCATGTCCATTGGTTGGTCTCCCGAAAAATGGTCTTCAGGTCCTAGTGGGTTAAAACCCACTGGTTCTTCAATATAGTTTGCCGGGTTGAACCGGCCCTGGAAGACAGGAGTAGGGTCGCCAAATAAATTATGTGAAAAGGACCGTTGCAATGGCAAGAAGGAGTGGCGTGAGTCTTCGGGCTCGTTCTCTGACTGCGGCCCAAAGGAGTGACGATAAGGAGGCGTTGAGCTATGTGAGACAGATCGTCTAGCGGGCTCCACATAGGTCCTCCAGTTTCCTTGAGGATCGGCACTCATGGTGGCAGAAGGAGTTCGCCGGCGTGAAGGCCCGGCTTCGTGATCGTTGGGGGCGCTGATTGGCCCCTTACCTCTTCCTCCTCTTCGGAATCTCGGTGGCATATTTCTTGTTAAAACAATTGAAAGAACAACAAGAAAAATATAAAGGACAAAATAAAAAAAATTAGGATTTGTCCTAAGTTATTTGTCTAAACTCGGAAGTCGAGGAATGTGCAAACCGTGTCATTGAGATTAAACATAAAAGGCTAGTGTTTAATTCACTCAATGTTGGCTCTGATACTAACCTGTCACACCCCGATATTTCCACGTGTCACCGGTGGGCCCGATGGGGAGTATCGTGACGTAGTTGATATCATCATGGTCAAACAACACAATATATAAATGCACAACGGAAGTAAAAGATAATAATCACATCACAAACCGAATAAATAGTAATATCAAAGTATCACAATGGTCTGTAAGGATCCACAGGCGGATCAAAAGATAATTAAGATCATTGTTCAACAGATTTTAACATCTAGAGCTTGCAAGACTTGATTATTGATGCCTGGAGTAGCCAGCCTATTTCGTATAGTACCTGCACTTAACCTTTTTGAAAAATACGTCAGTTTACACTGGTAAATACAATTAACCGACTCATTTTGAAAAGTGTTTATGAAAATGGATTGAATGCACAAGGCACAAATAATATTTTATAACTTGGGATAATTATTTTAAAATAAAACTTGTATACAGTTTTACATGTTTGTCGTCTATTTAGGACCCGGTTAGAAGAGCCGGTTTAACAAGATTAATAGACACACCACTGGGTATAATACCCACAAGAAGATACCCCTCTTGTGGACTACCCCTTTTTACTTACGCAACTCTCAGGTGTATGCCTACACCCCGTGCTTAAGTCATGGCCATTTCTAACGAATGAGCCAAGGATATCCAGGACACGGTCATTAACCTCCCAAAGGCATTGCATCAAACAAGACAGAATAAAACGGGTTATGCATCTTTTTAATCAATATCTGATTGTACGACTTCATACCCGACCAAGAGGTATTATTATAATACCGTACCCCAAGCGCCTATAGGGAAAATAAGTTAAAAGTATTTACCTGAGCAAAGTATAAATCACAAACAGCAAGTGCGTGTAGATTTTACTGGGCTCCTAATCTGGAACGAAGGTTTTAATAACCTATTAGATTCCTAACGGGTCTTAATTAAGCCTAAACTTAGACCGGTTAGTTTTAGAGAAAGGTATACCGTTCAAAACGCAAGATTAAGCGAAGACCGGATTAGAATGTGATTTAGTCCCGACAAGTTTGAAGACTTGTTTAATATGGGTAAACTAAACATATTCTGGATTTTGAGGTGAAAATGATAAGGTTTGACCCATTTCGGTTAATTTATGCAAACTAGTTACATAAACCGAACCGAACGCGAATAACGCATAACGGGTAACCAAAAGAGTCATGAACAGGTTTCCTAAGTTAATATGCTTTAATTATGTTGTGATATCAGTAGGATACCTTCCATTATACCCATAACGAGTTTAATCTCAAATTAAGCCCCGCATGGGTATTTTGGTCATTTTAAAGATTATAAAAGAGGTTAAATATAATTCTGATGTTTGGGTATGAAATAATCAGTAACATTACTAAAATTAATAAGTTACATCAGTTGGTGATAAGTCTTATATGACAAGAATGGTTCTAACCCATACTACGCGTTTAAAACGCGTAAAAAGTCGTTTTAAGCGATTTCCGGGTTAGAATAGGAATCTGAATTTCCTGATTAGTTTATAAAGTTCAAAATACTTCATATATCATATAAAATCAGTAGCCAAAGACTTGGTATCAAAAGGTTATGTAAAACTCATTTTATAAACGAAAAGGGTATAATCGGTAATTACCGAATCAAGGCAATAACCCTTTGTTATGATCAGTTTAAAAATAACTAAAAATCTTCAGAAATCCCAAAATATTATATTACATCAGTGGGTAAAAGTTTTGGTGTCAAAACTGGGTTTAGATAGGCTTTACGCTAATTATGCCGTTTAATTAATAAAAAGCTTTCTAATTACGCTATTGAGCATAAGTCTTAATCTAGACCTCAAACTGATGTGAAAATTTAGGGACATGTTTATAAATTAGTAACAAAGATTATTGTCCTCTCACATTTCCAAAATTCTCGTTTTATGGTCAAAAGGGCATTATGGTCAACATTAAGCAATTAACGGAAACGTGTAAACGAATCGGACAATCAACGAATCAATCACAGAGGGTTATACTATCATATAACCCGGTCCTAACAAAGCCCTTAGGCATTTCTAAATCATGCTAATATCGGTCAGAACTGAAAGTCAAAGCAGTGGTCAAAGTATGCGACTTTCGGTTCCGAACCGGTCCTAAACTGAAAATTGTCGGGTCGGACATGCTTAGACATGTTCTTGCATTGATTACCATGTTATATGAGTGGTAAAACAGGTCACACGTCTTCTACATTGTTAATTATGCGTTAATTCTAAAATTAAGATTCTGTTGACTTTTTCGGATTAAGTTTGACCCGACATTTGACCTAGTTAGAGCGGGAATTAGAGGGTGCCCTTTTAAGGGTTTATTGCCCACCTAATTACCAACTTATAACTACTTTTACTTTGACTAATCGCTGGACCATTAGCGATTAATCGTTAAGTCAACCTTAATTACGACGGTTTGACTTTTAAGCTATAAACTAAGCAAAACACGATTAAGGAAGATTAAGGATACTTACCAAGGTCCTAATTACGACTAGAGATGCTTAGGAACTGATCTTGAACTCCCAAAATCTCCAGAAGTTGAGTTAGGAGTGAATGATCAAAGTTGCATCAATGTGGGACTTTATATAGTGCTTTTGATTCATCATGATGATGCCAAACAAGTCTAGGATGGATCCAAGATGCATACAAGTGTCCCTAGAGTCTAAAAACCAGTTGGGGTCGCCCATGGTATGCAAAACAAGGCATTAGAGTCGGTTAAATTGGCTGAACAGGCAGTTGTCATGTTTTTCTGATGTTGGTAGTCCCAGGCGGCCCACGTAAGGTCTTGAGCAAACCTTACGCGGCCCGTGTGAAGGTCCAGCTCAGGTTAAACAAGTTTCAAGAATTGCATTTTGGCCCCCGGTCCTATAAAAAGTGGTTTTAACTTCTTGTTTTGCACTTTGAGCTCTCAATCTTGATTTCTAAGGACTCCAAGACATAACCAATCTTTGTGAAGTCCTTGGTCACTTTATGGTTACCCGAAAAGCCTTAATTATCAACGTTTACGCTTTTAACCCCATGCATACGAATGCTAGCATAACTTTCTCATACGGAAACGAAACCTTGTGAAATTTTTATCACTTATTCTAGTGAGCATAATTAATCGTTACAAAGCTTTGGGTTCGCTAAACGGTCACTCAGAGGTATACTTTAAACATGTTGACACATTTAACCCCTGTAGTTTGAAATCTCTCACTTTCTTCCACAATTAGTTTCGTATGACACATAATTCATTCGTTTAAGGGTATAAACATCGTGTAGGGTGGTTGCAAGGTATATTTATCCAATGTTGACATTTTGAATCCTTTTACATACGTAAATTCTTTGTTTGTCAACTTTAGTCCTTTTAACTTAATCCGTTACACGTTTAAAGCTTATGACACGTGTCGATATTATATTGGACATGAAATTTCAAGGTGTTACATCCTCACCCCCTTAAGAGAAATCTCGACCTCGAGATTTACTGAAATATATGAGGGTACTTTCTTTCATTGTGGACTCTACCTCCCACGTGTACTCGGGACCTCTACGGGCATCCCATTTTACTTTTACGATCGGTACATGCTTCCTTCGAAGCTTCTTAACCTGTCGATCCTTGATCGACACAGGTTTTTCAACAAACTTCAAGCTCTCTTCTATGTGCACATCTGTATGTGGTATGACTAGTGATTCGTCAGCTAGACTTTCTTCAGATTGTAGATGTGGAAGACATTGTGAATGCCACTGAGCTCTTCAGGTAAGTTTAACTTATAAGCAAATGATCCGACACATTCGATGATCTCGAATGGTCCTATGTATCTCGGGCTTAACTTGCCTTTCTTACCAAATCGCATTACCCCTTTCCACGGTGATACTTTAAGTAGAACTTTATCACCAACCTCAAACTTTAGAGGTTTACGCCTTAAGTCTGCATAGCTTTTCTGCCTATCCCTGGCAGCTTTGAGACGATCGCGTATTTGCACAATCTTATCTGTCGTCTCCCGGACTATTTCAGGTCCTGTCAGTTGGACATCTCCAACTTCCGCCCAACAGACGGGCGTTCTGCACTTTCTACCGTACAAGGCTTCGAAAGGCACGACCTTAATGCTTGTATGATAGCTATTGTTATACGAGAACTTGATTAATGGTAGGTGGTTATCCCAACTACCACCTAAGTCAATTACACATGCACGAAGCATGTCTTCCAAAGTTTGGATTGTACGCTCACTCTGCCCGTCCGTTTGAGGATGGTAAGCCGTACTAAAATTTAAACGCGTGCCCAAAGATTGTTGGAAACTTTTCCAAAAATGTGACGTGTATCTAGTATCTCTGTCAGAGATAATAGACACTGGTACGCCATGTAGAGATACAATCTTATCTACGTATAATTGGGCTAACATGTCGGAGCTATAGGTCTCCTTAATGGGTAGGAAATGTGCTGACTTAGTCAGTCTATCTACTATCACCCATATAGTATCATTCCCTTTCTTTGTTTTTGGCAACTTGGTGATGAAATCCATCGTCACCATTTCCCACTTCCACGTGGGAAGTTCAGGCTGTTGTAGCAAACCTGACGGCTTCTGATGTTCAGCTTTGACATGCGCATACGTCAAACATTTAGCTACATAGGCAGCTATAGACTTCTTCAAGCCTATCCACCAAAAATTTGCTTTCATGTCTTGGTACATCTTGTCAGCTCCAGGATGAACGGAGTATTTAGAACTGTGGGCTTCCTGGAGGATAACATCCCGAAGTCCTCCATAAACTGGAACCCATATTCGTCCATTTAACCTCAGAATTCCGTCCTTGCCATAGGATAACTGTTCTTCAGTTACTCCTAGCTTTGCATCAGGATAGTTAGCTTCTAGCACAGCTTCTTTCTGCGCAGCTAACAACCTTTCATTCAAACCATTCTTTATCTCAACCCTCCTGGCACTCGAGGGCATGCTGTGAGCATGTGTGTGACTGGCTTTGGTGCAAATTTAGAAGGACTTTTACCTATGGTTGGGTACTACTGCGGCAGTTATCATCTTGGTAACCAGGCAGCTCTGTTGGGGCATTGCATAGACAATAATGCCAACCTTCTTGTTAGACTAAGATGGTTGACAACTTAATTACTGGTCCAGGACTGGTACTCAAAACTCTTGGGAAGGTTGTTTGGATCGGGAATCGCTTAACGGCAACGCGTGACCGTCAGTAAAACCGATAGACTTGGGAAACACTGGACGATCGCTGTAGGCGATGGTATTGTGTTGAAAGCCTCACCCTGGGAGGGTGTGGGATGCTTGGGAAGCATGGCGAGCTTAACCGACATCGCGATGGACCATTCAACAGTCCGGGAAGAGTCGGTACCATAACCTACAAACTCGAGTTACCAGACGAATCGGGTAACGTACGCGATGTCATTTATGTTTCGAAACTAAGGCAGTGGTTTTCTGATGAAACACGTGCGATACCTTTGCTGGAGGAGTTTATCGAACACATGGACCAGGAAGTCAGGGTTCATTAACATAGTCGCATTTCGATTGTGAGAGTTCATTGGAACTCAAGATGTGGACCGGGTTCACGTGGGAATGCAAGGATCAAATGAAACTCAAGTATCCTCAACTTTTTCCTGTTGACCAACCTAATTCGGGTGCAACTGGTGAATTTCGGGACGAAATTCCATTTCAAGTTGGGGATGATGTGGCACCTGGGGAAAATCTACAACAATCTTGATTTATCACTTCACCCTTTTGTGCTTACTTGTCAAATTTCAGGACGAAATTTCTTTCAAGTTGGGGATGATGTGACAACCCGAACCTTTAAGGTTGGTGACGTTTAACCTTCTGATCTTAACTCCTCATTATTCCTCTTCGATGTGTAACTCGTTCCGCGTTTGTTTATTAATCGGTTACGTATGTATGATAACCTTACTAGACTAACACTATTAGTACCTATGGGCCGCAACTAATTGGACCACATTAGTACATTAGTGACCCTTGCGTCATTACTCCACTCCGGCCGAACCCAACCTACTCCGCGTGTAAGTTGATCGAGACCCGGCCTAGTTATGGTAACAAGATGACATTATAGGATCGGCCCACACCATTTGAGCCCATTCTGCTTGTTGTTGATTAATCATAACATCGACAACATTAGTTTAGTATTATAACTTGGATCTCGGCCCAGCTTTATAGCCTAAAACGTGTCATGACCGGCCCACCTATGATGACTTGAGTTATGAGGGCATGATAATGATATGTTACGTAGACTTTTTGTTACATCCCATTATATCAATACATAACAAACCCTATCCTCTTTCCTTGTGTGCGTGCGGCGGTAGATACCCCCCCCCCCTTTTCAAGGTAACATCATCTTCTTCGATTGAGTCTTTTGATTAGTAGGTTCGGATCCGTGTATTGCTTAATTGTTTGTTTCGTTAAAAAAAATGGTAATTGCAGGGTACCATTACCCCCCGGAGGGATCTCCCTCCGCAGACAGCACTACCGCATAGCCGCCTGGCGGTGAGTCTCCCACCCGAGTTGACACAGGCTGATGTGAGGATCGAACCTGCGCCCCCACGGGAATATAGGAGGCGGTGTATGTGATGATTAGTATGAATTTTCTTGTTGATGATTGTCTTGACCGATGGGATAATCTAGGATGGTTCATTGTTAAATTATTAGAATATATGGTTATGATTGTGTGTATTGGTTTCCGTTGATCTTGATCTTGATTTGTGAGACGCGATGAACACATAAAGCGTCTGGCCCACTAAATACATTATTCGGTCTAATTGAAGTTAAGTTCATTGGACTTGGCACAATAATTAAACTACTCAGTTTGCATGTGATTCACTAATATTTGCGGTTCAATGGTATTAGGGTTAGGAGTACAGTTGTCGGCCATGTAACCCATGATCTAGTTGAATATGATGTGTTGTAAGTTAAGATGAAATGAGTTGTGAATCAATAAAATGGCCGACAACAGTTAAATACTTATGTCAATGTTGCAACTAAAAGGAATTCTATTGGGCCGATTAATGTTTAAACATGAGATGGGGGCTGTTCATGTGATAGATAGTTAGATACCTTAATGACCATGGGGATAGGGTCTGCATGGGGTAATGATTCAATGATGTCAGTTCAATATTTTTATGCATGTAATCGGTCATGTGACAATAAGAGAGATGGTTATTATGATGATAGACTAGAACCTTGTTTGTGTGTGATTAAATAATGACTGTTGTGAACACATGTAGGCATCGCATGATATGAGCATATGGTTGGATCTGACGTGGTAGTTAAATAGGGTGCTAACTGTTGATAAACGAATCGGTGGAGTAACCCAGTTAACTGTTGTGTGTGATACTCAGCTGTTGTAGTATGATATGCATAGGATGTGAATACAAGTGTGAACTGAACAACTGTTTATGTGTTAATCGGAAACTGTTGCTTGAATGCACACTATGAATACAATTTATACGTGAACCAAGTGATTGTAAACTGATTTCGTGCACATGCATATTATAGGCTTTGACTGATTTGTTTGTGAACAAGTAACTAATCATACCGAGCAAACCAAGGTGAGTTCACTACATTCGAGCATGCGTCCCAGTGGTTGGGGACATCAGTGGGTATTCCGTGGAGGGATAAGTCTTTTGGGTAAAAACGGGTATATTGGTTAATATTCTCACCTATCATTCTTGTAAGTCCCTTATGTTGTTACCTGGAGGGTAACGGGTATTAGTTGGTAGCGCTACTTAGGTTTGGCACCCTCACACCACTCCTAGAGAGGACGAATGTGAACTAATGACCCAGTCGGGCCCAGTACTGGATAGGAGTACGTGGGAAAGGGCAGTCATGTACATCAGGAGCCGTCTTGTTCGGAATTGAGACATTAACAATATTACTTGCATTGTCAGTGAACTGTTTTACATACAACTGGTAACAAACGTTTTCTAAAACTGTGAACTCGCCAGCTTTGTCTGATACACTTGTTACATGCTCACATGTCGTTAGGTACTTGGGAACAGGAACTTGCTGGCTGGAGGGCGTGAGTGGTCATGGTTGCATGGATGGGTTATTTATCAAACATTTATTTACTATGGTTGTTTAGAAAGTATTTACATTATGTTACGTTAACGCTTCCACTGAACTTGAAGGTTTTTGAATTACTTATGTTTGGATTTTATTACTACTAAATGATGAAACTTTATTTTAAACTTACAGATTCAATGTAATTAGTGGCTCATTACTAGTGGTCACACGCCTAACAGGGACACTCCCTAAGTGGTAATTTGAGGGTGTGACAGTATCCTCCTGGTCCGAAGGCTCCGTTTGAATCTGCTGAAATCCCGAGGATGTGTCCATGAAGGTTAATATCTTATGCCCGGCAGTAGCATCCACCATTGCATCAATATGAGGAAGAGGAAATGGGTGTTTAGGACAAGCCTTATTCAAGTCTGTGTAATCTACACAGACTCTCCATTTCCCATTTTTCTTCTGTACTACGACTACATTTGCTAGCCATCTTGGAAACTTGACCTCCCTGATCATTTTGGACTTTAACAATCTTTCAACTTCTTGGATAATTGTATTTCGCTCAGGGACGAACTTCCTTCGCTTTTGCTGTATAGGCTTGAACGACCTGTCAATTCCAAGCTTGTGAGTGATAATGTCTTTTGATATACCTGTCATATCCTCATGCTTCCATGCAAATGTTGACATCCTGCACATCAAAAAGTTAGTTAATTGTTCTTCAATATCCTGAGGGATATTGGTTCCTACGAGCACCGAGATATCAGGATTATCCTGATCCAAGATAACTTTCTTCATATCTTGCTCTGAAGCCTCCGCGATATCCTGGGCCCGCATCTTTAATTGCTATGCTGTACTAGGCTTGGTTGAGGATTTCATTGAGGATGAGTAGCATTCTTTCGCTTCCTACTGATCACTATCAACCTTGACAACCCCCCAAGGGGTAGGGATCTTGACGCATTGATGATAAGTTGATGGCACAGCTTTCATATCATGGATCCATGGCCTGCCCAGTATGATGTTATAGCAGGATAGGGAGTCCATCACGCAGAAACGTTGTATCGAGTTGACCCCTTCAACATATACTGGTAACTTTATTTCTCCCACTGTGTTCCTAGCCTCTCCACTGAACCCAACAAGCACGGTGGATTTCGAAGTGATATCCATTGGAGACACATTCATTCTTTTCAAAGTCTCTAGTTGGATTATGTTGACGGAGCTGCCATTATCCACCAATATCCTGTGTACAAAATGGTTAGCCACATATAATGTTATTACAAGAGCATTATGGTGAGGATCCTGGACAGTATCCCTGTCATCACTATCGAAAGTGATCACTTTATCAGTTGTGAGGGTAGTCATCCTGGCTGGTTTGTCTCCCCTTTCGGTCTTGGCCTCTTTTGCATGTCTCTTGGCCACAGAATACGAAGTCCCACAAATGTCGGATCCTCCCGAAATAAAGTTGATTATCTTGGCATCCGCAGGAGGTGATGCTGCTCGTTCAGGATCCTTCTCAGTATCCTAACCCTTATTCTTCTTTCTTCCTAAGAGATCCTTCAGATATCCCTTGCTAAGGAGATAGCTTATTTCTTTTCTTAGAGCAATGCAATCCTCAGTTATATGTCCAAAATCTTCGTGGAAGGCACACCATTTCGATTTATCCTTCCAATCAGCTTTTTGTTGATTCTTTCGAGGCCACCTAGCTTTATCTCCTAAACCCTGCATAGCATACATTAATTCAGGAATGTTAACAGAAAAGCAATATTCGGATAATTCAGGATATTCTTCAGGATCCTTGTCTTCAACATCATTCACTTTCTTGTTTTCATTTCTACTATACGGCTTAGAGCGATATGGTTTAAATGAGGATTCTGACTTCCTATTAGTTGACTCATAGGTGGTGGATGAGTTCATCCTCTCTTGAATTTTCTTATCATCTTCCAGCCTGATATATCTCAAGGCCCTGTTTCGAGCTTCGTCCAAGTTCCTACAAGGATTCATCACAAGATCCTGATAAAACTGGGAATCCTTTTGTAGTCCCATCTTGAATGCTTGAACCGCTGTAGCAACATCAAGGTGTGGGATATCCAAGGATTCCCTGCTGAATTTGATCACATAATCCCTTAGGGATTCTTGAGGTCCTTGAGTTATCCTGTAAAGATCACTTGTTAGTTTTTCAAAACTCCGACTACAAGAAAATTGACTATTAAATAAGTTCACTAAGTGAGCAAATGATGTAATCGAATGCGGTGGAATATTTAAGAGCCATTTCAAGGCCGATCCTCTTAAGGTGGAACCAAAGCCCTTGCATAGGCATGCTTCCTTGAGCTCCGGAGGAATAGGATTAATTTCCATTCTTTCCCTATACTGGGCAATATGCTCTTCAGGATCCGTAGTCCCATCATAGAGCTTCGTGTTGGGGGTTTGAAATCTCTTCGGGATCTCAGCATCACAGATAGGATATGCGAAACGAGATATCCTGTGGCTGTCTTGGGACCCTTCCGGTATTGGCTGGACCACTCCAGGTACACTGGATATCATGTCCTTCAATTTCTGAAGTTCCCTAGTAAACGTTGACGTCATACCTGCATCCTGCAAAGACCCACCATTGTTAGTAGCATGAATATTATTATTTGACATGTTACCAGTCTGAGGATTCTGGCCATATCCTGAAGCATATCCTGAGCTCCTCACAGTTGACATCCTGATCGAGGAGGGTATTTCAGGAGTATGATTCTGGGAATGGTTAGGCGCAATATTCCCCCTATTATCCTCAGTATACACAGCCGAACTGAAGTTCAAAGTTCTGGGTTGTAAAGGAGTGACAATGTCCTCAGCAGATCTGCTCGAGCTAGATTTTAAGAGTTGTATTTCTCTTAATAGCATTTGGTTTGTTTCCTGTTGCTGCCTCATTTGTTCCTGCACACTTCCAAATAAGGTTAGAATTTCATCATTAGAGGCTAAAATGGGAGCGGATCCCTGAACACTCCGAGTAGGGATAATATCCTGATGTTGTGAAGAAGCTGGCATCCTTGGAGGAGGTGGTGGAAGCACCGAACCAGTAGTAGCAGAAGTTGTAGCAGATACAGTGGAGGAGCTCATGTTTGATCTTGAGGCCATTGTAAACAATGTGGAAAAAAGTTTTGAGAACAGAAAACCAATTAACGATTTCACAAAGATTTTTAACAAAGATAGCACCACTTGCCCCACAGTGGGCGCCAAATTGTTTTGGTCAAAAATTACCGAAGCAATTAAGTGATCAAATTAGTTAAGTGAGGTTGTGTGCTAAAAATTGTGTTGGAAATATACTGGTTATATTGTTTACAAGAACAGTTTACAGGATACGGCTCAGGATATTGAGCTGTATCTATGATCAAACTATGAGCAAAAAGTAAAGGAAATGACACGAGATGTACGAGGAAAGCCCTTGATCAATCTAGATCGCCGACATAAAACCTCGGGAGCTGACAATCGTAGCTGCCTTGTTCTTCTTATTGCTTTAAACGTCAGGATACAGTGCAGGATATTGATCAGATCGCTAAGTGTTACAATGCTTTTTGTGAAAGTGAGAGTTGCGAGAGAGCGAGTGTGAGTGAGTAGCGAGTGTAGTTGTTGTGTCCTATTGATCTGATTTATCCATCTATTTATAGTTACGAAATACAAACTAAAATTCCTATAAATGTGGGATGCTCTCGAATATTCCATTATTAACGTTGTGGACCGAGTAAAGCGGCTTCAACGACTTCATTTGAACGACTTGGGCCGAGTCTTGCGGAGAAAGGGACTTTGTGAACGTTGGGAACTTGGCCTCGCATTCCTGCACACAATCCATTAGTAATCCTCAAGATACCATCCAGGATGTTACCAATATCCTGAATTAGCATCCCGGGTATAAACATATATCAGATAAGCAAGATATAATTTAAGATATCGTCCAGGATATGAGCTCAGAATTTCACCCATAACAATACGTATCCTCATACGTATAAATACACACCGGAATACACCACCAATACTTGGCAAAATACCCATGTACAAATGTTATACACAAGTATGAGAATACACAAGTACAAGTATACCAATACTTGGGAAATATTTATGTGAAGAATACATAATAAACCAAGTTAAAAATTTATTGTTTTAACAATATTCCAAATAATGAAACAAACATAACATAAGTTAAAATATAATTATTTTAACTAATAATTATATACTTGGGAATTATATAATACACATCAAAGATGTAACTCAAAGTATACCATGAATTCCAAAATAAGTCTTAATAAACAACTAAGACTAAGAGTCGTTACTCGACCTAAACGTCTAATAAAACTTAGCACGTGTGTAGGTGATAGTACGACTTAAGGATACATAATTTGGTACACAGGATACAAGACGCAAATCAGTGAGTTCATGTCCCCCTTTTCTTTTAACTGTTTTCGGTTTATAACTTCAAGGGTGAAATACATGTTACAAATGTTTCAAACGTTTACAAATGGTATGGTTAGCTAAGGAATGAACTGTTAGATCACGTGAATAGTTAGGCGTTAACTTAAGACCATTAATCCTTATATAAGGAACGAGGGGCATGAGTGATAGATCTATTTGGGTGTTGCGAGCCCCACCCATGAGACCGCGAGTTGGACCATGTGATGACTATGTCATTCCCGCCGGGTGGCCCGGTACGAAATACGCAAAGGATTGAGCCTTCCTGCACCGTTGCACACATATTAATGTATTAGCTACACATTAATTGATCTGTTCATAGACGCTTTCATACCGGTTTACAAAAGGCATACTTACAGATGTTTACAAGATTATTCGAACTCATACAAAACACATGAACTCGCTCAACTTTTGTTGATGTTTTCATAATTACATGTATTTCAGGAAACAAGATGGATCTTGGGTGCTGGTGTTGTTTTCAAGACGTAAATTTTTAGTTTAGATGTCATCCACTTTTTGTTGGTCTATGACTTAACTTGAGGTTATGTTGGTTGGAACTTAAATGACTTGTGTTTGTAACGTTTTAAACTTATGAATGGATGAACATCATTTTAATCATATAGTTGTTTACTATAATTGAATGCAATGATATTGAGCAAGTCACACATCATACGCTTCCGCAAAAGTCAGGGTGTGAAAGTTTGGTATCAGAGCTTCGATTGTAGTGAACTAGGATTCCTTCTCGAGTCTAGACTACAATCACTAGGATTCTCTCATGAAAACATTTTTACAAAAGGTTTTTCATTGCATTTACGAAAGCGCCAAGATCCACGAATCAAATATTTTTCAAAGGAAAGACAAAGCAAGGACATTAGTAGGGAAGGGAATACCCTGACTAATGTGCCAATTGAGATATAGTCAGTCCATGTGGGATAGACTTGTCAAAGACAAAATAACCCCCCGAAAGAACAAACAAGAGTTATATATGACATGTTACGTTATTTGCTTGTATATACTAAGTAACATTATTATTCATTAATATGTATGCATATACTTATATACGTATGGGATAATTATTCATGGGAACGAGATGCCTTCGACTTTGAATTCTATTATTATCCTTGACTTGCACAATGAAACTATTGACCTCGCTCTTATTGCGAAACTTGTGGCTGACGTAGTTACCAAACGAGACCCTGAGCTTGTTACCGTAGAAGATGGCTATTTTACCCTCTCGAATGCAAAGGTGTCTGACTACGACAGTGATGGCGAGGCGGAGGAGGTGACCTTGGACATCAACCTTATCAGTGGGATGAGGTCCTTGAGGCATTCATGAAACCTAATTGACGACACTCTTTTCCAGATAAAGAAGATGAAGTACTCATCTTAAAGGTTTCCCTCTAGCTTCTATTGCTAGGAACCCTCCTTATTCCTACTCTGTCTAAGCATTGTGCCTTTCGCGCGTAACAACAGCGGACGTTGGCGCGTGGACCATCATAAAGGTCCTTTCCATGTTGAAGGTATGAGGACAGTAGTGTCCCCTCTCTGGCAGATCGTCTACTTTGAACGAGGGAAAATTAGGGTGACCATGCAAGACAATTTATTATTACGGGGGGCCTAGGGGTGCTAAACGAGTCGTGCTCGTGGGTTGGCGGGTTTAACCCGAACCCGAAAATTTTATACGAACCCGAACCCGACCTGAACCCGAAAATTGTGTCATACCAATGAACCCGAACCCGACCCGAATATTCGTGGGTTGACCCGAACACGACCCATTCAACCCGAAAACTTTTATTTTTTAATTTTTTTACACAAATTAATATATTACATTTAAAGTTTACTTAAAAAAACATAAATGTATATAATATAATTACATTTAAATTATAAAATCTTATGTGAATTTCTTTTTCTAAACTATAATTATAGCATAAAATACATACCCAATTTAATTTATAACATAAAACATATTGTAAAAAAATATTATATAATACAAAGGGGATAAATGGGTCAACCCGCGAACCCGACCAGGTTGACCCGAACCCGAGCCATTTAGCTAAACGGGTTCGCGGGTTCAACCTGAAGCTGACCCGAACCCATTTAGACTAAACCTAAACCCTCGAATTTTGTGTTAGGTTCGTGTCGTATTTTCAGGTCGTGTTAGAAATTCACACCTCTACGGGGGCCCATGTAATAACGACTTGTAGTGCATGGAAATCCTGGTGGACTCTGCAGGTCAAGCTAATGATCACCACCCATTCAAAATTTCTAAAGTTGTTTAAATTTTCATCTAGCAGAGCACTAACCAAGGTAGTTACTATAACACTCTACAAAGCAGGAAGTCTGTCTATGCCTGCTTGCACCTAACACTTCCACTGTAGTACGAATCGTTGAGACCCGACATCTAAGCGAGAGAAAATGACTAATGCTCAGGAAAGATCTACCCCAACACCGTAGGGTTCTTATGTATGAAGTTGTACAGTACTTATAACACCCCTAAACCTATCCATTGTAGTTGCTACGATAGACCCCAGCTTTTGACATCCGCATTACCCCAAGGAGTTAGCATGGTGCGAACTATAGCGTAACCCATTTACCACACTCTTTTCGGCATTCATGGAAACCATATCAACCATATTGGGACTCATGGAACCCAGGCAAAATCGATGTATGCGTCGCACAGTCCAGCGTGGCGTAGGGATCCTCCCTACATCGGACAACCGAGGTTCATGAAGGATAGAACACAGGTATTAAGGACGGAAGCGACCACTCGATTCCCCCTTCTCGACAGATTCCTATTCCATTAAATACGTGGATGAAACATGCAGGGAGTATATTCTCGTCCTTCACCTCATAAGCACCTTGTCACCCACTACTCATATTACAACACCGGCACCCCCCCCATCAGTACTTCCACCCACTCTATCCCGTGGTGCACCCCATCGTTTGGGTAGTGCATTCACACCCTGGAAACCACTTTACGGTTGCTACAAGATACACTTTGGTCCCGAGGAAGAGGTCATGTACCCTCACGACCTCACTTCTGTGTTTCCACTATCCCCCCTCCTACACGTGGTAGTAATGCACAACCCCATCCTTTGGGAAGTATGCCCGTTTTTGTAAAAGTAAAGACTATGGAAGAGTCGGAAACTTGAGGAATAAACAAGGAATAAGGTGAAGGGAAGGCCTCACCGTATTTTGTATAGCACTGGATGAATTGCATCAATAGGAGTAAGGTGACTCCGAGGAGGTTTTCTACGCAAGACTAATTGCAACAAGTTAATATGGTGTATATGAAAGTCGATATATCCTTAACAAGATTTTGTTATAACTCAATTTACTTCCTTACAATGATGCGATGAATCTGATGGAAGGATTTGCATAGGCATCGTTAGGAATTACCTTACCCTTATGCTTATAGTGCACGACGAATGAGCTTTGCTTTCACTCATAGACGGCAACATTTATTCCAAAATAAATGCTTAATTCTGTCGATAGGTTCTATACTTTAATGCCTGCATCCCTGAACTTTTACCTATTGTCAGTTTTAGTCCCTATACCATGTGACTCTTGACACTTTTGACACTTGTGAATCTTTATGATATGAAACTTGATTCTTAATACTATGAAACTAAATTCTAGATACTTGATTCTTGATGCTTAACTCTAGACACTTGATTCTTGATACTTGATTCTTGAGGCTTGACTCTTGATACTTGATACTTGGTGCTTGACTCTTGAGACTCGTGAGACTTGAGACCTGGTTGAACGAGAGACTGGAGACTTGTCACCGGCGGAAACTTGGAAACTTTGTGTTAATGATATAACCTAGTATGTGATTCTATTACACAATGATACGCAACGCAAGACCTAATCTAACTCGCAAAACGAACCAAAGACGGGAAGGTGGAAAGGATGGGATTGACCGAATGGCAATCCGATTGGATGACCATCCGATCAGAGGGCCATTAGATCGAGCTGCCATCCGATCTGTGCCACACCACCTTAACTCCTCACTTGCACTATAAATAGGACCTGTCACACCATTCTTCACTGATGTGATAGCCTCCTTCGACCAGACGCACGTCCTCTCACTTTCTCCCACTTCTCGACGATTTCGGTATGTTTTACACTTGATTCCTGTACATCTTCGATCTATGTACTATTCTCTACGTGATTCTCCTTTGAAATCATACTTTCATCACGAAATCTCTAAGATTTGGGCTCTTAAGGATGACGTCATCATGGCGGTTTGTACAAACAGTTGTGTGATGTCATTCCAGTAAAGATCTAGCTCAGATCTAAGGAATTTCATGAGTTTTTACACCGAATCTTTACTAAATCTAGAATTTTAAAGCTAAAACTCATGTTTCCTTCATCTTTTCTTAAACTTTTACTTAAAGACGGCAGAATCAGGATCCAAATGGGCTGTAGACTTGATGATTAGTCTGGAGTCGGTTGGGAAATGGATTATCGCCAAAAAAGTTGACCGGAGTACGGATTTCGGCATAAACTCCGTCAAGAACAGACACCTGAACGGACGGGGTGATTCCCATCCGATCAGACAAGTCGACCCTTGAGGTGTTTTCCGTTGTCTCGAAACGTACAATGTCGTCACTGTTAAAACAGAAACTTAGAAGTTTTTACGTGGTTGCAAAAAGGAACAAACCCATATCAGTCGAATGGCAATCCGATCGGACTGTCGTCCCGTCGAACGGCCATCCGATCAAGGGACTCGTGACTTACAACCTTCAACACTTGAAACTATTTTGAATCAGAAACTTTGAACTTTGGAGACTTGCACACAAAGGGTCATTCGATCGAACGGTCATCCGATCGGATGACCATCCGACCGAAAGACCTGGTTTAAACACTTGGTATAATAGTTAATCATATTTGGAAACATATCTTGGGTCGAATGACCATTCGATCGAATGGCCATTTGTACGGATGACCATCCGATCGGATGGCGGTCCGTCCCACTCACATATGTCATCCGACCGGATGACCATCCGTCCGGATGGCCATCCAATCAGGTGACTGATCCGATACTTGCATGATTCTTGTTATTCTATCTGACGCTTATCTATTGTACTCTAATCAGGCTAACCCTAAGAGTTCCCTTTGATCCAATAACAATGTTACTGTTAAGCAATCTGTAAGATCGGTGAAGCGATCAAACGAGACGTTCAGAAGAGTTCTCAATCAATACGAAAGGCGGAATCAGACGTATTGATGTTGTAGCAGCTTGATTTACACTTAGAATCACTTTAAATGTCGATTGTATTGATTTGACAAGGTTGCATGAGCTGGCGACACTTCAGCAGAGCTTCGCTACTGGAATCCCAAAGTTCTTTAAAGTTACAAATGAAATCAAAGACCCACATATCTATAGAGAACCCAGATCGCATGAACCTGTCCCATACGAGCTGGTCACTTCGCACGACCTGGTCAGTTCGTGTGAGGTGGCTGGTTCACGCCTGTTTCCCGTTTCTTTCGAACTACGTGTCTTGGTCTATCTATTCTATTACATGACTCGATACAAGACGAAGTCAACAGACATATGCACTAACACAATCACTGTGAGTATACTCGATCCCTTTTCATTTTAAACTATTGGGATGCAACATGTATTCAATGAAACTTGAAACTTTTGAATCTAACCTCTATCCTCTGTGAATGTGAATGTGAAACTTGATACTTTTGGATTCTTGATTCTTTATGCTATGTGAACGTTTAATCCCTGTGTGTAGTTCCGCCTTAACAATAGTAGCGCTATAGGATGATGCACATCCCCATTATGCTCGGGGGTATTGTTAGGAGGATTCTATTTTCTTTCCTTGATTCTTTGGAAAGTGGTTAAAGCATCGGGACACTTGGGCTATCACTTGGACTGCGAACACTAGCATGGCTGAAACTATTATATCATTTACATGATGGATATGTGTCTTTTAAACTATTATGCTATATACTCAAACTTGTATACTCGCCAGTAAATTATTTTATTGACTTTATTTTAGTACATGTTGTAGGATGATAGAATGCTGGAACTATGGGAAAACAAGCTAGGATGTTGTTAGAAACACACGCCTAGTTAACCTAGAATCTCGAACAATATTTGATGTTTTGAATATGATACTTGTGTTTGATTTGTGGATCGTTTTAGACAATGTTTGAATCTACTCAATCTATATCGAAATATCTAGTGTTATGGAAACTTTGAGCAATCTGAACGCTTAGTGCCGCACCCCGATGTTTCCGCCATCGATTAGGGTGTGACAGATTGGTAATAGAGCCATAACTATAGGGAATTAGGATAAGTAGGAATACTTTCCCTAGTCTATAGTTCTAGGAATCTTGACACTTATCTGTTGTTTAAGACTTATGCATTCTACCGTATCTGCTTCCTAGCAGCACATTTCCTGTTAAACCTACATGCCTTTCCTAAGGCTGACACAATATACACATGGATGCTTTGAAAACACTGTTAATCAGTGTTTGTATTTTGCACGAGATTTTCCCTCAAGACAGGAGTGACATCCGCACCTTGATGGGAAATTTCCTTACTTTATTCTTGTTGGTCCTGTCTGTTGACAAGTACCGACGCTATTAGGGTACGACGTTGTCAAGTTAGAGGTGAAACTCTGACCTTGATAACTAGTCCCACTCTTTGTTTTTCATGTCTCGCCAAAGTCCCGAAATTCCCAATCAATTAGGAACATGGAATGGCCAAAAGGATGAATATCGTAGGCCTAACATTGATGATGTATTTGTCTAAGTAAGCCAAGACACGTTGCCTCAATTCGAAAGGGGTTCGATTCACTTTGGTTAGTCACCGTTCCTCTACCTGGAACAATCCTATGTTTTATGAGCCTATCTTTTATGTCATCACGAATTTTATGTGGGTTTTAACTTGATTCTTCATTATTTTAAGACTTTTTACACAAATCGCACGTATGTCCGCAATCTAAAACTTTAATCATATTCTCTCAGAACAACCTAAATTTACGAAGCTTTATTCATCATGATAATCTACATGGCAATCTTGATCAACTATGATACTATGTGAAGATATCTGAGGAATCTATGTGTTATTGTGGTTGTGAAGCACCAAACGTAACATGGCCCCGAAATACGAGACAGGGGTGACATGTCTGAAGCATGGTGGATACGCCGCTGGTACATCCTATATATAAGTTTTTCCGACATGTTACCAACTTTCGTACCACATGCCATGCAAAACTTAGTGCTTTGCAGACCGGTGATGAGAATGTTGAACGCTAATCTATGAGAAACTACTTGTGTAATCTATGTGAAATCTGTGTGTAATCTACTTATGCTCTAGTGTGAATGTGTTGTTTTGTGTAACAAAATACGAAACGTAGCCTAGAGCCAAAGACAAGGAAGACATGGCATGTCCGAAACATGGGGGATACGCCGCTGGTACTTCCTATATATAAGTGTTTCTGGCATGTTACCGAGCCTTCGTACCACACGCTAAGTGAAGTTCGTAGTTTTGCGGACTCGGGTTGAAGTTGTTGAATCTATTTGGTTAATCTATGTGTAAGTCTTGTGAGAATAACGGAATTTAATGTTATGGTTGGCGAAGCATGACACCGATGACGAGACGGACGTGGCATGATTGAAGGATGGTGGATATGCCACTGGTACTTCCTATAAATAAGTGCTTCCAACATGTTGCCAAACTTTCGTAGCATGTACTGTGTAGGGATTCATTGTTTGGTGGATTATGGTGAGATGGTTGAACACTAATCTATGTGAATCTATTAGGTTAATCTATGTGTGATGATGGTGATGAGTGTGAGTTATGATTGGCAATTGCGACACATAACATGACACCGAATACGAGGCGGAAGCGATGCGCCCGAAGCATGGTGGATACGCCGCTGGTACTTCCTATATATAAGCGTTTCTGACGTGTTGCCAAACTTCGTACAACGTGCCATGCGAAGGTCGTGGGATTGCGGTGTTGAATCTATTGGAATCTATGTGAAACTAAAACTCGAATCTTTAAACTACGTGAAACTTATTGAATCTTGAGTCTTAATCTATCGTGTGTGAATCTACATACTGTGAGACTTTGTGATCTAGACTTATACGACCCTCTTGTTGGATCTTTAGATGTCTTCTCGTAAGCTATCCGACACTCTCAAGAGATCCAGGTGTCACACCCCGACCACGTAAAACATCAAATCGTGGTGGAAACGTCGGGGAGTGTTGTAACAGAATTATTGTTTCACAACCATGGTATTTAAAGTTATGTTTTATTTATAAACAAAGGTGGAATACATTGTCTTAAAACAAGAAACAAAGAGAACATAACATGATTAAACTAGTCTATCTTCATTTTAAGTCACTAAGGCACATGTCTGCCTAAGTGTGTCACGATCATCCTATGCAACAGCTCCTGAAAACACATGTGAAAATAGGTACGTTAGCATAAAAATGCCTGTGAGATACATAGGTTTTGTGAAAATAGGATTCATGACTTGAGTTTAAAGAAATGTTTAATAAAAATTAGTCATGAATCTTGTTAAGTGTTTTCTTTAATAAATCATATGAAAATGTGATAAGAAATCAGATTATATAAAAGAAAGGTGTATGGTTAATTAAATAACCAAGTAAAATGAGTTGTATAAAACAAACTGTTTTGTAAATGTCTTGTGAAAAATGTGTTATTTATGTAAAATGTTATATGTCTAAATTAAAATGATTTAAATAACGCTACAATATGTAATATTATACAAGCATTTATATATAGGAAGTACCAACGGCGTATCCACCATGCTTGTATCATATTACACACGCCTCGTTATTTAAATCACTTACCCAAACAAACCACCGATGTAAATTGTTCATGTTTAAACCATTTGTCAAATGTTATTGTGTAAACTATACAAAATGTTTATGTCAAAATGTAATTCATGTAATATATAACCAATGTCAATAATGTTCATGTGTCAAATGTAAATCATGTGATGTGTAACCAAAATGTCATGTATGGCAAGTGAAATATATCAACTAAACCATAGGTAAAAATTCACAAAACAAGGTATTGAAGAAAAACATAGTTTAAATCAAAGTTATGTTTTGTGGAAATGCATGCTATACTGATACAAACATCTATGCGATATTGTAAACATGCATACATTCAAGCCTTGAGACTGTGGCGATAAACCCTTAAACAAATTAAATGTCACACCCTGACTTTTTCGGAAGTGTATGATGTGTGACTTGCTCAATATCAATGCATTCAATTATAATAAACAACTATATGATTAATACAAGATGTTTATCCATTCATAAGATTGAAATGTTACTAACACAAGTCATTTAGGTTTCAACCAAAACCCTCAAGTTATGATACAAAACAAAGTGGATGTAACATCTCTGCTTGTAATCATTATGAACAGTTCAATTATCAATAAAACAATGTTATTTTATCCCAATGTTTGTTTGGTTGTGTGTTACATTTTTCATGTTTTGGAGAGTTATACGCAAATTGGTGCGTAAACGTAATCAGTTTAATGCGAAAAATACTCCGGAACATCAACATATACTTAACATACCTTAAATAACCTTTACATAACTTAGAAATAAGTTTTGAAGGCTTTGGTATGGCAAAAACAAGTTAATTCGCTTACAGGGACTAAACTTGACAAACTGCGAAAGTATGCCAATTTGAACTGTAACAGACATTCCGGAACATGACCATAAGTTAAACATACCATAAATATCCTTTATATAGCTTAGAAATAGGCTTTGAGGGGTTCGGTGTGCTAAAATAAACTTTTGGGTCATTTAGGGACTAAAAGCGTCAAAAAGTGCACAAGTTTGCATTTTCGCGCATAACGTACGTTATGAATACCTCTGGACATCCAAAAATTTATGTAAGCACTAAAATATTTTATTTTAGTGTTTGGCATAAGAAAAATCCATTCGTCACACAATTTGGATCGACCTCCATTCATTCCAAAAACCCACAAATCTGATCCCAAAGCACTAAGTTGAAGCCATTACTTCATACATGAGCTATTCGATCAAGATTTACTAGCGGGGACCCTTTGTAAGTGTTCCTTCGTTCTTTTATCGCTTTTCTAGTCCGAAAGTCAAACTATGTTTGACTTTCTTCTTTGACCAGTTTATGGTCAACACGAAGTTCGGTTGAACTTCATAACGTGAGCGAAATCATGATGGTTATAGTCTCTTGTGACTATACCTACTGATTTCCACGTTATCTAGGCTCAGTGACGAGTCGTAGTTTCGGCCAAAATGCGCATTTACGCGTATTTTGTAACCAAACTACTCTTTGGTATCAAACCCGTTTGTTTTGATACCAAACCTGTTTTCTAAACTTAGTTAAGCATGTTTTAACATGCTTAGCTCGTCTCTTTTAGTTTAGTGCTTATATAGGGTCGTAAGGGTAAGCGATCTAATCAATCGCTTATACTTTCGAACCCGACAAATTTGGTCGATCATTAGGATCCAACCAAATACATTAGGTGACCATAGTATATAGGGAATAACCTTCCGAGCTTATACCTTATGGTCGCTTCGTTTAAGTAGTTGTTTGATAGGTAGTTTATATGCCTTAGGTAAATTACCTAAAAACCCTTTTTATGCCAAAATTCATTTTAAGCATATGTAACATAACTTTTGGTATCTAAACTGATTTGGCAACAATATTAGATATGTTAAGGCATATTTTACTTATCATAGGGCTAGTTAGGCGTTCTGAACGTGTTTTACGCGAACGACGCGTTAAAGTAGCATAAGCTACCTAAACGGGTCGTAATGGGTCGTAAGCACTTAGGTTAGGTTTCATTTTAGTATGTAGGCTTTGTTAAACCATATTACACGAGTCTCCATACTCGTTTGGTTTACGAACCCTCATTCTATCCAATCCTCCGATTTAGGTCTGGTATATTAACATAGTTACCTATATTAGGTGCCGTTTGATATCGGTGATCTCTAGCATTGTTTGGTTGTTACTCAGGACTACTAAGCAATCTCAAGTGAGTACATAGACCCCTCTTTTACTATTTTTCAAACTTTTTGGGGTGAAACACATGTGCCTACTTGTTACTTTCGTGCTTTCCTGTTTTCACATCATATACTTGCTATGCTCATTAGTACACTTATAGTACATGATTTCATTATTTTTATGCTATGTATGTCCATTGTGTGCATACTTAGTACATCGTTTTACATTACATTTCATGCTATGTATGTCCATTGTGTGCATATTTAGTACATTGTTTTACATTACATTTCTGCTATGTATGTTGACTGATAGCATGCTAGCACATTGATTTACCTGACTTTTCTGCTTTGTATGTTAACTTAGCATACTTAGTACATTGTTTTCATATAACATGTTTACATTTGCTATAACATTTGGTTTGCACAAACGGGACTTATATACGTTCATTAACATTAGCTACGCCGCTCGGTAGTAAGTAGTGGTACCATAGGACTTGACAAATCCCATTCCTGACATCCCGGGTTTGTTTGGATGTAAGGAATGACTGAATCCGAAAACATTTCTTTTGATAACCTTGACTAAAAGGATTATCCGACTGTCTCAAGGCTTGAATGTATGCATTAACTTACCACATAAATGTTTGTATCAATAAAACGTGCATTTACTTTGCAAAACATAACTTTTTGATATATTCAGAATACTATGTTTTGTACATTTCTACATTTGGTTTATGTGACAATACTTTACTTACAATACATAACATTTGTTACACATTACTTGACTACTTTTGGACTTCTTAACATTTGACATGGTTTATACAAGGACTTTTTGACAATTGGTTTAAACATAGACTTTATACATTGGTGGTTTGCTTATGTGACTTACGTAACGAGATGTGAGTAATATGATACAAGCATGGTGGATACGCAGCTGGTACTTCCTATATATAAGTGTTTGTATTATATTACATATCATAGCGTTATTTAAATCATTCAATTTGGACTTATACATTTTAAACAAGTAACACGATTTTTCACAAGACTTTGGTTTACAAACAATTTACCTTATACAACTCATTTTACTTGGTTATACATTTAACCATACATTATTCTTTTATTTATACATATCATTTGATCTTATCGCTTTTTAAATGATTTACAAAACAAAACAATTTACAAGGTTCATGACTGACTTTTGCTAAACAACTTTTTCTTAAACTTAAGTCATGAATCCTATTTTCACAAAACCTATGTATCTCACAGGCATTTTTATGCTGACGTACCTATTTTCACATGTGTTTTCAGGAGCTTTTGCATAGGATGATGATCGTGACACTAGGGCGGACTTGTGCCTTAGAGACTTAAAAATAAAGATAGAACTAGTTCAATTATGTTCTGAACTCTTTGTTTCCTGTTTTGAGACAATGTAACACTCTTGTTTGATAAATAAAATATAACTTTGTATGCCATGGTAGTGAAACAATAATTCTGTTACAACACTCCCCGACGTTTCCGCCACGATTTGTTGTCCTACGTGGTCGGGGTGTGATAGAAGAGTTGGTATCAGAGCCAATGGTTATAGGGAATTAGGTTATTAGTAATGCTTTGACCTAGACTATAACTTTCTAGGACCCCAGCGCAAGTTGTCTTGTGTTTAGATTTTAAAACATGCACTTCACCTATCCTTAGGTGATAACCACAACGAGAACATCAAGTTAGAATCCGCTTTGAAAATTAATCAACTGTTTTTGGATGATTAATTACTAGGTTTTGAACCCTCTATTGTAAGGTTTTAAACCCACTGTTATATGGTTTTGAACCCCTTTGAGTTTTCAAAATCTCGTCAAGGTTTTGGGTTTTAAATAGTGTGAACACGTATAAACTGGAAGAGTGAATGCCTGTACCCTGGGTTTTCTGTCTAAGGCTAGAGTGTTCGTACAAATCCACATAATCGGACCAGTCACTCTTACCTGGGAACTCTTGGGGTGAGTGTTCACTTATAGGCGAGCATGTCTTCGCGATACATTATTTTTGACCCATTTACTTTGATTAGTCACTGTGTGTCGCTTGTTTGCTTTGCGATGCGGACGAATGACCACCATCTTTGCTTTTGTTGATTTTGTTTCATCTCATTCTCTTGATTCAATCATCTCACTCATTTCCTTTCATGTTTTCCTCTTTTAGAATGCCTCCTCGACGCGAAAACCAGATAGCGACTGCCGAACTGGCAGAAATCATTGCGCAGCAGATGGCTGCTCAATTCCCAAACCTCTTTGCTTAATGGAACCAAGCCAACAACAACAACAATGCTCCATGCAATTTCAAGAATTTTAACTCGGCTAAACCACTCAAGTTTAGTGGTTTTGAGGGAGCGACTGGGCTTCTTCAATGGTTCGAGAGCATTGAGAATACTTTCCGTCACGTGCAGTGTCCTGACAATCGCAAGGTCGAGTTTTCTTCGAGTGTGTTTCAGAAGAGGGCTCTTACGTGGTGGAACGGGGTTATGAGAGATCGTGGTGCAGAAGTTGCTCTAGCACAGACATGGGCTGAACTTAGGGCCCTTATGATGAGGGAGTTCTGTCCTCGTCATGAACAACGAGCTTTGCAGAGAGAGTTTGATGACTTGAAGAAAGATAGTGGTGAGCATCGGGCGTATACTGATAGGTTTGAGGAGTTGAGTCTGCTTTGCCCAACAATGGTTACCCCACTCGACAAGGCTATCGAAAGGTACATCGACGGCCTACCTAACTCAGTGCAAGACATCATTACTGGTAGTAACCCTACCACACTCCGTCAGGCGATCGAGTTAGCAACGACATTGACTGAGTCGCAGATTCGAAAGGGAAAGTTGCATAAAAAGGGTGACAAGGGTAAGAAGCAGGCGTCTGACAAGGAGGATAGCAAGAAAGGTGAAAACAAGAAGGGAAAGAATTATGGTTCCTCAAGAGGGTCTAGGAAGCGAAAGGCTTCCCAAAACTATGCCGTTACTGCACAGGCCCAAGCTGCACCAAATCAGCCTGCATAACCACTAGCCAATAAGCCTTATCTTGGCAATGCATCTTTGTGCAACAGGTGTAACGACCATCACCAACCACCTCTCCAGTGTCGTCAATGCACCAACTGTGGAAGAAATGGTCATCTTGCTGCCACCTGCCGCATTCCAGCTAATCAGAATCGGGCAGTTCAGAACCCGGCTCAACAAGTTGCTCAGCCTCTTGCTCAGCAACAAGGTCAAGCTGTACGACCTCATTTTCTTCCTGGTTCGTGCTACAATTGTGGGGATCTGACCCCCTACAGAAACTGGTGCCCAAGGCTAGCCAACCAGAATCAGAATCCAAATCAGAATCAGGCTCAGGCTCAGGCTCGAGGTCGAGTCTTCAACATGAATGCACAAGAGGCACAAGCAGACAAGGAAGTGGTGAACGGTACGTTCTTTATTAATAATCAGCCTGCATCTGTTCTTTTTGATTCATTATCTTTTGAGCCATTGCTTCACGTGTCTAGAACGAAACTAGGTAAACCTTTAACAGTAGAAGTTGCTAATGGTGAACCCATTGTTCTTGATTCTGTTCTTTGCAACTGCCAGTTCAACCTTAACGACCATCTTTTTCCTATTGACCTCACGCCTATGCAACTTGGAAGCTTCGACGTTATTGTGGGTATGGATTGGTTAGCCAAGCATCGCGCAGAGGTAGTTTGTTTTGAGAAGATCGTTCGTGTGCCGCTTCCGACAGGTGAGATCCTACAGGTTCACGGTGAGAAACCTACTGGTGGTCTCAAACTCATGTCTTGTTTTAAAGCTCGGAAGTATCTGCGAAAGAATTATGTAGCCTTCTTGGCACATGTCACTGCAGATAAAGGCAAAGGTAAATCTATTCAAGATATTCTTGTTGTTCGGGATTATCCTGAAGTATTTCCTGAAGATTTACCTGGTCTACCCCCAGCACGCCAAGTCGAGTTCCGTATTGATCTTGTACCTGGTGCAAATCCCATTGCCAGAGCTCCATATCGTCTTGCACCGTCTGAGATGCAAGTGTTGTCAAAGCAGCTTCAGGAACTCTCTGACAAAGGTTTTATCCGTCCTAGCTTTTCACCTTGGGGTGCTCCCGTTCTTTTTGTCAAGAAGAAGGATGGATCTTTTAGGATGTGTATCGATTATCGTGAGCTTAACAAGCTTACCATCAAGAATCGATATCCCCTACCTCGCATCGATGATCTCTTTGATCAGTTACAGGGCGCTTCTTATTTTTCAAAGATTGATCTACGATCGGGATATCATCAACTTTGTGTGCATGAAGAAGATATTCCCAAGACAGCGTTCCGCACTCGTTATGGGCATTATGAGTTCACAGTTATGCCATTCGGTTTGACTAATGCTCCTGCTGTTTTCATGGACTTAATGAATAGGGTCTGCAAGCCTTATTTGGATCAGTTCGTCATTGTTTTTATTGACGACATCTTGATTTATTCTAAGACGTGAGCTGATCATGAGCAACATCTTCGTCTTACTTTGGAACTCCTAAAGAAAGAGCAACTTTTCGCCAAATTCTCCAAGTGTGAATTCTGGCTTAAAGAAGTTCAATTCTTAGGACATGTCGTCAACGAACAAGGTATTCATGTAGATCCCTCCAAGATCAGTGCGATCAAGGATTGGGATACGCCTACTACTCCTACTGAAGTTCGATCTTTTCTTGGTCTTGCGGGTTATTACCGCCGCTTCATTGAGAACTTCCCAAAGATTGCAGTTCCTCTAACTGCTCTAACTCAGAAGAACAAACCCTTTGATTGGGGATTCAAACAAGAGGAAGCTTTTCAAAACTTGAAGCAGAAGCTTTGCGACGCGCCTGTTCTGACTTTGCCTGAGGGCAATGATGATTTCGTCGTTTATTGCGATGCATCTAAATTGGGTCTTGGCTATGTTCTGATGCAAAGGAACAAAGTCATAGCATATGCATTGAGGCAGTTGAAGATACATGAGAAAAACAACACCACTCATTATCTTGAGTTAGGTGCAGTTGTCTTCGCTCTTAAGATCTGGAGACACTATTTGGACGGTACAAAATGTGTGGTTTTCACGGACCACAAAAGTCTTCAGCATATCTTCAAATAGAAAGAACTCAACATGAGGCAACGACGTTGGGTCGAGCTTCTAAACGACTATGACTGCGAAATTCGCTACCATCCTGGTAAGGCGAATGTCGTAGCCGATGCATTGAGTCGTAAGGAACGTACTAAGCTTCATTGTGTTCGTGTTCAATCTGTTATTCAAGCTCGATCCGATATCCAAGCCCGCATTTCTCAAGCTCAACAATCTTGTGTTTCACAAGGTTTGATGGATAAGGAATTTCCCTATCACATAACCCCTGATCTAGAACTGAAGGACAATGGATCGTATTACTTCATGGACCGTTTGTGGGTCCCAAGCCAAGATAACCTTCGCACCTTGTTTATGGATGAAGCCCATAAGTCTCGTTATTCTGTTCATCCTGGCTCAGATAAGATGTATAAGGATCTTCGTATTCAGTATTGGTGGCCTGGTATGAAGAAAGACATTGCCTTATATGTATCAAAATGCCTTACTTGTCTTAAGGTTAAGGCTGAACATTAGCGTCCTTCTGGTTTATTGGTGCAACCAGAGATCCCAGTTTGGAAATGGGAAAACATTACTATGGATCTCATTACCAAACTTCTGCGCACAAAGAAAGGTCATGATGCCATCTGGGTAGTTGTTGATCGTCTTACTAAGTCAGCGCATTTCTTGCCAATCCGTGAGGATTTTTCTGCTGACAAACTTGCTAAAATCTACGTGGATGAAATTGTAGCTCGACATGGTGTTCCTTTGAACATCATTTCTGACAGAGATGCTTGCTTCACTTCTCATTTTTGGAGAACCATGCAATCTTCTATGGGGACCCAACTTAATCTGAGCACAGCTTATCATCCGCAAACGGATGGTCAATCTAAAAGAACAATCCAGACTTTGGACGATATGCTTAGAGCTTGTGTGATTGATTTTGGTGGTAGTTGGGATTCACATCTTCCATTGATTGAATTCTCCTACAAAAACAGTTATCACTCCAGCATCAACATGGCTCCTTTCGAGGCTCCCTATGGTCGAAAATGCCGTTCACCAGTCTGCTGGAATGAGATCGGTGAGGCTCAGCTTACTGGACCTGCCCTCATTTTAGAGACAACTGATAAGATTAAGAAAGTTCGTGATAACCTTCAGACAGCTAGAAGCCGTCAAAAGAGTTATGCGGACCCAAAACGCAAGCCCTTGGATTTTCAAGTCGGTGTTCATGTATTACTTAAGGTCTCACCTTGGAAAGGTGTGATCAGATTTGGAAAGAAATGAAAACTTGCACCTAGATACGTTGGACCATTCAAGATCGTCGAAAGAATCGGTAAGGTAGCCTACAGACTTGAGTTACCTCCTGAACTTGGAAATGTTCATCCAACCTTTTACGTGTCCAATCTCAAGAAGTGTTTAGCTGATGAGAACCTCCACATACCACTTGACGAAATTCGTGTTGATAAAACACTGAAATTTGTTGAGAAGCCAGTGGAAATCATGGAACGTGAAGTCAAGTGGCTTAAACGCAAGCGCATTCCATTGGTCAAAGTTCGCTGGGAATCTAAACGTGGACCTGAGTTTACTTGGGAATGCGAAGATCAAATGAAGTCGAAGTACCCACATCTATTCCCAAGAGTTTCCTCTAAATAAATTTCGGGACGAAATTTCCACAAGTAGGGGAGACTGTAACATCTGTGCTTGTAATCATTATGAGCAGTTCAATTATCAATAAAACAATGTTATTTGATCCCAATGTTTGTTTGGTTGTGTTTTACATTTTTCATATTTTGACTTTTATTCAATTTCAAACTCTATATCGCTTTCTGGAGAGTTATACGCAAACTGGTGCGTAAACATAATCAGTTTAATGCGAAAAATACTCTGGAACATCAACATATACTTAACATACCTTAAATAACCTTTACATAACTTAGAAATAAGTTTTGAAGGCTTTGGTATGGCAAAAACAAGTTAATTCGCTTACAGGGACTAAACTTGACAAACTGCGAAAGTATGCCAATTTGAACTGTAACAGGCATTCCGAAACATGACCATAAGTTAAACATACCATAAATATCCTTTATATAGCTTAGAAATAGGCTTTGAGGGGTTCAATGTGCTAAAATAAACTTTTGGGTCATTCAGGGACTAAAAGCGTCAAAAAGTGCACAAGTAGGCATTTTCGCGCATAACTTACGTTCCGAATACCTCCGGACATCCAAAAATTTTTGTAAGAACTAAAATATTTTATTTTAGTGTTTGGCATAAGAAAAATCCATTCGTCACGCAATTTGGATCGTTTTTCGCGCGTATGCACATTCCGTCGTAATTAAGCGAACATCGCGATCGTACGACCAAACGAACCAACATCCGGCATATTTCTGAGCATGTTTCATGTCCACAATGTTTAGGCATCATTTTAGGGCCTTAACATTGGCTTAACGGGCCTTAAACGTGTCGGAAATGCCTTTAAAACACAACAGGGACCAAAACTGTCATTTTGCAAAGTTGTTTCTGATCAGAAGGACCAGGCGGCCCGCGTAAACCCAGGGTGATCCTTTACGCGGCCCGCGTCAGCCTCCCAGATCAGTTAATTCTGTTTTAACAGCTGTTAACAGCTGTTATGCACTCCAAACTCACCCACACTTGCCCTTTCCTGCTCATGAGGGGCCATTTTGAGTTACCACAAGTTTGCAACAAGTGTATGGACAAGATCAAAGCATGTTATTTGATAAACGATCCTAACAGTTCCAAGAATCCTATAAATACCCACCTCCATTCTTTCCAAAAACCCACAAATCTGATCCCAAAGCTCTAAGTTGAAGCCATTACTTCATACCTGAGCTATTCGATCAAGATTTACTAGCGGGGACCCTTAGTAAGTGTTCCTTCGTACTTTTATCGCTTTTCTAGTCCGAATGTCAAACTATGTTTGACTTTCTTCGTTGACCAGTTTATGGTCAACACGAAGTTCGGTTGAACTTCATAACGTGAGCGAAATCACGATGGTTATAGTCTCTTGTGACTATACCTACTGATTTCCACGTTATCTAGGCTCATTGACGAGTCGTAGTTTCGGCCAAAATGCGCATTTACGCGTATTTTGTAACCAAACTACTCTTTGGTATCAAAACCGTTTGTTTTGATACCAAACCTGTTTTCTAAACTTAGGTAAGCATGTTTTAACATGCTTAGCTCGTCACTTTTAGTTTAGTGCTTATATAGGGTCGTAAGGGTAAGCGATCTATTCAATCGCTTATACTTTCGAACCCGACCCATTTGGTCGATCATTAGGATTCGACCAAACACATTAGGTGACCATAGTATATAGGGAATAACCTTCCGTGGTTATACCTTATGGTCGCTTCGTTTAAGTAGTTGTATGATAGGTAGTTTATATGCCTTAGGTAAATTACCAAAATACCCTTTTTACGCCAAAATTCATTTTAAGCATATGTAACATAACTTTTGGTATCTAAACTGATTTGGAAACAATATTAGACATGTTAAGGCATATTTTACTTATCATAGGGCTAGTTAGGCGTTCTGAACGCGTTTTACGCGAACGACGCGTTAAAGTAGAATAAGCTACCTAAACGGGTCGTAATGGGTCGTAAGCACTTAGGTTAGGTTTCATTTTAGTATGTAGGCTTTGTTAAACCATATTACACGAGTCTCCATACTCGTTTGGTTTACGAACCCTCATTCTATCCAATCCTCCGATTTAGGTCCGGTATATTAACATAGTTACCTATATTAGGTGCCGTTTGATATCCGTGATCTCTAGCATTGTTTGGTTGTTACTCAATGACTACTAAGCAATCTCAAGTGAGTACATAGACCCCTCTTTTACTATTTTTCAAATGTTTTGGGGTGAAACACATGTGCCTACTTGTTACTTTCGTGCTTTCCTGTTTTCACATCATATACTTGCTATGCTCATTAGTACACTTATAGTACATGATTTCATTGTTTTTATGCTATGTATGTCCATTGTGTGCATACTTAGTACATCGTTTTACATTACATTTCATGCTATGTATGTCCATTGTGTGCATACTTAGTATATTGTTTTACATTACATTTCTGCTATGTATGTTGACTGATAGCATGCTAGCACATTGATTTACATGACTTTTCTGCTTTGTATGTTAACTTAGCATACTTAGTACATTGTTTTCATATAACATGTTTAGATTTGCTATAACATTTGGTTTGCACAAACGGGAGTTATATACGTTCATTAACATTAGCTACGCCGCTCGGTAGTAAGTAGTGGTACCATAGGACTTTACAAATCCCATTCCTGACATCCCGGGTTTGTTTGGATGTAAGGAATGACTGAATCCGAAAACATTTCTTTTGATAACCTTGACTAAAAGGGTTATCCGACTGTCTCAAGGCTTGAATGTATGCATTAACTTTCCACATAAATGTTTGTATCAATAAAACATGCATTTACTTTGCAAAACATAACTTTTTGATATATTCAGAATACTATGTTTTGTACATTTCTACATTTGGTTTAAGTGAAAATACTTTACTTACAATACATAACATTTGTTACACATTACTTGACTACTTTTGGACTTCTTAGCATTTGACATGGTTTATATAAGGACTTTTTGACAATTGGTTTAAACATAGACTTTATACATTGGTGGTTTGCTTAAGTGACTTACGTAACGAGATGTGAGTAATATGATACAAGCATGGTGGATACACCGCTGGTACTTCCTATATATAAGTGTTTGTATTATATTACATATCATAGCGTTATTTAAATCATTCAATTTGGACTTATACATTTTACACAAGTAACACGATTTTCACAAGACTTTTGTTTACAAACAATTTACCTTATACAACTCATTTTACTTGGTTATACATTTAACCATACATTATTCTTTTATTTATACATATCATTTTATCTTATCGCTTTTTAAATGATTTACAAAACAAAACAATTTACAAGGTTCATGACTGACTTTTGCTAAACAACTTTTTCTTAAACTTAAGTCATGAATCCTATTTTCACAAAACCTATGTATCTCACAGGCATTTTTATGCTGACGTACCTATTTTCACATGTGTTTTCAGGAGCTTTTGCATAGGATGACGAACGTGACACTAGGGCGGACCTGTTCCTTAGAGACTTAAAAATAAAGATAGAACTAGTTCAATTATGTTCTGAACTCTTTATTTCCTGTTTTGAGACAATGTAACACTCTTGTTTGATAAATAAAATATAACTTTGTATGCCATGGTTGTGAAACAATAATTCTGTTGCAACATTCCCCGACATTTCCGCCACGATTTGTTGTCCTACGTGGTTGGGGTGTGACAGTGGATGACATCTAAACTTGAAATTTACGTCTTGAAAATAACACCAGCGCCCAAGATCCAACTTCTCTCCTGAAATACATGTGAGTTTTGGAAAATCGTCAACATAATGTTGGTGTGAATTCATGCAGTTTTGTATAAACATTTAAGCATTCAATGTAGAAAACATGGTATGTAATTGTACTGAAATATGTACTTCTGTAAATGTAAGGAAATCGAGATCGCTAATGGTTTGCAAGGCCATGAACATGTGACACGACATAGAAAGCATCCAAACCATAGGCATTTTTAGTTGTCGATTCCACGACTGTCGATTCACGACTAGAGACACAAAAGCACTTCTTGGTAAAAGAGTGGCCAAGAGTGTGGTTGCCTGAAACCCATTAGATCTAACCTTTTGTTCCGCGGTCTTGGAATGTAACTGATTAATGGTGCTTATGGTACCCTATTCGTGACATGATCTAAAGTATCATTCCTTAGTTTTTGTATTCAACATACCATAACACATGTATTTTCCCCATGTTTAGAAAACAAGTAAAAGTTTAAAAGTGGGAACATGAACTCACAACTTTGCGTATCCTGCGCCGTAAACTTCACCGGTTGGTTTTGTGACCAATACGTGTTCTATGTATGTTAGTCACTAGACTTGTATCGCACAAGTACAAGTCACCGTCTTTTATTTATGTATATGTTCTTTGTATGTTCATTCTTTATGAGGTTGTACCCTTGTTTGTCGGGTCTCGCCCGTTTGTCATGCCTTTGCACTTTATGTATGTAATGTATTTTTGTAAATATATACTTTACTTCTTAAATATATATTCATTCATGTAGTCCCTTTTCAAGGTAATAGATGTTAAAAATAATTTACATTTTTAACTTTTCATGTATGTTACTTATATTATTTTCCCAAAAATAAATATAAGTATTTCATAAAATAATATTCTCAATATTATCTTTGTACAAGTATTCTTAGGAAAGTATACTTGTATTTTATGTAAATACTTGTGTATTTTGTATTTTTCACCAAAAATCAATACTTTGATTTTTATTACTTTCCGGAATTATATTTCTTAAAAATAATGTATTTTTAAGACTTGTAAGAAATATATATATTTTGTCATGCTATAAAATATAGATAATCATTCTCGTTATTCACCTGATTTTTGTATACTTGTATACTTATGTATTCTCATGTAGTTGTATGTGTATTTTTTGTATTCATACTCCTTGGGAGTATTTAGTGTATTTTCAAGTCCTTAATACACTTCTACATATAATACACACAATATACACTTAGCACAAAATTTGGTGATCACTAAATATATATATTTTCCCCAAAAATATACATTCTTAATATTGATTTTAACTTGAAGAAATCACCATTTCTTGACTTGTAATTTTACACAAAAATTAGGGAAACCTTGGTAAATATTTTTAGGTGAATTTTTAGGGAATAAGTTTCACCAAAACTTATATTTTTCTAAGTGTCAAAATTTTATAAAAAATTTGACATAGTTTCTCCTAAAAATGGAGGTTTCCCATGTTTTCAAAACATGTGTTTATTTTCTTTTCAACATCAAAATAATTTTCCTACAACAATCATCAACAATAAACACTAATTGCTTCATATGCAACATCATCGTGAACTTGTCTCTTGTTAAAAATGTGTAGTCTTTTAGATCTACACTTTACATATTATGATCTTTCCAAAAACAAGTGTTCTTTTTTATTTTAAACAAACATTTTATGAAACTTTATTTAATTAACCAACTCATCCATGAGTTTAATTATCTTTAAAGTTTGTAAATCATGTTCTAAAACCACTTTTATGTTTATTAGAAAGATCATTATTTTTAACATCATGTTTAACCATGGATCTTTCAAGATCCATGCTTAATATCTTTAGATCTTTCAAAACAAGCTCTATGTTAAACTTTTAACAAACTTTTTATGAGTTTTAGTTTCAAAAATTAGTTCTACACACACTTTATTACTTCAAGATTACAAGTTTATGTGTAAAAATTCCTATTTCAAGTTCACATTATGCTTCACATGTTCATCTTCAAGTTTAACCATGGATCCTTCAAGATCTATGCTTAAACTTGGTAGATCTAAGCTTTAACATACTTGATCTAATCATAAACTCAAGATATAATATAAAAAACTTCATTACATACACTAAAAATTTATGTAATCACTTATTTTCTTCATGAATATGTTAGATCTTTTCATTTTTAACATTAGAAGTTAAGTTGTTTAGATGGTGAAACTTGTACATAACATAAACATGACATAAATTAGTGATCAAGAAGCTTACTACTAGGTCTAATGGCTAGCAAAGTGGCACAAAAATGGAGGTGATGCACAAGGAAGAAATCAAGAGGTTAAAAGCTCCACAAGGTGGTCCTTCAAGTTCTAGCACCATACACCTTCCTAAATGGCCTCCATACACCTCTAGATCACCTTGGATTGAATGGTTGGAGCTTGAAAATGGATGTGCATGTGTGTGTGTTGGGCCGTGAGTTAGAGAGCACCAAGGGGTGAAGAAGATGAAATGAATGAGTTTGTGATTAAATTAGGATTTATAAGATTTCCATATCTTCTTTTGGGTATATGTGCTAGAATATGCCCCAAAACAAAATCTAATAAAATCTAATGAAATCAAATAAAATCCATGTGTGGGACCCATTGTGGCCAGATTTGGTGAAAGGGGTGGGGGTAAAATGTAACATTTTGGAAGTTGAGGGTTTATGATGCAAACTAGAAGGTTTAAGTTAGTATAAGTGTGTTTAGGTGTTTTTATGATTTTTAAGGTGTTCTAGCATCAATACTATTTTAATATCATAAAAACATTACTTCTAGTCAAATTTTGATGTCCCGGTTATTGTCCGGTTGTTCGGTTTGTTACGGTTCGTTAAAGTGCTGAATTACGCAGTTTCACTAGGTATAAAGCACTTTTTGTGGCAGTTTTTATTCCCAACACTTTGTAAGTTATTTTGGACAATAAAACATAAATTCTACATGATATTAATTTGTTTAAAAGCTGATTATAGCTGAATTGTTGCTGAATTATGCTATTTTCAGCATTTTAGATAAGTTTCGGGTGCTTTTTAGTGCATAGTTTAGGTTCCGGGAAGTTTATATGTTAACCCTTGTATCCACACTTGGGTTTTAATGTATTTTAGACGTTGGACCTACTCCTAGGCCCCAATTCTATTGCTTGATTGTTTTCTGCAAAACTGCTGACACAGTGTGTCTTACCGGTGAGTTTACTAGTCTTTCTGACGCAACGCTAAAGTAATGCATAAAGCAATATTTGAAGTATAAATTGTGCATGAATTCACATGTATAGCATGAAATTAGACAATGTTTACATTTAAGCACATAATTGCAGATATTTATTAATAATTAGACTGTACGGAAATTACCGGTTTTGTGCCAGTTGTCACAGTCTTCCCCCGTTAAAAGAATTTCGTCCCGAAATATAGGCTTAGTTATCTCCCGTAGGAGCTTTCTCGAAAAGGTGGGGGTACTTGGCTTTGAACCGGTCTTCACGTTCCCACGTGTACTCGGGTCCGTGTTTAGAGTTCCAACGTACTTTGACTAGTTTAATGCGACTTCTCCTTGTTTTATGGATCTTCCAATCCGTTACCTCAACAGGTTGTTCTGTAAATCGTAGTGTGTCGTCGATATGCACTTCATCCGCAGGGATGATAACTGTTTCTTGGGTTGGACTCTTTTTGAGGTTTGACACATGGAACGTGTCATGAACACCATTAAGTTCTTCCGGTAACTCCAGCTTGTACACCACAGTACCGTGGAAATTTTATGTTCATCCTGATTCTGAACATTTGACGCCATTTTTGCTGGATACATTGGACCATTCACCGTGGATTCGACTTTCCACGTTTTCCGAATCTTGCTAGACTTTTCCAAGGTGAGACTTTCAACAGGACTTTGTCTCCCACCTTGAATTCTAAGGGTTTTCGTCTTCGATCAGCGTAGCTCTTTTATCAATCACGAGCTGCCTTAATGCGCTCTCGGATCTGCACAATCTTGTCGGTTGTCTCTTGAACGAGTCAAGGACCAATTAATTATTTGTTTCCAGTATCTGCCCCGCACAACGGTGAGCGGCACTTGCGGCCATTTAGAGCTTCGAACGGTGCGGCTTTTATGCTCGTGTGGTAGCTGTTATTATAGGAAAACTCAACTAAAGGCAGGTGAGTATCCCAGCTACCGCCTAGAGCCATAACACATGTGCGAAGCATATCTTCCAGTGTTTGTATGATCCGTTCACTCTGACCGTTTGTTTGCGGATGGAAGGCCGTGCTTAGATCTAGCTGAGATCCAAAGGCCTCTTGGAAGGATTGCCAGATCCTTGATACGAAACGTCCATCTCCGTCTAAAATAATCGAAACAAGCATTCCATGTTGTGCTACAATTTCCTTAAGATACAGCTCAGCAAGCTTTCCGGTGCTATCCTTCTCTCGGATGGGTAGGAAATATGCAGACTTCGTCAATCGATCAACTATCACCCATATCATATCATGTCCTCTAGGGGTCCTGGGTAATTTTGTTATGAAGTCCATCAAGATTTGCTCCCACTTCCACGTGGGTATCTCTGATTGTTGCAGTAGACCGGATAGTTTCTGATATTCAGTCTTGACCTTGGCACTGGTTAGGCAATTTCCAACGTAAACAGCTACGTTGCTCTTAAGCCTTGGCCACCAGTAGTATTCTTTCAGGTCTTGATACATTTTGTCCGATCCTGGGTGGATCGAGTATCTTGACTTGTGAGCTTCATCAAAGATAACTTCTCGACTACCGCCATAGAGCGGAACCCAAATACGCCCCATAAAGTATAAGGTTACCTCTTCATTTGGCACCAATTTCTTCTCCGTACCTCGACGATATTCAGCTCTACGATTTTCCTTCTAAAGGGCTTCTTGTTGTGCGTCATGAATGTGTGTAGTAAGATTTGTTCGAATAGTCATTTCCAATGCTCGAACCCTTAAGGTCTTAACCCTTTCCCTTCGACTTAACGCGTCTGCTACTACGTTCGCCTTACCATGATGGTACTTATTCTCACAGTCATAATTGTTTAGCAACTCAACCCACCGTCGTTGATGCATATTCAATTCCTTCTGATCGAATATGTGTTGCAAGCTTTTATGATCTGTGAAGGTTGTACATCGAGTACCATATAAATAATGTCACCAGATCTTCAAGACGAATACCACCGCGCCTAGATCCAGGTCGTGGGTGGTATAGTTCCTTTCATGAACTTTCAACTGTCTCGATGCATAAACGATGACCTCTTGGCATTGCATGAGCACGCAACCCAATCCTTGACGCGAAGCATCACAATATACCACGAAGTCTTCAGTGCCTTCGGGTAAGGACAGCATTGATGCATCGCATATTTTGTTCTTGAGAAGTTGGAAAGCTTCTTCCTGCTTATCACCCCAGTCGTACTTCTTGTCCTTCTGCGTAAGAGAAGTCAGCGGTTGAGCTATCTTGGAGAAATTCTCGATGAATCGATGGTAATAGCCCGCTAATCCCAAAAATTGTCGAACTTCGGTTGGAGTTTTGGGGGCTTCCCAATTCTTTATCGCTTCCATCTTCGCTGGATCTACATGAATGCCCAAAGAAATGTACTTCACGAATCCAAAATTCACATTTTGAGAACTTTGCATAAAGTTTCTTTTTCTTCAGGAGTTCCAAAATGATCCTGAGGTGTTGCTCGTGCTCCTCTTTCGTTCGCGAATAAATCAGGATATCATCAATAAATACAATCACGAATTTATAGAGATATGGTTTGTAAACACGATTCATCAGATCCATAACTACTGCTAGCGCGTTCGTCAATCCAAATGTCATCACTAGGAACTCGTAATGCCCATAACGTGTCCTAAATGCAATCTTTGGTACGCTCTCTTCTTGGATCCTTAGCTGATGATATCCAGATTGAAGGTCGATCTTGGAGTAGTAACTCGATCCTTGCAACTGATCGAATAAGTCGTCAATTCTTGGTAGTGGATCCTGACTCTTGACAATGAGCTTATTCAATTCTCTATAATTGAAACACATCCGCAGGGTTCCATCCTTCTTCTTTACGAACAAAACTGGAGCTCCCAAAGGCGAGAGGCTCGGCCTTATAAATCCTTTATCCAACAACTCCTGGAGTTGTGTAGATAATTCTTGCATCTTGGATGGCGCAATTTGATATGGTGCCTTGGCCACAGGAGCGGCCCCTGGAACCAAGTCAATATGGAATTCGACTTGTCGTTGCGAAGGTAGTCCTGGCAAATCGTCGAAAAAAAAAACATCGGGGGATTCCTTCACCGCAGGAATGTTTTCGAGTTTCTGCTCCTCAGCCTTCTTATCTACAACGTGCACCAGGAATGAAACACATCATTTCCTTAAGCACTTATGCGCCTTCATAACCAATGTGGGATGTTGCAATCCATCGCCTTTGGGGCCTAGCGTCCCCGCATCAACTACATCAAGGCCGTGTACTATAAGTGCTTCATCATCCGCAAGAGGAAGGCGAATGACTTTCTCATGACAAACCACTTCAGCCTTGTTCTTGGATATACAATCCATGGCGACTACCACATCAAAACTACCTAAACCAACTGGTAGAAGGTTGATAGGGAATTTTTCGTTTCCCCAAGTCCAAGTATACAACACTTAATAACTTTATCCATTTCGACTGATTTTCCATTTGCCAACTCTATAGCATGTGGGGAGTCTGGCTTACTTTTACCTAAGTCAGGTATATCCTTAAGTTCCATAGACTTAATACCAAAGTCGGCGCCAGTATCAAATAGAACGGATGCAATGCGTCGATTTATAAGGAACTTACTTGTTACTACGTTCGGGTCCTAGCGTGCCTTGCATATTCCCTTCATGAAAATGCTCCCAAGAGCTTGAACTTTTCTTCGAATAGTCCTTCCGATAGTGTCCTTTTGTGGCCACATCCGTAGCAATTATTGGCCTTTGCCATTGCCATTACTGTCCTAAATTCCATTCACATGTCTCAGACCAGACCAGCATGCCTCCTTGCTATGCCCGGTCTTGCCCCAATTTCACACCTATGAGTCCTGCATGGACCTTTGTGATAATAACCACATCTATCACACTTAGGTAGTTCTCCTTGGTAGTTTTTATCACCTATCTTAGTCGTGACAACGAATGCCTTGACTTTCCTAGTCGTAGCGGTTTCCTCATGTTTGTTGTTGGCTTTAGAGCTTTACTTGGGATGTGTATACTTCCTCTTAGTTTGCCATTTCTTTCATTGTTGTTTGCTTTGTATTGGATGATTGCTTCAGCAACTTGTTGGTTCCACAGAGCTTCATGCTCAGTTCTTAGTGCAGGTAGAGGTTCTAATTAGACTCAGCCAGCGTTTCCTTTGATGTGGTTCCATGTGCTTCTCTTGTATGAAACATATTGACAAGATTAAACATTTATTTTGGAATAGATGTTGTTGTCTTGCGTAGCAAACCTCCTCAGAGTCACCTTACTTTGATTGATGCAAGTCATCCAGGTCTATAAAAATACAGTGCGGTCTTCCCTTCACCTTGTTCCTTGTTTATTCCTCAAGTCTCCAACTCTTCCATAGTCTTTAGTTTTACATAAACGGGTATGCTTCACAGGAGATGGGGGGGGGGGGGGGTTGTGCATTACTACCACGTATAGAGGAAAGTGGTAGTGAAAACGCAGAGATAAGGTCGTGAGGGTACATGACTTCTTACTCGGGACCGAATTGTGCCTTGCAGCAACCGTAAAGTGGTTTCCAGGGTGTGAATGCACTACCCAAATGATGGGGTACACCAAGGGATAGAGAGGGTGGAAGTACTGATGGGTGCGTCGGTGTTGTAATATGGGTAGAAGTGTCTGACACGAAGTAGGCAAAGACAGGTTTCCTACTTGTAAGGTGCTATAGCAATTATCTAGGTATTGCCCTACTAGATGAAGGTGTGAACACTTAGAAAGTTTTGGATAGGTGGTGATCATTAGCTTGACCCGCAGAGTCCACCAAGATTTCCATGCACTACAAGTCGTTTTTACGTGGGCCCCCGTAATAATAAATTGTCTTGCATGGTCACCCCAACTTTCCCTCGTTCAAAGTAGATGATCAATCACAGAGGGGACACTATTGTTCTTATACCTCCGACATGGAAAGGACCATTATGGTGGTCCACGCGCCATTATTTGTTATCGCTACGCACGTATAGGCACAATGCTTTAGATGTAATAGGAATAAGGGGAATTCCTAGAAGTTGGAGGGGCACCTTCAAGATGAACACTTCATCTTCCTTGATTGGAAGGGAGTGTCATCAATCTCACTTCATAAAAGCCTCCGGGGTCTCATTTCATTGATAAGGTCACTGTCCAAGGTTACCTCCTCCGCCTCGCCGTCACTGTCGTAGTCAGGCACCTTCGCATTCAAGGGGGAAGAACAACCATTTTCTACAGAATCAAGCTCGGGGACTCATTTGGTAATCAACCATTGTTGGTGCACTAGTATCTGTTAACTTCATCTTAATCGAGTCTTATGTCTAGATAGGATAAACTAGCACACAACAGGATCAGAATTAGGGTTTGTTTGTGTAGAAGTAGGTAATTTCGTTTGAAGGTGACAGTGACCAGTTTAAACAAAATTAACCAAGTTAATTCCATTTGAATTGGGCAGTGATATCTTCAAACGGAGTCACTAACTCTATAAATAGGTGTGTGCTGAGTTCATTTGAAACAAAAATAGGTCATGGTTTCTGAGTCGAGGTGCTGTCCGTTTGTCATTTGAATCTGTAAAAGCTCAGAATCGGTTAATAAGAAGATAATTAGAGAAAACAAGCTGTATTACGTCAAATTCACTGATTTCGCCTTTGTTTTTGATGTTGAACTCTTCATATTGACTCGTTAGGGTCACACGATGATCCAACAAGTGGTAGCAGAGCTCAGGACGAGGAGTTCATACCAATTCAGCTTGATCTCATCAGATTCTTTCACTCCTACTCTTTCTTTTCTGATTTGAACGAAATTTAACGGTTGAAATGGCTTAAAACTCACACATATCAAGCGAAACATAGTTTTAACTAATCCGTGAAAGATTTGGACCTTAATTCGAACAAATTTTGATAAAAACTTGTAATTCCGCTTGAACAACTGATCGAATTGCTGATGTCATCGTAATTCCGCTTGAACTTACACGTGTGATTTCAAACGAAATTAGCTATTTTGGTTAATTCCGCTTGAAACTGCTGTTGATTTCATACGGAATTACTTATTCCGTTTGAAAGTGTTTGTTTGATTCTGCTTGAAATCAGATTCCGTTTGAAAGTTCAAACGAAATTAGTGATTTCGCTTCAAAACCTGATTCCGTTTGAAACTGCCACTGGTTTCAAACGAAATTAGCTATTCCATTTCAAAACCTGATTCCGTTTGAGTGGGTATCTCGCTTGAAAAGCAATTCCGCTTGAAAAGCTGATTTCGCTTGAGCTTATTCCGTTTGAATCTGTCTTTATCAAAAATCAAATTTTTTCTAAGTGTTTGTTAATTGTTTCAGATACTTGAAGATGGATGAGTTCATGAATCCGTTCTATGACGTTTTTGCCTTTGCTGGAAATGGTGGAGATGATATTTCAAATGACACGTCAAACAACACAAATGAGAATGCTCCTAGTGCGAGAAAGACTCTTTCAGATGCATTAAGTATTGAGAGTGCTTATGGGACGTACAACAAACCTCCCAAATTGATGGCGAGAGAAGATTACAATAAATGGGCGAAAAAGTTTGAAGAATGGCTCAAAGCATTTGCATATCCAAGTTGGAAGATGTTAAAGAATGGTTTTGTTATGGGAATATCAGATTTTGAGAATTTGACAGAAAATGACGAAATAGACAGATTTGTTGCTGAACAGAAGTGAATTGCCTTAATTCATCAGTCTGTGAGAGACGACATCATAGCATTGATTGAATACACAAATTCAACAGATCTTTGGGAGAAATTAAGAGTTAAATGTGTGGGTAGTGCAGAAATAGTAAAAAACAAAAAGAAATTGTTAAGAAAAGAGTTTGATCTTTTTGGCTGTTTGAAAAATGAGTATGTTTCTAAAATGATTGAAAGATTCAGACATCTGAAAATGGAGCTGGCGAGACATGGAATCATTTATTCTCAAGAAGAACTTGTTGATAAGTTGTTTGACTCCTTGCCGGATGACAAAGACTGGCAATACTTTGCATTGATGCTGAAGAATAAAACTGAGTCGGAAAAACTGACAGTTGATCTATTAATTGAAAGACTGGAGAGTCACGAGCTGGAGCTCAAGAAATCATTCAAAGTCAATAATTCATCATATCAGCAGAATGTTGGGTTGAATTACAGAGGAGATATGATACCTAAGAATGTGTCTCCTAAAACAACTTTCTCAGCTGAAAGTTCTTACAAGTCAAATCAAGAAAGTCCGAGCAGTGGTTTTCATAGTGGTTCATCATCAACAACTCCAAGCCAGTCACGAGAGCCTAGTTGCGGGTAAGATTGGAAACATAAATCTCACCAAGGAGGATTATGACCAGATCGACCCAGAAGAGATGGAGTTGATCGACATCAAGTGGTGTATGGCTAGTGCGGTCAAACGAGCCCAAAGGTTCATGGAGATTACGGGCAGACATTCAATTGGAGGACCTTCCACCAAACTAGGGTTTGATAAATCAAAGGTCACGTGCTTCAGATGTAAACAAAAGGGACATTTTAAACGCGAATGTCGAAACGCACCTGGTGATGATACTGCAAATCCGTTCAGAGAGGATTATTACAAGAGATCTATCTACCATCAAAACAAATCTGAACCTCCCAGAATGAAGCAGCTTGAAGATACCCCCAAAGAAAAATCAAGAGCTCTTGCTGTTATTCATGATGACGAGGGATATGATTGGAGCGATGTGTTACCAGAGGAGGATGCAGTAGGCTATGCGTTTGTCGTAAAACATGTTCCTTTCAGAGATAGCAGAAATGAAAAAGAGAAATACATCAACAGGAAGGTGAAAGCTATAGACAGGATGGTTAGAATGTGTCGTATATACAATGAAGCAAAGAGGGCAAAAAGATGGGATGCTGATAGAGAATGTTACCTAGATCCCGATGGTAATATAGCTGTTGATTCAAAGACTATTGATCTTGAAACCGTCATCAAACAAGTTGCTGAAGAAGAAGAATTCTTACAGAGAGAATGGTGGGGAGGAGGAGAAACTGAAAAAGTTGAAGAAAAGGAGAAAGAAAAGGAGAAAGAGCAGCAGCCAAAGAAAATTGATAATGGGATTATTGATTCGACACAAGAATTTACCACTGAGAATCTGAAGAAAATGGCTGACAAAGTGTTCGCTGCGAAAGAACTAGAGGTAGTTTCTGGTTCTGGCACTGAGTCCAAAAACAAGGTCAGTCAGAATGATTCTATCAAAGACTCAGGTAAGAAAGATAAAACTGAGAGCGACTGCAAAAATTGCATGAAAAAACTGCAAGGTTTGTAGTACAATTACTTACCATAGTAGTAAAAAGATTGAGGATCTGACAAAAAGATTCAGAGATGTGGAGGATCAGATCTTAAACCGTGATAAAATGTTAAAAGCTTCAAATGATCGCATAAAAGAGCTAACTGAGAAAATCAAAAAAGTTAAAATTGAAGTAGGAAGAGTTAGGAAAGAAAACGAAAAGTTGATTCATGAAAATCGTCAACTTTCAGAAAATTTTGAGAAGCTAAAACGAACGGTGAAAGATTCTGATGAAAGAAATGGTAAGACATGTACAGAAAATGTGCAATTAAAAGGAGTTCTTAGGGTTAAAGAAGAGTTAATCAACCAACAACTGGATGAAATTGCTAAGTTGAATCTTCAGTTTCAAGAAGCTAAAATTGAAAATGAACGCATCCAGTTGAAACTGAACAGTTACAGCTCCGCAAGTTTTGTTCTTCAACATATTGTTCCTAAACCGATTGGAAAGAACAAAGTAGGCGAAGATGTATATGCTGATGGAACCGGGGTGGGGTATCATCAGGTTCCACCACCTGTTCTAAACAATTATTCAAAGAAAATTTCAGGGTTGGTTAATGATGAAGATGAAAATGAGGTTAGACTTCCAGACACAATTGATGTTACATTCACTTCATCATTTTCATCATCCGATGAAGGAAGTGTTCAATCAGAAGTTGTTAAAAGTGTGGTTGAAAGTGTTTTGAAATCTGATAGTGATACTACTGAGGATGATGAATGCTTTTTGGACAAATATATTCCAAAATCAAAATCCAAAAACAACTTAAGTGAAGAAACACATCTTGTGATGTACAAGATGGCAGGATCGGATAAGTTGTATTCGGATCGTGATTTTCCTTTGGAGAATGTGAATGTTGGAAAATTGAGAAATGTGTTCAAGTTGATTGAGATTGACATTTCTGAAATTGAGGGTGTGAAAAATGCGAAGAGGCAATTAAATTTTGAAAAAGATAAATCTTACTACAAAAAGCCTGTAGTACCACCACGTTTTCCCAACTACAACCAAAACAGATGGTCGGGTGGTTATCACGGTGGTAAGAAAAATCAAAGAAAGTATTTTCATAATAAAAGGTTTGCTGAGAAAAAGGTGTTTGTCAAAAGCTCGAGTTCACATTCCGAGCAAGAATTTGAATTTTTTTCAAAATCAAACGAAGAGTTCTTTGAGGAGAAGGCCTCACAGCCTCAGACTGAAGGCACAAGTCGGGTAGTTGATACTCGTACATGCTTTAAATGTGTCACACCCCGACCACGTAGAACATACAAAACGTGGCGGAAACATCGGGGAGTGTTGTAACAGAATTAATGTTTCACAACCATGGAAATTAAAGTTTCGTTTTATTGATTAAAAGTGTTACTATGCCTTAATAAACAAAGAATTACAACATAATTAACTAGTCTTGCATCTTTTATTGTCACTAAAGCCCAAGTCTGCCTATGTGTATCTTGATCATCTTATGCAACAGCTCCTGAAAAACACATGTGAAAATAGGTACGTCAGCATAAAAATGCCTGTGAGATACATAGGTTTTGTGAAAATAAGATTCATGACTTATGTTTGAGAAAATGTTTAGTCATGAACCTTGTTATTTGCTTTGTCTTTAAATCATTTGAAAAACGATAAGATCAGATGATAAGTATAAATAAATGTAAGGTTAAATGAATAACCAAGTAAAATGTGTTTGTATAAGATAAGTTGTTTATAAATCAATGTCTTGTGAAAAGTATGTTATTTGTATGAAATGTTCTATGTCTCAAACTGAAATGATTCAAATAACGTTACGACATGTAATACCATACAAACACTTATATATAGGAAGTACCAGCGGCGTATCCACCATGCTTGTATCATATTACACACGCATCGTTACTTAATCACTTAATCAAACCAAACCAAACAATGTAAAATGTTCATGTCAAGATGTAAATCATGTCAAAATGTCTATGTCAAATATCCAAGTCAAATGTCTATGTCAAATATCCATGTCAAATGTCTATGTCAAATATCCATGTCAAATGTCTATGTTTAAACCAATAGTCAAAAGTCCTTGTATAAACCATGTCAAATGTTGATAGTCCAAAAGTAGTCAAGTAATGTATAACCAAAATGATATGTATGGTAAGTAAAATTAAGACTACTTAAACCATAAGTAAAAATGTACAAAACAAAGTATTGAAGTAAAACTTGGTTTAAATCAAAGTTATGTTTTGTAGAATAATGCATGCTTTACTGATACAAACACTTATGCAGTATGTTAAACGCAAACATTCAAGCCTTGAGACAGTCGGACAACCCTTTCAGTCAAGGTTATCAAAAGTAATGTTTTCGGATTCAGTCATTCCTTACATCCAAACAAACCCGGGATGTCAGGAATGGGATTTGTCAAGTCCTATGGTACCAGTACTTACTACCGAGCGGCGTAGCAAATGTTAATGAATGTTATATAGACCCGTTAAACAAACCAAATGTCATACCAAAATGTAAGCATGAGATGAAGATAATGTACCTAGTATGCTAGAGTAAACATACAAGGTAGAGTTGTAAAACAATGTGTCCATATGTTACTGGAACATATGCAACAGAGATGCAATGTAAAATGATGTACTAAGTATGCTAAGTTAACATACAAAGCAGAAAAGTCATGTAAATCAATGTGCTTAGCATGTTATCAGTCAACATACATAGCAGAAAAGTCATGTAAATCAATGTGCTTAGCATGTTATCAGTCAACATACATAGCAGAAAAGTAATGAAATCATGTACTATAATGTACTAACAAACATAGTCGGTATATGATGTGAAAACAGGAAAGCATGAAAGTAACAAGTAGGCACATGTGTTTCACCCCAAAACAGTTTGGAAAACAGTAAAAGAGGGGTCTATGTACTCACTTGAGATTGCTCAGAAGTCCTAGGATAACCACCAAGCAAAGCTAGAGATCACGGAAATCAAACGGCACCTACTATAGGTAACTACATTAATAAACCGGACCTAAATCGGAAGATCGGGTAGCATTAGGGTTTGTAAACCAAACGAGTGTAGAGACTCGTGTCATTTGGTTTAACAAAGCCTATATACTAAATGAAACTTAACCTAATTGTTTACGACCCATTACGACCCGTTTAGGTAGCTTATGCTACTTTAACGCGCCGTTCGCGTGAAACGCGTTCGGACCGTCTAACTAGTCCTATGACAAGTGTTATATGCCTAAAACATGTTACATAATCAGTTATGTGACAAAAGTTTAGGTTACATATGCTTAATTACCAATTATACATGAAAAGGGTATTCTGGTAATTTACCTAAGGCATATAAACTACCTATCATACAACTACTTAAACGATGTGACCATAGGGTATAACCTCGGAAGGTTATTCCCTACCTACTATGGTCACCTAATGTGTTTGGTCAGATCCTAATGATCGACCAAATGGGTCGGGTTCGAGGTATAAGCGATTTATTAGATCGCTTACCCTACGACCCTAGACAACGTGGAAATCAGTAGGCATAGTCCCAAGGGACTATGACCATCGTGATCACAATCACGTTGCGAAGTTCAAACGAACTTCGCATTGACCATTACTGGTCAACGCTGAAAGTCAAACAAAGTTTGACTTTCTGACTCGAAAAGCAGTAAAATAAGGAAAAGAACGAAAGAATACTTACGAAGGGTCCCCGAATGCTAATCCCGATCCAAGAACTCAGGTATGAAACAATGGTTTCAACTTAGAGCTCTCAAAATCAGAATTCTTGTAAGAAATGAGGTTGTGTGGGTTGGGTATTTATAGGAATACCCGAACCGTTAGGATCGTTTCATGGAAAACGTGCCATGATCCAACCCGTACACTTGTCGGAACCTTATGGAAGCTGAAATTATGTTCTTATCCGCTGACTAGACCCGTTTAGAATGTGTGGACACGAATCAATCAGCTGCAACTTGCTAAAAAGACATTGAATCTGGTCCAGATCACTCACTCGCGTAGCGCGACGGGTAGAGCCTTAGGGCTCGCGCTACGCGACTGCCTCCCAGTTCCAGAATTGTTTCAAACTTGGCAGAAATGGTCCCTGCACGTGTTTAAGCCCTTTTTCGATGCGTTTGAACCCCGTTAACCTCATTTTAAGGCTCTAAAATGAAGTTAAAGTATAGGGAACTCAAAACATGTTCAAAAATATCTCAGATGATGGTTCGTTTAGTCGTACGAACGCGATGTTCGCTTAATTACGACGGAATGCGCATAAGCGCGAAAAACGATCCAAATGACGAAACGAATGGATTTTTCTTAAGGCGAACACTAAAATATAATGTAGTCATGCTTACATAAATTTTTGGATGTCCAGATGTATTCAGAACGTAAGTTATGCGCGAAAATGCAAACTTGTGCACTTTTTGACACTTTTAGTCCCTGAATGTCCCAAAAGTTTATTTTAGCACACCGAACCTCTCAAAGCCTATTTCTAAGCTATGTAAAGGATATTTAAGGTGTGTTTAACTTATGGTCATGTTCCGGAATGTTCGTTACAGTTCTAATTGACATACTTTCGCAGTTTGTCATATTTAGTCCCTGTAAGCTATTAAACTTTGATTTCACCACACCAAACCTTCCAAAACTTATATCTAAGTTATGTAAAGGTTATTTAAGGTATGTTAAGCCTATTTCACTATTCCGGAGTGTTTGTTGGATTAAACTGGTTATATTTATGCATCGGTGCGCGTATAACCTTCCAGAAAGTGATTTAGAGTTTGAATTTGAACAAGAATTGATATGTGCAAATGATACACATATTTTTACAAATCCCAAGTATGAAATATAATATTTCATTGGTTTGGTATTTGTTTGATGGCCGTGGAGGCACAGGTGTTACAGTCTCCCCTACTTTAGGAAATTTCGTCCCGAAATTTATTTAGAGGAAACTTGTGAGAGTCTAAAACATGAAGTTGAAAAGATCGAACAACATTGGTTAGGGTTCTGAACTTCTAGTAACTTTAATAACATCATGCTTGCAATGTAAGAGGGACACTTATATACAAGTATATAAAGCGTCATTGGTGCGTCCACCATGCCTCCATTACATCGTTCTCATTTTGTTATTGTTGTCACTATCGGTTCCTTCACATAATAAATCTTACTGGATTTCTGTGCACTAAATTTCATAATTATGTGCGCATCCATAATTAGAGAATTCCTTGCACAGTTCACACAGTCTATTTTATAATGTGTAGGGTAAAACCAAATGAACAATCCTGTGATGAGCGTGACTTAGACCGCCATAGAGTCCTTTAGACTAAATCAATAAATGATTTAAATAGACTATCAAGGAGTCTGTTCAGCTACATCACTAGATGTCATTTTTTTTAACCAAATTGTGAATCAATCTTTTTGACTAGACCACTAAAGGGTCTCTTATGAATCTTGGAGTGGTACTATATAATCCAAGGGTCTTAACTATTACATAGAAGCCCATTTAAGGATTAAAGGTAGTACCTTTTGAATATCCTGCTACGAATCCCTCATATGAAGATATGAAAGATCCTGCGAGGATTTGGATAAAGAATATCCAGAGTAGTAAAAACACCAAAAATGCATAAAAGAAAACATAAGATGAGTAAACACATAGTCACATAACCACAAAATTGTTTGTTAATTTGTCTTGTAAATTGCGTACATGCATTTAAAGCACACTAGGAATCCATTCCGTGGATTTCATTTGGTACTTTAAACGTTTATCAAGAATCCAACTATAAAGATAGAAAGATTCAAAAAGAAAATTCGATTTCGATTACTAGGACCCGAAGTGTTCGAATTAAGGTACATAAGGAATCCAATTAAGGACTCTGATTTGAATGATCATCCACAAGGATCTAATTGTGAGGATAAAAAGATCCCATATGGATTTAAAAGTTGGAGATGTTTTGAAACCTTGCACTGGACGTGCTTAGGTCAAAACATGATGTAAAATGCTTAAGAAGTTGAGATGCTTGATATGTCAAGGCGACATATGAAGCAGAATTTTGAAGGTTAAATCAATGTATGAGGAAAATATTTTTGAAAACTATGCATGGGGTTCTTTTAAGAAAAATGTGTTTAACGTTTTTGAAACCTTATATATAATACTTTTTGAAATCATAAAGTAGGTGTATTAGGTAGATATATTTACAAAAATGTTTTAAAATCATGCGAGATGAATTTTGAAATTATGTATAAGGTTTTTGAAAGACATGAATGATGCTTTCCGAAATCATGCACTTGATCAGAAAATGTATTGTGTTAATATTGTCTTCAGACTATATGAAATATTTTGAAATTAGAAAGGTTGGTTTTGATAACATGGCCAATGTTTTTTTTTGAAATAACATAGACAATGCATCTAGAAAAATTGTTTTCAAACTATATGAAATGTTTTGAGATCATGAAGATTGTTTTGAAATACTGGTACTGTGTATGTTGAAAAATTAAAACGTAATGGGTATGAGATTTGAAAACACCCTTAGTTATCTAACCAAGGATTCAAAGGCACTGATGTGCAGAAGCATGATCACTCATAATGTCACTTTATCTTCTGTACTTTGTTTCTTAGAATGAAACGAGTACTTAAAATGTTCGAGGGAATCACGAGCGATCATTTGAAAGAGAGAATCACAAGAGTAGTTTGTAAGGGACATAGTTCCTTGATGTAGGTATCATAAGAAAATCCTACACATATGTAACTACAATTGTACATCAGAATCTGTGAACAACTATTTTTATTTATGAACGAGACAGATTGTTTCACAATCAAGAAAACGAAAGAAACAAAAGCATAAGATAGCAACATCTTCTACTCGGCCAACTGCTCATCCGTGGGTCAGATTTGCCTTAGCAAGCTTTGGGCAATCCCTTAGGAAATGGCCCATCTCGCCACAGTTATAGCAAAGCCCTCGTGAGAAACGAGCTTGAGCAGGAGTGTCGCCAGCTTGATTTGGTACAGCTGTAGTTGGGCAAACCCTTGCTGTATGACCTATAAGTCCACAAACCTGACATTTGCGGCACTTCACACAAGGGTGATGATGAAGGTTACATTGGTTGCACAAGAGTGCAGTTCCATTGTATGTCTTCCTAGCAGGGGGTTGAGCTGGTTGGTTGGGGAAGGCTTGACCATTGTGAGCGACAATGGCGAAGTTCTGAGAAGCCTTTCGCTTCTTTGACTTCTTAGGGGGGTTGTTCATCCATGGTCTTTGATTCCTCGATTGGTTTATTGGCTGATGGTGTTGTCACCTGACTAGGTCCTGCCTGTCTTGGTGACTCTTGAGTGGCTTCATCCAGGAGACGATACATGGCAGTAGCTAATTCCACAGTCTTCAGGACTACTTCGCCTATTCGCTGAGCGAATTTGGCTGCTTGCTCAGATATCTGGGCGTCATCGTGATGAAGAGACATTCTTGAAGAAAAAGAAAGGCATAGGGAGAAACAGGTGAAAGATTATTGGACAATCAAAACAGAATGATAACGCATGAAGATTGCGATCATTTGTTTGTTACCTAAGGCAAACAAATGAGACGGTGACTAATCAAAGTAAATGGGTCAAAAATAATGTATCGCGAAGACATGCTCGCCTATAAGTGAACACTCATCCCAAGAATTCCCAGGTAAGCACAACTGGTCTCGCGTCTGATGAGATGTATACGAAGTGCTTGCCTAGCCAGAAAACCCAGAATACAGGCATTCACCCTTCCAGTTTGCACGTGTTCACATTATTAAAAACCCAAAACCTTGACGAGATTTTGAAAACTCAAAGGGTTCAAAACCATATAATAGAGAGTTCAAAACCTTACAATAGAGGGTTCAAAACCTAGTAATCAATCATCCTAGAACAGATGATTAGTTTTCAAAGCGGTTTTGAAATTTATGTTCTTGATGTGATCGTCGCCTAAGGATAGGTGACGGTATTGTTTTATGACTAAACGCAAGTAAACTCGCGTTAGGGTCCTAAGAAGGTTATAGACTAGGTCAAAGCATTACTAATAACCTAATTCCCTATAACCATTAGCTCTGATACCATCTTTTCTGTCACACCCCGACCACGTAGAACATACAAAACGTGGCGGAAACATCGGGGAGTGTTGTAACAGAATTAATGTTTCACAACCATGGAAATTAAAGTTTCGTTTTATTGATTAAAAGTGTTACTATGCCTTAATAAACAAAGAATTACAACATAATTAACTAGTCTTGCATCTTTTATTGTCACTAAAGCCCAAGTCTGCCTATGTGTATCTTGATCATCTTATGCAACAGCTCCTGAAAAACACATGTGAAAATAGGTACGTCAGCATAAAAATGCCTGTGAGATACATAGGTTTTGTGAAAATAAGATTCATGACTTATGTTTGAGAAAATGTTTAGTCATGAACCTTGTTATTTGCTTTGTCTTTAAATCATTTGAAAAACAATAAGATCAGATGATAAGTATAAATAAATGTAAGGTTAAATGAATAACCAAGTAAAATGTGTTTGTATAAGATAAGTTGTTTATAAATCAATGTCTTGTGAAAAGTATGTTATTTGTATGAAATGTTCTATGTCTCAAACTGAAATGATTCAAATAACGTTACGACATGTAATACCATACAAACACTTATATATAGGAAGTACCAGCGGCGTATCCACCATGCTTGTATCATATTACACACGCATCGTTACTTAATCACTTAATCAAACCAAACCAAACAATGTAAAATGTTCATGTCAAGATGTAAATCATGTCAAAATGTCTATGTCAAATATCCAAGTCAAATGTCTATGTCAAATATCCATGTCAAATGTCTATGTCAAATATCCATGTCAAATGTCTATGTTTAAACCAATAGTCAAAAGTCCTTGTATAAACCATGTCAAATGTTGATAGTCCAAAAGTAGTCAAGTAATGTATAACCAAAATGATATGTATGGTAAGTAAAATTAAGACTACTTAAACCATAAGTAAAAATGTACAAAACAAAGTATTGAAGTAAAACTTGGTTTAAATCAAAGTTATGTTTTGTAGAATAATGCATGCTTTACTGATACAAACACTTATGCAGTATGTTAAACGCAAACATTCAAGCCTTGAGACAGTCGGACAACCCTTTCAGTCAAGGTTATCAAAAGTAATGTTTTCGGATTCAGTCATTCCTTACATCCAAACAAACCCGGGATGTCAGGAATGGGATTTGTCAAGTCCTATGGTACCAGTACTTACTACCGAGCGGCGTAGCAAATGTTAATGAATGTTATATAGACCCGTTAAACAAACCAAATGTCATACCAAAATGTAAGCATGAGATGAAGATAATGTACCTAGTATGCTAGAGTAAACATACAAGGTAGAGTTGTAAAACAATGTGTCCATATGTTACTGGAACATATGCAACAGAGATGCAATGTAAAATGATGTACTAAGTATGCTAAGTTAACATACAAAGCAGAAAAGTCATGTAAATCAATGTGCTTAGCATGTTATCAGTCAACATACATAGCAGAAAAGTCATGTAAATCAATGTGCTTAGCATGTTATCAGTCAACATACATAGCAGAAAAGTAATGAAATCATGTACTATAATGTACTAACAAACATAGTCGGTATATGATGTGAAAACAGGAAAGCATGAAAGTAACAAGTAGGCACATGTGTTTCACCCCAAAACAGTTTGGAAAACAGTAAAAGAGGGGTCTATGTACTCACTTGAGATTGCTCAGAAGTCCTAGGATAACCACCAAGCAAAGCTAGAGATCACGGAAATCAAACGACACCTACTATAGGTAACTACATTAATAAACCGGACCTAAATCGGAAGATCGGGTAGCATTAGGGTTTGTAAACCAAACGAGTGTAGAGACTCGTGTCATTTGGTTTAACAAAGCCTATATACTAAATGAAACTTAACCTAATTGTTTACGACCCATTACGACCCGTTTAGGTAGCTTATGCTACTTTAACGCGCCGTTCGCGTGAAACGCGTTCGGACCGTCTAACTAGTCCTATGACAAGTGTTATATGCCTAAAACATGTTACATAATCAGTTATGTGACAAAAGTTTAGGTTACATATGCTTAATTACCAATTATACATGAAAAGGGTATTCTGGTAATTTACCTAAGGCATATAAACTACCTATCATACAACTACTTAAACGATGTGACCATAGGGTATAACCTCGGAAGGTTATTCCCTACCTACTATGGTCACCTAATGTGTTTGGTCAGATCCTAATGATCGACCAAATGGGTCGGGTTCGAGGTATAAGCGATTTATTAGATCGCTTACCCTACGACCCTAGACAACGTGGAAATCAGTAGGCATAGTCCCAAGGGACTATGACCATCGTGATCACAATCACGTTGCGAAGTTCAAACGAACTTCGCATTGACCATTACTGGTCAACGCTGAAAGTCAAACAAAGTTTGACTTTCTGACTCGAAAAGCAGTAAAATAAGGAAAAGAACGAAAGAATACTTACGAAGGGTCCCCGAATGCTAATCCCGATCCAAGAACTCAGGTATGAAACAATGGTTTCAACTTAGAGCTCTCAAAATCAGAATTCTTGTAAGAAATGAGGTTGTGTGGGTTGGGTATTTATAGGAATACCCGAACCGTTAGGATCGTTTCATGGAAAACGTGCCATGATCCAACCCGTACACTTGTCGAAACCTTATGGAAGCTGAAATTATGTTCTTATCCGCTGACTAGACCCGTTTAGAATGTGTGGACACGAATCAATCAGCTGCAACTTGCTAAAAAGACATTGAATCTGGTCCAGATCACTCACTCGCGTAGCGCGACGGGTAGAGCCTTAGGGCTCGCGCTACGCGACTGCCTCCCAGTTCCAGAATTGTTTCAAACTTGGCAGAAATGGTCCCTGCACGTGTTTAAGCCCTTTTTCGATGCGTTTGAACCCCGTTAACCTCATTTTAAGGCTCTAAAATGAAGTTAAAGTATAGGGAACTCAAAACATGTTCAAAAATATCTCAGATGATGGTTCGTTTAGTCGTACGAACGCGATGTTCGCTTAATTACGACGGAATGCGCATAAGCGCGAAAAACGATCCAAATGACGAAACGAATGGATTTTTCTTAAGGCGAACACTAAAATATAATGTAGTCATGCTTACATAAATTTTTGGATGTCCAGATGTATTCAGAACGTAAGTTATGCGCGAAAATGCAAACTTGTGCACTTTTTGACACTTTTAGTCCCTGAATGTCCCAAAAGTTTATTTTAGCACACCGAACCTCTCAAAGCCTATTTCTAAGCTATGTAAAGGATATTTAAGGTGTGTTTAACTTATGGTCATGTTCCGGAATGTTCGTTACAGTTCTAATTGACATACTTTCGCAGTTTGTCATATTTAGTCCCTGTAAGCTATTAAACTTTGATTTCACCACACCAAACCTTCCAAAACTTATATCTAAGTTATGTAAAGGTTATTTAAGGTATGTTAAGCCTATTTCACTATTCCGGAGTGTTTGTTGGATTAAACTGGTTATATTTACGCATCGGTGCGCGTATAACCTTCCAGAAAGTGATTTAGAGTTTGAATTTGAACAAGAATTGATATGTGCAAATGATACACATATTTTTACAAATCCCAAGTATGAAATATAATATTTCATTGGTTTGGTATTTGTTTGATGGCCGTGGAGGCACAGGTGTTACAGTCTCCCCTACTTTAGGAAATTTCGTCCCGAAATTTATTTAGAGGAAACTTGTGAGAGTCTAAAACATGAAGTTGAAAAGATCGAACAACATTGGTTAGGGTTCTGAACTTCTAGTAACTTTAATAACATCATGCTTGCAATGTAAGAGGGACACTTATATACAAGTATATAAAGCGTCATTGGTGCGTCCACCATGCCTCCATTACATCGTTCTCATTTTGTTATTGTTGTCACTATCGGTTCCTTCACATAATAAATCTTACTGGATTTCTGTGCACTAAATTTCATAATTATGTGCGCATCCATAATTAGAGAATTCCTTGCACAGTTCACACAGTCTATTTTATAATGTGTAGGGTAAAACCAAATGAACAATCCTGTGATGAGCGTGACTTAGACCGCCATAGAGTCCTTTAGACTAAATCAATAAATGATTTAAATAGACTATCAAGGAGTCTGTTCAGCTACATCACTAGATGTCATTTTTTTTAACCAAATTGTGAATCAATCTTTTTGACTAGACCACTAAAGGGTCTCTTATGAATCTTGGAGTGGTACTATATAATCCAAGGGTCTTAACTATTACATAGAAGCCCATTTAAGGATTAAAGGTAGTACCTTTTGAATATCCTGCTACGAATCCCTCATATGAAGATATGAAAGATCCTGCGAGGATTTGGATAAAGAATATCCAGAGTAGTAAAAACACCAAAAATGCATAAAAGAAAACATAAGATGAGTAAACACATAGTCACATAACCACAAAATTGTTTGTTAATTTGTCTTGTAAATTGCGTACATGCATTTAAAGCACACTAGGAATCCATTCCGTGGATTTCATTTGGTACTTTAAACGTTTATCAAGAATCCAACTATAAAGATAGAAAGATTCAAAAAGAAAATTCGATTTCGATTACTAGGACCCGAAGTGTTCGAATTAAGGTACATAAGGAATCCAATTAAGGACTCTGATTTGAATGATCATCCACAAGGATCTAATTGTGAGGATAAAAAGATCCCATATGGATTTAAAAGTTGGAGATGTTTTGAAACCTTGCACTGGACGTGCTTAGGTCAAAACATGATGTAAAATGCTTAAGAAGTTGAGATGCTTGATATGTCAAGGCGACATATGAAGCAGAATTTTGAAGGTTAAATCAATGTATGAGGAAAATATTTTTGAAAACTATGCATGGGGTTCTTTTAAGAAAAATGTGTTTAACGTTTTTGAAACCTTATATATAATACTTTTTGAAATCATAAAGTAGGTGTATTAGGTAGATATATTTACAAAAATGTTTTAAAATCATGCGAGATGAATTTTGAAATTATGTATAAGGTTTTTGAAAGACATGAATGATGCTTTCCGAAATCATGCACTTGATCAGAAAATGTATTGTGTTAATATCGTCTCAACAAGCATGGAAACCAAAATCTGGTGAAAAAGAATCAAGTTCTCCAAAACCAAAGGTGTCTGAGACTTCAAAAACATCATCTACTACTGAGAAGATGTTTGTACCTGTGGATTATTATGAGAAACTTGAAGAACAAAAGTCTATGGTTTCTGAAAAGAAGAATGTTTTAAAGAAAGACCAATTATCTGTTCAACCTCTTAAAAATGATTTCTTTTTATACAAAGAGGTTGAGATTGGGTCTAAGGAAAGCTTGAAGATGAATGACAAAAAAATTCCACCACTATGCACTAAAAAAACTTATATCAATATCATGCTCACTAAGTGTTTGTGATATGTGCAGGATCTTTCAAGATCCGTTTCACGTTGGATTATGGATAGTGGAGCTTCTCGGCACAAGACGGGGAAAAAGACCCTATTGTACGATGTTCGTGGGTTTAATGGAGGTTATGTGGGATTCGCAGGAAATCAAAGAGGTAGGATAGTTGGAGAAGGAACTTTATCAAATGGAATTGTCATGTTTGAAAGAGTAAACTACATTGCCGAGCTTGAAAACAATCTTCTGAGCATATCTCAAATCTGTGATCGTATGTACACAACGCACTTTACAGACAAAGAATGTTTGATCTTGAAACCAGGATTTGTTGTTCCCGAAGAGTGGATTATCATGAGGGCACCTAGAGTGAATGATTTGTACGTGTTGGACATGAGTGTTGCTACTACAACCACGGGTCAGGCTCACTGTTTTGTGTCAAGAGTAACGGAAAAGGAATCAAAGTTATGGCATCGAAAGATGGACCATATTCATCTCCGAAAAATGAATCACCTGGTGCATAACGACTTGGTAACTGGTGTTCATGTGAAAGGTTTTCATCTGGAAGGAGAGTGTATTAGTTGCGTCAAAGGCAAACAAAAGAAGAAATCCCATCCTTAAAAGAAAGTTAACTCAGTCTTAAGACCGTTAGAGAGAATTCATATGGATCTTTTTGGTCTAGTGAATGTCAAAAGTATAACCGGTGATCTCTACTGTCTAGTAGTAACAGATGATTACTCGAGATTTTCATGGGTATCTTTTCTAAAGACAAAGGATGAGACACTTGAAAGCTTGATGGCGTTGTTCAGAAAAATTGAAAACCTGTACCAAACCCGAATTAGAAGAATCAGGTGTGATAACGGTACAGAGTTCAAGAACAACAAGATGGAAGAATATTATGATGAGAGAGGTATATTGCAAGAATTTAGTGCTCCTTACACTCCGCAACAAAATGGAGTAGCTGAAAGAAAGAACGGCACGCTAATTGAAATGGCTAGGACAATGCTTGCTGATTCAAAGCTACCAGTCATTTTTTGGGCAGAAGCAGTGTCAGCCGCTTGCTATACACTCAACCGGGTTCTCACAGTGAAGAAATTCAACAAGACATGTTTCGAGCTGATCAACAACCGCAAACCGAACCTGAATTTTTTAGAACCGTTTGGGTCTCCCTGCACAGTTCTAGAGCCTTTTGGAACGTTTGGTGCAAAGAGAATTGAAGGAATTTTCGTGGGTTACTCAAGTCCATTGAAACGAGTCTTTGTTCCAAGCTTGAAGCGGATCATCGAAGCACAACATGTTGAGTGTCAGGGGTATACTATGCCGCCTTAGAATCCCGGTGACTCATGGCGTTTTAATTACGATACTTTATGGGATTCGTTTGACATTGAAGAAGAACCAGATTTCTTTGATGAGTTGGATATTTTGAGAGAGTATGAAGAATCGCAGGAAAGATTTCCAGCAGAAACTTTCAGTCGCCAACGACAAGCTTCGAACGATGATGAGGCAGGTCCAAGTAATGCTGGTGAACATGATGATATTCAACAATCTCTTGACAATCAGACGGCAGTCAATAATAATTAAGAATCTGATAATGGACCAGTATTTGATCATGGTGATTCAGATTCTGAGGGGTTGCAAATCCAGATTTCAAGTCAAGCAAATCCAGTCAGTGATCAAGGTGCAAATCAGAATGTCACAAATTTGGAAGGCGAGGTAGATGTTCCAGGCGAGGTGATGCCGAGAACTCTTTCATACCATCCAGAGGAGTTGATTATTGGAGAATTACAGTCAGGCGTTCGCACTAGACGACAAATTGACCAAGGCCTTACTTGTTTTTATTCTACAGTTGCTCCTTTTCAAACTGAGTTTTCACTTAGTTGTTTTATTTCACAGATCGAACCGCGAACATACAAAGAGGCGCTAACTGAAGATTCTTGGGTCAATGCTATGCAAGAAGAGTTGAGTCAATTTGAGAAGTTAGGTGTGTGGAAATTGGTAGACTTACCTGATGGTCAGAGGAAGATAAACACCAAGTGGGTGTTCAAGTGCAAGATAGACGATAGAGGCGTTATTATTCGTAACAAAGCTCGACTCGTAGTCCAGGGCTTTAGTCAGCAGGAGGGTATAGATTTCACTGAAGTGTATGCTCCGGTTGCTAGACTTGAAGCAATCAGAATCTTCCTAGCATGTGCATCTTGGAAAAATTTCAAAGTATATCAGCTAGATGTTAAATCAGCTTTTCTTTATGGGAAGATAAAAGAGGAGGTATATGTCGGACAGCCACCGGGCTTCACCGACCCAATCCACAAAGACAAGGTATACTTACTGGATAAGGCGCTGTATGGTTTACACCAGGCCCCGAGAGCTTGGTACGAGACATTGTCTCAACACTTACACCTACTAGCCAACAACTTCATCCGAGGAAAAGTGGATGCCACTCTCTTCACCAAAGAGGTCGACGGCCATCTTCTGATAGTTCAAATATACGTGGATGACATCATATTTAGGTCAACAAATGAAAATCTGTGCAAAGATTTTGAACAAGTTATGAAGCAGAAATTTGAAATGTCATCGATGGGTGAGATGAAATTCTTTTTGGGACTGCAGGTTGATCAACTACCCAAAGGAATTTTCATACATCAAACGAAGTACGTTCATGATATCTTGGAGAAATTTGGGATGTCAGGTTCTACTCCAGCTTCCACCCCATTAGCGATGAATCATGGGATAAACCCTGATCTCACCGGAGAGAAGGTAGATGAAACGATGTATCGTTCCATGATCGGATCGCTGATGTATTTGACAGCTTCAAGACCCGATATTATGTATCCAACCTGCCTCGCAGCAAGATTTCAATCTAACCCGAGATATTCGCATATGGTGATTGTCAAACGGATATTACGCTACCTGAAAGGAACTCTATCACTGGGGTTGTGGTATCCAAGAGAAGGTGATTTTACACTCGAAGGGTATTCCGATTCCGATTTCGGATGCTGCAAAGTTAACGCTAAGTCAACAACAGCGAGGTGCCAGTTTTTCGGACCACGATTAGTCACCTGGCAATGCAAGAAGCAAACCTCTGTAGCTTTATCCACATGTGAAGCTGAATATGTATCTGCCAGCAGTTGTTGTTTTCAGATCTTGTGGATCCAGCAACAGATGCGCGACTACGGTTTGCAATTTCTTAACACCCCTATCTTTGTTGATAATGAGGCAGCGATAAATATTACTAAAAATCCAGTTCATCACGCTAAAACCAAGCCCATTGAAATTCGTCATCACTTCATCCGAGATTGTTTTGAGAAGAAGTTGATGCGAATTGAGAAAATCCACACTGACGAGCAAAAAGCTGATTTACATACCAAAGCATTTGATAAAAATCGTTTTCAATACTTGTTAAAATTGAACGGTATGAAGCTTTTATCGGTGTTGGAAGAGATTCTTGGCGTTGATGAAGGAGACATTGTAGATGATGTTGAGAAGCAATCTGCAATGGTTTGTTGATTTTTTACTTGTTTTGGTATTTAGGGGGAGAGTATAGGGTAATATTTTCAGAAAATACAAAAACAGTAAAAAATTTCAAAAATACAAAAACATGAGATATTTTCAAAATACAAAAACAATAGAAAACCAGAAAAGAGCTTGTGTATAAAGGGAAAATGATAGTACATCGACTTGACAGTTACAGTACGCTAAAGAAATGGAAAGTTTAAATGCATTAAACAGTCTCGCTGATGATGTGCCGATAGGTTTTTACACATTTAGTAGGTTTGTTCGGGATATAAACCTAAATCTTTACTTACTTATTTCGTGGGGAACACTACTTGGATATATAGGTAACCCCTGAAATCTCGTTTGAAAGTTTCCTCTTTCTGAGATACTAGGTCTTTATACTCAGTGATATCTAGGGTATTATCCCGGGACTTCTGATTTTGCGGAAGCAATGACCTAGTCCCCGGAGAATACTTTACTGCTTGCTTGAAATATAGCACCCCCCTCAGCGTAAAAATGATGAAACATTGAAAAAATATGTAAATCATGTGCTGTTGTAAAAAAGATCCTCTAAAGGGGACCCACTAAAGTCGAACCGTTATCTCTCTTCTGAACGGAAGTTCTGACTTGAGCTCTCACGGTCTCACAATTTAATCCCTTACAGATATCATCTGTGGTATACTCTCCTGTAAGACTCAATATTTGGATCTGGATACGGGAGTATATTCAAGAGGTGGGACACATGAATAAGTTTAAGTCTTAAAACACTAAATCCGTATCCTGGACCGATTGAAAATTGTGTGAGAATTTAAGTGGATCAGCATATCGACAATCTAAGTGAATTGTTTAATTCTGAGTATGTAATTAAAGATTAACGGTACTTGTGACTTGTCGAACAGCTGATATGATTCCCTATCACGCTCACCAAAAATATGTTTGTAAATAGTTTACTTTTACTGCTTTTTATTTTTGTAATTCATTTCTAGTTTAGAAGCTTTATTAAAAATCCAAAAAGCTTTTACACTTCTGCTTTATTTTCCGACAAACCAAAGTGGAAAGCTGATCTTCAGATTCGAATTGAAGCAGATGCAGGAAGTTTCTGAACTGGAGGATGAGTTGTGAGCTTAACATGATAAGTTTGTGAAAGTTAAAGCAAGTTCATTAATTTGAAACTTGTAAATTTCAGAAAATTGTTTGAAAAAGTTGAACAAATGTAAGTGTAAATTATCTCAGATCAACCAAGGTCATTAAGTTGGACTTGGTAGACTAATTGAGTAATCAGGGTCATTAATTTGGACCTGGATACTTAAGTGGATTTCTAAACACTGATTAGACTATCAATTGAGATTGAATGGTAAGTTTGGATTGAAACTGTTATTGTCATATATCTTATAGTTAGGTAGAGATTGTGCAGGTAACATGTTGGAATTGAGAAAGCAGCTAAGAAAATCCCAGCCTACTGATAGGGGGAGTTTAAAAATTTAAAGTCAGATGCAGTTCATGGATCTACATTCAAGGCGGAGCTTGAAGATATTAAAGATTCAGATTCTGTGATTCATGCTAGCTGTTGATTGAAGAAAAGAAGAATTGAAGGAAGCTTTTACAATGTCAAGACAAATTGGAAAGAGACAAAGACTAAAGACTCGACGCCGAAGACTTCGTCAAAATCCAAGGGGGAGTCTGTTGGTGCACTAGTGTCTGTTAACTTCGTCTTAATCGAGTCTTATGTCTAGATAGGATAAACTAGCACACAACAGGATCAGAATTAGGGTTTGTTTGTGTAGAAGTAGGTAATTTCGTTTGAAGGTGACAGTGACCAGTTCAAACGAAATTAACCAAGTTAATTCCGTTTGAATTGGACAGTGACATCTTCAAATGGAATCACTCACTCTATAAATAGGTTTGTGCTGAGTTCATTTGAAACGGAATTAGGTCATGGTTTCTGAGTCGAGGTGCTGTCCGTTTGTCATTTGAATCTGTAAAAGCTCTGAATCGGTTAATAAGAAGATAATTAGAGAAAACAAGCTGTATTACATCAAATTCACTGATTCCGCCTTTGTTTTTGATGTTGAACTCTTCATATTGACTCGTTAAGGTCACACGACGATCCAACAACCATAAGCCCCGCAGTGTACACGAGGCCGATAATCTCATTGCGCAAGTCAAGAACAATAATAGGATTCGAAGTCGAAGGTATCTCGTCAATAATCATTCCGTACACACATATGCATATATATTAATATATAATAATGCTACTTAGTATACACAAGAAAATAAATGCTACACGTCTCATATAGCTCTCGTTTGTTCTTTCCTTTGAAAAATGTTGGATTCATGGATCTTGGTGCTTTTTGTAAATGCAATGAAAAACCTTTTGTAAAAATGTTTTCATGAGAGAGTCCTAATGATTGTAGTCTAGACTCCAGAATGAATCCTAGTTCACTACAATCGAGGCTCTGATACCAAACTATCACACCCTGACTTTTGCGGAAGCGTATGATGTGTGACTTGCTCAATATCATTGCACTCAATTATAATAAATAACTATATGATTAATACAAGATGTTTATCCATTCATAAGATTGAAATGTTACTAACACATGTCATTTAGGATTCAACCAAAACCCTCAAGTTATGATACAAAACAAAGTGGATGACATCTAAACTTGAAATTTACGTCTTGAAAATAACACCAGCGCCCAAGATCAAACTTCTTTCCTGAAATACATGTGAGTTTTGGAAAATCGTCAACATACTGTTGGTGTGAATTCATGCAGTTTTGTATAAACATTTAAGAATTCGATGTAGAAAACATGGTATGTAATTGTACTGAAATATGTACTTCTGTAAATGTAAGGAAATCGAGATCGCTAATGGTTTGTAAGGCCATTAACATGTGACACGACATAGGAAGCATCCAAACCATAGGCATTTTTAGTTGTCGATTCCACGAATGTCGATTCACGACTAGAGACACAAAAGCACTGCTTGGTAAAAGAGTGGCCAAGAGTATGGTTTCCTGAAACCCATTAGATCTAACCTTTTGTTCCGCGGTCTTGGTATGTAACTGATTAATGGTGCTTATGGCACCCTATTCGTGACATGATCTAAAGTATCATTCCTTAGTTTTTGTATTCAACAAACCATAGCACATGTATTTTCCCCAAGTTTAGAAAACAAGTAAAAGTTTAAAAGTGGGGACATGAACTCACAACTTTGCGTATCCTGCGCCGTAAACTTCACCGGTTGGTTTTGTAGCGTCGTGACCTATACGTGTTCTATGTATGTTAGTCACTAGACTTGTATCGCACAAGTACAAGTCACCGTCTTTTGTTTATGTATATGTTCTTTGTATGTTCATTCTTTATGAGGTTGTACCCTTGTTTGTCAGGTCTCGCCCGTTTGTCATGCCTTTGCACTTTATGTATGTAATGTATTTTTGTAAATATATGCTTTACTTGTCAAATATATAATTCATTCATGTAGTCCCTTTTCAAGGTAATAGATGTTAAAAATAATTTATATTTTTAACTTTTCATGTATGTTAATTATATTATTTTCCCAAAAATAAATATAAGTATTTCGTAAAATAATATTCTCAATATTATCTTTGTACAAGTATTCTTAGGAAAGTATACTTGTATGTTATGTAAATACTTGTGTATTTTGTATTTTTCACCAAAAATCAATACTTTGATTTTTATTACTTTCCGGAATTATATTTCTTAAAAATAATGTATTTTTAAGACTTGTAAGAAATATATATATTTTGTCATGCTATAAAATATATATAATCATTCTCGTTATTCACCCGATTTTTGTATACTTGTATACTTATGTATTCTCATGTAGTTGTATGTGTATTTTTTGTATTCATACTCCTTGGGAGTATTTAGTGTATTTTCAAGTCCTTAATAAACTTCTACAAATAATACACACAATATACACTTAGCACAAAATTTGGTGATCACTAAATATATATATTTTCCCCAAAAATATACATTCTTAATATTGATTTTAACTTTGAGAAATCACCATTTCTTGACTTGTAATTTTACACAAAAATTTGGGAAACCTAGGTAAATATTTTTAGGTGAATTTTTAGGGAATAAGTTTCACCAAAACTTATATTTTTCTAAGTGTCCAAATTTTAAAAAAATTTTGACATAGTTTCCCCTAAAAATGGAGGTTTCCCATGTTTTAAAAACATGTGTTTATTTTCTTTTCAACATCAAAACAATTGTCCAACAACAATCATCAATAATAAACACTAACTTCTTCATATGAAACATCATGGTGAACTTGTCTCTTGTTAAAAATGTGTAGTCTTTTAGATCTACACTTTACATATTATGACCTTTCCAAAAACAAGTGTTCTTTTGTATTTTAAACAAACTTTTTATGAAACTTTATTTCATTAACCAACTCATCCATGAGTTTAATGATCTTTAAAGTTTGTAAATCATGTTCTAAAACCACTTTTATGTTTATTAGAAAGATCATTATTTTTAACATTATGTTTAACCATGGATCTTTCAAGATCCATGCTTAATATCTTTAGATCTTTCAAAACAGGCTCTATGTTAAACTTTTAACAAACTTTTTATGAGTTTTAGTTTCAAAAATTAGTTCTACACACACTTTATTACTTCAAGATTACAAGTTTATGTGTAAAAATTCCTATTTCAAGTTCACATTATGCTTCACATGTTCATCTTCAAGTTTAACCATGGATCCTTCAAGATCCATGCTTAAACTTGGTAGATCTATGCTTTAACATACTTGATCTAATCATAAACTCAAGATATAATATAAAGAACTTCATTACATACACTAAAAATTTATGTAATCACTTATTTTCTTCATGAATATGTTAGATCTTTTCATTTATAACATTAGAAGTTAAGTTGTTTAGATGGTGAAACTTGTACATAACATAAACATGACATAGATTAGTGATCAAGAAGCTTACTACTAGCTCTAATGACTAGCGAAGTGGCACAAAAATGGAGGTGATGCACAAGGAAGAAATCAAGAGGTTAAAAGCTCCACAAGGTGGTCCTTCAAGTTCTAGCACCATACACCTTCCTAAATGGCCTCCATACACCTCTAGATCACCTTGGATTGAATGGTTGGAGCTTGAAAATGGATGTGCATGTGTGTGTGTGTTGGGCCGTGAGTTAGAGAGCACCAAGGGGTGAAGAAGATGAAATGAATGAGTTTGTGATTAAATTAGGATTTATAAGATTTCCATATCTTCTTTAGGGTATATGTGCTAGAATATCCCCCAACACAAAATCTAATGAAATCAAATAAAATCCATGTGTGGGACCCATTGTGGCCAGATTTGGTGAAAGGGGGGGGGGTAAAATGTAAAATTTTGGAAGTTGTGGGTTTATGATGCAAACTAGAAGGTTTAAGTTAGTATAAGTGTGTTTAGGTGTTTTTATGATTTTTAAGGTGTTCTAGCATCAATACTATTTTAATATCATAAAAACATTACTTCTAGTCAAATTTTGATGTCCCGGTTATTGTCCGGTTGTTCGGTTCGTTAAAGTGCTGAAAAACGCAGTTTCACTAGGTATAAAGCACTTTTTGTGGCATTTTTATTCCCAACACTTTGTAAGTTATTTTGGACAATAAAACATAAATTCTACATGATATTAATGTGCTTAAAAGCTGATTATAGCTGAATTGTTGCTGAATTATGCTAATTTCAGCATTTTAGATAAGTTTCGGGTGCTTTTTAGTGCATAGTTTAAGTTCCGGAAAGTTTATATGTTAACCCTTGTATCCACACTTGGGTTTTAATGTATTTTAGACGTTGGACCTACTCCTAGGCCCCAATTCTATTGCTTGATTGTTTTCTGCAAAACTGCTGACACAGTGTGTCTTACCGGTGAGTTTACTAGTCTTTCTGACGCAACGCTAAAGTAATGCATAAAGCAATATTTGAAGTATAAAACGTGCATGAATTCACATGTATAGCATGAAATTAGACAACGTTGACATTTAAGCACAAAATTGCAGATATTTATTAAAAATCAGATTGTACGGACATTACCAGTTTTGTGCCAGTTGTCACATTAAAGGTTTATCTAAGTTATGTGTGTCGAATTCGGTCATTCCTTCCATCCAAACATACCTAGGATGTCAGGAACGGGAGTTGTCAATTCCTATGGTACCACTACCTACTAACGAACGGCGTGATCAATGTTAATGAATGTATTTTTGTCCCATTTAAACAAACCAAATGTCATACCAAAATGTAAGCATGTGATGTAAAACAAATGTACTAAGTATGCAACAATGGACATACATAGCATGTGATGTGAAACAAATGTACTAAGTATGCAATAAATGTACATACATAGCATGTGATGTAATGTAAAACGATGTACTAAGTATGCAATAAATGGACATATATAGCAAAAACACAATGAAATCATGTACTATAAGTGTACTAATGAACATAGCAAGCATATGATATGAAAACATGGAAAGCATGAAAGTAACAAGTAGGCACATGTGTTTCATCCCAAAACGTTTGAAAAACAGTAAAAGAGGGGTATTATGTAGTCACATGAGATTGCTCGATAGTCCTAAGATAACCACCAAGCAATGCTAGAAGATCACAGAATCAAACGATACCTAATATAGATAACTATGTTAATAAACGGACCTAAATCGGAGGATCGGATAGAATGTGGTTTCGTAAACCAAATGAGTGTAAGAACTCATGTGATATGGTTTAACAAAGCCTATATTCTAAAATGAAACCTATCCTAAGTGCTTACAACCCATTACGACTCTTTTAGGTAGCTTATACTACTTTAAAGCGTCGTTCGCGTAAAACGCGTTCTGACCGCCTAACTAATCCTATGACAAGTAAAATATGCCTTAACATGTCTAATATTGTTGCCTAATCAGTTTAGATGTCAACAATTATATTACATATGCTTAAAATGAATTTTGGCGTAAAAAGGGCATTTTGGTAATTTTCCTAAGGCATATAAACTACCTATCATACAACTAACTAAACAAAGTGACCATAAGGTATAACCTCGGAAGGTTATTCCCTATACAACTATGGTCACCTAATGTGTTTGGTCGGATCCTAATGATCGACCAAACGGGTCGGGTTCGAAAGTATAAGCGATTGATTAGATCGCTTACCTTACGACCCTATATAAGCACAAATCTAAAGTGACGAGCTAAACATCTTAAAACTTGTTTAACGAAGTTTGAAAACTGGTTTGGTATCAAAACAAAGGGTCTTGATACCCAAGAGTAGTTTGGTTACAAAATACGCAAGAATACGCATTTTGGCCGAAACTACGACTCGTCACTATGCCTAAATAACGTGGTAATTAGTAGGTATAGTCACAAAGGACTATAACCATCGTGATTATGCTCACGTTATGAAGTTCAAACGAACTTCATGTTGACCATAAACTGGTCAAAGCAGAAAGTCAAACACAGTTTGACTTTCACGCTTAAAATGCGTAAAAGAACGAAAGAGGACTTACAACGGGTCCAAGCTATGGAGTTTTGATCCGATTAGTCTCAGGTATGAAGTGTATAACTTCAACTTAGAGATCCAAATCAGATCAAAGTGTGAGTTTTGAAGCATGAGGGTGGGGGTATTTATAGGAAAACCAAGACCGTTAGGATCGTTTCTTGAAAAACGTGCTTCGATCTTGGTTATCCAAGTGTGCCCCCTGATTTCTAAAACCATGGGCACCCCTAAATGAGCCCATAGTATCATAAAAACCATTTGCACATGCCCAAAATAGCTGGAACAGGCTGTAAATAGCTGGAATCACATTCTGCTGAACTGGGTGCAGCTTATGGACCACAAAGGACCCCCATACGGTCCGTATGGGCCTTAAAGGGCAGCTGATGCGTGTGAAGTGTGTATATAATTTTAAGTATATTTTAAGCCCTTTTACACTTTTTTAGCCAAGTTTTAAATTTATAAAACACGATATTTACTAACACTAAACACATATATGGGCAAGTGCACCCATCGTGAGCGTAGTATAGTGTTGGTAAGATACCGAGGTCCTCCAAGGACACAAGAGCTTTTAGTACCGGTTTATCCTCAACGTCTAATCAAATCAAAAGTTAGAAAAAAAGGTTTTAAACTAGAAAAATAAAAACTTACTAAAATACCGAAAAATAAAAATAAAATAAAAACAGATAGACAAGATGAATCACTTGGCTCCGACTTGTGTTTAGTGTAACCTTTGATTATTTCCGCACTTTTGCACTTTTTAAGAGATTATCTTAGTTATTGTAGTAGGCCCCTCTTTTGAAGGTGACGTTACCCTCAACCCAGTAGTTTGAGTCAGCAAGGATACAATCCTAAAGGGTCGGATTATTAAAAGACAATTAATTAAGTTATTAATGCGTATTGTGGTAGGCCCCTCTTTTGAAGGTGACGTTACCCTCGGCTAAGTAGTCTGAGTCAGCAGGGATACAGTCCTAAGTAGTCGGGTTAAAGAATTAATAGTAGCTTACATATGAGGGGATCAAAGAGTTTGGACCCCCGCCATCCAATACCGGTGGGTATTGAAGGAGGTCCTACTAAATTTGACCCAGGTACTTGCAGGATCTATACACTGAACAAGGTAAGACTCTTACCAAACCGTTTCCTTAACCCCCGACCAGGTAGCCAACATACCTCCATATAGACCGTGGAGATATGAATGGCGAAAATCTTTTATTTTATATAGACAGTAAAATAATGCCAAGACACCACGGACAAACGATAAGGAAGAATCACCTTCAACATAAGAAACTAGTTATTAAAGTCATTAATACATAACCAAGTAAAAAGTGCGAAAACATTAAAAAAAAGTATTACACTAGACACTTGCTTCACCAAGTGATGTAAGAGACTTAGGCAAACATGGCCTTTGATTGTCAATAACTCTTACGATCAATCTTGTATCCCGATACGATTCACACACTCTATGATAGACAATGGATGATGGTGGTGGATCATGGTGTTATGGTGGTGGTGGGTGGTGGGTGAAGTGTGAGAGAGGTGGTGTGCCAAGGGATGGTTTGAAAATGAGCCAAGCACCCCTATTTATAGCATGAACAGTAGCTCGGGCACGGCCCCGTGTCCATCCTATTCTCTGTCTTCATTAATTGCAGTTTGTCTGCATTAGTTGACCACGCCCCCGTGTCTACTGGGCACGCCCCCGTGTGCAGACGCATATATGTACTATCAAGATTTGCCTGGATTATGCGAATCTTATAGTTGACCATGTGACAACTCGAGTTTCCAAGATTTCCATTTTCGCATTCATTGCACGTTAATTGTTTAGGTGGTTGTTTACACGACTTGTTTGTTCACAACTGTACACGTTTGTAATATGTTAACTAGTATTGTGATTTATATGATTTATATGGTGTGCATTAAGTGTGTTTGAATATAGATTGTTGTGCTAATAACATGCTTTGTATGAATGTTGTGTTTGCATAATTAAGAGCTATAGCCGAAAACACCCACACACCCTACGAAAACACACACCTCACGAAAACACTTCATGTGTTTTCGTCCACATGTGGCCAACGAAAACCAGAATGGGCTTTGGCCCAGTAGCGTCCGGTTATAATGATTGTTCATAGCATTTACGCATAAGTTAATCGGAAAACCCTAACCACCTCTCACAATCTCTCTCGTTTCCTTTGAACCCGACGGCTGCCTTCCCTTTATTCGAAGTCAGATCTTTCCTGTTTGATCTCTCTGAGTTCGGTTAGTGCATCATCCTTATTATTAAATTGTTTGGCTGCATTTTGTTGTTGATCATCACGTGTCGTCTGTGATGCATATTTAATGATATTATTCTTTCAAATCCGAACATGTTAGTATATAGTCATGATTATGGTGATTTGGACGGTTTGATGATTGTGTTAATTAATAAAAGGCAAATCATATGAGTTACAGGGAATCGATTAATGTGAGTCGCATATCATGTGCAATATATGGGGATATGATGTGTTGCTTTGGAAATTGATATGGGTTTGGGATATTATTTGTGGTTTATGGCTAGGTGATACTAGCAGACATAATTATAACCTAGGATTCATGACCAAATTTGTTGCAGATTCAATAACAAATTGATTTAATTAAGAATATTCATTGGGTCTATTCGGTTGATGATCACATGGGCCACCAAACCAAATCACATGGGCTGACAATTTATAGATGCAAGAATAATAGTGGCCTTACTAAATCACTTCACATGCAATCAAAGAACCAACCGATTGAAGTATTATTGGGCCACACAATATCATGTGATAATCTGATGATTTAGACGGTTAAATCTGATGGAATGATTGAATATTTGTGGTTTTGTGTAACTGCTTTTGTTGATGATGACGTAGCCGACGAAAACCCCTACCCCACTTGAAAACACCTCGACGAAATCCCAAGTGTTTTCGGCCCAAGGGATTTCGGCCCAAAGGGTTTTCGCCACTTAGGCGATTTCGTCACATTGTATACTGTTAGCTATTAACGCTATTAAATATGTGATTCAATTAAGTTAATTACTTGATTAACTCTGTTAGGTTACTTAACCTGTTGGTTGTTAACTCTAGTAATTTATTAACTCTGTTAAGTAAGATTGGTTAACTCTGTTAAGCTTATCAACCTTGTTAGTTATCAATTCTGTTAAGACTAGCAACTTTGTTTAGTATGTTGGTTCCGCATAGATTATTAATTCAGTTAAAAGATGTTAACTCTGTTAATCATGTAACATTGTTAGTGTGTAAATCCTGTTAAGTGTGTTAACTTTGTGAAGTATGTGGACTGACTGTTAATCTTGTCAAGCATGAATTTCATGGCTCTGATTAACTGCTTATATGATACGTGATAATTGCTTAAACACACTTTGTGACATAGATGGCATGTGAATCTATATGAACTTAACTAATTGAGTATACGTGTATAACTATAGGACTTGACTGATTTCTTGTGAGCACATAGTTTAGCATACCGAGCAAACCAAGGTGAGTTCACACTCTTACCAAGGCATGGGATTCCCCGGTGGGTTGGGAATGGGATTGAATGATTACTTGTACTTACATCACTACTAGTGTAACAACTGTGCTTGTAATCACTATGAACAGTTCTATTATCAATAAAACAATGTTATTTGATCCCAATGTTTTTTTGGTTGTGTTTTACATTTTTCATTTTTTGACTTTTATCCAATTTCAAACTCTATATCACTTTCTGGAGAGTTATACGCAAACTGGTGCGTAAACGTACTCAGTTTAATGCGACAAATACTCCGGAACATCAACATATACTTAACATACCTTAAATAACCTTTACATAACTTAGAAATAAGTTTTAAAGGCTTTGGTATGGCAAAAACAAGTTAATTCGCTTACAGGGACTAAATATGACAAACTGCGAAAGTATGTCAATTTGAACTGTAACGAACATTCCGGAACATGACCATAAGTTAAACACACCTTAAATATCCTTTATATAGCTTAGAAATAGGCTTTGAGGGGTTCGGTGTGCTAAAATAAACTTTTGGGTCATTCAGGGACTAAAAGTGTCAAAAAGTGCACAAGTTTGCATTTTTGCGCATAACTTACGTTCTGAATACATCCGGACATCCAAAAATTTATGTAAGCATGACTATATTATGCTTTAGTGTTTGGCTTGTCAAAAATCCATTCGTTGCGTCATTTGGATCGTTTTTCGTGCTTATGCGCATTCCGTCGTAATTAAGCGAACATCGCGTTCGTACGACCAAACGAACTGACATCAGACATATTTTTGAACATTTTTCATGTCCACAATGTTTAGGCGTCATTTTAGGGCCTTAAAGTTGGCTTTACGGGCCTTAGAAGTGTCGGAAATGGCCTTAAACACGTGCAGGGACTGAAACTGTCAATTAAGTAACATGTTTAGGCATATAACACTTGGTAATTAAGAATATGTAACCTAAACCTTTGTCACATAACTGATTATGTAACATGTTTAGGCATATAACACTTGTCATAGGGCTAGTTAGGCGGTCCAAACGCGTTTCACGCGAACGACACGTTAAAGTAGCATAAGCTTCCGAAACGGGTCGTAATGGGTCGTAAACAATTATGTTAGCTTTCAATTAGTATGTAGGCTTTGTTGAACCATACTACACGAGTCTCCACACTCGTTTGGTTTACAAACCCTCATGCTACCCGATCTTCCGATTTAGGTCCGGTTTATTAACATAGTTACCTATATTAGGTGCCGTTTGATTCCGAGATCTATAGCATTGCTTGGTGGTTATCTTAGGACTACTGAACAATCTCAAGTGAGTACATAGACCCCTCTTTTACTGTTTTCCAAACTGTTTTGGGGTGGAACACATGTGCCTACTTGTTACTTTCATGCTTCCTGTTTTCACATCATATACATGCTATGTTCGTTAGTACATTATAGTACATGATTTCATTACATCTTATGCTAGGTGTGCCCATTGTGTGCATTACTTAGTACATTGTTTTACATTACATTTCATGCTAGGTGTGCCCATTGTGTGCATTACTTAGTACATTGTTTTACATTACATTTCATGCTAGGTGTGCGCATTGTGTGCATTACTTAGTACATCGTTTTTCATTACATTTCACGCTACGTATGTTCATTTGATTACATACTTAGTGCATCGTTTTCACATGCTTACATTTTGGGTATGACATTTGGTTTGTTTAACATGGAACAATACATTCATTAACATTGATCATGCCATTCGTTAGTAGGTAGTGGTACCATAGGAATTGACAACTCCCGTTCCGGACATCCTGGGTATGGGGATGAAAGGAATGACCGAATTCGATATACATAACTTAGATAAACCTTTAATTTGTTTAAGGGTTTATCGCCACAGTCTCAAGGCTTGGATGTATGCATTTTAACAATACCACATAGATGTTTGTATCAGTATAGCATGCAGTTGTTACACAAAACATAACTTTGATTTAAACTATGTTTTACTTCAATACCTTGTTTTTGTGCATTTTACATATGGTTTAGTTGATACATTTCACTTACCATACATGACATTTTGGTTACACATTACATGATCTACATTGAACATAAACATTTTGACATTGATATACACATTTGGTGGTTTACATTGGACATAGACATTTTGATATGGTTTACACAATAACACTTGACAATTGGTTTGTACATGAACAAGTTACATTGGTGGTTGTTTGGGTAAGTGATTTGAGTAACGAGGCGTGTGTAATATGATACAAACATGGTGGATACGCCGCTGGTACTTCCTATATATAAGTGTTTGTATAATATTACATAGCGCAACGTTATTTAAACCATTTCAGTATAGACATATTACATTTTATACAAATAACATATTTTTCACAAGACATTGATTTACAAAACAATTTATCTTATACAACTCATTTTACATGGTTATTCATTAACCTTACATTTATTTATACATATCAACTGATCTTATCGTTTTTCAAATAATTTACAAGACAAAGCAAATTACAAGGTTCATGACTAAACATTTTCTCAAACATAAGTCATGAATCCTATTTTTCGCAAAACCTATGTATCTCACGGGCATTTTTATGCTGACGTACCTATTTTCACATGTGTTTTCAGGAGCTTTTCCGTAGGATGTTGATCATGACACTAGGGCGGACCTGTGCCTTAGAGACTAAAAACGAAGATAGACTTGTTTAATTATGTTATAAACTCTTTTGTTTACTGTTCAAGACAATGTAACACTCTTGTTTAATAAATAAGATACAACTTTGAATACCATGGTTATGAAACAATTTATTCTGTTACGACACGCCCCGATGTTTCCGCCGCGATTTGTTGTTTTACGCGGTCGGGGTGTGACAGAAGAGTTGGTATCAGAGCCAATGGTTATTGGGAATTAGGTTATTAGTAATGCTTTGACCTAGACTATAACTTTTCTAGGACCCTAACACAAGTTATCTTGTGTTTAGATCTTAAAACATGTACATCACCTATCCTTAGGTGATTATCAAAACAAGGAACCAAAATTTTTCCGAAACGATTTTTGAAAAACAATCTTCTGTTTTTGAATGATTTATTACAAGGTTTTGAACCCTCAATTGTAAGGTTTTGAACCCTCTGTTATATGGTTTTGAACCCTTTTCAGTTTGGTTTTTGGCCTTGTGCCTTCAAATTTTCAAAATCCCGTCAAACGTTTTGGGTTTTAAATAATGTGAACACGTGCAAACTAGAAGGGTGAATGCCTGTATTCTGGGTTTTCTGTCTAGGCAAGCACTTCGTATATATCTCATCATACGCGAGACCAGTTGTGCTTACCTGGGAATTCTTGGGATGAGTGTTCACTTATAGGCGAGCATGTCTTCATTATACATTATTTTTGACCCATTTACTTTGATTAGTCACTGTGTGTCGTTTGTTTGCTTGGTAATGCGGACGAATGACCACCATCTTTGCTTTTGTTGATTTTGTTTCATCTCATTCTCTTCATCCAATCATCTCACTCGTTTCCTTTCATGTTTTCCTCTTTTAGAATGCCTCCTCGACGCGAAAACCAGATAGCAACTGCCGAGCTGGCAGAAATTATTGCGCAGCAGATGGCTGCTCAATTCCCAAATCTCTTTGCTCAATGGAATCAAGCCAACAATAACAACAATGTTCCATGCAAATACAAGGATTTTAACCAGGCTAAACCACTCAAGTTTAGTGGTTCTGAAGGAGCAACTGGGCTTCTTCAGTGGTTCGAAAGCATTGAGAATACTTTTCGCCACGTGCAGTGCCCGGATAATCGCAAGGTCGAGTTTTCTTCGAGCGTGTTTCAGAAGAGGGCTCTTACATGGTGGAATGGGGTAATGAGAGACCGAGGTGCAGAAGTTGCTCTCGCACAGACTTGGGCTGAACTTAGAGCCCTTATGATGAGGGAATTCTGTCCTCGTCATGAGCAGCGAGCTTTGGAGAAGGAATTTGATGATTTGAAGCAAGATAGTGGTGAGCACAGGGCTTATACTGATCAGTTTGAAGAGTTGAGTTTGCTTTGCCCGACAATGGTTACCCCACTCGACAAGGCTATCGAAAGATACATCGATGGCCTACCTGACTCGGTACAAGACATCCTTACTGGTAGTAACCCTGCCACACTCCGTCAGGCTATCGAATTATCAGCAACATTGACTGAGTCGCAGATTCGGAAGAATAAGTTACACAGGAAGGGTGACAAGGGCAAGAAGCAGTCGACTGACAAGGAGGATAGCAAGAAAGGTCAAAACAGGAATGGAAAGGACTCTGGTTCTTCGAAGAGGTCAAGGAAGCGTAAGGCTTCCCAAAATTTTGCTGTCACTGCCCAAGCTAATCAGGCAGCTCCCAACCAACCCGCACAGCCTCCAGCAAAGAAACCCTATTCAGGGAATGCACCTTTGTGCAATAGATGCAACAGTCACCATCAGCCGCAACATCAGTGCCGTTTCTGTACTAGCTGTGGGAAGTCAGGTCATCTTGCCGATGTTTGTCGGTTTGCTCAGAATCGCGCAGTTCAAAACCCGGCTCAACAAGTTGCACAGCCTCCTGCTCAGCAACAGGGTCAAGCTGCACGACTACAATACCCACCAGGTGCTTGTTACAACTGTGGGGATCTGACCCACTACAGAAACCGATGCCCAAGGCTAGCCAACCAGAATCAGGTTCAGGCTCCGGCTCGAGGCCGAGCCTTTAACATGAATGCCCAAGAGGCACAGGCTGACGATAATGTGGTGAACGGTACGTTCTTTATTAATAATCAGCCTGCATCTGTTCTTTTTGATTCGGGTGCCGATAAGAGTTTCGTGTCATTGTCTTTTGAGCCAATGCTTCGCGTGTCTAGAACGAAACTAGGAAAACCTTTGACAGTAGAAGTTGCTAGTGGTGAACCCATTATTCTTGATTCTGTTCTTCGCAACTGCCAGTTGAACCTTAACGACCATCTTTTTCCTATTGACCTCGCGCCTATGCAACTTGGAAGCTTTGACGTTATTGTGGGAATGGATTGGTTATCCAAGCATCACGCAGAGATAGTTTGTTCTGAGAAGATTGTTCGTGTGCCGCTTTCGACAGGCGAGATCCTGCAGGTTCAAGGTGAGAAGCCTACCGGTGGTCTCAAACTCATGTCTTGTTTTAAAGCTCGGAAGTATCTACGGAAGAACTATGTGGCTTTCTTAGCACATGTTACAGAAGATAAAGGCAAGGGTAAGTCTATTTCAGATATTCCTGTCGTTCGGGATTATTCTGAAGTGTTCCCTGAAGATTTACCTGGTCTACCTCCAGCACGCCAAGTCGAGTTCCGCATTGATCTCGTACCTGGTGCAAATCCCATTGCCAGAGCTCCATATCGTCTTGCACCGTCTGAGATGCAAGAGTTGTCTAAACAGCTTCAGGAGCTCTCTGACAAAGGTTTTATACGTCCTAGCTTTTCACCTTGGGGTGCTCCCGTTCTTTTTGTCAAGAAGAAGGATGGATCCTTTAGGATGTGTATCGATTATCGTGAGCTTAACAAGCTTACCATCAAGAATCGATATCCCCTACCTCGCATAGACGACCTCTTTGATCAGTTACAGGGCGCTTCTTATTTTTCGAAGATTGATCTACGTTCTGGGTATCATCAACTTCGGGTGCATGAAGAAGACATTCCCAAGACAGCATTCCGCACTCGATATGGGCATTATGAGTTCACAGTCATGCCATTCGGTTTGACTAATGCTCCTGCTGTTTTCATGGACTTAATGAATAGGGTCTGCAAACCTTATTTGGATCAGTTCGTCATTGTTTTTATTGACGACATCTTGATTTACTCTAAGACGCGAGCTGATCACGAGCAACATCTTCGTCTTACCCTAGAACTCCTAAAGAAAGAGCAACTTTTCGCCAAATTCTCCAAGTGCGAATTTTGGCTTAAAGAAGTTCAATTTTTGGGGCATATTATCAACGAACGAGGTATTCATGTAGATCCCTCCAAGATCAGTGCGATTAAGGATTGGGATACACCTTCTACTCCTACTGAAGTTCATTCTTTTCTTGGTCTGGCGGGTTATTATCGCCGCTTCATTGAAAACTTCTCAAAGATTGCAGTTCCTCTAACTGCTCTAACTCAGAAGAACAAACCCTTTGATTGGGGATTCAAACAAGAGGAAGCTTTTCAACACTTGAAACAGAAGCTTTGCGATGCGCCAGTTCTATCATTGCCTGAGGGTGATGATGATTTTGTCGTATATTGCGATGCATCTAAATTGGGTCTTGGCTGTGTTCTGATGCAAAGGAACAAAGTCATAGCCTATGCATCGAGGCAGTTGAAGATACATGAGAAGAACTACACCACTCATGATCTTGAGTTGGGTGCAGTTATCTTCGCTCTTAAGATCTGGAGACATTATTTGTACGGTACAAAATGTGTGGTTTTCACGGACCACAGAAGTCTTCAGCATATCTTCAATCAGAAAGAACTCAACATGAGACAGCGACGTTGGGTTGAGCTTTTAAACGACTATGACTGCGAAATTCGCTACCATCCTGGTAAGGAGAATGTCGTAGCTGATGCATTGAGTCGTAAGGAACGTACTAAGCTTCATTGTGTACGTGTTCAATCTGTTATTCAAGCTCGATCCGATATCCAAGCCCGCATTTCTCAAGCTCAACAATCTTGTGTTTCACAAGGTTTGATGGATAAGGAATTTCCCTATCACATAACACCTGCTCTGGAACTGAAGGACAATGGATCGTATTACTTCATGGACCGTTTGTGGGTCCCAAGCCAGGATGATCTTCGTACCTTGCTTATGGATGAAGCCCATAAGTCTCGTTATTCTATTCATCCGGGCTCAGATAAAATGTATAAGGATCTTCGTATTCACTATTGGTGGCCTGGTATGAAGAAAGACATTGCCTTATACGTATCAAAATGCCTTACTTGTCTTAAGGTTAAGGCTGAACATCAGTGTCCTTCGGGTTTATTGGTGCAACCAGAGATCCCAGTTTGGAAATGGGAAAACATTACTATGGATCTTGTTACCAAACTTCCACGCACAAAGAAAGGTCATGATGCCATCTGGGTAGTCGTTGATCGTCTTACTAAGTCAGCACATTTCTTGCCAATCCGTGAGGATTTTCCTACTGACAGACTTGCTCAAATCTATGTGGATGAAATTGTAGCTCGACATAGTGTTCCGTTGAACATCATTTCTGACAGAGATGCTCGTTTCACTTCTCATTTTTGGAGAACCATGCAATCTGCTATGGGGACCCAACTTAATCTGAGCACAGCTTATCATCCGCAAACGGATGGTCAATCTGAGAGAACAATCCAGACTTTGGAGGATATGCTTAGAGCTTGTGTGATCGATTTTGGTGGTAGCTGGGATTCACATCTTAAATTGATTGAATTCTCCTACAACAACAGTTATCACACCAGCATCAAAATGGCTCCTTTCGAGGCTCTCTATGGTCGAAAATGTCGTTCACCAGTCTGCTGGAATGAGATTGGCGAGGCTCAACTTACTGGACCTGCCCTCATTTTAGAGACAACTGACAAGGTCAAGAAAGTTCGCGATAACCTTCAGACAGCTATGAGCCGTCAAAAGAGTTACGCGGATCCAAAACGCAAACCCTTGGAATTTCAAGTCGGTGATCGAGTATTACTTAAGGTCTCACCTTGGAAAGGTGTGATCAGATTTGGAAAGAAAGGAAAACTTGCACCTAGATACGTTGGACCATTCAAGATCGTCGAAAGAATCGGTAAGGTAGCCTACAGACTTGAGTTACCTCCTGAACTTGGAAATGTTCATCCAACTTTTCACGTATCCAATCTCAAGAGGTGTTTAGCTGATGAGAACCTCCACATACCTCTTGACGAAATTCGTGTTGGCAAAACACTGAAATTTGTTGAGAAGCCAGTGGAAATCATGGAACGAGAAGTCAAGTGGCTCAAACGCAAGCGCATTCCTTTGGTCAAAGTTCGCTGGGAAGCTAAACGTGGACCTGAGTTTACTTGGGAACGCGAAGATCAAATGAAGGCGAAATATCCGCATCTTTTTCCACGAGTTTCCTCTAAATAAATTTCGGGACGAAATTTCCACAAGTAGGGGAGACTGTAACAACTGTGCTTGTAATCACTATGAACAGTTCTATTATCAATAAAACAATGTTATTTGATCCCAATGATTGTTTGGTTGTGTTTTACATTTTTCATGTATTGACTTTTATCCAATTTCAAACTCTATATCACTTTCTGGAGAGTTATACGCAAACTGGTGCGTAAACGTACTCAGTTTAATGCGAAAAATACTCCGGAAAATCAACATATACTTAACATACCTTAAATAACCTTTACATAACTTAGAAATAAGTTTTAAAGGCTTTGGTATGACAAAAACAAGTTAATTCGCTTACAGGGACTAAATATGACAAACTGCGAAAGTATGTCAATTTGAACTGTAACGAACATTCCGGAACATGACCATAAGTTAAACACACCTTAAATATCCTTTATATAGCTTAGAAATAGGCTTTGAGGGGTTCGGTGTGCTAAAATAAACTTTTGGGTCATTCAGGTACTAAAAGTGTCAAAAAGTGCACAAGTTTGCATTTTTGCGCATAACTTACGTTCTGAATACATCCGGACATCCAAAAATTTATGTAAGCATGACTATATTATGCTTTAGTGTTTGGCTTTTCAAAAATCCATTCGTTGCGTCATTTGGATCGTTTTTCGTGCTTATGCGCATTCCGTCGTAATTAAGCGAACATCGCGTTCGTACGACCAAACGAACTGACATCAGACATATTTTTGAACATGTTTCATGTCCACAATGTTTAGGCATCATTTTAGGGCCTTAAAGTTGGCTTTACGGGCCTTAGAAGTGTCGGAAATGGCCTTAAACACGTGCAGGGACTGAAACTGTCAAAATACAAACTTGTTTCTGATCTGTGCAGGCCAGGCGGCCCGCGTAACATCTAAGTGAATCCTTACGCGGCCCGCGTACGCATGTCTGATCAGATTAGATCGAACAGTCAGCATGATCCAGCTGTTTTAACCACAACCACAAGCTCACAACTTGCCAATTCAGCTGATAAGGATCATTTTAGGCTACCACAACTTTGCAACACTTCTACGGATGGGATTAAGGCACGTTTTCCATGAAACGATCTTAACGGTGGACCGAATACTATAAATACCCCACCCCCCATGCTTCAAAATCACAAGAATTTTGATTTGAGAAACTCTAAGTTGAAACTATTGTTTCATACTGAAGAAACACTAACTAAATGGTCGGAACCGAGATAGTTGGTGTTTCTTCATTGGCGCCCACCGTGGGGCTCGAACCCACGACCACAAGGTTAAGAGCCTTCTAAAAATCACAATTCCTTCTAAAAAACCCTTCTAAATAAAAATTCAATCTTCTCATAGAAGATTCCTTATTTCTCGCGCCCAAAAGCAATTCCCTCTTATAAGTCCAGTGCTCCACTTACTTGCATAAGTGCAACACTAGACTGGGGGGACTTGAAGGGGTAAGGTCCCAAAAACCTCATAATAAGTGCTTAGGACCACACCACAACCTTACTTTTCAAGCCTTACACCTTGCACGGTAGCGCACTGGTTTCACAAAAAAAGGCTTAAGATGCTATCAACAGTCAACACTTGCGCGCCAAAGGAAAATCATAAGTCCTTGCGTTTCCTCCCACAAAGCAAAAGGTAAAAATCCTACGCTAGACATTTCCGCCCAATATCCAGACTTGGATATTATTTACCCAGACTTGGGATTTATTTAGTGGTCTCCACATAATAAGGTGCCACACCAGATTACAGCAGTAGTCTTCCAGAAGGAATAAAATCGTGCACCACTAAGACGGTTATAACCGCCTGGACACGTGTCACCATCTCAGTCATCCCTGAGTTCACAACGAAAGCATATAATTGGAGAGTAATCTCCACTTAATCACTTTACACGTGGCCAATCCCCAGCCTTCGATCTAGGCCACGATCCGTGTGCTCTCACCACAGATCAAAGAGCTTGACGGAAGGAAATGTAACCGCTTACGGGGTTAGCATCTTCCGTCAAGTTTTCATCAACGGGTTTTCCCGCCCAAACGACTCCCGGCTATAAATATGAGAACAAACCAGGTATGAATCCAGATCACTCTCACTTCTCAAATACTTATCTTCTCCATTAAAAATACTTATTCTCACGCCGGAGTCGGGTCAAGGAGAGAACCCTCTTCTCCCCTTGACGAGGCTAACGGTGTTCTTTTTTGCAGAACCACCGGAGAAGAAGCCCAGTTGCAACTGAATCAGCCGAGAGAGAGCTAACCTTTTATGCGGATTCAAACCCCCTAACTATCTCGGTTCCGACCTTTTAGTTAGTGTTTCTTCACATACCTGAGATTTTTGAATCGAGATTAGCATTCGGGGACCCTTCGTAAGTATTCTTTCGTTCTTTTCCTTATTTTATTGCTTTTCGAGTCCGAAAGTCAAACTTTGTTTGACTTTCAGCGTTGACCAGTAATGGTCAATGCGAAGTTTGTTTGAACTTCGCAACGTGAGTGTAATCACGTTGGTTATAGTCCCTTGGGACTATGCCTACTGATTACCACGTTGTCTAGGGTCGTAGGGTAAGCGATCTAATAAATCGCTTATACCTTCGAACCCGACCCATTTGGTCGATCATTAGGATCCGACCAAACACATTAGGTCACCATAGTTGGTAGGGAATAACCTTCCGAGGTTATACCCTATGGTCACATCGTTTGAATAGTTGTATGATAGGTAGTTTATATGCCTTAGGTAAATTACCAGAATACCCTTTTCATGTATAATTGGTAATTAAGCATATGTAACCTAAACCTTTGTCACATAACTGATTATGTAACATGTTTAGGCATATAACACTTGTCATAGGGCTAGTTAGGTAGCATAAGCTTCCTAAACGGGTCGTAAACAATTATGTTAGCTTTCAATTAGTATGTAGGCTTTGTTGAACCATACTACACGAGTCTCCATACTCGTTTGGTTTACAAACCCTCATGCTACCCGATCTTCCGATTTAGGTCCGGTTTATTAACATAGTTACCTATATTAGGTGCCGTTTGATTCCGAGATCTATAGCATTGCTTGGTGGTTATCTTAGGACTACTGAACAATCTCAAGTGAGTACATAGACCCCTCTTTTACTGTTTTCCAAACTGTTTTGGGGTGGAACACATGTGCCTACTTGTTACTTTCATGCTTCCTGTTTTCACATCATATCATGCTTCCTGTTTTCACATCATATTCATGCTTCCAAACTGTTCGTTAATAAATAAGATACAACTTTGAATACCATGGTTATGAAACAATTTATTCTGTTACGACACGCCCCGATGTTTCCGCCGCGATTTGTTGTTTTACGCGGTCGGGGTGTGACAACTAGACTACTTACCACGGTCCTCAGATTGGGAAGGATGCCTGTGCCAAACTCCACGTAAAGCCTACGTACTGTCCTCGGTTTGGGAAGGACACTAGTGTTAAAACCTACGTAAATCCTATGTACCACCGTCCTCGGATTGGGAAGGACGCCAGCGCTAAACCTACGTACTCGCTACGTACTGTTCTCGGTTGGGAAGGGCATTTACGTAAAACCTATGTAAACTTATACTTACTACTATCCTCGGATTGGGAAGATTACTTATGGATACAACTAGTCTAGTAACTTACAACATGGGAAGCCCCCACTAATTGAACTTACAACATGGGAAGCCCCCACTAGATGAACATACAAATGGCCTAGTAATGCACGGCATGGTTATAAAAGAACTTACGATTTATTAAACGAACTTATTACTGAACAACCAACTGTGAACTCGCTCAACTTTGTTGTTGAATCTCTGTTACATGCCTTGCAGGTCGTTAGGTATCCTTGGAGCTTGCATGGGAGTGGAGAGGAGTCGTTGTGGAACATGGACAGCTGTGTGCCATGCTAAACATTTGAAACATTTAAACTTATGTTGGGTTTACACATTTATGCTTCCGCTAAACGCTTAATTATGTTATGGTTTTGAACACCTTTCGTATTGATGAATGACTTTTATTTATTACTTGCAATGTTCAATATGATTGGTGGCTTGATCCTAGTCATATCACGCCTCCATGCGGTGATACTCTGCGTGTGGATTTTGGGGGTGTGACAGATTGGTATCAGAGCCATTGGTTATAATGAACTTGGTTATAATAAGGGGAAAACGTTTTTATTAAAACTAGACTATAACTTGTACAGTGCTCAACGATCCACAACGACGCTTCGCTCCACGTGCAAGACTCAACACTATAGGTAATACTGTTCATGTTTACATTGCCTACTTGCTAGATTACATAGAACTTTACTCATAGTATGCTTAGATGATAGTTACAACTACTATTTGAAATCTTGTATGCTCACACTCTTCTGTCACTTAACACTTGCGTATTGATACGACACACTTCTCACTTATGTTCTCTTACTTGTGAAGATCATGAGTGGACGCGTTAACATGACTCAAGCCCAGCTGACGGCTCTGATTAACAAACAAGTTGATGCGGCACTTACAGCCGCACAAGCAAGAGGTATACCCTGCAGTCGTAACTCACACTAGGATCTTTAGATCCTAAACTCCTAAACCAACTCTTGTGTTTAACCTTATCCTGAATCGTATACACAACAGGTCAGCACGCTCAGCCACCTGTTTGCACCTTCAAGACTTTCATGGACTGTCGTCCTAGCACATTCAGTGGCACGGAAGGAGCAGTTGGACTCCTCCATTGGTTTGAAAAGCCCGAGTCCGTATTTGAGATGTGTGAATGCCCTGAGGCTCGCAGGGTGAAGTACGCCACCGGTACTCTAGAAGGCATTGCGCTGACTTGGTGGAATGCGCAATTTCTGATGTTAGGGTTGGCAGCTGCCAATGCCACCCCTTGGAATGATTTCAAAGAACTAATCAAGCGAGAATACTGTACACGTGATGACATCCAAAAGTTAGAAGTGGAGTTCTTTAATCTGAAAATGACGGGGTCAGAGATTGAGGCGTATACGAAAAGGTCAAACGAGCTGGCCATCTTGTGTCCAACCATGGTGGACCCCCCTATCAAGCGTATTGAGTTGTTTCTCAAAGGGCTAGTACCGGAAATTCAAAGTCATGTGACATCAGCCAACCTTGCTACTATCCAGGATGTTACTCGTCTTGCTCATCGCCTCACAGATCAGGCAGTGGAACAGAACAAGTTGCCCAAACGTATCAGTGCTACTAATGCTACTACTTCCGCTACTCCCAGTGACAATAAGCGGAAATGGGATGGGGATTCCAGCAAGGGTTCAGCTACAGCTCAGTCTCAGGAACAGCAGCGAAAGACTGATAACTACCAGAGCCCTGGTCAGCAATTTTCTGGTAGTCAAAGACAGGGTGGATATCGAGGAAATCACCCAAAGTGCAATAGATGCAACAGACACCACAGTGGTCAGTGCAACAAGGTTCGTTGTTAGAGGTGTCTCAAGATGGGTCATGAAGCCAAAGATTGCAGGAGTTCACAACCTGCACATCAGAATCGTCAGCAGCAACAACAAGCACTGCAGAACCAGCAACAGCAACAGGGTAACAAGGGATGCTTTCAGTGCGGAGCTGAAGGTCACTACAAGAGACACTGCCCTCAGTTAAATCAGAATCAGAACAATAATAACAATAATCAGGCCAATGGGAACAACAACAGGGGAAACAATGATGGAAACAATGGTGCTAGGGGTCGAGCATTTGTGCTAGGGCAGGGTGATGCAAGGAATGATCCCAACGTGGTGATGGGTAAGTTTCTTCTCGATGACTTTTATGTTACTATTCTGTTTGATTCGGGTGCTGATACCAGTTATGTGTCTCTAAAAGTTAGTCAAATGTTAAAACGCACATCAACACTTTTGAACACTAAACATGTCGTAGAGTTAGCTAATGGTAAAAGTTTAGAGGCCACACACATAGTCAAGGGTTGTAACCTCGTTCTAGCTGGTCAGACCTTCTCTATCGATCTCATTCCTATAGCTTTGGGTAGTTTTGACATCGTCATTGGGATGGATTGGTTATCCCAACAGCAAGCAGAGATCCTATGTAAAGAAAAGATTGTTCGTATTCCCCATTCTGGTAAAGAACCTCTCGAAATTCAAGGCGACAAGAGTGGTGCTGTGGTGGGCATCATCTCCTTCCTTAAGGCCCAGAAGTGTTTGCGTAAGGGCCATACCGCTATCTTAGCACTTGTTACTGACGCATCAATGAAAGAGAAGAAGTTAGAGGATATTCCAGTAGTACGCGACTTTCCTTAAGTGTTTCCTGAAGATTTACCTGGGCTACCGCCTCATCGCCAGGTCGAATTTCAGATCGAGCCAGCTCCGGGAGCAGCACCCATAGTGTGACAACTCAAGTTTCCAAGGCTCCATCTTCGCATTAATTGCACGTTAATCGTTTATGTTGTTTGTTTACACGACTCGTTGTTTCGCAACGGTACACGGTTGTAATATGTTAGATCGTATTGTGAATGATATGTTACATTTGTTGTGCATCATAAGTGTGTTGTGGATATATGGTTGTATGTTTATCTTCCTATCTAGTGCATCACTAAACGATTATATGATTTTGTATGTTTAACTGATTAACTAGACATGATTACGTACGTTTAATTAATTAACCTTACATGAGTACGTATGTTTAGTGTGTGTGTCGCACAACTGATTTAGAAAAACCCAACCGAGTTGGGCCGCGTACATTTGGGCCACATAATCACACTTCATTATTCATAACATGAACCACCCATCATCTTGATCTCGGCCCATTACACACGTAGGATGGCCGGCCCACTTAAGCTTATTGGCACTTGATTTATATGTTACGTAACCTCTATTTTACATCTCAACAAACCCTACCCCTCCTATGATTGGCGACGGCAGTAGCCCCCCCCCCCCACCATCGAAGACATCATCCTGTTTAAGCCAACAGTAGGTTAGTAGATTCACTGTTATGTTGATTGTTTCTTTGTGTGATCTTGTTATGTGAAAAACGTATGAAACTTGTGTTGACTGAATATTTCTTAAATTATTAATAGATCTGCCATAATATTCAATTCATGTTGCAACTTGATCATGATGTGGGACCCGATTTCATACTGGTTGTGGGTGACTTATTTCCTAGTTTTGGTGCATGATAGTATGACAAGATATTTTGACTAATAGTATGGATGAGATTTATGGACTTGATTGTTCACGTGGGTGGGAAGTCTTGGGGGTCCACCCATGATCTAAGCATGCATCAAATTCACATGGGTGGAACAATTATTATTATGGGTGTATGTGTACTAGAGTTTAGCAGATGGAGATTCTAGGGTCTAGTGCAATCGGTTGGATTAGGATTCATGCTAGATATTATGTGCCATGATGTTTTGGTATGATAATGGTAACAATGATTTCTGAATGATTGCATGTTTGCTGCTAAATTGTGGGTGATCATTGGGTAACGGCTGTTGTAGATGATTAGGGTTTCTGTGATTAAATGATTAATCGGCGTAACTGGCATTTGACGAAACACTACTCTCGGCGAAACAGACATGACGACACAGATGTGTTTCGCCGAGGATATCACGACGAAACAAAAGGGTGTTTCGCCGAAGGGAAATAACGACGAAACAGGGTGTTTCGTCGAGTGGGTAAACAGCACAGTAACTTGGTTAGATTCTGTTAAGAGTTAACTGGATTCACTAACTGCTGTTAGATGATATGCATGACTCGTATGATTTTGAATACGTGATCTGTGCCACTTGGTGATTTAATAAGCATGCATGAACTTTGTGAATATGAAACTGATTATGTATACGTGCGTACTTTAGGACGTGATCGATTTACTTTGAGCACTTACTTAGCATACCGAGCAAACCAAGGTGAGTTCACACTTGTACCAAGGCATGGGATTCCCCAGTTGGGTTGGGAATGGGATTGAATGATTACCTGTACTTACATTACCACTAGACTACTTACCACGGTCCTCGGATTGGGAAGGATGCCTGTGCCAAATTCTATACAAAGCCTACGTACTGTCCTCGGATTGGGAAGGACACCAGCACTAAACCTACGTAAAACCTACGTACTACCGTCCTCGGATTGGGAAGGACGCCAGTGCTAAATCTACGTATTACCGTCCTCGGATTGGGAAGGACGCCAGCGCTAAACCTACGTACTCGCTACGTACTGTCCTCGGTTGGGAAGGGCACTTACGTAAAACCTACGTAAACTTATAAATACTACTATCCTCGGATTGGGAAGGATACTTATGGTTAGGAATAGTCTAGTGGATATACAGCATGGGAAGCCCCCACCAATAGAACGTACTATCGGCCCAGTAGAGCCACATGTTACATACGAACTTACTATCACGCATTTACATTCTGTGAACTCGCTCAACTAGTTGTTGATCCTCTGTTACATGCCTTGCAGGACCTTAGGTACATTTGGAGCTTGCACAGGAAGGAGCAGGTCGTTGTGGGATACAGATCGTAGACGATATTTGAACTTATAACTTACTTTGGGTTTTCATTATTATGCTTCCGCTACTTAAACAATGTTTGGTTATGAACATCAGTCATGTCAAGATGAATTATATTTTCCTACTTTTACACTTAAATATTATGTTTGATATGATTGATGGCTTGATCCTGGTCAGTCACGCCTCCAAGCGGTGATACTCCGCGTGTGGATTTTGGGGGTGTGACAGATTGGTATCAGAGCCATTGGTTATAGAGAACTTGGTTTTAATAAAGGGAAAATGATTTTGTTAAAACCAGACTATAACCAGAACAGTGCTCTCAACGATCCACAACGACGCTTCGCTCCACGTGCAAGGCTCAGCATCATAGGTACTACTATTCATGTTACTTTACCTACTTGCTAGAATTACAAAGAACTTTGCTCGTGGTATGCTTAGGTTACAGAACCTACTATATGTTACTGCTTGAAAACGCTTACGTGCTCACTATCTTCTGTCATCGCACTATTCGCGAACCTCTCTCACTCATGTTCTCCTTGATGTCAAGATCATGAGTGGACGCGCTAACCTAGCTCAAGCCCAGTTGGCGGCTTCGATCACTGAACAAGTTACTGCAGCACTCGCAGCTGCCCAGGCAGGGGGTGTAACCTGCCATCACCACTTACTCTAGGATCTTTAGATCCTACTCTCGTAACTCAACACTTGTGCTTAATTTTGATTACTTTTACACACACGACAAGTCAACACGCTCAGCCACCTGTATGCACATACAAGACTTTTATGGACTGTCGTCCTACTACTTTCAGCGACACTGAAGGAGCTGTTGGACTCCTCCATTAGTTCGAGGAACTCGAATCGGTCTTCGAGTGTGTGAATGACCCGAGGCTCGTAAGGTGAAATATGCCACTGATACTCTCGAAGGCACTGCGTTAACTTGGTGGAACGCGCAAGTTCAGATGCTGGGGCTGGCGGCTGCTAATGCCACCCCATGGAATGATTTTAAGGAACCTATCAAACGTGAATACAGTAGTTATGATGCCATCCACAAGCTGGAAGTGGAGTCCTTTAACATGAAGATGACGGGGTCAGAGATAGAAGCGTACACGAAACGATCCAACAAACTGGCAATTTTGTGTCCAACTATGGTGGATCCTCCCATCAAGAGCATTGAGCTGTACCTCAAGGGTTTAGTACCAGAAATTCAAGGCCATGTGATGACTGCTAATCTTGCTACTATTCAAGATGTTACTCATCTTGCTCATCGTCTCGCAGACCAGGCAGTGGAACAGAACAAGCTGCCTAGACGTATTGGTGCTACTACTACTACTTCTGCTATTCCCAGTGACAACAAATGAAAGTGGGATGGAACCTCTAGCAACGATTCCGTCCCAGGCACAGCAGTGAAAGATCGATGACAACCAAAGTCCTGGTCAGCAACCTTTTAGTAGTCAAGGGCAGGGTGGATACAGGGGAAACCACCCTAAGTGCAAACGATGTAACTTGCACCACAGCGGGCAGTGCAACCGAAATCATTGTCAATGATGCGACAAGCTTGGTCATGGAGCCAAAGATGGTAGAAACTCACGTCCTGCAAACCAGAACCAACAACAACAGCCACAAGATCTATAGAATCAGCAGCAACAGCAAGGTAACAAGGGATGTTATCAGTGTGGTGCTGAAGGACACTTCAAAAGACACTTCAAAAGACACTGCTCACAGTTGAACCAGAACCAGAATCAGAACCACAACCAAGGAAACAGGAACAATAATGGAGGCAACAATGGGGGTAATAACGACGGCAATGGTGCCAGGGGTCGAGTGTTCGTGATTGGTCAGAGTGATACTAGGAATGACCCCAACGTTGTGATGGTTTTGACATCGATATTGGTATGGATTGGCTACCTCAACATCGAGCAGGGACTCTTTGCAAAGAAAAGATCATCTGCATTCCTCGTGCTGGTTAAGAACCTTTGGTAACTCATAGTAACAAGCTCCTGGAGCAGCCTTAATAGCTCGAGCACCTTATCGCTTAGCTCCATCCGAACTGGAAGAACTGTCTAAACAACTGCAAGAACTCTTGGAAAAGGGTTTCATACGTCCTAGTCCTTCGCCCTGGGGAGCTCCTGTACTATTTGTAAAGAAGAAGGACGGTACCTTCCGCATGTGTATAGACTACCGTGAACTGAACAAGGTGACTGTGAAGAATCGTTACCCTCTTCCGCGCATAGATGATTTATTCGATCAGCTGCAAGGGTCGAGCTACTACTCCAAGATAGACTTAAGGTCAGGGTACCATCAGCTGAGAGTCCGGGATGAGGACGTCTCCAAAACAGCATTTAGAACTCGCTACGGTCACTACGAGTTTTTGGTCATGCCATTCGGGCTAACGAACGCGCCTGCGGTCTTCATGGATCTTATGAACAGAGTGTGCAAACCCTATCTTGACAAGTTCGTCATTGTTTTCATCGACGACATCCTGATTTATTCGAAAAGTCAGGAGGAACACGAGCAGCACTTACGACTTATACTGGAACTTCTACGAACGGAACAGCTATACGCTAAGTTTTCTAAATGTGACTTCTGGCTTCGCGAAGTCCACTTCTTAGGCCACGTGGTAAACAAGGATGGGATTCATGTTGATCCATCCAAGGTGGATTCGATCAAGAACTGGCCTGCACCTCGCACACCGACAGAAATACGCCAATTCTTGGGTTTGGCAGGTTATTATAGAAGGTTCATCAAAGATTTCTCAAAGATTGCACAGCCGCTCACATTACTGACACAGAAAGGTGTTGTTTATCGTTGGGGTAATGCACAGGAAACAACATTTCAGCACTTAAAGGATAGACTCTGTAGCGCACCTATCCTCTCATTGCCTGAAGGCACAGACGATTTTGTAGTCTACTGCGACGCATCTATCCAGGGTCTTGGGTGTGTTTTGATGCAACGGGATAAAGTTATTGCTCATGCTTCGCGCCAACTTAAGATTCACGAACGGAACTACACTACGTATGATTTAGAGCTGGGAGCGGTCGTTTTTACACTTAAGATATGACGACACTACTTGTATGGTACCAAATGTGCTATCTACACTAACCAAAGAAGCCTCGAACATATCTTCAAACAGAAGGAACTGAATATGAGACAACGACGATGGGTCGAACTGCTAAACGACTATGAATGCTCAATCAGGTACCACCCAGGCAAAGCCAATGTTGTGGCTGACGCCCTCAGTCGAAAGGACACCGCGCCTAAGCGCGTACGAGCTTTACAAATCACTATACAGTCTAGCCTTCCTTCCCAGATAAGAAATGCTCAGGTGGAAGCATTGAAACCAGAAAACGTCAGGGCAGAAGCCTTACGCGGCTCAAGGCAACGCTTAGAACAGAAGGAAGATGGTGCTTACGACGTCACAGGACGCATTTGGGTTCCACTTTATGGCAACTTACGTGAGCTAGTAATGGATGAAGCTCACAAGTCTCGCTACTCGGTACATCCTGGTTCGGATAAAATGTACCACGATATTAAGACTACATACTGGTGGCCTAGCATGAAGGCCCACATAGCCACATACGTTAGTAAATGCTTGACTTGTGCGAGAGTCAAGGCAGAATATCAGAAACCGTCAGGTCCACTCCAACAACCTGAGATACCACAATGGAAATGGGAGCAAATTTCCATGGATTTTGTTACTGGCCTACCTAGATCCCAGCGCGGAAATGACACTATTTGGGTGATCGTGGATCGACTCACTAAGTCTGCTCACTTCCTGGCAATCAAAGAAACGGATAAGTTCTCCACACTAGCAGACGTATATCTTAGGGAAGTTGTTTCGAGGCACGGTGTGCCCACCTCCATCATTTCTGATCGTGACGCACGTTTTACTTCAGAGCTGTGGCAAGCAATGCATAAATCTTTTGGCTCTCGTTTAGATATGAGCACGGCGTATCATCCTCAGACCGATGGGCAGTCTGAGCGCACTATTCAAACTCTAGAAGACATGCTTCGGGCGTGCGTAATAGACTTTGGCAACGGTTGGGAAAAGCATCTGCCACTTGTGGAATTTTCATACAATAACAGCTACCACACCAGCATTAAAGCTGCACCATTCGAGGCATTGTACGGGCGTAAATGCCGGTCACCTCTCTGTTGGGCAGAGGTGGGAGAAAGTCAAATCACAGGTCCAGAAATGGTAGTTGATACTACTGAAAAGATTGCTCAAATACGACAACGCATGGCGGCAGCTCGGGACCGTCAGAAAGTATACGCTGATAAAGACAGGAAACTACTCGAATTCCAGGTTGGGGATCGAGCGCTACTTAAAGTTTCACCCTGGAAGGGTGTGGTTCGTTTTGGCAAACGCGGCAAACTCAATCCACGATACGTCGGACCTTTCGAAGTTATTGAGAAAATAGGCAAAGTGGCCTACAGATTGAACTTACCACCTGAACTTAGTGCAGTTCACAATGTCTTTCACGTGTCGAATCTGAAGAAATGTACGTCAGATGAGACCCACGTAGTTCCCTTGAAGGAACTCACTATCGACGAACAGTTGAACTTCGTCGAGGAACCTGTTGAAATCACGGACCGGGATGTTAAGGTCCTCAAGAACACGAGAATCCCTCTTGTACGAGTTCGTTGGAACTCCCGCCGCGGCCCAGAGTATACCTGGGAACGAGAAGATCAAATGGAACTCAAATATCCCCAGTTATTCGGAACCAATGCAACTACTACTGAGGCTGAAGCTACTACTGCAGAATTTCGGGACGAAATTCCAAACCAACGGGGGGATGATGTGACACCCCAGGAAAACCAGTAAACGATACAACTTACCTAGCTTCCTCAGTAACCGCATGCTAAATTTCGGGACGAAATTTCTCTCAAGTTGGGGATAATGTGACAACTCAAGTTTCCAAGGCTCCATCTTCGCATTAATTGCACGTTAATCGTTTATGTTGTTTGTTTACACGACTCGTTGTTTCGCAACGGTACACGGTTGTAATATGTTAGATCGTATTGTGAATGATATGTTACATTTGTTGTGCATCATAAGTGTGTTGTGGATATATGGTTGTATGTTTATCTTCCTATCTAGTGCATCACTAAACGATTATATGATTTTGTATGTTTAACTGATTAACTAGACATGATTACGTACGTTTAATTAATTAACCTTACATGAGTACGTATGTTTAGTGTGTGTGTCGCACAACTGATTTAGAAAAACCCAACCGAGTTGGGCCGCGTACATTTGGGCCACATAATCACACTTCATTATTCATAACATGAACCACCCATCATCTTGATCTCGGCCCATTACACACGTAGGATGGCCGGCCCACTTAAGCTTATTGGCACTTGATTTATATGTTACGTAACCTCTATTTTACATCTCAACAAACCCTACCCCTCCTATGATTGGCGACGGCAGTAGCCCCCCCCCACCATCGAAGACATCATCCTGTTTAAGCCAACAGTAGGTTAGTAGATTCACTGTTATGTTGATTGTTTCTTTGTGTGATCTTGTTATGTGAAAAACGTATGAAACTTGTGTTGACTGAATATTTCTTAAATTATTAATAGATCTGCCATAATATTCAATTCATGTTGCAACTTGATCATGATGTGGGACCCGATTTCATACTGGTTGTGGGTGACTTATTTCCTAGTTTTGGTGCATGATAGTATGACAAGATATTTTGACTAATAGTATGGATGAGATTTATGGACTTGATTGTTCACGTGGGTGGGAAGTCTTGGGGGTCCACCCATGATCTAAGCATGCATCAAATTCACATGGGTGGAACAATTATTATTATGGGTGTATGTGTACTAGAGTTTAGCAGATGGAGATTCTAGGGTCTAGTGCAATCGGTTGGATTAGGATTCATGCTAGATATTATGTGCCATGATGTTTTGGTATGATAATGGTAACAATGATTTCTGAATGATTGCATGTTTGCTGCTAAATTGTGGGTGATCATTGGGTAACGGCTGTTGTAGATGATTAGGGTTTCTGTGATTAAATGATTAATCGACGTAACTGGCATTTGACGAAACACTACTCTCGGCGAAACAGACATGACGACACAGATGTGTTTCGCCGAGGATATCACGACGAAACAAAAGGGTGTTTCGCCGAAGGGAAATAACGACGAAACAGGGTGTTTCGTCGAGTGGGTAAACAGCACAGTAACTTGGTTAGATTCTGTTAAGAGTTAACTGGATTCACTAACTGCTGTTAGATGATATGCATGACTCGTATGATTTTGAATACGTGATCTGTGCCACTTGGTGATTTAATAAGCATGCATGAACTTTGTGAATATGAAACTGATTATGTATACGTGCGTACTTTAGGACGTGATCGATTTACTTTGAGCACTTACTTAGCATACCGAGCAAACCAAGGTGAGTTCACACTTGTACCAAGGCATGGGATTCCCCAGTTGGGTTGGGAATGGGATTGAATGATTACCTGTACTTACATTACCACTAGACTACTTACCACGGTCCTCGGATTGGGAAGGATGCCTGTGCCAAATTCTATACAAAGCCTACGTACTGTCCTCGGATTGGGAAGGACACCAGCACTAAACCTACGTAAAACCTACGTACTACCGTCCTCGGATTGGGAAGGACGCCAGTGCTAAATCTACGTACTACCGTCCTCGGATTGGGAAGGACGCCAGCGCTAAACCTACGTACTCGCTACGTACTGTCCTCGGTTGGGAAGGGCACTTACGTAAAACCTACGTAAACTTATAAATACTACTATCCTCGGATTGGGAAGGATACTTATGGTTAGGAATAGTCTAGTGGATATACAGCATGGGAAGCCCCCACCAATAGAACGTACTATCGGCCCAGTAGAGCCACATGTTACATACGAACTTACTATCACGCATTTACATTCTGTGAACTCGCTCAACTAGTTGTTGATCCTCTGTTACATGCCTTGCAGGACCTTAGGTACATTTGGAGCTTGCACAGGAAGGAGCAGGTCGTTGTGGGATACAGATCGTAGACGATATTTGAACTTATAACTTACTTTGGGTTTTCATTATTATGCTTCCGCTACTTAAACAATGTTTGGTTATGAACATCAGTCATGTCAAGATGAATTATATTTTCCTACTTTTACACTTAAATATTATGTTTGATATGATTGATGGCTTGATCCTGGTCAGTCACGCCTCCAAGCGGTGATACTCCGCGTGTGGATTTTGGGGGTGTGACACATAGCTCGAGCACCTTATCGCTTAGCTCCAACCGAACTGGAAGAACTGTCCAAACAATTGCAAGAGCTCTTGAATAAGGGTTTCATTCGTCCTAGCTCTTCACCTTGGGGAGCTCCAGTTTTGTTTGTAAAGAAGAAAGACGGTACCTTCCGCATGTGCATAGATTACCGCGAACTGAACAAGGTGACTGTGAAGAACCGCTATCCTCTTCCACGCATCGATGACTTATTCGACCAGTTGCAAGGGTCGAGCTATTACTCGAAGATTGACCTGAGGTCAGGCTACCATCAACTGAGAGTCCGGGATGAGGACGTCTCCAAAACAACATTCAGAACTCGCTACGGCCACTACGAGTTTCTAGTCATGCCATTCGGGTTAACAAACGCACCTGCGGTCTTCATGGACCTTATGAACAGAGTGTGCAAACCTTGTCTTGATAAGTTCGTTATAGTTTTCATTGACGACATCCTGATCTATTCGAAGAGTCAGGAGGAACACGAGCAGCATTTACGACTCATTTTGGAACTCCTTCGAACAGAACAGCTGTACGCTAAGTTTTCGAAATGCGACTTCTGGCTTCGTGAAGTCCACTTTCTAGGCCACGTGGTAAACAAGGATGGGATTCATGTTGATCCATCCAAGGTAGATTCGATCAAGAACTGGCCTACACCTCGCACACCAACAGAAATTCGCCAATTCTTGGGTTTGGCAGGTTACTACAGAAGGTTCATCAAAGACTTCTCAAAGATTGCACAACCCCTCACCTCACTAACTCAGAAAGGTGTTATCTACCGTTGGGGTAATACACAGGAATCAGCATTCCAACACTTAAAGGATAGACTTTGTAGCGCACCTATTCTTTCATTTCCAGAAGGCACAGGCGATTTTGTAGTCTACTGCGACGCATCTATTCAGGGTCTTGGATGTGTGTTGATGCAACGGGATAAATTCATTGCTTATGCTTCGCGCCAACTTAAGATTCACGAACGGAATTACACTACACACGATTTAGAGCTGGGAGCTGTTGTTTTTGCGCTCAAGATATGGCGACATTACCTGTACGGTACCAAGTGCACCATCTACACCGATCACAGGAGTCTCGAGCATATCTTCAAGCAGAAAGAGTTGAACATGCGTCAGCGTCGATGGGTCGAGCTTTTAAACGATTACGAATGTGCTATAAAGTACCATCTGGGCAAAGCCAATGTGGTGGCTGACGCCCTCAGTCGAAAGGATACTACACCTAGGCGTGTACGAGCGTTGTAACTCACTATTCAGTCTAGTCTTCCTTCTCAGATACGAGATGCTCAGGTAGAAGCATTGAAACCGGAAAACGTAAGGGCTGAAGCTCTACGCGGCTCAAGGCAACGATTAGAACAAAAGGAAGACGGCGCCTACTATGTAACGGGACGCATCTGGGTCCCACTCTATGGCAACTTACGCGGGCTGGTAATGGATGAAGCTCATAAGTCTCGCTACTCAGTACATCTTGGTTCGGATAAGATGTACCACGACTTGAAAACTACATATTGGTGGCCTAGCATGAAAGCTCATATAGCAACTTACGTTAGCAAGTGCTTGACTTGTGCGAGAGTCAAGACTGAATACCAGAAACCATCAGGCCTACTCCAACAACCAGAGATACCACAATGGAAATGGGAGCAAATTTCCATGGATTTTGTTACTGGCCTGCCTAGATCTCAACGTGGTAACGATACTATTTGGGTGATCGTGGACCGACTCACAAAGTCTGCACACTTCTTGGCTATCAAAGAAACAGACAAGTTCTCTACTTTAGCAGACGTTTACTTGAAGGAAGTGGTTTCGAGGCACGGGGTGCCCACCTCTATTATTTCCGATCGTGATGCACGTTTCACTTCAGAACTTTGGCAAGCGATGCACAAATCCTTCGGCTCACGATTAGACATGAGCACAGCTTATCACCCTCAGACGGATGGGCAGTCTGAGCGCACTATTCAAACTCTAGAAGACATGCTTCGGGCATGTGTAATTGACTTTGACAACGGCTGGGAAAAACATCTGCCACTTGTGGAATTTTCGTACAATAACAGCTACCACACCAGCATTAAAGCTGCTCCGTTTGAGGCATTGTACGAGCGTAAATGCCGATCACCTCTTTGTTGGGCAGAGGTGGGGGATAGTCAGATCACTGGCCCAGAACTTGTGGTAGACACAACAGAAAGGATTGCTCAAATACGACAACGAATGGCGGCAGCTCGTGACCGTCAGAAAAGCTACGCCGACAAGGGTAGGAAACCTCTAGAATTCCAGGTCGGGGATCGGGTTCTACTCAAAGTCTCACCCTGGAAGGGTGTGGTTCGTTTTGGAAAAAGGGGCAAACTTAATCCGCGATACATTGGATCATTTGAAATCATTGAGAAAATAGGCAAGGTGGCCTACAAACTAAACCTACCAATAGAACTCAGTGCAGTTCACAACGTCTTTCACGTGTCGAATCTGAAGAAGTGTCTGTCAGATGAGACTCTCATAGTTCCTTTGAAGGAGCTCACTATCGACGATCTGTTGCGATTCGTCGAGGAACCAGTTGAAATCACGGACCGGGATGTTAAGGTCCTCAAGCGCACTAGAATACCTCTTGTTCGAGTTCGTTGGAACTCCCGTCGTGGCCCAGAGTTCACCTTGGAACGAGAAGATCAAATGAAACTCAAGTATCCCCAGTTATTCGGAAACAGTGCAACCACTACTGAGGCTGAAGCTACCACAGAATTTCAGGACGAAATTCCAATCAACGGGGGGATGATGTGACACCCAAGGAAAACCAGTAAACTACATAACACAACTAGCTTCCTCAGTAACCTCGCGCTAAATTTCGGGACGAAATTTCTTTCAAGTTGGGGATAATGTGACAAATCGAGTTTCCAAGATTTCCATTTTTGTCACACCCCGACCGCGTAAAACAACAAAGCGCGGCGGAAACATCGGGGCGTGTTGCAACAGAATTAATGTTTCATAACCATGGATACCAAAAAGTGTTTCGTTTTATTAAACATTGAATAATTACATCGTCTTGAAATCTAAATACACTATTTAAACATAGTCTATCATTGTTATTGAGTCACTAAGGCCTTGTCCAGTCCTATGTGAGCATGCATCTTATCAATCGATATCATTCAACAATACCTGAAACATATGTGAAAACGAGGTCAGCAAAGAAATGCTGGCGAGTACATAGGTTTTGTAGGAGTGTCGAAATCATGGCTAGTTTAGACGTTGCAATACTTTATTTAAAAACCTTGTTTTGAAAAGAGTATAATATTGCAACTTAATTAACCAACTCAAATCAAGCGGGTTATAATTTGTAAAACCTCGTAGCCATGACTCTTAACCCAAAAACATTTGTTTTAGTAAATTATTTGAAAAACAATGATAAGTTCAGGTGATATGTATAAATAAGAGAATAATGCATGATTAAATGAATAACCATGTAAAATGAGTTTGTATAAGATAAGTTGTTTGTAAATAAATGTCTTGTGAAAAGTATGTTACTTGTATAAAATGTTCTATGTCTCAAACTGAAATGATTCAAATAACGCTACAATATGTAATACCATACAAACACTTATATATAGGAAGTACCAGCGGCGTATCCACCATGCTTGTATCATATTCCACACGCATTGTTACTTAATCACTTAATCCAAACCAAACCACCAAAGTAATGTTCATGCCCAAATGTAAATCGTGTAATATGTATAAATGAATAATATCGTATATCGCTTTGAAACCAATCGTTTACCCAATCGTTAAAACATCGTGTGAAACCCAATCGTTACCCAATCGTTAAAACATCGTGTGAAACCCAATCGTTAAAACATCGTGTGAAACCCAATCGTTACCCAATCGTTAAAACATCGTGTGAAAACCAATCGTAAATTGTTTAATTCGTTTTAGGTCGTGAAACTACTTATAAGGTCGTCTCGCTAATAACATTCAAACCTTCGTGACTCATCTCTCGTCGCTTCTCGTTTTCGTATTAACAAACCTCCATAGGGTAAGTTAACAATTACAGATTCAGTCGCTACCTACCATACCCACACATAACCACGGGTGTAGTAAATAACGGGATTTGTCAGATCCTATGGTACCATAACCTAATACTGGTCGGCTTGATCATAGCTAATGAATGTCATTTGTTATGTAACTACAACCAACAAGTTTGTTCACTTTATGAAATCGTTATTAGTTTTGTATAAATCGTCTTAATCGTTTTTGAAACCATCGTTATAACATTGAAAACTTTTAGCACGTATGAGTCACCCCAAAACAGTTGAAAACAGTAAAAGAGGGGAATAATGTACTCGCCTGATAATGCTTGGAGGTCTTGAACAACAACCAAACAAAGCTAGAGGGAGCACGGAATCAGTCGGCAAACTAAAACTATATAAATAAACCGGACTTAAATCGGGAGATCGGATAGAATGAGGCTTGGTAAACCAAATGAGTATTGGAACTCATATGATATGGTTTAACAAGGCCTACATACTACATTGAGACTAACCTAAGTGCTTTCGACCCATCGCGACCCATTAAGGTAACTTATGCTACTTTAACGCGTCGTGCGCGTGAAACGCGTTCGGACCGTCTAACTAGTCCTATGACAAGTGTTATATGCCTAAACATGTTACATAATCAGTTATGTGACAAAATTTTAGGTTACATATGCTTAATTACCAATTATACATGAAAAGGGTATTCTGGTAATTTACCTAAGGCATATAAACTACCTATCATACAACTACTTAAACGATGTGACCATAGGGTATAACCTCGGAAGGTTATTCCCTACCTACTAAGGTCACCTAAAGTATTTGGTTGGATCCTAATGATCGACCAAATGGGTCGGGTTCGAGGTATAAGCGATTTATCAGATCGCTTACCCTACGACCCTAGACAACGTGGTAATCAGTAGGCATAGTCCCAAGGGACTATAACCAACGTGATTACACTCACGTTGCGAAGTTCAAACGAACTTCGCATTGACCATTACTGGTCAACGCTGAAAGTCAAACAAAGTTTGACTTTCTGACTCGAAAAGCAGTAAAAATAAGGAAAAGAACGAAAGAATACTTACGAAGGGTCCCCGAATGCTAATCCCGATCCAAGAACTCAGGTATGAAACAATGGTTTCAACTTAGAGCTCTCAAATCAGAATTCTTGTGCAAAATGAGGTTGTGTGGGTTGGGTATTTATAGGAATACCCGAACCGTTAGGATCGTTTCATGGAAAACGTGCCATGAATCCAACCCGTACACTTGTCGGAACTTTATGGTGGCTGGAAATCCATCCTTATCAGATGACTAGACAATTAGGAATGTGTGGGTGTGGTTAATCAGCTGCAAACAGGCTGTTAAGAAACACTGCATCTGGTCTGTGCATGGCTAGCGCACCGCTACACTAAAAGTGTAGCGCACCGCTAGCCATAGTTTGGCAGAATTACACTTTTAGTCCCTGTCATGCATTCAGCCCATTTTCGACACGTTTAAGGCCCGTTAACCCCATTTCAAAGCTCTAAAATGAAGTTAAAGTATAGGGAACTTAAAATGTGTTCAAAAATATCTCGGATGTCGGTTCGTTTAGCCGTACGAACGCGATGTTCGCTTAATTACGACGGAATGCGCATAAGCGCGAAAAACGATCCAAATGACGAAACGAATGGATTTTTCTTATGCCGAACACTAAAATAAAATATTATAGTGCTTACATAAATTTTTGGATGTCCGGATGTATTCAGAACGTAAGTTATGCGTAAAAATGCAAACTTGTGCACTTTTTGGCGCTTTTAGTCCCTGAATGACACAAAAGTTTATTTTAGCATACCGAACACCTCAAAGCCTATTTCTAAGCTATGTAAAGGATATTTATGGCATGTTTAACTTATGTTCATGTTCCGGAAGGTCTGTTACAGTTCAAATTGACATACTTTCGCAGTTTGTCAACTTTAGTCCCTGTAAGCGATTAAACTTTGATTTCACCACACCAAACCTTCCAAAACTTATAACTAAGTTATGTAAAGGTTATTTAAGGTATGTTAAGCCTATTTCACTTTTCCAGAGTGTTCGTTGGATTAAACTGGTTATATCTACACATCAGAGCGCGTATAACCCTCCAGAAAGCGATTTAAAGCTTGAAATCGAACAAGAGTCGGTATGTGCAAACGATACACATATTTTTACAAATCCCAAGTATGAAATACAATATTTCATTGGTTTGGTATTTGTTTGATGACCATGGAGGCACAGGTGTTACAGTCTCCCCTACTTTAGGAAATTTCGTCCCGAAATTTATTTAGAGGAAACTTGTGAGAGCTTGAAAACATGAAGTTGAAAAGATCGAACAATATTGGCTAGATTTCTGAACTTCTAGTAACTTTAATAATCATCATGATTGCAACGTAGGAGGGATACCTATATATACAAGTATATAAAGCATCATTGGTGCGTCCACCGTACCTCCATTACATCGTCCTCATTTTGTTATTGTTGTCGCTATCGGTTCTTTCACATAATAAATCTTACTGGATTTCTGTGCACTAAATTTCATAATTATGTGCGCATACATAATTAGAGAATTCCTTGCACAGTTCACACAGTCTATTTTATAATGTGTAGGGTAAAACCAAATGAAAAATCCTGTGATGAGCGTGACTTAGACCGCCATAGAGTCCTTTAGACTAAATCAATAAATGATTTAAATAGACTATCAAGGAGTCTGTTCAGCTACATCACTAGATGTCATTTTTTTTAACCAAATTGTGAATCAATCTTTTTGACTAGACCACTAAAGGGTCTCTTATGAATCATGGAGTGGTACTATATAATCCAAGGGTCTTAACTATTACATAGAAGCCCATTTAAGGATTAAAGGTAGTACCTTTTGAATATCCTGCTACGAATCCCTCATATGAAGATATGAAAGATCCTGCAAGGATTTGGATAAAGAATATCCAGAGTATTAAAAACACCAAAAAATGCATAAAAGAAAACATAAGATGAGTAAACACATAGTCACATAATCACAAAATTGTTTGTTAATTTGTCTTATAAATTGCGTACATGCATTTAAAGCACACTAGGAATCCATTCCGTGGATTTCATTTGGTACTTTAAATGTTATCAAGAATCGAACTATAAAGATAGAAAGATTCAAAAAGAAAATTCGATTTCGATTTCTAGGAACCGAAGTGTTCGAATTAAGGTACATAAGGAATCCGATTAAGGACTCTGATTTGAATGATGATTATCCACAAGGGTCTAATTGTGGAGATAAAAAGATCCCATATGGATTTTAGAAGTTGAAGATGTTTTGAAATCTTGCACAGGATGTGCTTAAGTCAAAACATGAAGTAAAATGCTTATGAAGTTGAGATGCTGAATATGTCAAGGCGACATATGAAGCAGAATTTGAAGGTTAAGTCAATGTATGAGGAAAATATTTTTGAATACTATGCATGGGGTTCCTTTAAGAAAAATGTGTTTAACGTTTTTGAAACCTTATATATAATACTTTTTGGAAATCATAAAGTAGGTGTATTATATAGGTATATTTATAAAAATGTTTTAAAATCATGCGAGATGAATTTTGAAATTATGTATAAGGTTTTTGAAAGACATGAATGATGCTTTTCGAAATCATGCACTTGATCAGAAAATGTATTGTGTTAATATTGTCTTCAGACTATATGAAATATTTTGAAATTAGAAAGGTTGGTTTTGATAACATGGCCAATGTTTTTGAAATAACATAGACAATGCATCTAGAAAAATTGTTTTCAAACTATATGAAATGTTTTGAGATCATGAAGATTGTTTTGAAATACTGGTACTGTGTATGTTGAAAAATCAAAACGTAATGGGTATGAGATTTGAAAATACCCTTAGTTATCTAACCAAGGATTTAAAGGCACAGATGTGCGAAAAGCACGATTACTCATAATGTCACTTAATTTTCTGTACTTTGTTTCTTAGAGTGAAACGAGTACTTAAAATTTTCGAGGGAATCATGAGCAATCATTTGAAAGAGAGAAATCACAAGAGTAGTTTGTAAGGTACATAGTTCCTTGATGTAAGTATCATAGGAAAAGCCATACACACCTAGCAGGGGGTTGAGCTGGTTGGTTGGGGACTGCTTTACCATTGTGAGCGACCATGGCGAAGTTCTGAGAAGCCTTTCGCTTCTTTGACTTCTTAGGGGATCGTTCATCCATGGTCTTTGATTCCTCGATTGGTTTCTTGGCTGATGGTGTTGTCGCCTGACTGGGTCCTGCCTGTCTTGGTGACTCTTGAGTGGCTTCATCCTGGAGATGATACATGGCAGTAGCTAATTCAACAGTCTTCAGGACTACTTCACCTATTTGCTGAGCGAATTTTGGCTGCTTGCTCAGATATCTGGGCGTCATCGTGATGAAGAGACATTCTTGAAGAAAAAGAAAGGCATAGGGAGAAACAGGTGAAAGATTATTGGACAAACAAAACAGAAAGATAATGCATGAAAATTGCGATCATTTGTTTGTTACCTAAGGCAAACAAATGAGACGGTGACTGATCAAAGTAAATGGGTCAAAAATAATGTATCGCGAAGACATGCTCGCCTATAAGTGAACACTCATCCCAAGAATTCCCAGGTAAGCACAACTGGTCTCGCGTCTGATGAGATGTATACGAAGTGCTTGCCTAGACAGAAAACCCAGAATACAGGCATTCACCCTTCCAGTTTGCACGTGTTCACATTATTTAAAACCCAAAACCTTGACGAAGTTTTGAAAACTCAAAGAGGTTCAAAACCATATAATAGAGAGTTCAAAACCTAATAATCAATCATCCTAGAACAGATGATTAGTTTTCAAAGCGGTTTTGAAATTTATGTTCTTGTTGTGGTCGTCGCCTAAGGATAGGTGACGGTATTGTTTTATGACTAAACGCAAGTAAACTCGCGTTAGGGTCCTAAGAAGGTTATAGACTAGGTCAAAGCATTACTAATTACTAATAACCTAATTCCCTATAACCATTGGCTCTGATACCATCTTTTCTGTCACACCCCGACCGCGTAAAACAACAAAGCGCGGCGGAAACATCGGGGCGTGTTGCAACAGAATTAATGTTTCATAACCATGGATACCAAAAAGTGTTTCGTTTTATTAAACATTGAATAATTACATCGTCTTGAAATCTAAATACACTATTTAAACATAGTCTATCATTGTTATTGAGTCACTAAGGCCTTGTCCAGTCCTATGTGAGCATGCATCTTATCAATCGATATCATTCAACAATACCTGAAACATATGTGAAAACGAGGTCAGCAAAGAAATGCTGGCGAGTACATAGGTTTTGTAGGAGTGTCGAAATCATGGCTAGTTTAGACGTTGCAATACTTTATTTAAAAACCTTGTTTTGAAAAGAGTATAATATTGCAACTTAATTAACCAACTCAAATCAAGCGGGTTATAATTTGTAAAACCTCGTAGCCATGACTCTTAACCCAAAAACATTTGTTTTAGTAAATTATTTGAAAAACAATGATAAGTTCAGGTGATATGTATAAATAAGAGAATAATGCATGATTAAATGAATAACCATGTAAAATGAGTTTGTATAAGATAAGTTGTTTGTAAATAAATGTCTTGTGAAAAGTATGTTACTTGTATAAAATGTTCTATGTCTCAAACTGAAATGATTCAAATAACGCTACAATATGTAATACCATACAAACACTTATATATAGGAAGTACCAGCGGCGTATCCACCATGCTTGTATCATATTCCACACGCATTGTTACTTAATCACTTAATCCAAACCAAACCACCAAAGTAATGTTCATGCCCAAATGTAAATCGTGTAATATGTATAAATGAATAATATCGTATATCGCTTTGAAACCAATCGTTTACCCAATCGTTAAAACATCGTGTGAAACCCAATCGTTACCCAATCGTTAAAACATCGTGTGAAACCCAATCGTTAAAACATCGTGTGAAACCCAATCGTTACCCAATCGTTAAAACATCGTGTGAAAACCAATCGTAAATTGTTTAATTCGTTTTAGGTCGTGAAACTACTTATAAGGTCGTCTCGCTAATAACATTCAAACCTTCGTGACTCATCTCTCGTCGCTTCTCGTTTTCGTATTAACAAACCTCCATAGGGTAAGTTAACAATTACAGATTCAGTCGCTACCTACCATACCCACACATAACCACGGGTGTAGTAAATAACGGGATTTGTCAGATCCTATGGTACCATAACCTAATACTGGTCGGCTTGATCATAGCTAATGAATGTCATTTTTTATGTAACTACAACCAACAAGTTTGTTCACTTTATGAAATCGTTATTAGTTTTGTATAAATCGTCTTAATCGTTTTTGAAACCATCGTTATAACATCGAAAACTTTTAGCACGTATGAGTCACCCCAAAACAGTTGAAAACAGTAAAAGAGGGGAATAATGTACTCGCCTGATAATGCTTGGAGGTCTTGAACAACAACCAAACAAAGCTAGAGGGAGCACGGAATCAGTCGGCAAACTAAAACTATATAAATAAACCGGACTTAAATCGGGAGATCGGATAGAATGAGGCTTGGTAAACCAAATGAGTATTGGAACTCATATGATATGGTTTAACAAGGCCTACATACTACATTGAGACTAACCTAAGTGCTTTCGACCCATCGCGACCCATTAAGGTAACTTATGCTACTTTAACGCGTCGTGCGCGTGAAACGCGTTCGGACCGTCTAACTAGTCCTATGACAAGTGTTATATGCCTAAACATGTTACATAATCAGTTATGTGACAAAATTTTAGGTTACATATGCTTAATTACCAATTATACATGAAAAGGGTATTCTGGTAATTTACCTAAGGCATATAAACTACCTATCATACAACTACTTAAACGATGTGACCATAGGGTATAACCTCGGAAGGTTATTCCCTACCTACTAAGGTCACCTAAAGTATTTGGTCGGATCCTAATGATCGACCAAATGGGTCGGGTTCGAGGTATAAGCGATTTATCAGATCGCTTACCCTACGACCCTAGACAACGTGGTAATCAGTAGGCATAGTCCCAAGGGACTATAACCAACGTGATTACACTCACGTTGCGAAGTTCAAACGAACTTCGCATTGACCATTACTGGTCAACGCTGAAAGTCAAACAAAGTTTGACTTTCTGACTCGAAAAGCAGTAAAAATAAGGAAAAGAACGAAAGAATACTTACGAAGGGTCCCCGAATGCTAATCCCGATCCAAGAACTCAGGTATGAAACAATGGTTTCAACTTAGAGCTCTCAAATCAGAATTCTTGTGCAAAATGAGGTTGTGTGGGTTGGGTATTTATAGGAATACCCGAACCGTTAGGATCGTTTCATGGAAAACGTGCCATGAATCCAACCCGTACACTTGTCGGAACCTTATGGTGGCTGGAAATCCATCCTTATCAGATGACTAGACAATTAGGAATGTGTGGGTGTGGTTAATCAGCTGCAAACAGGCTGTTAAGAAACACTACATCTGGTCTGTGCATGGCTAGCGCACCGCTACACTAAAAGTGTAGCGCACCGCTAGCCATAGTTTGGCAGAATTACACTTTTAGTCCCTGTCATGCATTCAGCCCATTTTCGACACGTTTAAGGCCCGTTAACCCCATTTCAAAGCTGTAAAATGAAGTTAAAGTATAGGGAACTTAAAATGTGTTCAAAAATATCTCGGATGTCGGTTCGTTTAGCCGTACGAACGCGATGTTCGCTTAATTACGACGGAATGCGCATAAGCGCGAAAAACGATCCAAATGACGAAACGAATGGATTTTTCTTATGCCGAACACTAAAATAAAATATTATAGTGCTTACATAAATTTTTGGATGTCCGGATGTATTCAGAACGTAAGTTATGCGTAAAAATGCAAACTTGTGCACTTTTTGGCGCTTTTAGTCCCTGAATGACACAAAAGTTTATTTTAGCATACCGAACACCTCAAAGCCTATTTCTAAGCTATGTAAAGGATATTTATGGCATGTTTAACTTATGTTCATGTTCCGGAAGGTCTGTTACAGTTCAAATTGACATACTTTCGCAGTTTGTCAACTTTAGTCCCTGTAAGCGATTAAACTTTGATTTCACCACACCAAACCTTCCAAAACTTATAACTAAGTTATGTAAAGGTTATTTAAGGTATGTTAAGCCTATTTCACTTTTCCAGAGTGTTCGTTGGATTAAACTGGTTATATCTACACATCAGAGCGCGTATAACCCTCCAGAAAGCGATTTAAAGCTTGAAATCGAACAAGAGTCGGTATGTGCAAACGATACACATATTTTTACAAATCCCAAGTATGAAATACAATATTTCATTGGTTTGGTATTTGTTTGATGACCATGGAGGCACAGGTGTTACAATTTTCGCATTCATTGCACGTTAATTGTTTAGGTGGTTGTTTACACGACTTGTTTGTTCACAACTGTACACGTTTGTAATATGTTAACTAGTATTGTGATTTATATGATTTATATGGTGTGCATTAAGTGTGTTTGAATATAGATTGTTGTGTTAATAACATGCTTAGTATGAATGTTGTGTTTGCATAATTAAGAGCTATAGTCGAAAACACCCACACACCCTATGAAAACACACACCTCACAAAAACACTTCATGTGTTTTCGTCCACATGTGGCCAACGAAAACCAGAATGGGCTTTGGCCCAGTAGCGTCCGGTTATAATGGTTGTTCATAGCCTTTACGCATAATTTAATCGGAAAACCCTAACCACCTCTCACAATGTCTCTCGTTTCCTTTGAACCTGACGGCTGCCTTCCCTTTATTCGAAGTTAGATCTTTCTTGTTTGATCTCTCTGAGTTCGGTTAGTGCATCATCCTTATTATTAAATTGTTTGGCTGCGTTTTGTTGTTGATCATCACGTGTCGTCTGTGATGCATATTTAATGATATTATTCTTTTAAATCCGAACATGTTAGTATATAGTCATGATTATGGTGATTTGGATGGTTTGATGATTGTGTTAATTAATAAAAGGCAAATCATATGAGTTATAGGGAATCGATTAATGTGAGTCGCATATCATGTGCAATATATGGGGATATGATGTGTTGCTTTGGAAATTGATATGGGTTTGGGATATTATTTGTGGTTTATGGCTAGGTGATACTAGCAGACATAATGATAACCTAGGATTCATGACCAAATTTGCTGCAGATTCAATAACAAATTGATTTAATTAAGAATATTCATTGGGTCTATTCGGTTGATGATCACATGGGCCACCAAACCAAATCACATGGGCTGACAATTTATAGATGCAAGAATAATAGTGGCCTTACTAAATCACTTCACATGCAATCAAAGAACCAACCGATTGAAGTATTGGGCCACACAATATCACGTGATAATCTGATGATTTGGACGGTTAAATCTGATGGAATGATTGAATATTTGTGGTTTTGTGTAACCATTGTCGGGCAAAGCAGACTCAACTCTTCAAACCTATCAGTATACGCCCTGTGCTCACCACTATCTTACTTCAACTCATCAAATTCCTTCTCCAAAGCTCGCTGCTCATGACGAGGACAGAATTCCCTCATCATGAGAGCCCTAAGTTCAGCCCACGTCTGTGCTAGAGCAATTTCTGCACCACGATCCCTCATAATCCCGTTCCACCATGTGAGAGCCCTCTTCTGAAACACGCTTGAAGAAAACTCGACCTTGCGATTGCCAGGACACTGCACGTGGCGGAAAGTATTCTCAATGCTCTCGAACCATTGAAGAAGCCCAGTCGCTCCATCAGAACCACTAAACTTGAGTGGTTTAGCCTGGTTAAAATCCTTGTATTTGCATAGAACATTGTTGTTGTTGTTGTTGTTGGCTTGGTTCCATTGAGCAAAGAGGTTTGGGAATTGAGCAGCCATTTGCTGCGCAATGATTTCTGCCAGCTCGGCAGTCTCTATCTGGCTTTCGCGTCGAGGAGGCATTGTCTAAAAGAGGAAACATGAAAGGAAACGAGTGAGAGAATTTAGACGAAAAGAATGAGATGAAACAAATCTGATGAAAGCAAGGATAGTGGTCATTTGTTTGTTACTACAAAGCAACAAACGACACACAGTGACTGATTAAAGTAAATGGGTCGAAAATAATGTATCGCGAAGACATGCTCGCCTATAAGTGAACACTCATCCCAAGAATTCCCAGGTAAGCACAACTGGTCTCGCGTCTGATGAGATGTATACGAAGTGCTTGCCTAGACAGAAAACCCAGAATACAGGCATTCACCCTTCCAGTTTGCACGTGTTCACATTATTTAAGACTCAAAACTTTGGCAAGAGTTTGAAAATTCCAAAAAGGGGTTCAAAACCTTATAACTGAGGGTTCAAAACCTTGAAATCAATCATCCTAGAACAGATGATTAGTTTTCAAAGCGGTTTTGAATTTTATGTTCTTGTTGTGGTTGTCGCCTAAGGATAGGTGACAGTATTGTTTTATGACTAAACGCAAGTAAACTCGCGTTAGGGTCCTAAGAAGGTTATAGACTAGGTCAAAGCATTACTAATAACCTAATTCACTATAACCATTGGCTCTGATACCATCTTTTCTGTCACACCCCGACCGCGTAAAACAACAGATCGCGGCGGAAACATCGGGGCGTGTTGTAACAGAATTAATGTTTCATCACCATGGATACCAAAAGTGTTTCGTTTTATTAAACATTGAATAATTACATTGTCTGGAAATCTAAATACACAATTTAAACGTAATCTATCATTGTTATTGAGTCACTAAGGCCTTGTCCAGTCCTATGTGAGCATGCATCCTATCAATCGATATCTTTCAACAATACCTGAAACATATGTAAAAACGAGGTCAGCAAAGAAATGCTGGCGAATACATTGGTTTTGTTGAAAATAAGATTCATGACTTCTGTTTAAGAAAATGTTTAGTCATGAACCTTGTAATTTGCTTTGTCTTTGTAAATCATTTGAAAAATAATAAGTTCAGATGATATATATAAATAAGAGAATAATGCATGATTAACTGAATAACCATGTAAAATGAGTTTGCATAAGATAAGTTGTTTGTAAATAAATGTCTTGTGAAAAGTATGTTACTTGTATAAAATGTTCTATGTCTCAAACTGAAATGATTCAAATAACGCTACGATATGTAATACCATACAAACACTTATATATAGGAAGTACCAGCGGCGTATCCACCATGCTTGTATCATATTACACACGCATCGTTACTTAATCACTTAATCAAACCAAACCACCAAAGTAATGTTCATGTCCAATGTAAATCATCTCATGTATAATCAATGTCAAAAGTGTTTGTGTCAAATGTAAACCATGTAATGTGTAACCAAAATGATATGTATGGCTAGTGGAATGCATCAACTAAACCATAGGAGAAACGCACAAAACAAAGTATTGAAGTAAAACTTGGTTTAAATCATTACTATGTTTCGTGGAATGCATGATCAAATGTAAATCATGTCCAAATGTTTACCCAATCGTTAAACCTCTTTGTGAAATCGTTCAAATCGCTCTTGTTGTTTTAATCGTTCAAATCGTTCTTGTTTTAATTGTGAAACTACTTTATGGTCGATTTTCTAATAACATTCAAACCTTCTTGACTCGATCCTCGTTCCAACTCGCTCTCGCTCTCGTTCTTAACAAACCCTTACCAAAGAGTAAGTTAATAATTACAGATTCAGTCATTACCCAAAATACCCACACATAACTATAGGTATAGAGAATAACGGGATTTGTCAGATCCTATGGTACCATAACCTAATACTGGTCGGCTTGATCAATTCTAATGAATGTCATTTGGTTATGTAACAATAACCAACAAGTTTATTCACTTTTTGAAATTGTAATTAGTTCTTTGAAACCATTGAAATCGTTCTTGAAACCATTGTTTTTGTTCTTGAAACCACATTGTAATTGTTATTGAAATTATTGTAATCGTTCTTGAAACCACATTGTAATTGTTATTGAAATTATTGTAATCGTTCTTGAAACCACATTGTAATTGTTATTGAAATCATTGATAAAGCATTTAGCACATATGAGTCACCCCAAAACAGTTGAAAACAGTAAAAGAGGGGAATAATGTACTCGCCTGATAATGCTTGGAGGTCTTGAACAACAACCAAACAAAGCTAGAGGGAGCACGGAATCAGTCGGCAATCTAAAACTATATAAATAAACCGGACTTAAATCGGGAGATCGGATAGGATGAGGCTTGGCAAACCAAATGAGTATTGGAACTCATATGATATGGTTTAACAAGGCCTACATACTACAATGAGACTAACCTAAGTGCTTTCGACCCATTGCGACCCATTAAGGTAACTTATGCTACTTTAACGCGTCGTGCGCGTGAAACGCGTTCGGACCGTCTAACTAGTCCTATGACAAGTGTTATATGCCTAAACATGTTACATAATCAGTTATGTGACAAAAGTTTAGGTTACATATGCTTAATTACCAATTATACATGAAAAGGGTATTCTGGTAATTTACCTAAGGCATATAAACTACCTATCATACAACTACTTAAACGAAGCGACCATAGGGTATAACCTCGGAAGGTTATTCCCTACCTACTATGGTCACCTAATGTATTTGGTCTGATCCTAATGATCGACCAAATGGGTCGGGTTCGAGGTATAAGCGATTTATCAGATCGCTTACCCTACGACCCTAGACAACGTGGTAATCAGTAGGCATAGTCCCAAGGGACTATAACCAACGTGATTACACTCACGTTGCGAAGTTCAAACGAACTTCGCATTGACCATTACTGGTCAACGCTGAAAGTCAAACAAAGTTTGACTTTCTGACTCGAAAAGCAATAAAATAAGGAAAAGAACGAAAGAATACTTACGAAGGGTCCCCGAATGCTAATCCCGATCCAAGAACTCAGGTATGAAACAATGGTTTCAACTTAGAGCTCTCAAATCAGAATTCTTGTAAGAAATGAGGTTGGGGTGATGGGGTATTTATAGTTTTCGGGTAACCGTTAGGATCGTTTCATGGAAAACGTGCCATGATCCAAGGCGTACACTTGTCGGAAACTCATGGTGGCTAAAAACCATCCTTATCAGCTGATTAGGCAAGTGGTGAGTGTGTGGTTGTGGTTAAAACAGCTGCAAACAGCTGTTAATGCAGTTAATCTGGTCCAGAAGGTGGAAGCGGCCCGCTTCAGGATCAGCCAAACATAATGCGGGCCGCCTGGCCCTTCTGATCTGCATACAACTTTCAAAAATGGCAGTTTCAGCCCCTGCATGTGTTTAAGGCCTTTTCCGACACTTCTAAGGCCCGTAAAGCCAACTTTAAGGCCCTAAAATGTTTCCTAAACATTGTGGACATGAAACATGCTCAAAAATATGCCGGGTGATGGTTCCTTTGGTCGTACGAACGCGATGTTCGCTTAATTACGACGGAATGCGCATAAGCGCGAAAAACGATCCAAAATGCGTGACGAATGGATTTTTGGTAAGCCAAACCCTAAAACATAATATAGTCAGGCTTACATAAATTTTTGGATGTCCGGATGTATTCAGAACGTAAGTTATGCGCGAAAATGCAAACTTGTGCACTTTTTGACACTTTTAGTCCATGAAGGACCCAAAAGTTTATTTTAGCACACCGAACCCCTCAAAGCCTATTTCTAAGCTATATAAAGGATATTTAAGGTGTGTTTAACTTATGGTCATGTTCCGGAATGTCTGTTACAGTTCAAATTGGCATACTTTCGCAGTTTGTCATATTTAGTCCCTGTAAGCGAATTAGCTTGTTTTTGCCATACCAAAGCCTTCAAAACTTATTTCTAAGTTATGTAAAGGCTATTTAAGGTATGTTAAGCCTATGTCACTATTCCGGAGGGTTTGTTGCATTAAACTGGTTATATTTACGCATAAGAGCGCGTATAACCTTCCAGAAAGCGATTTAGAATTTGAAATCGAACAAGAGTTGATATGTGTAAATGATACACATATTTTTACAAATCCCAAGTATGAAATACAATATTTCATTGGTTCAGTATTTGTTTGATGGCCGTGAAGGCACAGGTGTTACAGTCTCCCCTACTTTAGGAAATTTCGTCCCGAAATTTATTTAGAGGAAACTTGTGAGAGCTTGAAAACATTAAGTTTGAAAAGATCGAACAACATTGGTTAGGGTTCTGAACTTCTAGTAACCTTAATAACATTATGCTTGCAATGTAAGAGGGATACTTATATACAAGTATATGAAGCGTCATTGGTGCGTCCACCGTACCTCCATTACATCGTTCTCATTTCGTTATTGTTATCACTATCGGCTCTTACACATAATAAATCTTACTGGGTTTCTGTGCACTAAATTTCATAATTATGTACGCGTCCATAATCAGACAATTCCTTGCACAGTTCACACAGTCTATTTTATAGTGTGTAGGGTAAAACCAAATGAACATTCCTATGATGAGTGTGACTAGACCGCCATAGAGTCCTTTTAATTAAATCAATAAATGATCTAAATAGACTAACAAGGAGTCTGTCCAGCTACATCACTAGATGTCGTTCTTCAACCAAATTGTGAATCAATCTTTTTTACTAGACCACTAAAAGGGTCTCTTATCGAACCATGGAGTGGTACCATATAACCCAAGGGTCTTAACTACAACGTAGAAGCCCATAAAGATTAAGGTAGTACCTTTTGAATATCCTACTATGAATCCCTCATATGAAGATATGAAAGATTCTATGAGGATTTGAAAATCGTATCACACAAAAACATAGAGGAGAACACACAAACACATAACATATAATCGCATAATCGTTCAATTTGTTTAATTGTTTAATTTGTTATAGTTGGACACGGGTATTTAAAGCATACTAGGGATCAAATCCTTAATTGCGGTAATTTGGATTGATCCATATGAATACCCTGCTTGTTGACTACATGACCCAAGAACTGAACTTCTTTAAGCCAAAATTTCCCCTTGGAGGATTTAGCGAAAAGTTTGTTCCTTCTTTAAGGGTTCCAGTGTCAATGAAAGTGTTGATCGTTACCAGTTCGGGATATGAATAGATCCAGATGTCATTAATAACAATGACGAACTGATCCAAATAAGGCTTGCAGACTCTATTTATTAAGTCCTTGAAGATGGCTGGAGTATTTGTCAACCTAGAAGGCATGATTGTAAACTCGTAATGGCCATACTTCGTGCAGAAAACCGTTTTGGGAATATCTTCTTCGAGAATACAAAGTTGATGATACCCAAAACGCAAATCGATCTTGGAAAAGCATGAACGCTATGCAGTTGATCGGAGAAATCGTTGATTTAAGGTAGGGGATATCGATTCTTGATGGTAAGCTTACTAGGCTTACGTTAATCGATATACATTCGAAAAGATCCATTTTTCTTTTCACAAGGAGAACAGGAATTTCTCCAAGGTGAAGAGTTCGGACGGATGAATCCTTATCAGACAACTCTTGAAGCTGTTTTTGATAATTCTTGCATCTTGAACGGTGCAAGACGATAAGATACTTTAGATTTAAAAGAAACAAGTGTTTGAGGTTCTTAGGGAGATCTCAAGTGATCGTAAAAATGACAGAACCACACGAGTAGTTTTGTCTTTGTGTTGACATCACAAGGTTGAATCAAACATTCATACAATGGCATTAGTCAGAAAATAAAACCACAAATTTTTATTTATATAACAACCGCATTGTCTTTAAATGTTACAAGATACCAACCATAGGAAAAACAAAATACTAATTGTTCACTCCTTCATCATTGATTGCCTCATTGATGTTATACACTCGTCCACGTGCTGGATTCACATTGACGTTGACGTTCGCATTCGGGTTTGCGTTAGCATTTGCATTAACCAGTCTTGGGCAGTTGTGGCGGAAGTGACCAATCTCTCCGCAGTTGAAACATGAACCCAGTGGGAATCTCGCAGCATTCCCTTGAACCGGAGCTTGAACCTGGGCAGCCTGATTTTGTCCCAAACGACAAACTTTGGCCAAATGCCCAAGTTTACCACACGTCGTGCATTGCCAGCAAGCTTGTTGTATCGCGTGATGACCGTTGCAGCGTGCACAATGAGGTGCGGTACCGGCATATGCTTTCTTTGCAGGTGGCTGAGCTGGTGGGTTCCGCGGGTTCTGAGCAGTCTGTGTTGTAACAGCAAAGTTCTGGGCACCCTTCCGCTTCTTCGATTTCTTTGACGTCTCACCTTCCTTTCCCTTCTCGTTTTGACCTTTCTTGCTATCCTCCTTGTCAGACCCCTGCTTCTTACCCTTGTCACCCTTTCTGTGTAACTTATTCTTCCGAATCTGCGACTCAGTCAATGTCGCAGCTAACTCGATCGCCTGACGGAGTGTGGCAGGGCTACTACTAGTAAGGATGTCTTGTACCGAGTCGGGTAGGCCGTCGATGTACCTTTCGATAGCTATGTCAAGTGGGGTAACCATTGTCGGGCAAAGCAGACTCAACTCTTCAAACCTATCAGTATACGCCCTGTGCTCACCACTATCTTACTTCAACTCATCAAATTCCTTCTCCAAAGCTCGCTGCTCATGACGAGGACAGAATTCCCTCATCATGAGAGCCCTAAGTTCAGCCCACGTCTGTGCTAGAGCAATTTCTGCACCACGATCCCTCATAATCCCGTTCCACCATGTGAGAGCCCTCTTCTGAAACACGCTTGAAGAAAACTCGACCTTGCGATTGCCAGGACACTGCACGTGGCGGAAAGTATTCTCAATGCTCTCGAACCATTGAAGAAGCCCAGTCGCTCCTTCAGAACCACTAAACTTGAGTGGTTTAGCCTGGTTAAAATCCTTGTATTTGCATAGAACATTGTTGTTGTTGTTGGCTTGGTTCCATTGAGCAAAGAGGTTTGGGAATTGAGCAGCCATTTGCTGCGCAATGATTTCTGCCAGCTCGGCAGTCTCTATCTGGCTTTCGCGTCGAGGAGGCATTGTCTAAAAGAGGAAACATGAAAGGAAACGAGTGAGAGAATTTAGACGAAAAGAATGAGATGAAACAAATCTGATGAAAGCAAGGATAGTGGTCATTTGTTTGTTACTACAAAGCAACAAACGACACACAGTGACTGATTAAAGTAAATGGGTCGAAAATAATGTATCGCGAAGACATGCTCGCCTATAAGTGAACACTCATCCCAAGAATTCCCAGGTAAGCACAACTGGTCTCGCGTCTGATGAGATGTATACGAAGTGCTTGCCTAGACAGAAAACCCAGAATACAGGCATTCACCCTTCCAGTTTGCACGTGTTCACATTATTTAAGACTCAAAACTTTGGCAAGAGTTTGAAAATTCCAAAAAGGGGTTCAAAACCTTATAACTGAGGGTTCAAAACCTTGAAATCAATCATCCTAGAACAGATGATTAGTTTTCAAAGCGGTTTTGAATTTTATGTTCTTGTTGTGGTTGTCGCCTAAGGATAGGTGACAGTATTGTTTTATGACTAAACGCAAGTAAACTCGCGTTAGGGTCCTAAGAAGGTTATAGACTAGGTCAAAGCATTACTAATAACCTAATTCACTATAACCATTGGCTCTGATACCATCTTTTCTGTCACACCCCGACCGCGTAAAACAACAGATCGCGGCGGAAACATCGGGGCGTGTTGTAACAGAATTAATGTTTCATCACCATGGATACCAAAAGTGTTTCGTTTTATTAAACATTGAATAATTACATTGTCTGGAAATCTAAATACACAATTTAAACGTAATCTATCATTGTTATTGAGTCACTAAGGCCTTGTCCAGTCCTATGTGAGCATGCATCCTATCAATCGATATCTTTCAACAATACCTGAAACATATGTAAAAACGAGGTCAGCAAAGAAATGCTGGCGAATACATTGGTTTTGTTGAAAATAAGATTCATGACTTCTGTTTAAGAAAATGTTTAGTCATGAACCTTGTAATTTGCTTTGTCTTTGTAAATCATTTGAAAAATAATAAGTTCAGATGATATATATAAATAAGAGAATAATGCATGATTAACTGAATAACCATGTAAAATGAGTTTGCATAAGATAAGTTGTTTGTAAATAAATGTCTTGTGAAAAGTATGTTACTTGTATAAAATGTTCTATGTCTCAAACTGAAATGATTCAAATAACGCTACGATATGTAATACCATACAAACACTTATATATAGGAAGTACCAGCGGCGTATCCACCATGCTTGTATCATATTACACACGCATCGTTACTTAATCACTTAATCAAACCAAACCACCAAAGTAATGTTCATGTCCAATGTAAATCATGTCATGTATAATCAATGTCAAAAGTGTTTGTATCAAATGTAAACCATGTAATGTGTAACCAAAATGATATGTATGGCTAGTGGAATGCATCAACTAAACCATAGGAGAAACGCACAAAACAAAGTATTGAAGTAAAACTTGGTTTAAATCATTACTATGTTTCGTGGAATGCATGATCAAATGTAAATCATGTCCAAATGTTTACCCAATCGTTAAACCTCTTTGTGAAATCGTTCCAATCGCTCTTGTTGTTTTAATCGTTCAAATCGTTCTTGTTTTAATTGTGAAACTACTTTATGGTCGATTTTCTAATAACATTCAAACCTTCTTGACTCGATCCTCGTTCCAACTCGCTCTCGCTCTCGTTCTTAACAAACCCTTACCAAAGAGTAAGTTAATAATTACAGATTCAGTCATTACCCAAAATACCCACACATAACTATAGGTATAGAGAATAACGGGATTTGTCAGATCCTATGGTACCATAACCTAATACTGGTCGGCTTGATCATTGCTAATGAATGTCATTTGGTTATGTAACAATAACCAACAAGTTTATTCACTTTTTGAAATTGTAATTAGTTCTTTGAAACCATTGAAATCGTTCTTGAAACCATTGTTTTTGTTCTTGAAACCACATTGTAATTGTTATTGAAATTATTATAATCGTTCTTGAAACCACATTGTAATTGTTATTGAAATTATTGTAATCGTTCTTGAAACCACATTGTAATTGTTATTGAAATCATTGATAAAGCATTTAGCACATATGAGTCACCCCAAAACAGTTGAAAACAGTAAAAGAGGGGAATAATGTACTCGCCTGATAATGCTTGGAGGTCTTGAACAACAACCAAACAAAGCTAGAGGGAGCACGGAATCAGTCGGCAATCTAAAACTATATAAATAAACCGGACTTAAATCGGGAGATCGGATAGGATGAGGCTTGGCAAACCAAATGAGTATTGGAACTCATATGATATGGTTTAACAAGGCCTACATACTACAATGAGACTAACCTAAGTGCTTTCGACCCATTGCGACCCATTAAGGTAACTTATGCTACTTTAACGCGTCGTGCGCGTGAAACGCGTTCGGACCGTCTAACTAGTCCTATGACAAGTGTTATATGCCTAAACATGTTACATAATCAGTTATGTGACAAAAGTTTAGGTTACATATGCTTAATTACCAATTATACATGAAAAGGGTATTCTGGTAATTTACCTAAGGCATATAAACTACCTATCATACAACTACTTAAACGAAGCGACCATAGGGTATAACCTCGGAAGGTTATTCCCTACCTACTATGGTCACCTAATGTATTTGGTCTGATCCTAATGATCGACCAAATGGGTCGGGTTCGAGGTATAAGCGATTTATCAGATCGCTTACCCTACGACCCTAGACAACGTGGTAATCAGTAGGCATAGTCCCAAGGGACTATAACCAACGTGATTACACTCACGTTGCGAAGTTCAAACGAACTTCGCATTGACCATTACTGGTCAACGCTGAAAGTCAAACAAAGTTTGACTTTCTGACTCGAAAAGCAATAAAATAAGGAAAAGAACGAAAGAATACTTACGAAGGGTCCCCGAATGCTAATCCCGATCCAAGAACTCAGGTATGAAACAATGGTTTCAACTTAGAGCTCTCAAATCAGAATTCCTGTAAGAAATGAGGTTGGGGTGATGGGGTATTTATAGTTTTCGGGTAACCGTTAGGATCGTTTCATGGAAAACGTGCCATGATCCAAGGCGTATACTTGTCGGAAACTCATGGTGGCTAAAAACCATCCTTATCAGCTGATTAGGCAAGTGGTGAGTGTGTGGTTGTGGTTAAAACAGCTGCAAACAGCTGTTAATGCAGTTAATCTGGTCCAGAAGGTGGAAGCGGCCCGCTTCAGGATCAGCCAAACATAATGCGGGCCGCCTGGCCCTTCTGATCTGCATACAACTTTCAAAAATGGCAGTTTCAGCCCCTGCACGTGTTTAAGGCCTTTTCCGACACTTCTAAGGCCCGTAAAGCCAACTTTAAGGCCCTAAAATGTTTCCTAAACATTGTGGACATGAAACATGCTCAAAAATATGCCGGGTGATGGTTCCTTTGGTCGTACGAACGCGATGTTCGCTTAATTACGACGGAATGCGCATAAGCGCGAAAAACGATCCAAAATGCGTGACGAATGGATTTTTGGTAAGCCAAACCCTAAAACATAATATAGTCAGGCTTACATAAATTTTTGGATGTCCGGATGTATTCAGAACGTAAGTTATGCGCGAAAATGCAAACTTGTGCACTTTTTGACACTTTTAGTCCATGAAGGACCCAAAAGTTTATTTTAGCACACCGAACCCCTCAAAGCCTATTTCTAAGCTATATAAAGGATATTTAAGGTGTGTTTAACTTATGGTCATGTTCCGGAATGTCTGTTACAGTTCAAATTGGCATACTTTCGCAGTTTGTCATATTTAGTCCCTGTAAGCGAATTAGCTTGTTTTTGCCATACCAAAGCCTTCAAAACTTATTTCTAAGTTATGTAAAGGCTATTTAAGGTATGTTAAGCCTATGTCACTATTCCGGAGGGTTTGTTGCATTAAACTGGTTATATTTACGCATAAGAGCGCGTATAACCTTCCAGAAAGCGATTTAGAATTTGAAATCGAACAAGAGTTGATATGTGTAAATGATACACATATTTTTACAAATCCCAAGTATGAAATACAATATTTCATTGGTTCAGTATTTGTTTGATGGCCGTGAAGGCACAGGTGTTACATGTTAACTCTAGTAATTTATTAACTCTGTTAAGTAAGATTGGTTAACTCTGTTAAGCTTATCAACCTTGTTAGTTATCAATTCTGTTAAGACTAGCAACTTTGTTTAGTATGTTGGTTCTGCATAGATTATTAATTCAGTTAAAAGATGTTAACTCTGTTAATCATGTAGCATTGTTAGTGTGTAAATCCTGTTAAGCGTGTTAACTTTGTGAAGTATGTGGACTGACTGTTAATCTTGTCAAGCATGAATTTCATGGCTCTGATTAACTGCTTATATGATACGTGATAATTGCTTAAACACACTTTGTGACATAGATGGCATGTGAATCTATATGAACTTAACTGATTGAGTATACGTGTATAACTATAGGACTTGACTGATTTCTTGTGAGCACATAGTTTAGCATACCGAGCAAACCAAGGTGAGTTCACACTCTTACCAAGGCATGGGATTCCCCGGTGGGTTGGGAATGGGATTGAATGATTACTTGTACTTACATCACTACTAGACTACTTACCACGGTCCTCGGATTGGGAAGGATGCCTGTGCCAAACTCTACGTAAAGCCTACGTCCTGTCCTCGGTTTGGGAAGGACACTAGTGTTAAAACCTACGTAAATCCTACGTACCATTGTCCTCAGATTGGGAAGGACGCCAGCGCTAAACCTACGTACACGCTACGTACTATCCTCGGTTGGGAAGGGCACTTACGTAAAACCTACGTAAACTTATACTTACTACTATCCTCGGATTGGGAAGGATAGTTATGGATACAACTAGTCTAGTAACTTACAACATGGGATGCCCCCACTAATTGAACTTACAACATGGGAAGCCCCCACTAGATGAACATACAAATGGCCTAGTAATACACGGCATGGTTATAAACGAACTTACGATTTATTAAACGAACTTATTACTGAACAACCAACTGTGAACTCGCTCAACTTTGTTGTTGACTCTCTGTTACACGCCTTGCAGGTCGTTAGGTATCCTTGGAGCTTGCATGGGAGTGGAGAGGAGTCGTTGTGGAACATGGATAGCTGTGTGCCATGCTAAACATTTGAAACATTTAAACTTATGTTGGGTTTACACATTTATTGTCACACCCCGACCACGTGGAACATACAAAACGTGGCGGAAACGTCGGGGAGTGTTGTAACAGAATTAATTGTTTCAAACCCATGGCAATTGAAGTTTCGTTTTATTGATTAAAAGTGTTACAATGTATTAATAAACAAAGAAATACAACATAATTAACTAGTCTTGCATCTTTTATTGTCACTAAAGCCCAAGTCTGCCTATGTGTATCTTGATCATCTTATGCAACAGTTCCTGAAAAACACATGTGAAAATATGGTACGTCAGCATAAAAATGCCGGTGAGATACATAGGTTTTGTGAAAATAGGTTTCATGACTTATGTTTGAGAAAATGTTTAGTCATGAACCTTGTTATTTGCTTTGTTTTGTAAATCATTTGAAAATCGATAAGATCAGATGATATGTATAAATAATGTATAATGTATGGTTAAATGAATAACCATGTAAAATGAGTTTGTATTAGATAAGTTGTTTGTAAATCAATGTCTTGTGAAAAATATGTTATTTGTATAAAATGTTCTATGTCTCAACCTGAAATGATTCAAATAACGCTACAATATGTAATACAATACAAACACTTATATATAGGAAGTACCAGCGGCGTATCCACCATGCTTGTATCATATTACACACGCCTCGTTACTTAATCACTTACTCAAACCAAACCAACAATGTACAATGTCTATGTTTAAACCAATTGCCAAAATGTAAGCATGTAATGAATAATAAGTGTACTAAGTATGCAACAACATACATACATAGCATGTAAACTGAAATATCTGTACTAAGTATGCAACAACAAACATACATAGCATGTGAACTGAAATATATGTACTAAGTATGCAACAACAGACATACATAGCATGTGAACTGAAATATCTGTACTAAGTATGCAACAACAGACATACATAGCATGTGAACTGAGATAATGTGTCCATATGCTGAGTAAACATATGCAACAGAAATGTAATGTAAAACGATGTACTAAGTATGCTAAGTTAACATACAAAGCAGAAAAGTCATGTAAATCAATGTACTAATAGTGTACTAATGAACATAACCAGTATATGATATGAAAACAGGAAAGCACGAAAGTAACAAGTAGGCACATGTGTTCCACCCCAAAATAGTTTGGAAAACAGTAAAAGAGGGGTCTATGTACTCACTTGAGATTGCTCAGAAGTCCTAGGATAACCACCAAGCAATGCTAGAGATCGCGGAAAATCAAACGGCACCTAATATAGGTAACTACATTAATAAACCGGACCTAAATCGGAAGACTGGGTAGCATGAGGGTTTGTAAACCAAATGAGTGTAGGAACTCATGTGATATGGTTTAACAAAGCCTACATACTAAATGAAACTTAACCTAAGTCTTATCGACCCATTACGACCCGTTTAGGTAGCTTATGCTACTTTAACGCGTCGTTCGCGTGAAACGCGTTTGGACCGCCTAACTAGCCCTATGACAAGTGTTATATGCCTAATCATGTTACATAATCAGTTATGTGACAAAGGTTTAGGTTACATATGCTTAATTACCAATTATACATGAAAAGGGTATTCTGGTAATTTACCTAAGGCATATAAACTACCTATCATACAACTACTTAAACGATGTGACCATAGGGTATAACCTCGGAAGGTTATTCCCTACCTACTATGGTCACCTAATGTATTTGGTCGGATCCTAATGATCGACCAAATGGGTCGAGTTCGAAGGTATAGGCGATTTATTAGATCGCCTACCCTACGACTCTAGACAACGTGGTAATCAGTGGGCATAGTCCCAAGGGACTATGACCAACGTGATTACACTCACGTTGCGAAGTTCAAACGAACTTCGCATTGACCATTACTGGTCAACGCTGAAAGTCAAACAAAGTTTGACTTTCTGACTCGAAAAGCAGTAAAATAAGGAAAAGAACGAAAGAATACTTACCCAGGGTCCCCGAATGCTAATCCCGACTTCAAGAACTCAGGTATGAAACAATGGTTTCAACTTAGAGCTCTCAAAATCAGAATTCTTGTAAGAAATAGCAATGGGGGTAATGGGGTATATATAGTTTTCGGGTAACCGTTAGGATCGTTTCTTGGAAAAGGGGAAAAGATCTAGTCCGTACACTTGTTGAAAGGTTATGGAAGCTAAATTCCATCCTTATCTAGTGACTAAGCAAGTTAGAACATGTGGTGGTGGATCAAACATGTGCAACTTGTGATTAAATACACTTAATCTGGTCAGAAGGTGGGAAGCGGCCCGCTTTAGGATCAGCCAAACACAATGCGGGCCGCCTGAGGCTTCTGATCTGCATATATGTTTCAGAAATGACAGTTTCAGCCCCTGCACGTGTTTAAGGCCATTCCCGACACTTCTAAGGCCCGTAAAGCCAACTTTAAGGCCCTAAAATGTTGCCTAAACATTGTGGACATGAAACATGTTCAAAAATATGCCGGGTGATGGTTCGTTTGGTCGTACGAACGCGATGTTCGCTTAATTACGACGGAATGCGCATAAGCGCGAAAAACGATCCAAATGATGTAACGAATGGATTTTTCTTATGGCGAACACTAAAATATAATGTAGTCATGCTTACATAAATTTTTGGGTGTCCGGATATATTCAGAACGTAAGTTATGCGCGAAAATGCAAACTTGTGCACTTTTTGACACTTTTAGTCCCTGAATGACCCAAAAGTTTATTTTAGCACACCGAACCCCTCAAAGCCTATTTCTAAGCTATATAAAGGATATTTAAGGTGTGTTTAACTTATGGTCATGTTCCGGAATGTCTGTTACAGTTCAAATTGGCATACTTTCGCAGTTTGACAACTTTAGTCCCTGTAAGCGATTAAACTTTGATTTCACCACACCAAACCTTCCAAAACTTATATCTAAGTTATGTATAGGTTATTTAAGGTATGTTAAGCCTATTTCACTATTCCGGAGTGTTCGTTGGATTAAACTGGTTATATCTACACATCAGAGCGCGTATAACCCTCCAGAAAGCGATTTAAAGCTTGAAATCGAACAAGAATTGATATGTGTAAACGATACACATATTTTTACAAATCCCAAGTATGAAATACTATATTTCATTGGTTTGGCATTTGTCTGATGGTTGGAGTGACACGGGTGTTACAGTCTCCCCTACTTTAGGAAATTTCGTCCCGAAATTAATTCGTAGGAGTCTAACTGTGGCTTTGTGTCAAATAACCACCAGAGATATGAAAGGCATAATCCTGTTATTTCTCTTTAACGGACATTCTTCAGAATTGAAAAATGAACGGAGTTGTTTTCAACAGGCATTCTTTAGAAACAAAAATGAACGGAATAGTCATTTTACATCTTCAGAAACAAAAATGAACCGAATGAGTCATTTTACATCTTCAGAAACAAAAATGAACCGAATGAGTCATTTTACATCTTCAGAAACAAAAATGAACCGAATGAGTCATTTTACATCTTCAGAAACAAAAATGAATGGAATAGTCATTTTACATCTTCAGAAACAAAAATGAACCGAATGAGTCATTTTACATCTTCAGAAACAAAAATGAACCGAATGAGTCATTTTACATCTTCAGAAACAAAAATGAATGGAATAGTCATTTTACATCTTCAGAAACAAAAATGAACCGAATGAGTCATTTTACATCTTCAGAAACAAAAATGAACGGAATAGTCATTTTACATCTTCAGAAACAAAAATGAACCGAATGAGTCATTTTACATCTTTAGAAACAAAAATGAACGGAATAGTCATTTTACATCTTCAGAAACAAAAATGAACCGAATGAGTCATTTTACATCTTCAGAAACAAAAATGAACGGAATAGTCATTTTACATCTTCAGAAACAAAAATGAACCGAATGAGTCATTTTACATCTTCAGAAACAAAAATGAACGGAATAGTCATTTTACATATTCAGAAACAAAAATGAACGGAATAGTCATTTTACATCTTCAGAAACAAAAATGAACCGAATGAGTCATTTTACATCTTCAGAAACAAAAATGAATGGAATAGTCATTTTACATCTTCAGAAACAAAAATGAACCGAATGAGTCATTTTACATCTTCAGAAACAAAAATGAACCGAATGAGTCATTTTACATCTTCAGAAACAAAAATGAACCGAATGAGTCATTTTACATCTTCAGAAACAAAAATGAATGGAATAGTCATTTTACATCTTCAGAAACAAAAATGAACCGAATGAGTCATTTTACATCTTCAGAAACAAAAATGAACGGAATAGTCATTTTACATCTTCAGAAACAAAAATGAACCGAATGAGTCATTTTACATCTTCAGAAACAAAAATGAACCGAATGAGTCATTTTACATCTTCAGAAACAAAAATGAACGGAATACATGACAAAATTCGCTGTGGTCTCTGTGCACTGAATTTCCATAATTATGTACGCGTCCATAATTACGTAATTCCTTGCACAGTCCGCACAGTGCATTTCATGATGTGTAGGGGAAGAAAATATCAAACCTGTGATGAGTGTGACTAGACTACCATAGGGTCCTTTTAATCAGATCAACACATGATCTTTTTAATTAGACCTCCAAGGAGTCCTTTCAGCTATATCATCATTTGATATACTTAACCAGATTTTTTTGGATCAATCTGTTTAACTAGACCTCTCAAGGGGTCTAATTATAGAATAGTACAATAAAATCCAAGGGACTTAACTACAACGTAGAAGCCCATTGAGGATTTAATATAGTACCTTTGGATATCCTACTATGAATCCCTTATACGAAGATATGGAAGATTCTATGAGGATTTGGATGACAAAACTTGGATCACACAAAAACATAAAAAGGAAACACATAAGCACATAATCACATAGTTGTTTGACTTGTTTATTAATTTGTTATCTTTGGACGCGGATACTTAAAGCACACCAGGAATCCAATTCGTGGATTTCATTTGGCACTTTAATCATTTCAAGAATCCATTCATGAAGATAGGATGATCTACCAAAAATTCGATTTTCGTTTTCAGGAAAACGCAATATTCGAATTAAGGTACACAATAATTTAGGACATACGGAAATACCCTTGAGTACCCTATTAAGAATTTATAGTGGTACTTGGGGTATTCGTACAGAATTATAACTTGCACCTTGTACCTCATCTCTTTGCAAGAGACGGGTACTTAGGATCTTTGTGTAAAACGCAAGAGATTGTAAAATGGAAGAATTTTGGGGTTTGTCTGTTCTTCAAGGAATGCGGTTCCCCGATTGTCGGTATTTGTAAGGGACATGTTGTTTATACATACAATCACCTAAATACATTATGATGTAAATAAAAGATTTATTTATAAACAATGATAACAACTGTTTCACGGACATTGACAACAAAAGAAAATAATACATAAGACATGATTATTTCTAAACGGTGTTGTCTTCTAGTCGGTCAGATGTTCATCTCCGTATTGGATTAGCATTAGCAAGCCTTGGGCAATTTCTTCGGAAATGTCCCATCTCACCACACTTGTTGCACGAACCCGGTGGAAAGCGAGCTCGGGCAGGTTTGTTGTTAGCTTGATTCGGTGCAACTGCTGCAACGCAAACTTTTGCCACATGACCTTTAAGTCCACAAATTTGGCATTCGTGGCACTTCACATTAGCATGATGATGTATACCACATCGGTTGCACAAGGGTGAAGTTCCGTTGTATGGCTTCCTAGCACGGGGTTTAGCTGGTTGGTTGGGGGCGGCTTGATCATTGTGAGCGACCATGGCGAAGTTCTGAGGAGCCTTTTGCTTCTTTGACCACTCAAGGGATCCAGTCTGTTCATCCATGGTCTTTGATTCCTCGAGCGGTTTCTTGTCACCCTTTCGGAAAAGCTTACGTTTCCTGATCTGAGATTCAGTCAGGGTTGCAGATAGCTCAATGGCCTGCCTAACCGTAGTGGGGTTACTACCGGTAACAATGTCTTGAACCAAGTCAGGGAGACCATCAAGGTATTTTTCGATCGCCTTATCCAAAGGTGTAACCATGGTAGGACACAACAGGCTCAGCTCCTCATATCGATCAGTGTATGCTCGATGTTCGCCACTGTCTTGCTTAAGATCGTCGAATTCTCTTTCCAATGCCCTGATCTCGTGACGAGGACAGAATTCCTTCATCATCAGTGCTCTAAGTTCTTCCCATGTCTGAGCCAGTGCCACATCGGCACCCCTATCTCTCACCACACCGTTCCACCACGTCAAAGCTCGTTTCTCAAAGACACTAGATGCAAAATCTACCTTTCGCTCGTTTGGACATTGAACATGCCTGAAGGTGCTTTCTAGACTCTCGAACCATTGCAGAAGTGCAGTCGCTCCTTGAGACCCAGAAAACTTGGATGGCTTAGCTGAGTTGAACGTCTTGAAACTGCAGAGAGCCTTATTGTTGTTGATAGCTTGGTAATATTGAGCAATGACGTTTGGGATTGCAGCAGTCATTTGCTGTGTAATGACAGCTGCCAGCTCGTCAACAGATATAGGATTTTCGCGTCGTGGAGGCATTCTAAAAGAGAAGAACATGAAAGGAAACGAGTGAGAGAATTAGACGAAAAGAATGAGATGAACAAATCTGATGAAAGCAAGGGTAGTGGTCATTTGTTTGTTACTACAAAGCAACAAACGACACACAGTGACTAAATTAAAGTAAATGGATCAAAAATAATGTATCGCGAAGACATGCTCGCCTATAAGTGAACACTCATCCCAAGAATTCCCAGGTAAGCACAACTGGTCTCGCGTCTGATGAGATGTATACGAAGTGCTTGCCTAGACAGAAAACCCAGAATACAGGCATTCACCCTTCCAGTTTGCACGTGTTCACATTATTTAAAACCCAAAACCTTGACGAGAGTTTTGAAAACTCAAAGGGGGTTCAAAACCGTATAACAGAGGGTTCAAAACCTTACAATAGAGGGTACAAAACCTTGTAATAAATCATCCTAGAACAGATGATTAGTTTTCAAAGCGGTTTTGAAATTTATGTTCTTGTTGTGGTCGTCGCCTAAGGATAGGTGACGGTATTGTTTTATGACTAAACGCAAGTAAACTCGCGTTAGGGTCCTAAGAAGGTTATAGACTAGGTCAAAGCATTACTAATAACCTAATTCCCTATAACCATTGGCTCTGATACCATCTTTTCTGTCACACCCCGACCACGTGGAACATACAAAACGTGGCGGAAACGTCGGGGAGTGTTGTAACAGAATTAATTGTTTCAAACCCATGGCAATTGAAGTTTCGTTTTATTGATTAAAAGTGTTACAATGTATTAATAAACAAAGAAATACAACATAATTAACTAGTCTTGCATCTTTTATTGTCACTAAAGCCCAAGTCTGCCTATGTGTATCTTAATCATCTTATGCAACAGTTCCTGAAAAACACATGTGAAAATATGGTACGTCAGCATAAAAATGCCGGTGAGATACATAGGTTTTGTGAAAATAGGTTTCATGACTTATGTTTGAGAAAATGTTTAGTCATGAACCTTGTTATTTGCTTTGTTTTGTAAATCATTTGAAAATCGATAAGATCAGATGATATGTATAAATAATGTATAATGTATGGTTAAATGAATAACCATGTAAAATGAGTTTGTATTAGATAAGTTGTTTGTAAATCAATGTCTTGTGAAAAATATGTTATTTGTATAAAATGTTCTATGTCTCAACCTGAAATGATTCAAATAACGCTACAATATGTAATACAATACAAACACTTATATATAGGAAGTACCAGCGGCGTATCCACCATGCTTGTATCATATTACACACGCCTCGTTACTTAATCACTTACTCAAACCAAACCAACAATGTACAATGTCTATGTTTAAACCAATTGCCAAAATGTAAGCATGTAATGAATAATAAGTGTACTAAGTATGCAACAACATACATACATAGCATGTAAACTGAAATATCTGTACTAAGTATGCAACAACAAACATACATAGCATGTGAACTGAAATATATGTACTAAGTATGCAACAACAGACATACATAGCATGTGAACTGAAATATCTGTACTAAGTATGCAACAACAGACATACATAGCATGTGAACTGAGATAATGTGTCCATATGCTGAGTAAACATATGCAACAGAAATGTAATGTAAAACGATGTACTAAGTATGCTAAGTTAACATACAAAGCAGAAAAGTCATGTAAATCAATGTACTAATAGTGTACTAATGAACATAACCAGTATATGATATGAAAACAGGAAAGCACGAAAGTAACAAGTAGGCACATGTGTTCCACCCCAAAATAGTTTGGAAAACAGTAAAAGAGGGGTCTATGTACTCACTTGAGATTGCTCAGAAGTCCTAGGATAACCACCAAGCAATGCTAGAGATCGCGGAAAATCAAACGGCACCTAATATAGGTAACTACATTAATAAACCGGACCTAAATCGGAAGACTGGGTAGCATGAGGGTTTGTAAACCAAATGAGTGTAGGAACTCATGTGATATGGTTTAACAAAGCCTACATACTAAATGAAACTTAACCTAAGTCTTATCGACCCATTACGACCCGTTTAGGTAGCTTATGCTACTTTAACGCGTCGTTCGCGTGAAACGCGTTTGGACCGCCTAACTAGCCCTATGACAAGTGTTATATGCCTAATCATGTTACATAATCAGTTATGTGACAAAGGTTTAGGTTACATATGCTAAATTACCAATTATACATGAAAAGGGTATTCTGGTAATTTACCTAAGGCATATAAACTACCTATCATACAACTACTTAAACGATGTGACCATAGGGTATAACCTCGGAAGGTTATTCCCTACCTACTATGGTCACCTAATGTATTTGGTCGGATCCTAATGATCGACCAAATGGGTCGAGTTCGAAGGTATAGGCGATTTATTAGATCGCCTACCCTACGACTCTAGACAACGTGGTAATCAGTGGGCATAGTCCCAAGGGACTATGACCAACGTGATTACACTCACGTTGCGAAGTTCAAACGAACTTCGCATTTACCATTACTGGTCAACGCTGAAAGTCAAACAAAGTTTGACTTTCTGACTCGAAAAGCAGTAAAATAAGGAAAAGAACGAAAGAATACTTACCCAGGGTCCCCGAATGCTAATCCCGACTTCAAGAACTCAGGTATGAAACAATGGTTTCAACTTAGAGCTCTCAAAATCAGAATTCTTGTAAGAAATAGCAATGGGGGTAATGGGGTATATATAGTTTTCGGGTAACCGTTAGGATCGTTTCTTGGAAAAGGGGAAAAGATCTAGTCCGTACACTTGTTGAAAGGTTATGGAAGCTAAATTCCATCCTTATCTAGTGACTAAGCAAGTTAGAACATGTGGTGGTGGATCAAACATGTGCAACTTGTGATTAAATACACTTAATCTGGTCAGAAGGTGGGAAGCGGCCCGCTTTAGGATCAGCCAAACACAATGCGGGCCGCCTGAGGCTTCTGATCTGCATATATGTTTCAGAAATGACAGTTTCAGCCCCTGCACGTGTTTAAGGCCATTCCCGACACTTCTAAGGCCCGTAAAGCCAACTTTAAGGCCCTAAAATGTTGCCTAAACATTGTGGACATGAAACATGTTCAAAAATATGCCGGGTGATGGTTCGTTTGGTCGTACGAACGCGATGTTCGCTTAATTACGACGGAATGCGCATAAGCGCGAAAAACGATCCAAATGATGTAACGAATGGATTTTTCTTATGGCGAACACTAAAATATAATGTAGTCATGCTTACATAAATTTTTGGGTGTCCGGATATATTCAGAACGTAAGTTATGCGCGAAAATGCAAACTTGTGCACTTTTTGACACTTTTAGTCCCTGAATGACCCAAAAGTTTATTTTAGCACACCGAACCCCTCAAAGCCTATTTCTAAGCTATATAAAGGATATTTAAGGTGTGTTTAACTTATGGTCATGTTCCGGAATGTCTGTTACAGTTCAAATTGGCATACTTTCGCAGTTTGACAACTTTAGTCCCTGTAAGCGATTAAACTTTGATTTCACCACACCAAACCTTCCAAAACTTATATCTAAGTTATGTATAGGTTATTTAAGGTATGTTAAGCCTATTTCACTATTCCGGAGTGTTCGTTGGATTAAACTGGTTATATCTACACATCAGAGCGCGTATAACCCTCCAGAAAGCGATTTAAAGCTTGAAATCGAACAAGAATTGATATGTGTAAACGATACACATATTTTTACAAATCCTAAGTATGAAATACTATATTTCATTGGTTTGGCATTTGTCTGATGGTTGGAGTGACACGGGTGTTACATTTATGCTTCCGCTAAACGCTTAATTATGTTATGGTTTTGAACACCTTTCGTATTGATGAATGACTTTTATTTATTACTTACAATGTTCAATATGATTGGTGGCTTGATCCTGGTCATGTCACGCCTCCATGCGGTGATACTCTGCATGTGGATTTTGGGGGTGTGACAGACCACGGCCCCGTGTCCACTGAGCACGGCCCCGTGGTGGGTGATGGAAGCTTCTATAGCTTTGTCTTTTATGCTGGCACTTGGGCACGCCCCCATGTTCACTGAGCACGGGGCGTGTTCAGCCTTCTGTTCCCTTGTTTTGCTTGGGAAGATGCTTTTGGGGAGGTCGGGCATGCCACGTTAGTTCCTTTTCTTGTATTTATGTTAGATTTAGTTGCCTTTTTGCTTCTTTTGTTAATTTGAGCTCATTTAATCCTTAAAATACAAAAGGAAGACAAAAGCACACTTTTTCCAACATTAGTACTAAAAAAGGGTTAGTTTTATGCCCCCATGTTCACTGAGCTATTTGATTTAGTTGTTTTTCAATGTTTTGAATGCTAGCTTGTTGATTTCTAAAATTCGATTCCAATTACTGAAATCGATCCGAGTTTTTCTTTTCGGTGTCGGAGATGAGGCGAGATACAGTATCTTCAAGCCTTTCTCGTCCACCTTGTTGTTGAGAAAAATTTTGTGGTTGTTGAAAGTTAGTTCGTTGGTTTTGTTGGTTACTACTATTGTCGGTATCTCTCCAACCAAGGTTAGGGTGGTTACGCCATCGTTGGTTATAGGTACCCGTTGGAGGACCCGACGGCCTAGGTCTATTATCAATGTAGTTTACCGTTTTCGTTTGATCATCAACTTCTTTCATGCAACTCCAATTTTCATGTGGCCCACCACATCCCTCACAAGCCATAACCGAAGCCGTTTTTGCCATTTCTAACTTTTTGATTTTTGAAGAAAGGGCCTCGATTTGGGCTTGTAAAGAAGTGCTTTCATCAACCTTATGGGCGCCCGGGGCAATAGACTTATTGCCTCGGGGAGTGTGCCACTGAAAATTGGTTTGAGCAATTTCCTCAATTTGATTATATATTTCATTTGGGCGACGATTACCTAGAAGTCCCCCGGAGCTAGAATCAAGTGTTTGTCTTGTGTGTGGCAACAACCCATTGTAGAAAGTGGATACTTGTTGCTATACCGCAAGACCGTGATGAGGACACTTTCTTAGTAGCTCCTTGAACCTTTCCCAAGTTTCATATAAGGATTCCCCGTCTTCTTGTGAATATGTATTAATTTCAGTCATTAATTTAGCCGTTTTAGCAGGAGGGAAATACTTATATAGAAACTTTTGGGCTAGTTCATCCCTGGTGTTTACCGAGCCAACTGGGAGGGTATTAAGCCAAGCCTTAGCTCGGTCTTTTAGTGAAAATGGAAACATCCAAAGGCGGATGGCGTCGTTTGATGCTCCATTGATCCGAAAGGTATCACATATTTCTAAGAAATTAGTAATATGTAGATGGGGATCCTCGTCCGCAAGCCCATGGAAGGTTGCAGAGTTTTGAAGCATTTGTATCAAATGTGGCCGAAGTTCGAAGTTATTGGCTTCGACATTCGGTGCATTGATAGCGGCGTCAAGATTACCCACAGTGGGTCGTAGGTAACCCATAAGTGTACGTTGGTCCGCCATTGGAAGTGGGTCCCCCAAAACTTTCTCTTGGTTTTTAGCTTTAAGTCTTTTTCTGAGAAAGCGTTCGAGTTCTTCTAAAGGTTCTTTTATGTCTCTACTAGAACTAGAGCTCATACACTACGTAGGAAGTTCAAATATGGCGCATGGGTTCCAAGTCCTGCAATAAAAACCGAAAAGAACGTTGGTCAGAAGGTTCACCACGGCCCCGTGCTCCGTGAACACGGCCCGTGGTCGGAGATACAATGATTGTTTTCCGGATCCCTGTTACTGGGGAGCTGGACACGGCCCCATGTTGCACCGACACGGCCCCGTGCTCAGCTCTCTGTAACTCGGAAAATAAAAACTGCCAGTAACAATGCTGGGCACGGCCCGTGTCCGACCAGGCACGGCCCGTGCTGAGCTCTGCAGAAACTAAAAAATTAAGAAAAATTCAAAAAAAAAAATAGAAAAAATTAAGAAAAACGATTAGGCCGTTGATTCCTAACTTTCTAAAAATCCTTGTGTCCCCGGCAACGGCGCCAAAAACTTCATGCCTGTGAAGTGTGTATATAATTTTAAGTATATTTTAAGCCCTTTTACACTTTTTTAGCCAAGTTTTAAATTTATAAAACACGATATTTACTAACACTAAACACACATATGGGCAAGTGCACCCATCATGAGCGTAGTATAGTGTTGGTTAGATACCGAGGTCGTCCAAGGACACAAGAGCTTTTAGTACCGGTTTATCCTCAATGTCTAATCAAATCAAAAGTTAGAAAAAAGGTTTTAAACTAGAAAAATAAAAACTAACTAAAATGCTGAAAAATAAAAATAAAATAAAAACAGATAGACAAGATGAATCACTTGGCTCCGACTCGTGTTTAGTGTAACCTTTGATTATTTCCGCACTTTTGCACTTTTTAATAGATTATCTTAGTTATTGTAGTAGGCCCCTCTTTTGAAGGTGACGTTACCCTCAACCCAGTAGTTTGAGTCAGCAAGGATACAATCCTAAAGGGTCAGATTATTGAAAGATAATTAATTAAGTTATTAATGCGAATTGTGGTAGGCCCCTCTTTTGAAAGTGACATTACCCCCGGCTAAGTAGTCTGAGTCAGCAGGGATACAGTCCTAAGTAGTCGGGTTAAAGTATTAATAGTAGCTTACATATGAGGGAATCAAAGAGTTTTAACCCCGCCATCCAATACCGGTGGGTATTGAAGGAGGTCCTACTAAATTTGACCCAGGTCCTTGCAGGATCTATACATTGAACAAGGCAAGACTCTTACCAAACCGTTCCCTTAACCCCCGACCAGGTAGCCAACATACCTCTATATAGACCGTGGAGATATGAATGGTGAAAATCTTTTATTTTATATAGACAGTAAAATAATGCCAAGACACCATGGACAAACAATAAGGAAGAATCACCTTCAACATAAGAAACTAGTTATTAAAGTCATTAATACATAACCAAGTAAAAAGTGCGAAAAGATTAAAAATAAAAAGTGTTACACTAGACACTTGTCTTCACCAAGTGATGTAAGAGACTTAGGCAAACATGGCCTTTGATTGTCAAGAACTCTTACGATCAATCTTAGATCCCGAGACGACTCACACACTCTATGATGGACAATGGATGATGGTGTTATGGTGGTGGTGGGTGGTGGGTGAAGTGTGAGAGAGGTGTTGTGCCAAGGGATGGTTTGCAAATGAGCCAAGCACCCCTATTTATAGCCTGAACAGTAGCTCGGGCACGGCCCCGTGTCCAGTGGGCACGGCCCCGTGTCCATCCTCTTCACTATCTTCATTAATTGCAGTTTGTCTGCATTAGTTGACCACGCCCCCGTGTCCGCTGGGCACGCCCCCGTGTGCAAAAGCATATCTGTACTATCAAGATTTTCCTGGATTCTGCGAATCTTAGAGTTGACCACGGCCCCGTGTCCACTGAGCACGGCCCCGTGGTGGGCGATGGAAGCTTCTATAGCTTTGTCTTTTATGCTGGCACTTGGGCACGCCCCCGTGTTCACTAAGCACGGGGCGTGTTCAGCCTTCTGTTCTCTTGTTTTTCTTGGGAAGATGCTTTCGGGGAGGTCGGGCATGCCACGTTAGTTCATTTTCTTGTATTTATGTTAGATTTAGCTGCCTTTTTGCTTCTTTTGTTAATTTGAGCTCATTTAATCCTGAAAATACAAAAGGAAGACAAAAGCACACTTTTTCCAACATTAGTACTAAAAAGGGTTAGTTTTATGCCACAATTGATTTAATTTATATGTTGCATTTTGCACACATCATCAGCCATTTTGCAAAATGTCAGTTTTGGTCCCTGTGCGCGTATTGACGTGTTTTGGCACTTCTAACACCCGTCAAACCCATTTTTCAGCTCCATAAAGATGATAAAGCATAGGGAACTTGAAATATGCTCAGAAATGTTACGGATGTCGGTTCGTTTGGCTGTACGGTTACGTTGTTCAGTTAATTACGACGGAAGTCCTAACGGAGGTGAAAACGACCCAAATTGCGAAATGAATGAAGTTTTGACAAGCCAATCACTAAAATAAAATATTTTAATGATTACATAAATTTTTTGATGTCCGGATGTATTTAGAACGCAAGATATGTGCGAAAATGCAAACTTATGCACTTTTTGACGCTTTTAGTTCCTGAATGACCATAAAGTTTATTTTTGCACACCGAACCCCTCAAAGCTTATTTCTAAGATATGTGAAGGATATTTCGGGTATGTTTAACTTATGGTCATGTTCCAGAATGTTCGTTACAGTACGAATCGGCATACTTTCGCAGTTTGTCGAATTTAGTCCCTGTAAGCGAATAAACTTGATTTTGCCATACCAGAGCCTTCAAAACTTATTTCTAAGTTATGTAAAGGTTATTTAAGGTATGTTAAGCATATATTGATGTTCTGGAGTGTTTGTCGCATTAAACTGATTACGTTTGCGCATCGGTTTGCGTTAAACTCTCCAGAAAGCGATATAGAGTTTGAAATTAAACAAAAATAAAAACATGAAAAATGTCAAACATAATACAAACATTGGGGTCATATAACATTGTTTTATTGATAACTGAACTGTTTATAATAATTACAAATCACAGATGTCACAGTCTCCCCTACTTGTGGAAATTTCGTCCCGAAATTTATTTAGAGGAAACTCGTAAGAATAGATGTGGATATTTTGCCTTCATTTGATCTTCATGTTCCCAAGTAAATTCTTGTCCACGTTTAGATTCCCAGCGAACTTTGACAAGTGGAATGCGCTTGCATTTGAGCCACTTGACTATACGGTCCATGATTTCCACAGGTTTCTCAACAAAATGCATCGTGTTATCAACACAAACTCATCATGTGGTATATGGAGGTTCTCATCAGCTAAACACTTCTTGAGATTGGACACGTGAAAGGTTGGATGAACGTTTCCAAGTTCAGGAGGTAAGTCAAGTCTGTAGGCTACCTTACCGATTCTTCATATCAGGCCACCAATACTGAGTACGAAGATCCTTATACATCTTGTCTGAGCCAGGATGAATAGAGTAACGAGACTTATGTGCTTCATCCATAAGCAAGGTGCGAAGATCATCTTGGCTTGGGACCCACAAACGGTCCATGAAATAAAACGATCGATTGTCCTTCAGTTCAAGATCAGGCTTAATGTGATAGGGTAATTCCTTACCCATCAAACCTTGTGAAACACAAGTATATTGGGCCTGAGAAATGCGGGTTTCGACATCAGATCGAGCTTGGATATCAGATTGAACACGAACACAATGAAGCTTGACATGTTCTTTACGACTTAAAGCGCCAGCCACGACATTCGCCTTTCCAGGATGGCCGCGAATTTTGCAGTCATAGTCGTTCAGAAGTTCAACCCAACGTCGTTGCCTCATGTTGAGCTCTTTCTGATTAAAGATATGTTGAAGACTTTTGTGGTCCGTGAAAACCACACATTTCGTACCATACAAATAGTGTCTCCAGATTTTAAGAGTGAAAACAACTGCACCTAACTCAAGATCATGAGCGGTGTAGTTCTTCTCGTGTACCTTCAACTGCCTTGATGCGTAGGCTATGACTTTGTTCCTTTGCATGAGAACATAGCCAAGACCCAAATTTGACGCATCACAATACACGACAAAATCATCATTGCCCTCAGGCAAAGATAGAATAGGTGCATCACAAAGCTTTTGCTTCAAGGTCTGAAGCGCTTCTTCGTATTTGGCTCCCCATTCAAAGGGTTTGTTCCTCTGAGTTAGAGTAGTTAGGGGAACTGCAATCTTCGAGAAGTTTTCGATGAAGCGGCGGTAATATCCCGCGAGACCAAGAAAAGAACGAACTTCAGTAGGAATAGTAGGCGTATCCCAATCCTTAATCGCACTGATCTTGGAGGGATCTACATGAATACCTTGTTCGTTGACAATATGTCCCAAAAATTGAACTTCCTTAAGCCAAAATTTGCACTTGGAGAATTTGGCAAAAAGTTGTTCTTTCTTTAGGAGTTCCAGAGTAAGATGAAGATGTTGCTCATGATCAGCTTGCGTCTTAGAATATATCAAGATGTTATCAATGAAAACGATGATGAACTTATCTAAATAAGGCTTACAAACCCTATTCATCAAGTCCATGAAAACAGGGGAGCATTAGTCAATCCCAATGACATAACTGTGAACTCATAATGCCCATATCGGGTGTAGAAAGCTGTCTTGGGAATATCTTCTTCATGCACACGAAGTTGATGTTACCCAGAACGCAGATCAATCTTTGAGAAGTATGAAGCACCTTGTAACTGATCAAAGAGATCATCAATAAGAGGTAGGGGATATCGATTCTTGATGGTAATCTTGTTAAGCTCACGGTAATCGATGCACATCCTGAAAGATCCATCCTTCTTCTTGACAAAAAGAACGGGAGCACCCCAAGGTGAAAAGCTAGGACGAATAAAACCTATGTCTGAAAGCTCCTGAATCGATAGCTGGAATCACATTCTACTGAACTGGGTGTAGCTTACGAACCACAAAGGGCCCCCATACGGTTCGTATGGGCCTTGCAGGTCAGCCATTTTGCAAAATGTCAGTTTTGGTCCCTGTGCGTGTATTGACGTGTTTTGGCACTTCTAACACCCGTCAAACCCATTTTTAAGCTCCATAAGGATGATAAAGCATAGGGAACTGGAAATATGCTCAGAAATGTTACGGATGTCGGTTCGTTTGGCTGTACGGTTACGTTGTTCGGTTAATTATGACGGAAGTCTTAACGGACGCGAAAACGACCCAAATTGCGAAACGAATGAAGTTTTCACAAGCCAATCACTAAAATAAAATATTTTAATGATTACATAAATTTTTGGATGTCCGGATGTATTCAGAACGCAAGATATGTGCGAAAATGCAAACTTATGCACTTTTTGACGCTTTTAGTCCCTAAATGACCAAAAAGTTTATTTTTGCACACCGAACCCCTCAAAGCCTCTTTCTAAGATATGTGAAGGATATTTAGGGTATGTTTAACTTATGGTCATGTTCGGGAATGTTCGTTATAGTACGAATCGGCATACTTTCGTAGTTTATCGAATTTAGTCCCTGTAAGCGAATAAACTTGATTTTGCCTTACCAAAGCCTTCAAAACTTATTTCTAAGTTATGTAATGGTTATTTAAGGTATGTTAAGCATATATTGATGTTCTGGAGTGTTTTCGCATTAAACTGATTACGTTTGCGCATCGTTTTGCGTTTAACTCTCCAGAAAGCGATATAGAGTTTGAAATCAAACAAAAATCAAAACATGACAAATGTCAAACATAATACAAACATTGGGGTTAAATAACATTGTTTTATTGATAATTGAACTGTTTACAATGATTACAAATCACAGATGTCACAGTCTCCTCTACTTGTGGAAATTTCGTCCCGAAATTTATTTAGAGGAAACTCGTGAGAATAGATGTGGATATTTCGCCTTCATTTGATCTTCACGTTCCCAAGTAAATTCTGGTCCACGTTTAGATTCCCAACGAACCTTGACAAGAGGAATGCGCTTGCGTTTGAGCCACTTGACTATACGGTCCATGATTTCCACAGGTTTCTCAACAAAATGCATCGTGTTATCAACACGAATCTCATCAAGTGGTATGTGGAGGTTCTCATCAGCAAAACACTTCTTGAGATTGGACACGTGAAAGGTTGGATGAACGTTTCTAAGTTCAGGAGGTAACTCAAGTCTGTAGGCTACCTTACCGATTCTCTCGACGATCTTGAATGGTTCAACATATCTTGGTGCAAGTTTTCATGTCTTTCCAAATCTGATCACACCTTTCCAAGGTGAGACCTTAAGTAATACGCGATCACCGACTTGAAATTCCAAGGGCTTGCGTCGTCGGTCCGTGTAACTCTTTTGACGGCTTCGAGCTGTCTGAAGGTTATCGTGAACTTTCTTAACCTTATCTGTTGTCTCTAGAATGAGGTCAGGTCCAGTAAGCTGAGCCTCACCGATCTCATTCCAGCAGAATGGTGAACGACATTTTCGACCATAGAGAGCCTCGAAAGGAGCCATGTTGATGCTGGAGTGATAACTGTTGTTGTAGCATAATTCGATCAATGGAAGATACGAATCCCAACTACCACCAAAATCGATCATGCAAGCTCTAAGCATATCCTCCAAAGTATGGATTGTTCTTTCAGTTTGGCCATCTGATTGTGGATGATAAGCTGTGCTCAGATTAAGTTGGTTCCCCATAGCAGATTGCATGGTTCTCCAAAAGCGAGACGAGAATCGAGCATCTCTGTCAGAAATAATATTCAAAGGAACACCATGTCTAGATACAATTTCGTCTGAAAGCTCCATACTTCTTCTTGACAAAAAGAACGGGAGCACCCCAAGGTGAAAAGTTAGGACGAATAAAACCTTTGTCTGAAAGCTCCTGAATCGATAGCTGGAATCACATTCTGCTGAAATGGGTGTAGCTTACGGGCTGCAAAGGACCCCCATATGGTTCGTATGGGCCTTGCAGGTCAGCCATTTTGCAAAATGTCAGTTTTGGTCCCTGTGCGTGTATTGACGTGTTTTGGCACTTCTAACACCCGTCAAACCCATTTTTAAGCTCCATAAGGATGATAAAGCATAGGGAACTTGAAATATGCTTAGAAATGTTACGGATGTCAGTTCGTTTGGCTGTACAGTTACGTTGTTTGGTTAATTACAACGAAAGTCGTAACAGACGCGAAAACGACCCAAATTGCGAAACGAATGAAGTTTTGACAAGCCAATCACTAAAATAACATATTTCAATGATTACATAATTTTTTGGGTGTCCGGATGTATTCAGAACGCAAGATATGTGCGAAAATGAAAACTTATGCACTTTTTGACGCTTTTAGTCCTTGAATGACCAAAGAGTTTATTTTTGCACACCGAACCCCTCAAAGCCTATTTCTAAGCTATGTGATGGATATTTAGGGTATGTTTAACTTATGGTCATGTTCCAGAATGTTCGTTAGAGTACGAATCGGCATACTTTCGCAGTTTGTCGAATTTAGTCCCTGTAAGCGAATAAACTTGATTTTGCCATACCAAAGCCTTCAAAACTTATTTCTAAGTTATGTAAAGGTTATTTAAGGTATGTTAAGCATATATTGATGTTCCGGAGTGTTTTTCGCATTAAACTGATTACATTTGCGCATCGTTTTGCGTTTAACTCTCTAGAAAGCGATATAGACTTTGAAATTAAACAAAAATCAAAACATGAAAAATGTCAAACATAATACAAACATTGGGGTCAAATAACATTGTTTTATTGATAACTGAACTGTTTACAATGATTACAAATCACAGATGTCACAGTCTCCCCTACTTGTGGAAATTTCGTCCTGAAATTTAATTAGAGGAAACTCGTGAGAATAGATGTGGATATATCGCCTTCATTTGATCTTCACGTTCCCAAGTAAATTCTGGTCCACGTTTAGATTCCCAGCGAACTTTGACAAGTGGAATGCGCTTGCGTTTAAGACACTTGACTATACGGTCCATGATTTCCACAGGTTTCTCAACAAAATGCATCTTGTTTTCAACACGAATCTCATCAAGTGGTATGTGGAGGTTCTCATCAGCTAAACACTTCTTGAGATTGGACACGTGAAAGGTTGGATGAGCGTTTCCAAGTTCAGGAGGTAACTCAAGTCTGTAGGCTACCTTACCGATTCTTTCGACGATCTTGAATGGTCCAACATATCTAGTTGCAAGTTTTCCTGTCTTTCCAAATCTGATCACACCTTTCCAAGGTGAGACCTTAAGTAATACGCGATCACCGACTTGAAATTCCAAGGGCTTGCGTCGTCGGTCCGCGTAACTCTTTTGACGGCTTCAAGCTGTCTGAAGCTTATCGTGAACTTTCTTAACCTTATTTGTTGTCTCTAGAATGAGGTCAGGTCCAGTAAGCTGAGCCTCACCGATCTCATTCCAGCACTCTGGTGAACGACATTTTCGACCAAAGAGAGCCTCAAAAGGAGCCATGTTGATGCTGGAGTGATAACTGTTGTTGTAGGAGACTTCGATTAATGGAAGATACGAATCCCAACTACCACCAAAATCGATCACGCAAGCTCTAAGCATATCCTCCAAAGTCTGGATTGTTCTTTCAGTTTGGCCATCTGATTGTGGATGATAAGCTGTGCTCAGATTAAGTTGGGTCCCCATAGCAGATTGCATGTTTCTCTAAAAGCGAGACGAGAATCGAGTATCTCTGTCAGAAATAATGTTCAAAGGAACACTATGTCTAGATACAATTTCGTCCACATAGATTTTAGCAAGCTTGTCGGCAGATAAATATTCACGGATTGGCAAGAAATGCGCTGACTTTGTAAGACGATCAACAACTACCCAGATGGCATCATGACCTCTCTTTGTGCGCGGAAGTTTGGTAATAAGATCCATACCAATGTTTTCCTATTTCCAAACTGGAATCTCTGGTTGCTCCAATAAACTAGAAGGATGTTGATGTTCAACCTTAACCTTAAGACAAGTAAGGCATTTGGACACGTACAAGGCAATGTCTTTCTTCATACCAGGCCACCAATACTGAGTATGAAGATCCTTATACATCTTGTCTGAGCCAGGATGAATAGTGTAACGAGACTTATGGCTTCATCCATAAGCAAGGTGCGAAGATCATCTTGGCTTGGGACCCACAAACGGTCCATGAAATAATATGATCCATTGTCCTTCAGTTCAAGATCAGGCTTAATGTGATAGGGTAATTCCTTACCCATCAATCCTTGTGAAACACAAGTATGTTGAGCCTGAGAAATGCGGGTTTGGACATCAGATCGAGCTTGGATATCAGATTAAACACGAACACAATGAAGCTTGACACGTACTTTATGACTTAAAGCGTCAGCCACGACATTCGCCTTACAAGGATGGTAGCGAATTTCGCAGTCATAGTCGTTCAGAAGTTCAACCCAACGTCGTTGAGTTCTTTTTGATTAAAGATATACTGAAGACTTTTGTGGTCCGTGAAAACCACACATTTCGTACGATACAAATAGTGTCTCTAGATTTTAAGAGCGAAAACAACTTCACCTAACTCAAGATCATGAGTGGTGTAGTTCTTCTCGTGTACCTTCAACTGCCTTGATGCGTAGGCTATGACTTTGTTCCTTTGCATGAGAACATAGCCAAGACCCAAATTTGACGCATCACAATACACGACAAAATCATCATTTCCCTCAGGCAAAGATAGAATAGGCGCATCACAAAGCTTCTGCTTCAAGGTCTGAAAGGCTTCTTCTTGTTTGGCTCCCCATTCAAAGGGTTTGTTCTTCTGAGTTAGAGTAGTTAAGGGAACTGCAATCTTTGAGATGTTTTCGATGAATCGGCGGTAATATCTCGCGAGACCAAGAAAAGAACGAACTTCAGTAGGAGTAGTAGGCGTATCCCAATCCTTAATCGCACTGATCTTGGAGGGATCTACATGAATACCTTGTTTGTTGACAATATGTCCCCAAAATTGAACTTCCTTAAGCCAAAATTCGCACTTGGAGAATTTGGAAAAAAGTTGTTCTTTCTTTAGGAGTTCCAGAGTAAGACGAAGATGTTGCTCATGATCAGCTTACGTCTTAGAATATATCAAGATGTCATCAATGAAAACGATGATGAACTTATCTAAATAAGGCTTACAAACCCTACTCATCAAGTCCATGAAAACAGCCGGAGCATTAGTCAATCCGAATGGCATAACAGTGAACTCATAATGCCTATATCGAGTGCGGAAAGCTGTCTTGGGAATCTCTTCTTCATGCACACGAAGTTGATGATACCTAGAACACAGATCAATCTTTGAAAAGTATGAAGCACCCTGTAACTGATCAAAGAGATCATCAATACGAGGTAGGGGATATCGATTCTTGATGGTAAGCTTGTTAACCTCACGGTAATTGATGCACATCCTGAAAGATCCATCCTTCTTCTTGACAAAAATAACGGGAGCACCCCAAGGTGAAAATCTAGGACGAATAAAACCTTTGTCTGAAAGCTCCTGAAGCTGCTTAGACAACTCCTGCATCTCAGACGGTGCAAGACGATATGGAGATCTGGCAATGGGATTTGCACCAGGTACGAGATGAATACGGAATTCGACTTGGCGTGCTGGTGGTAAACCAGGTAATTCTTTAGGAAACAATTCAGGATAATTCCGAACAATAGGGATATCTTGAATAGACTTACCCTTGCCTTTATCTGCTACAACATGTGCCAAGAAGGCCACATAGTTCTTTCGCAGATACTTCTGAGCTTGAAAACAAGACATGAGCTTGAGGCTACTAGCAGGTTTCTCACCACGAACCTCTAGGATCTCACCTGACGAGAGCGGCACGCGAACGATCTTCTCAAAACAAGCTACCTCTATGTGATGCTTGGCTAACCAATCCATACACACTATAACGTCAAAACTCCCAAGTTGCATAGGTGTGAGGTCAATAGGAAAAAGACGGTTATTAAGGTTCAACTGACAATTGCGAAGAACAGAATTGAGAACAATGGGATCACCGCTAGCAACTTCTACTGTCAAAGGATTTCCTAGTTTCGTTCTAGACATGCGAAGCAATGGCTCAAAAGATGTCACACCCCCAATCATATTGAACAATGTATTTAAAATAGATAAAATCCAACCATAAAAATATAATTGGTGTTCAAAAACTAGTTAACCAAGTTCAAATTAAACAGCGGAAGCATAAAACGTAAAACCAAAACATAAGTTCAATAAGTTCATAAATTTTAAATGTTTAGCATGGCACACCACTGTCCATGCCCCACAACGATCACGTCTCCTCATGCAAGATCCATAAATACGCAGGATTAATATTGGCATCCTTCCCATGGAGGATGGCGGTACATATCCAACCCAAGGAGGACATGCAGGTTCCGTTTTAGTTCTTTAACCCATTCCCTACCACCAGGAATCCCATACCTTAGAAAGAGTGTGAACTCACCTTGGTTTGCTCGGTTAGATTAGTTACTCTAATAATCAGGAATTAAGCACGTCCTAACATGGTACAGATAACAATCAGTTTCACGTGCATGCATAATACGTATCCTATGTACGGTTTATCTACTCATTACTTCTATCACGTACCACATAATTCTAATGTCACACCCTGACTTTTGCGGAAGATCATAGTTAAAAATACACTTGTAACACTTGTTAGAAAATATTTTCTATGTTTTGGAATTTTTAGAAAATTTTGCCATAGTTTCCTTTGTAAATGGAGGTGTCCATGCTATTTAGCATATCATTTTCTTTTCAAAATAACCACAATAACCATCAACAAACACCTTACATCACCAAGAGCAAAAACTATATGCTTTATATAATAATCATGAACTTGATATTTCACAAAAACGCGTAGTAACTTGGTAAAGTGTTTAGTGGGTTTAGTTACCCTCCAAAGTGTGTTTAATTCTTTTAAAATCTCATTCTTGCAAAGGTTTGGTGTTTACAACTTGTAAACATAATTTACAAAAATGTTTATCCATAGCATTTTCTTGTTTCTCTAGGGTTTATTTATTTGTCTTTCTACTAAAATATAGTGTAAGTTTAATAAAAACCATGATCCTTCAAGAATCATCTTTTTAACTTGGTTTCTTTTAGAAAAATCATTCACAACTCTTGGATTTACAAGTTTACTAGTTCACTTGGTTTGTCACTTTACAAGAAAATCATTTCACTTTCAAGTTCATGTTTGATCAAGAAGATGATTATTTCATGTAAACCCATAATCACCTCCTAACTTGTTAAACCATGTTTTTAATCATACTTTAACAAGTTCCATATGATGATCAACATCATATTATCAAGAAATCAACAATCATGTGCCATGCATGTATTTAACAACATTATTTTAACAAGATTTCATCATCTTTAAGTTTCATATTCATGATTCTTGTTTAAGTCTTTTAGTTTTCTTGTTCTTTATAACAATGTATATCTTTTTAACTAACAAAAAGAGAAGTAAAAACTAGTAGCAAGAAGCTTACAACTAGCTCAAAGGCTAGGGAAGATCACTAGAAAAAGATGATGAAAAATGGATGATGAAAGCAAAGGATGAAGGTTCTTCAAGTTCCTCAAACATCAATCTCCATGGATCACCTTCTTGCACTTGAATTAAGCTTAAAAATGGAATGATGGTGGTGGCAAGGTGGTGGTGGTGGCGGCACTAAGGTGAGCCGAGAGGGAGAGAGAGAGGTTGAGGGATGTGGAGTGAAGTTTGTAAGATATGATATGAAATGATATGGAATGATCCTTGTAATCTATGCTCCATACTTATGATCTCTTACACAAATAATATGGCAACCAAATCAAGAAACAATCGAATTAAAATATTGAAATGAAATCTAGTGGTGGGGTCCATACCTGGGCCGTAAATCATCAGGGGGGGGGGTTATTTGTAAATTTTGATGGTTAGGTAAATGGTTGGAAGTTAAATGTAAAAATCTAGTGATATGTGTGTATAGCACATTTTATAATGTGTTTGGGATATTCGGGGACCATAACTAGTCCAAAAATAATAAAACAATGTTTCTAGCAAAATTTTGGTCCCGGGTAATGTCCGGTTGTTCGGTTAGATACCGTTCCGATAAAGTGCTAAGTTATTCCGTATAGTGTCCTTTATGAATCTTTTTGTAACACTTTTAATTCCCAACACTTAGGAAATCATTCAGGACCATTTAGTCAATTTTCTACACAAAACTAGTATGTTAAAAAAAAGCTGAATTTTGCTGAAAAATGCAGTTACGTCATCAGTTGTAATTAAGCACAGTTATTAAGCACAATTTAATATTATTTAATCGTACATATACCTATAATTATGAGGGTTGTCACATTCTCCCCCTGTTAAGAAAATTTCGTCCCGAAATTTAGCACGTGGTTATTGAGGAAGCTAGTTAAGTTGCGTGGTTTCCTTGTTTTCCTGGGGTGTCACATCATCCCCTCGTTGGTTTGGTATTTCGTCTCAAAATTCTGCAGTAGCTTCAGCCTCAGTAGTGGTTGCACTTTTCCTAAACAATTGGGGATACTTGAGTTTCATTTGGTCTTCTCGTTCCCAGGTACACTCTGGGCCACGACGGGAGTTCCAACGAACTCGAACAAGAGGTATTCTGGTACGCTTTATAACCTTAACATCTCGATCAGTAATCTTTACTGGTTCCTCGACGAATCACAGCTGATTGTCAATAGTGAGCTCCTTGAGAGGAACTATGAGGGTCTCATCTGACAGACACTTCTTCAGATTCGACACATGGAAAACATTGTGAACTCCGCTGAGTTCTGCCGGTAGATTCAGCTTGTAGGCCGCCTTGCCAATTTTCTCAATGATTTCAAAGGGTCCAACATATCGTAGGTTGAGTTTGCCTCGTTTGCCAAAACGAAGTAGACCTTTCCAAGGTGAGACTTTAAGTAGCACTCGATCCCCAACCTGGAACTCGAGTGGTTTCCTTTGCTTATCAGCATAGCTTTTCTGATGGTCACGAACTGCCTCCATTCATTGTCGTATCTGAGCAATCTTCTCGGTTGTATCTACTACAAGTTCTGGGCCAGTGATTTGACTGTCGCCAACCTCTGCCCAACAAAGAGGTGATCGGCACTTCCGTACGTACAATACCTTGAACGGAGCGGCCTGGATACTGGTGTGGTAACTGTTGTTATACGAAAACTCCACTAACGGGAGGTGTTTTTCCCAACCATTAACAAAGTCGATTACACATGCCCTAAGCATGTCTTCAAGGGTTTGGATGGTGCGTTCAGATTGCCCATCTGTCTGTGGATGATATGCCGTGCTCATGTCTAATCGAGAGCCAAAGGACTTGTGCATAGCTTGCCATAATTCAGATGTAAAACGTGAGTCACGATCAGAAATGATGGAGGTTGGTACTCCGTGCCTTGATAATACTTCCTTTAGGTAGACGTCTGCTAGAGTAGAAAACTTATCCGTTTCCTTGATAGCCAGAAAATGTGCAGACTTGGTCAGTCGATCCACGATCACCCAAATGGTATCATTTCCGCGTTGAGATCTAGGCAGGCCAGTAATGAAATCCATGGAAATTTGCTCCCATTTCCATTTAGGTATCTCTGGTTGTTGAAGTAGGCCTGATGGTTTCTAGTATTCGACCTTAACCCTAGCACAAGTCAAGCATTTACTGACGTAGGATGCTGTGTTGGCTTTCATACTAGGCCACCAATACGTAGTCTTGAGATCGTGGTACATCTTATCCGAAACAGGATGTACCGAATAACGAGACTTGTGCGCCTCATCCATCACAAGTTCACGTAGATTACCATAGAGTGGAACCCAAATACGCCCTGTTACGTAATAAGTACCATCTTCCTTTTATTCTAGTTGTTTCTTCGATCCTCACAGGGACTCAGCCCTGATGTTTTCTGCTTTCAATGCTTCGACCTGAGCATCACGAATTTGAGTGGGAAGGCTAGAGTGAATGGTAAGCTATAACGCACGTACACGCTTTAGTTTAGGCTCTTTTCGGCTAAGGGCGTCAGCCACCACATTGGCTTTGCCCGGATGGTACTTGATCGCGCATTCGTAATCATTTAGGAGTTCGACCCATCGATGCTGTCGCATATTCAACTCCTTCTGTTTGAGGATATGCTGGAGACTCCTGTGATCGGTGTAAATATTGCACTTGGTACCGTACAGGTAATGCCTCCATATCTTTAGTGCGAAAACAACGGCTCCCAGCTCCAGATCGTGTGTAGTGTAGTTCCTTTCGTGAACCTTAAGTTGGCGTGATGCATAAGCAATGACTTTATCTCGTTGCATCAACACACAACCCAAACCTTGTATGGACGCGTCGCAATAAACCACAAAATCATCTGTGCCTTCAGGTAACAAAAGAATAGGCGCGCTACAAAGTCTTTCCTTTAAGTGCTGAAATGCGGACTCCTGTACATCACCCCAACGATAGGTGACACCCTTCTGAGTTAGTGAAGTGAGAGGTTGCGCAATCTTTGAGAAATCCTTGATAAACCTTCTGTAATAACCTACCAAACCCAAGAATTGGCAGATTTTTGTTGGTGTACGGGATGCAGGCCAGTTCTTGATCGAGTCAACCTTGGATGGATCCACATGAATCCCATCCTCATTTACCACGTGGCCTAGGAAATGTACTTCACGAAGCCAAAAGTCGCATTTCGAAAACTTGGCGTAAAGCTGCTCTGCTCGAAGAAGTTCCAGAATAAGTCGTAGATGTTGCTCGTGTCCCTCCTGACTCTTAGAATAGATCAGAATGTCGTCGATGAAAACAACAACGAACTTATCCAGGTAAGGTTTGCACACTCGATTCATGAGATCCATGAAGACCACAGGTGCGTTTGTTAATCCTAAAGGCATGACTAGAAACTCATAGTGCCCGTAGAGAGTTCTGAATGTTGTCTTGGAGATGTCCTCATCTCAGACTCTCAGATGATGATAGCCCGATCTTAAGTCAATCTTAGAGTAGAAGCTCGACCCTTGCAGCTGGTCGAATAGGTCATCAATACGTGGGAGGGGATAACGATTCTTTACAGTCACCTTGTTGAGTTCGCGATAGTCAATACACATTCTGAAAGTACCGTCTTTCTTCTTCACAAACAAGACTGGAGCTCCCCAGGGCGAAGAGATAGGATGAATGAAACCCTTGTCCAAGAGGTCTTGCAATTGAGTGGACAATTCTTCTAGTTCTGATGGGGCTAAGAGATAAGGCGCACGGGCTATGGGTGCTACCCAAGGAGTTAGCTCGATTAGAAACTCGACTTGACGATGAGGCGGAAGACCAGGTAATTCCTCGGGGAATACCTCAGGAAAATCGCGTACAATAGGAATGTCTTCAATTCTCTCCTCTTTCGTTGATGCGTCAATAGCGGGAGCTAAAATAGCTGTGTAGCCCTTTCGCAAACACTTCTGGGCCTTAAGGAAAGAGATGATGCCTATAACTGCACCACTCTTGTCACCACGAATCACGAGGGGTTCTTCACCAGAACGAGGGATGCGGACAATCTTCTCATTGCAAAGAATTTCCGCTTGCTGATGAGATAACCAATCCATCCCAATAACAACGTCGAAACTACCCAGAACGATAGGAATGAGGTCGATAGAAAAGGTCTGATCAGCAAGAATAAGATTACAACCCTTAACTATGTGTGTGGCCTCTAAACTTTTACCGTTTGCTAGCTCTACCATGTGTTTGGTGTTGAAAAGTGTTGGGGTGCGCTTAAGCATTTGACTAACTTTTAAGGACACATAACTAGTATCGGCACCCGAATCGAATAAAACAGTAACAAAGAAGTCATCCAGAAGAAACTTACCCATCACAACGTTGGGATCGTTCCTTGCATCACCCTGCCCAAACACAAACGCACGTCCCCTGGCACCATTGCCATCATTGTTTCCCCCATTATTGTTTCCGTTCCCCTGATTGTTGTTGTTGTTCTGTTTCTGGTTCAACTGGGGGCAGTTTCTCTTGAACTGTCACACCCCGACCACGTGTAACATACAAAACGTGGCGGAAACGTCGGGGAGTGTTGTAACAGAATTAATGTTTCATAACCATGGATACTAAAAAGTATTTCGTTTTATTAAACATTGAGTAATTACATCGTCTGGAAATCTAAATACACAATTTAAACATAGTCTATCATTGTTATTGAGTCACTAAGGCCTTGTCCAGTCCTATGTGAGCATGCATCCTATCAATCGATATCTTTCAACAATACCTGAAACATATGTGAAAACGAGGTCAGCAAAGAAATGCTGGCGAATACATTGGTTTTGTTGAAAATAAGATTCATGACTTCTGTTTGAGAAAATGTTTAGTCATGAACCTTGTAATTTACTTTGTCTTTGTAAATCATTTGAAAAATAATAAGTTTAGATGATAGGTATAAATAAGAGAAAAAAATGCATGATTAAATGAATAACCATGTAAAATGAGTTTGTATAAGATAAGTTGTTTGTAAATCAGTGTCTTGTGAAAAGTATGTTACTTGTATAAAATGTTCTATGTCTCAAACTAAAATGATTCAAATAACGCTACAATATGTAATACCATACAAACACTTATATATAGGAAGTACCAGCGGCGTATCCACCATGTTTGTATCATATTACACACGCATCGTTACTTAATCACTTAATCAAACCAAACCACCAAAGTAATGTTCATGTCCAATGTAAATCATGTATTGTATAACCAAAAAGATATGTATGGCTAGTGAAATGCATCAACTAAACCATAGGTGAAACGCACAAAACAAAGTATTGAAGTAAAACTTGGTTTAAATCAATACTATGTTTCATGTAAATGCATGATCAAATGTAAATCATGTCCCAATGTTTACCCAATCGTTAAAACATTTTGTAAAATCGTTCAAGTCGTTCTTGTTCTAATTGTTCAAATCGTTCTTGTTTTAATTGTTCAAATCGTTCTTGTTTTAATTGTGAAACTACTTTATGGTCGATTCTCTAATAACATTCAAACCTTCTTGACGCGTTCATCGTTCCAACTCGCTCTCGTTCTCGTTCTTAACAAACCCTTACCAAAGGGTAAGTTAATAATTACAGATTCAGTCGCTACCCAAAATATCCACACATAACCATGGGTATAGAGAATAACGGGATTTGTCAGATCCTATGGTACCATAACCTAATACTGGTCGGCTTGATCATTGCTAATGAATGTCATTTGGTTATGTAACTATAACCAACAAGTTTATTCACTTTTTGAAATTTGTAATTATTTTTTGAACCATTGAAATCGTTCTTGAAACCCTTGTTATTGTTCTTGAAACCATATTGTAATTGTTATTGAAATTATTGTAATCGTTCTTGAAACCACATTGTAATTGTTATTGAAATCATTGATAAAGCATTTAGCACATATGAGTCACCCCAAAACAGTTGAAAACAGTAAAAGAGGGGAATAATGTACTCGCCTGAGAGTGCTTAGGAGTCTTGAACAACTACCAAGTAAGCTAGAGGAGTCCCGGAAATCAAACGTTACCTAATATAGGTAACTACATAATTAACCCGGACATAAATCGGAAGACTGGGTAGCAGGAGGGTTCGTAAACCAAATGAGTGTAGGAACTCATGTGATATGGTTTAACAAAGCCTACATACTAAATGGAACTTAACCTAAGTATTATCGACCCATCGCGACCCATTAAGGTAGCTTATGCTACTTTAAAGCGTCGTTCGCGTGAAACGCGTTCGGACCGTCTAACTAGTCCTATGACAAGTTTTATATGCCTAAACATGTTACATAATCAGTTATGTGACAAAGGTTTAGGTTACATATGCTTAATTACCAATTATACATGAAAAGGGTACTCTGGTAATTTACCTAAGGCATATAAACTACCTATCATACAACTACTCAAACGATGTGACCATAGGGTATAACCTCGGAAGGTTATTCCCTACCTACTATGGTCACCTAAAGTATTTGGTCGGATCCTAATGATCGACCAAATGGGTCGAGTTCAAAGGTATAGGCGATTTATTAGATCGCCTACCCTACGACTCTAGACAACGTGGTAATCAGTGGGCATAGTCCCAAGGGACTATAACCATCGTGATTACAATCACGTTGCGAAGTTCAAACGAACTTCGCATTGACCATTACTGGTCAACGCTGAAAGTCAAACAAAGTTTGACTTTCGGACTCGAAAAGCAATAAAATAAGGAAAAGAACGAAAGAATACTTACCCAGGGTCCCCGAATGCTAATCCCGATCCAAGAATCTCAGGTATGAAACAATGGTTTCAACTTAGAGTTTCTCAAATCAGAATTCTTGTAAGTTATGCAATGGGGGTGTATGGGTATATATAGTTTTCGGTCCACCTTTGAGATCGTTTCATGGAAACCGTGATTCGATCACATCCGTACACTTGTTGAAAGGTTATGGAAGCTAAATATGATCCTTATCTGATGACTAAGCAATTTAGAACATGTGGTGGTGGATCAAACAGCTGCAAACAGGCTGTTAAAAACTCTGCATCTGGTCTGCAGACCCCATACGCACCGTAGGGCAAAAAGTGCCTGCGCATCGTAGGGTACAAGTTTGGCAGAATTACAGTTTTGGTCCCTGCAGTGCATATAAGGCATTTCTGACACGTTTAAGGCCCGTTAACCCCATTTCAAAGCTCTAAAATGAAGTTAAAGTATAGGGAACTCAAAACATGCTCAAAAATATCTCGGATGTCGGTTCGTTTGGTCGTACGAACGCGATGTTCGTTTAATTACGACGGAATGCGCATAAGCGCGAAAAACGATCCAAATGACGCGACGAATGGATTTTTCTTATGCCGAACACTAAAATTAATTATTTTAGTGCTTACATAAATTTTTGGATGTCCGGATGTATTCAGAACGTAAGTTATGCACGAAAATGCAAACTTGTGCACTTTTTGACACTTTTAGTCCCTGAATGACCCAAAAGTTTATTTTAGCACACCGAACCCCTTAAAGCCTATTTCTAAGCTATGTAAAGGATATTTATGGTATGTTTAACTTATGGTCATGTTCCGGAATGTCTGTTACAGTTCAAATTGGCATACTTTCGCAGTTTGTCAACTTTAGTCCCTGTAAGCGATTTAACTTGATTTTGCCATACCAAAGCCTTCAAAACTTATTTTTAAGTTATGTAAAGGTTATTTAAGGTATGTTAAGCCTATGTCACTATTCCGGAGTGTTTGTTGCATTAAACTGGTTATATTTACGCATCAGTGTGCGTATAACCTTCCAGAAAACGATTTAGAGTTTTAAATTGAACAAGAATTGATATGTGCAAATGATACACATATTTTTACAAATCCCAAGTATGAAATATAATATTTCATTGGTTTGGTATTTGTTTGATGGCCGTGGAGGCACAGGTGTTACAGTCTCCCCTACTTTAGGAAATTTCGTCCCGAAATTTTATCTAGAGGAAACTTGTGTGAGTTTGAAAACATGAAGTCGAAAAGATCGAACAACATTAGTTAGGGTTCTGAACTTCTAGTAACTTTAATAACATCATGCTTGCAATGTAAGAGGGATACTTATATACAAGTATATGAAGCGTCATTGGTGCGTCCACCATACCTCCATTACATCGTTCTCATTTTGTTATTGTTGTCACTATCGGTTCTTACACATAATAAACCTTACTGGGTTTCTGTGCACTAAATTTCATAATTATGTACGCGTCCATAATCAGACAATTCCTTGCACAGTTTACACAGTCTATTTTATAATATGTAGGGGAAACCAAATGAACAAACCTGTGATGAGTGTGACTAGACCAACATAGAGTCCTTTTAATTAAATCAATAAATGATCTAAATAGACTATCAAGGAGTCTGTTCAGCTACATCACTAGATGTCGTTCTTTCACCAAATTGTAAATCAATTTTTTAGACTGGACCACTAAAAGGGTCTCTCATCGAATCATGGAATGGTACTATATAACCCAAGGGTCTTAACTACTACGTAGAAGCCCATAAGGATTTAAGGTAGTACCTTTTGAATATCCTACTATGAATCCCTCATATAAAGATATGAAAGATTCAATGAGGATTTGAAAATCGTATACACAAAAACATAGAGGAGAACACATATACACATATCACACAATCGCATAATCACATAATTGTTTAATTGTTTAATTTGTTATCTTTGGACACGGGTATTTAAAGCATAATGGAAACCAAATCCTTAATTGCAGCAATTTGGATGGATCCACAAGAATACCCTGCTTGTTGACTACATGACCCAAAAACTGAACTTCTTTAAGCCAAAATTTCCTCTTGGAGGATTTAGCGAAAAGTTTGTTCCTTCTTTAGGGGTTCCAATGTCAACGAAGGTGTTGATCGTGATCGGCTCGGGATATGAATAGATCAAGATATCATTAACAACAATGACGAACTGATCCAAATAAGGCTTGCAGACTCTATTTATTAAGTCCTTGAAGATGGCTGGAGCATTTGTCCACCCAAAAGGCATGACTGTAAACTCGTAATGGCCATACTTCATGCAGAAAACCGTTTTGGGAATATCTTCTTCGAGAATACAAAGTTGATGATACCCAAAACGCAAATCGATCTTGGAAAAGCATGAAACGCTAAGCAGTTGATCGGAGAAATCGTTGATTTAAGGTAGGGAATATCGATTCTTGATGGTAAGCTTAATAGGCTTACGTTAATCGATATGAATTCGAGAAGATCCATCTTTCTTTTTCACAAAGAGGGCAAGAGTTTTTTTTCCAAGGTGAAAAGTTCGGACGGATGAATCCTTTATCAGACAACTCTTGTAGCTGTTTTGATAATTCTTGCATCTCGAACGGTGCAAGACGATAAGATACTTTAGATTTAAAAGAAATAAGTGTTTGAGGTTCTTAGGGAGATCACAAGTGATCATAGAAATGACAGAACCACACGAGTAGTTTTTGTCTTTGTTTTGATACCATAAGGTTGGATCAAACATTCATACAATTGCATTAGTTACAAAATAAAACCAAAATTTTTTATTTATATAACAACCGCATTGTCTTTAAATGTTACAAGATAACAACCATAGGAAATACAAAATGCTAATTGTTCACTCCTTCATCATTGAGTGCTTCATTGATGTTAAACACTCGACCACGTTCTGGATTCACATTGACGTTCGCATTCGGGTTTCCGTTAGCATTTGCATTCACCAGTCTTGGGCAGTTGTGGCGGAAGTGACCAATCTCTCCGCAGTTGAAACATGAACCCAGTGGAAATCTCACAGCATTCCCTTGAACCGGAGCTTGAACCTGAGCAGCCTGATTTTGTCCCAAACGACAAACCTTGGCCAAATGCCCAAGTTTACCACACGTCGTGCATTGCCAGCAAGCTTCTTGTACTGCGTGATGACCGTTGTAGCGTGCACAATAAGGTGCGGTACCAGCATATGCTTTCTTTGCAGGTGGCTGAGCTGGTTGGTTCCGCGGGTTCTGAGCAGTCTGTGCTGTAACAGAAAAGTTCTGAACACCCTTTCGCTTTCTTGATTTCTTTGACGTCTCACCTTCCTTACCCTTCCTGTTTTGACCTTTCTTGCTATCCTCCTTGTCAGACCCCTGCTTCTTACCCTTGTCACCCTTTCTGTGTAACTTATTCTTCCGAATCTGCGACTCAGTCAATGTCGCAGCTAACTCAATCGCCTGACGGAGTGTGGCAGGGTTACTACCAGTAAGGATGTCTTGTACCGAGTCAGGTAGGCCGTCGATGTATCTTTCGATAGCCTTGTCGAGTGGGGTAACCATTGTCGGGCAAAGCAGACTCAACTCCTCAAACCTATCAGTATACGCCCTGTGCTCACCACTATCTTGCTTCAACTCATCAAATTCCTTCTCCAAAGCTCGTTGCTCATGACGAGGACAGAATTCCCTCATCATAAGGGCCCTAAGTTCAGCCCATGTCTGTGCTAGAGCAACTTCTGCACCACGATCCCTCATAACCCCGTTCCACCATGTGAGAGCCCTCTTCTGAAACACACTCGAAGAAAACTCGACCTTGCGATTGTCAGGACACTGCACGTGGCGGAAAGTATTCTCAATGCTCTCGAACCATTGAAGAAGCCCAGTCGCCCCTTCAGAACCACTAAACTTGAGTGGTTTAGCCTGGTTAAAATCCTTGTATTTGCATGTAACATTGTTGTTGTTGTTGGCTTGGATCCATTGAGCAAAGAGGTTTGGGAATTGAGCAGCCATTTGCTGCGCAATAATTTCTGCCAATTCGGCAGTCTCTATCTGGCTTTCGCGTCGAGGAGGCATTGTCTAAAAGAGGAAACATGAAAGGAAACGAGTGAGAGAATTTGACGAAAAGAATGAGATGAAACAAATCTGATGAAAGCAAGGATAGTGGTCATTTGTTTGTTACTACAAAGAAACAAACGACCTTGGTGATTAGTCAAAGTAAATAGGTCAAAAATAATGTATCGCGAAGACATGCTCGCCTATAAGTGAACACTCATCCCAAGAATTCCCAGGTAAGCACAACTGGTCTCGCGTCTGATGAGATATATACGAAGTGCTTGCCTAGACAGAAAACCCAGAATACAGGCATTCACCCTTCCAGTTTGCACGTGTTCACATTATTTAAGACTCAAAACTTTGGCAAGAGTTTGAAATTTCAAAAGGGGTTCAAAACCTTATAACAGAGGGTTCAAAACCTTGTAATCAATCATCCTAGAACAGATGATTAGTTTTCAAAGCGGTTTCGAAAATTGTGTTCTTGTTGTGGTCGTCACCTAAGGATAGGTGACGGTATTGTTTTATGACTAAACGCAAGTAAACTCGCGTTAGGGTCCTAAGAAGGTTATAGACTAGGTCAAAGCATTACTAATAACCTAATTCCCTATAACCATTCGCTCTGATACCATCTTTTCTGTCACACCCCGACCACGTGTAACATATAAAACGTGGCGGAAACGTCGGGGAGTGTTGTAACAGAATTAATGTTTCATAACCATGGATACTAAAAAGTATTTCGTTTTATTAAACATTGAGTAATTACATCGTCTGGAAATCTAAATACACAATTTAAACATAGTCTATCATTGTTATTGAGTCACTAAGGCCTTGTCCAGTCCTATGTGAGCATGCATCCTATCAATCGATATCTTTCAACAATACCTGAAACATATGTGAAAACGAGGTCAGCAAAGAAATGCTGGCGAATACATTGGTTTTGTTGAAAATAAGATTCATGACTTCTGTTTGAGAAAATGTTTAGTCATGAACCTTGTAATTTACTTTGTCTTTGTAAATCATTTGAAAAATAATAAGTTTAGATGATAGGTATAAATAAGAGAAAAAAATGCATGATTAAATGAATAACCATGTAAAATGAGTTTGTATAAGATAAGTTGTTTGTAAATCAGTGTCTTGTGAAAAGTATGTTACTTGTATAAAATGTTCTATGTCTCAAACTAAAATGATTCAAATAACGCTACAATATGTAATACCATACAAACACTTATATATAGGAAGTACCAGCGGCGTATCCACCATGTTTGTATCATATTACACACGCATCGTTACTTAATCACTTAATCAAACCAAACCACCAAAGTAATGTTCATGTCCAATGTAAATCATGTAATGTATAACCAAAAAGATATGTATGGCTAGTGAAATGCATCAACTAAACCATAGGTGAAACGCACAAAACAAAGTATTGAAGTAAAACTTGGTTTAAATCAATACTATGTTTCATGTAAATGCATGATCAAATGTAAATCATGTCCCAATGTTTACCCAATCGTTAAAACATTTTGTAAAATCGTTCAAGTCGTTCTTGTTCTAATTGTTCAAATCGTTCTTGTTTTAATTGTTCAAATCGTTCTTGTTTTAATTGTGAAACTACTTTATGGTCGATTCTCTAATAACATTCAAACCTTCTTGACGCGTTCATCGTTCCAACTCGCTCTCGTTCTCGTTCTTAACAAACCCTTACCAAAGGGTAAGTTAATAATTACAGATTCAGTCGCTACCCAAAATATCCACACATAACCATGGGTATAGAGAATAACGAGATTTGTCAGATCCTATGGTACCATAACCTAATACTGGTTGGCTTGATCATTGCTAATGAATGTCATTTGGTTATGTAACTATAACCAACAAGTTTGTTCACTTTTTGAAATTTGTAATTAGTTTTTGAACCATTGAAATCGTTCTTGAAACCCTTGTTATTGTTCTTGAAACCATATTGTAATTGTTATTGAAATTATTGTAATCGTTCTTGAAACCACATTGTAATTGTTATTGAAATCATTGATAAAGCATTTAGCACATATGAGTCACCCCAAAACAGTTGAAAACAGTAAAAGAGGGGAATAATGTACTCGCCTGAGAGTGCTTAGGAGTCTTGAACAACTACCAAGTAAGCTAGAGGAGTCCCGGAAATCAAACGGTACCTAATATAGGTAACTACATAATTAACCCGGACCTAAATCGGAAGACTGGGTAGCAGGAGGGTTCGTAAACCAAATGAGTGTAGGAACTCATGTGATATGGTTTAACAAAGCCTACATACTAAATGGAACTTAACCTAAGTATTATCGACCCATCGCGACCCATTAAGGTAGCTTATGCTACTTTAAAGCGTCGTTCGCGTGAAACGCGTTCGGACCGTCTAACTAGTCCTATGACAAGTTTTATATGCCTAAACATGTTACATAATCAGTTATGTGACAAAGGTTTAGGTTACATATGCTTAATTACCAATTATACATGAAAAGGGTACTCTGGTAATTTACCTAAGGCATATAAACTACCTATCATACAACTACTCAAACGATGTGACCATAGGGTATAACCTCGGAAGGTTATTCCCTACCTACTATGGTCACCTAAAGTATTTGGTCGGATCCTAATGATCGACCAAATGGGTCGAGTTCAAAGGTATAGGCGATTTATTAGATCGCCTACCCTACGACTCTAGACAACGTGGTAATCAGTGGGCATAGTCCCAAGGGACTTAACCATCGTGATTACAATCACGTTGCGAAGTTCAAACGAACTTCGCATTGACCATTACTGGTCAACGCTGAAAGTCAAACAAAGTTTGACTTTCGGACTCGAAAAGCAATAAAATAAGGAAAAGAACGAAAGAATACTTACCCAGGGTCCCCGAATGCTAATCCCGATCCAAGAATCTCAGGTATGAAACAATGGTTTCAACTTAGAGTTTCTCAAATCAGAATTCTTGTAAGTTATGCAATGGGGGTGTATGGGTATATATAGTTTTCGGTCCACCGTTGAGATCGTTTCATGGAAACCGTGATTCGATCACATCCGTACACTTGTTGAAAGGTTATGGAAGCTAAATATGATCCTTATCTGATGACTAAGCAATTTAGAACATGTGGTGGTGGATCAAACAGCTGCAAACAGGCTGTTAAAAACTCTGCATCTGGTCTGCAGACCCCATACGCACCGTAGGGCAAAAAGTGCCTGCGCATCGTAGGGTACAAGTTTGGCAGAATTACAGTTTTGGTCCCTGCAGTGCATATAAGGCATTTCTGACACGTTTAAGGCCCGTTAACCCCATTTCAAAGCTCTAAAATGAAGTTAAAGTATAGGGAACTCAAAACATGCTCAAAAATATCTCGGATGTCGGTTCGTTTGGTCGTACGAACGCGATGTTCGCTTAATTACGACGGAATGCGCATAAGCGCGAAAAACGATCCAAATGACGCGACGAATGGATTTTTCTTATGCCGAACACTAAAATTAATTATTTTAGTGCTTACATAAATTTTTGGATGTCCGGATGTATTCAGAACGTAAGTTATGCGCGAAAATGCAAACTTGTGCACTTTTTGACACTTTTAGTCCCTGAATGACCCAAAAGTTTATTTTAGCACACCGAACCCCTTAAAGCCTATTTCTAAGCTATGTAAAGGATATTTATGGTATGTTTAACTTATGGTCATGTTCCGGAATGTCTGTTACTGTTCAAATTGGCATACTTTCGTAGTTTGTCAACTTTAGTCCCTGTAAGCGATTTAACTTGATTTTGCCATACCAAAGCCTTCAAAACTTATTTTTAAGTTATGTAAAGGTTATTTAAGGTATGTTAAGCCTATGTCACTATTCTGGAGTGTTTGTTGCATTAAACTGGTTATATTTACGCATCAGTGCGCGTATAACCTTCCAGAAAGCGATTTAGAGTTTTAAATTGAACAAGAATTGATATGTGCAAATGATACACATATTTTTACAAATCCCAAGTATGAAATATAATATTTCATTGGTTTGGTATTTGTTTGATGGCCGTGGAGGCACAGGTGTTACATGAAGTGACCTTCAGCACCACACTGATAGCATCCCCTATTACCCTGCTGTTGATGCTGCTGATTCTGTGGAGCTTGTGGCTGCTGTTGACGATTCTGATTCGCAGGACGTGAGCTCCTGCAATCCTTGGCTTCATAACCCAGCTTGTTACATCTCTGACAATGACCCTTGTTGCACGGCCCGCTGTGGTGCAAATTACATCGATTGCACTTAGGGTGATTTCCCCTGTATCCATCCTGACCTTGATTCCCAGAAGACTGTTGACTGGGGCTCCTGTAGTCATCTGTCTTTCGCTGCTGGGACTGAGATTGAACTGAAGTATAACCCTTGCCCGAATTTCCATCCCACTTGCGCTTGTTATCACTAGGGGCATCAGAAGTAGTAGTAGCACTAATACGCTTGGGCAACTTGTTCTGCTCAACTGCCTGATCAGTGAGACGATGAGCCAACCGGATGACTTGCTGAATGGTGCCAAGATTAGCTGAGGTCACGTGGCTCTGAATTTTTTGCACTGAACCCTTAAGGTACAGCTCGATACGCTTGATAGGATGATCCACCATAGTAGGACACAAGATAGCTAATTCGTTCGATCTCTTTGTGTATGCCTCGATTTCAGACCCCGTCATCTTCAAATTGAAAAATTCCACCTCTAGCTTGTGGATGTCGTCACGACTATAGTACTCTTCTTTGATCAAATCTTTGAAGTCGTTCCATGGGGTGGCATTAGCAACCGCCAGCCCCAGCAGTTGAACCTGTGCTTTCCACCAGGTTAACGCAGCACCTTCGAGTGTTCCAGTAGCAAATTTCACCCTACGAGCTTCAGGGCATTCACACATCTCAAAAATGGACTCAATCTTCTCGAACCAGTGAAGAAGACCTATAGCTCCTTCTGTGCCGCTGAAAGAAAGTAGGTCGGCAATCCATGAATGTTTTGAACGTACACACGGGAGGCTGAGCATGTTGACCTCCTGCAGGGACAGCTGCGAGAGCCTCAGCCACACGTTCATTGATTAGAGCCGTCAGCTGGGCTTGAGTCAAGTTCAAACGTCCACTCATGATCTTCACAATGAAGCAATGTAAGTGAGAAAAGTGTCGCAAAAGTGCGTAAGCATGGGATGACAAAAGAGAGTAAGCACACATGGTTCAAATAGCAGTTATCACGTTAACTAATGCACTATGTGAACTATCAAACAGACAATATAAACATAAATCATACCACCTATTGTGTCGAATCTTGCACGTGGAGTGAAGCATCGTTGTGGATCATTGAGCACTGTACAGGTTATAGTCTGGTTTTGTCAAAAAGCTTTTCCCTTTTTAAAACCAAGTTCACTATAACCAATGGCTCTGATACCAATCTGTCACACCCCTAAAATCCACAAGCGGAGTATCACCGCATGGAGGTGTGACTGACCAGGATCAAGCCACCCATCATATTGAACAATGTATTTAAAATAGATAAAATCCAACCACGCAATATAATTGGTGTTCAAAAACTAGTTAACCAAGTTCAAATTAAACAGCGGAAGCATAAAACGTAAAACCAAAACATAAGTTCAATAAGTTCATAAAGTTTAAATGTTTAGCATGGCACACCACTGTCCATGACCCACAACGATCACGTCTCCTCGTGCAAGCTCCATAAATACATAACGACCTGCAAGGCATGTAACAAGGAGTCAACAACAAAGTTGAGCGAGTTCACAGCTGGTTGTTTAGTTTTAAAAGTTTGTTTTGAAAACCATAAGTTGTTTCGTAAACCACGAGTTAACCAGTATCTTTATTTTTCCCCAAACCATATCCATAATCAGTGGGGGCTTCCCCATGTGAACCACTAGACCATTACCATATCGACAACTGACGAAAGTAAGTTGTGCCCTAAGTCAATGTCTATCATCATTGACTGAGTGCCCAGATCCATTAGTACACGCCCGTCTTACTGGCACGGTGTGAGGCTTGTCAACCCTAATAGCGCTATTAACTAATGACCCGCTCGCCATTGGCCCGGCGATTAAGTCGATATAAAAAATGAGGGACTTAATGATAGAGTTTTGTCTAGTAAGTTTAAGGTTGTTGTCCTACCCAAAGAGGAAGAACGTACGTATTCTACCCAAGGAGAATACGCATGATTAATATTGGCATCCTACCCATGGAGGATGGCGGTACATATCCTACCCAAGGAGGACATGCAGGTTCCGTTTTAGTTCTTTAACCCATTCCCTACCACCGGGAATCCCATGCCTTAGAAAGAGTGTGAACTCACCTTGGTTTGCTCGGTTAGATTAGTTACTCTAATAATCAGGAATTAAGCACGTCCTAACATGGTACAGATAACAATCAGTTTCACGTGCATGCATAATACGTATCCTATGTATGGTTTATCTACTCATTACTTCTATCACGTACCACACAATTCTAATGTCACACGCTGACTTTTGCGGAAGATCATAGTTAAAAATACACTTGTAACACTTGTTAGAAAATATTTTCTATGTGTTGGAATTTTTGGAAAATTTTGCCATAGTTTCCTTTGTAAATGGAGGTGTCCATGCTATTTAGCATATCATTTTCTTTTCAAAATAATCACAATAACCATCAACAAACACCTTACATCACCAAGAGCAAAAACTATATGCTTTATATAATAATCATTAACTTGATATTTCACATAAACGCGTAGTAACTTGGTAAAGTGTTTAGTGGGTTTAGTTACCCTCCAAAGTGTGTTTACTTCTTTTAAAATCTCATTCTTGCAAAGGTTGGTGTTTACAACTTGTAAACATAATTTACAAAAATGTTTATCCATAGCATTTTCTTGTTTCTCTAGGGTTTATTTATTTGTCTTTCTACTAAAATATAGTGTAAGTTTAATAAAAACCATGATCCTTCAAGAATCATCTTTTTAACTTGGTTTCTTTTAGAAAAATCATTCACAACTCTTGGATTTACAAGTTTACTAGTTCACTTGGTTTGTCACTTTACAAGAAAATCATTTCACTTTCAAGTTCATGTTTGATCAAGAAGATGATTATTTCATGTAAAGCCATAATCACCTCCTAACTTGTTAAACCATGTTTTTAATCATACTTTAACAAGTTCCATATGATGATCAACATCATATTATCAAGAAATCAACAATCAAGTGCCATGCATGTATTTAACAACATTATTTTAACAAGATTTCATCATCTTTAAGTTTCATGTTCACGATTCTTGTTTAAGTCTTTTAGTGTTCTTGTTCTTTATAACAATGTATATCTTTTTAACTAACAAAAAGAGAAGTAAAAACTAGTAGCAAGAAGCTTACAACTAGCTCAAAGGCTAGGGAAGATCACTAGAAAAAGATGATGAAAAATGGATGACGAAAGCAAAGGATGAAGGTTCTTCAAGTTCCTCAAACATCAAGCTCCATGGATCACCTTCTTGCACTTGAATTAAGCTTAAAAATGGAATGATGGTGGTGGCAAGGTGGTGGTGGTGGTGGCACTAAGGTGAGCCGAGAGGGAGAGAGAGAGAGGTAGAGGGATGTGGAGTGAAGTTTGTAAGATATGAAATGATATGGAATGATCCTTGTAATCTATGCTCCATACTTATGATCTCTTACACAAATAATATGGCAACCAAATCAAGCAACACTCCAATTATAATATTGAAATGAAATCAAATGGTGGGGGTCCCTACATGGGCCGTAAATCATCAAGGGGGGGGGGGGTTATTTGTAAATTTTGATGGTTAGGTAAATGGTTGGAAGTTAAATGTAAAAATCTAGTGATATGTGTGTATAGCACATTTAATAATGTGTTGGGGTATTCGGGGACCATAACTAGTCCAAAAATAATAAAACAATGTTTCTGCCAAAATTTTGGTGTCCTGAGTAATGTCCGGTTGTTCGGTTAGATACCGTTCTGATAAAGTGCTAAGTTATTATGTATAGTGTCCTTTATGTATCTTTTTGTAACACTTTTAATTCCCAACACTTAGGAAAGCATTCAGAAATATTTAGACAATTTTCTGCACAAGACTAGTATGTTAAAAAAAAAAAACCCTGAATTTTGCTGAAAAATGCAGTTACGTCATCAGTTGTAATTAAGCACAGTCATTAAGCACAATTTAATATTATTTAATCGTACGGATACCTGTAATTATGAGGGTTGTCATAAAAGATAATGACACAAAACTCTTATCGGCACCTGAATCAAAAAGAACAGAAGCAGACTGATTGTTAACAAAGAACGTACTGTTCAACACCTCGTTGTCTGCTCGCGCCTCGTTAGCATTCATGTTGAAGACTCGGCCTCGAGCCGGAGCCTGATTTTGATTTGCATTTACCAGCCTTGGACACTGGTTTCAATAATGAGTCAGGTCTCTACAATTAAAGCACGAACCAGGAGGAAAGTGAGGTCGTGCAGCTTGTGCTTGCTGTTGAGCAGGCAGTTGAGCAGTTTATTGAGCTGGATTAAGAGTTGCTTGATTCTGAGCAAAACGACAAACATCAGCAAGATGACCCGACTTCCCACAGTTAGTACAGAAACGACACGGAACTTGCGGCTGATGGTGGCTATTGCATCTGTTGCACAAAGGTGCATTCCCCGCGTACCGCTTCTTTGCTGGTGGTTGTGCGGGTTGATTGGGAGCTGCCTGGTTAGCTTGGGCAGTGACAGCAAAATTTTGGTAAGCCTTACGCTTCCTTGACCCCTTCGAGGAACCAGATTCCTTATCCTTCTTGTTCTTACCCTTCTTGCTCGCACCCTTATCAGACAACTGTTTCTTACCCTTGTCACCCTTCGTGTGCAGCTTACCCTTTCGGACTAGCGACTCAGTCAATATCGCAGCTAACTCGATTGCCTGACGAACTGTGGTAGGGTTACTATGTCTTGAACAGAGTCAGGTAAGCCATCAATATACCTCTTGATCGCTTTCTCAAGTGGGGTAACCATGGTAGGGCATAGCAAACTCAACTCCTCATACCTGTCAGTGTATGCCAGGTGCTCACCACTATCTTGCTTCAAGTCATCAAACTCCCTTTCTAAAGCCCTCAGTCATGACGAGGATAGAACTCCCTCATCATGAGAGCCCTAAGCTCGGCCCAAGTTTGTGCTAAAGCAACCTCATCACCACGGTCTCTCATAACTCCGTTACACCAAGTAAGAGCCCTTTTCTGAAACACACTAGATGCAAACTCAACTTTGCGATTTTCAGGACACTGAACGTGACGAAACGTACTCTCAATGCTCTCGAACCGCTGTAGGAGCCCAGTTGCTCCTTCAGAACCACTAAACTTGAGTGTTTTAGCTGAATTGAAACTCTTGAAATTGCATGGAACATTTTGATTATTGTTGGCTTGGTTCACTTGAGCAATAATGTCTGGGAGTACAGCAGCCATATGCTGCACCATGATATCTGCCATTTCGGCACTAGATAGCGGATTTTCGCGTCGAGGAGGCATTCTAAAAGAGGAAACATGAAGGAAAACGAGTGAGATGATTAGATGAAAAGAATGAGATGAAACAAAAATCGACAAAAGCAAAGATGGTGGTCATTCGTTCGTTACCACAAAGCAAACAAACGACACACAGTGACTAATCAAAGTAAATGGGCAAAAAATAATGTATCGCGAAGACATGCTCGCCTATAAGTGAACACTCACCCCAAGAGTTCCCAGGTAAGAGTGACTGGTCCGATTATGTGGATTTGTACAAACACTCTAGCCTTAGACAGAAAACCCAGGGTACAGGCATTCACTCTTCTAGTTTGCACGTGTTCATACTATTTAGTACCCAAAACTTTGACGAGATTTTGAAAACTTGGAAGGCACAAGGCCAAAAGAATTATTCAAAAACGAATGATTAAATTTTAGAAATCATTATGAAAAATTGAAGGGTTCAAAACCTTATAATAAATCATTTAAAAACAGATGATTGATTTTCAAAAATCATTTCGGAAAATTGGGTTCTTGTTTTGGTAATCACCTAAAGATAGCTTATGTTAGGGTCCTAGAAAGGTTATAGTCTAGGTCAAAGCATTACTAGTAACCTAACTCCTTATAACCATTGGCTCTGATACCAACTCTTCTGTCACACCCCGACCACGTAAAACATCAAATCGTTGAGGAAACGTCGGGGAGTGTTGTAACAGAATTATTGTTTCACAACCATGGTATTTAAAGTTATGTTTTATTTATAAACAAAGGTGGAATACATTGTCTTAAAACAAGAAACAAAGAAAACATAACATGATTAAACTAGTCTATCTTCATTTTAAGTCACAAAGGCACAGGTCCGCCTAAGTGTGTCACGATCATCCTATGCAACAGCTCCTGAAAACACATGTGAAAATAGGTACGTCAGCATAAAAATGCCTGTGAGATACATAGGTTTTGTGAAAATAGGATTCATGACTTGAGTTTAAAGAAATGTTTAATAAAAATTAGTCATGAATCTTGTTAAGTGTTTTCTTTTATAAATCATATGAAAATGTGATAAGAAATCAGATTATATAAAAGAAAGGTGTATGCTTAATTAAATAACCAAGCAAAATGAGTTGTATAAAACAAACTGTTTTGTAAATGTCTTGTGAAAAATGTGTTATTTATGTAAAATGTTATATGTCTAAATTGAAATGATTTAAATAACGCTACAATATGTAATATCATACAAGCATTTATATATAGGAAGTACCAATGGCGTATCTGTAACACCTGTGCCTCCACGGCCGTCAAACAAATACCAAATCAATTAAATATTGTATTTCATACTTGGGATTTGTATAAATATGTGTATCATTTGCACATATTAATTCTTGTTCGATTTCGAGCTCTAAATCGCTTTCTTGGAAGTTATACGCGAACTGATGCATAAACATAATCAGTTTAACGCGAAAAACACTCTGAAATAGTGACACGAGCTTAACGTACCTTAAATAACCTTTACATAACTTAGAAATAAGTTTTGGAAGGTTTGGTGTGTCGAAATCAAGTTTATTCGCTTATAGGGGCTAATTTCGACAAACTGCGAAAGTATGCCGATTCGTACTGTAACAAACATTCCAGAACATGATCATAAGTTAAACATGCCCTAAATATCCTTTACATAGCTTAGAAATAGGCTTTGAGGTGTTCGGTGTGCTAAAATAAACTTTTTGGTCATTCAGGGACTAAAGGCGTCAAAAAGTGCATAAGTTTGCATTTCCGCGCATATCTTACATTCTGAATACATCTGGACATCCAAAAATTTATGTCGTCATTAAAATATTTTATTTTAGTGATTGGATTGATAAAATTCCATTCGTCACGTAATTTGGATCGTTTTCTGCGTCCGTTCGTGTTTCATCGTAATTAACCGAACAACGCAACCGTACGACCAAATAAACTGACATCCGACATATTTTTCAGCATATTTTAAGTTCCCTATACTTTAACTTCATTTTGGAGCCTTAAAATGAGGTTAATGGGGCTTAAACGTGTCAAAACGCATCAAAAATCAAGTTCGGAGACTCAGGGGCCTGTTCTGCCAATTAGTGAAAGTTTCTGCCAGCAAGCCAGGTCCTTACGGACCGTATGGACCTGCTTACAGTCCGTAAGCATGCCCCAGTTCAGCAGAATTGTTTTCCAGCTTGTTCCAGCTGTTTCCCTCTTGTGCAAATGGTTTTTATGATCCTATGTGTTGGTTTAGGGGCTCCCATGGTTTTAGAAATCAATGGGTGCAAGTGTAAGGATCAGATTGAAGCTCGGTTTTCAAGAAACGATCCTAACGGTTCTAGGAAAACTATATATACCCCCACTCATTTCACTCAAAACCCACACTTGATCTGATTGCTCTCTAAGTCGAAGTGGTTACACTTCATACCTGAGAATAATTGGATCAAACTTCCATTCTTGGACCTTTTGTAAGTATTATTTCGTTCTTTTACTCGTGAAAGTGAAACTTTGTTTGACTTTCTACTTTGACCAGTTTATGGTCAACACGAAGTTCGTTTGAACTTCGTAACGTGAGCGTAATCACGATGGTTATAGTCCCTTGTGACTATACCTACTGATTACCACGTTATTTAGGCATAGTGGCGAGATATAGTTTCGGTCAAAATGCGTGTTTATGTGTATTTTGTAACCAAACTATTCTTGGGTATCAAAACCTTGTGTTTGATACCAAACATGTTTTCAAACTTCGTTAAACATGTTTTAACATGTTTAGCTCGTCACTTTAGGTTTAGTGCTTATATAGGGTCGTAAAGGTAAGCGGTCTAAACAACCGCTTAGACTTTCGAACCCGACCCATTTGGTTGATCATTAGGATCCGACCAAACATATTTAGGTGACCATAGTTGTATAGGGAATAACCTTCCGAGGTTATACCTTATGGTCACAATGTTTAGTTAGTTGTATGATAGGTAGTTTATATGCCTTAGGAAAATGACCAAAACGCCATTTTTGCGCATAAATTCATTTTAAGCATATGTAACATAAATTTTGACATCTAAACTGATTAGGCAACATTATTAGACATGTTAAGGCATATAATACTTGTCATAGGACTAGTTAGGCGGTCCGAACGCGTTTCACGCGAACGACGCGTTAAAGTAGCATAAGCTACCTAAAGTGGTCGTAATGGGTCGTAAGCACTTAGGATAGGTTTCATTTTAGAATGTACGCTTTGTTAAACCATATTACATGAGTTCCTATACTCATTTGGTTTACGAAACCTCATTCTATCCAATCTTTCGATTTAGGTCCTTTTATTTACATAGTTACCTATATTAGGTGCCGTTTGATTCCGTGATCCCTCTAGCTTTGCTTGGTTGTTATTCAAGACTTCTAAGCACCCTCAAGTGAGTACATAGTCCCCTCTTTTACTGTTTTTCAAACATTTTGGGGTGAAACACATATGCCTACTTGTTACTTTCGTGTTTTCCATGTTTTCCATGTTTTCATATCATATACTTGCTATGTTCATTAGTACACTATTAGTACATGATTTCATTATGTTTTTGCTATGTATGTCCATTTAGTGCATATTTAGTTCATCGTTTTACATTACATTTTATGCTATGTATGTCCATTTAGTGCATACTTAGTACATCGTTTTACATTACATTTTATGCTATGTATGTCCATTTAGTGCATACTTAGTATATTGTTTTTCATTACATTTCATGCTATGTATGTTCATTTGTTGCATACTTAGTACATTATTTTCCTAAAACATGCTTACATTTTGGTATGACATTTGGTTTGTTTAAATGGGATAAAAATACATTCATTAACATTAGCTACGCCGTTCGTTAGTAGGTAGTGGTACCATAGGAATTGACAACTCCCATTCCTGAAATCTTAGGCATGTTTGGATGGAAGGAATGACCGAATTCGATACACATAACTTAGATAAACCTTTAATTTGTTTAATGGTTTATTGCCATAGTCTCAAGGCTTGAATGTATGCATTTTTACAATACCGCATAGATGTTTGTATCAGTAAAGCATGCATTATTTTACAAAGCATAACTTTTTATTTATTCAAATACTTTGTTTTGTACATTTTACATATGATTAAGTAGTCACTTTCTTTCTTATCATACATAACATTTGTTTACACATTTCATGATTTACATTTGACAATAGACGTGCTTTTCACTCAAACATTTTGACATTTGATTATACATAAACATTTTTACATTGGTGGTTTGTTTAGGTAAGTGATTTAAGTAACGAGACGTGTGTAATATGATACAAGCATGGTGGATACGCCGCTGGTACTTCCTATATATAAGTGCTTGTATGATATTACATATCGTTGCGTTATTTAAACCATTTCAATTTTGACATATTACATTTTACACAAATTAACATATCTTTACAAAACATTGTTTTACAAACAACACATTTTATACAAATTCATTTTACTTGGTTATTTATTTAACCATACATATTTCTTTTATATCATCTGTTTCCTTATCGATTTTTATATGATTTATAAAACAAAAACATTTTACAAGGTTCATGACTACTTTTGTTAAACATTTTTTTTAAACTTACAAGTCATGAATCCTAAATCAATAAAACCTATGTATCTCACAGGCAATTTTATGCTGACGTACCTATTTTCACATGTGTTTCAGGAAATGATGCATAGGATTGATCAAGATACACTTAGGTAAACTCGGGCCTTAGTGACAATAAAAGATGCAAGACTAGTTAATTATGTTATGCTTCCTTGTTGTTAAAACATTGTAACTCTTTTAATCAATAAAACAAAATTTCAAATTTCCGTGTGTTATGAAACAATGATTCTGTTACAACACTCCCCGATGTTTCCGCCACGATTTGTTGTTTTACGTGGTCGGGGTGTGACAGAAAAGTTGGTATCAGAGCCCATGGTTATAGGGAATTAGGTTATTAGTAATGCTTTGACCTAGTCTATAACCTTCCTAGGACCCTAACACAAGATCCTTGTGTTTAGATCTTAAAACAATACCGTCACTTATCCTTAGGTGACAACCACAAGAACATAAATTTCGAATCTGCTTCGAAAATCAATCATTTGTTCTAAGATGATTTATTATAAGGTTTTGAACCCTCTAAGTTTTCAAAATCTCATCAAAGTTGGGTCTTATAATGTGAACACATGCAATCTGGAAGGGTGGATGCCTGTACTCTGAGTTTTTTGTCTAAGGCTAGAGTGTTCGTACAAATCCACATAATCGGACCAGTTACTCTTACCTGGGAATTCTTGGGGTGAGTGTTCACTTATAGGCAAGCATGTCTTCAGTGATACATTAATATGACCCGTTTACTTTGATTAATCACCACCTCATTTGTTTTCCTTAGGTAACAAACAAATGATCGCAATTTCTATGCGTTGTCATTCTGTTTTGATTATCCAATAACATTTCACTTGTTTCCTCCTATGTCTTTCACTTCCTCCAGAATGTCTCTTCATCGCAGCGACACTCAAATGTCTGAGCAAATTGCCAAATTTGCCCAGCGAATAGGCGAAGTAATCCTGAAGTCTGTGGATTTAGGTATCTCCATGTCTCGTCTCAATAATGGAGCCACTCAAGAAGCATCGAAAGAAGCAGAAGCCAAGCCTTCGAAAAGGTCGAGGAAGCGTAAAGCTTCAAAGAATTATCCAGTCGCTACACCAAATCAAGCAGGACCTCGCCAGGTGAAAACACCACCTGCTAAGAAGCAATACAAGGGAACGGCACCGTTATGAAACAAATGAAATGGGCATCACCAAGCTCACCTACAGTGTTGTCTGTGTGTATCATGTGGGCGAGTTGGTCACCTAGCAAGTGCTTATCGAATTAACCCGAACCAAGGTGATCCAAATCAACCACAAGCCAACCCTGTCCAAGCTCACTTTCCACCTGGATCGTGCTACAACTGTGGCGAGATGAGCCATTTCAGGAACAAATGCCCAAAGATTGTCAATGCAAATCCAACCCACGGATGAGCATTTGGCTGATTAGAAGAAGCTGCTGCTTTAAATAATTTGAATCTTCTGCTCTTGTATCTTTTGTTGAATCCTGAAACAATTTGTTTTGTTTATAAATAAATTGTTGTTCACAATTCTGATGTACAAGTGTAGTTAGTTACATATGTGTATGGCATTTCCCTATGATACCTACATCAAGGAACTATGTTCTTTACAAACTACTCTTGTGATTCTTCCATTCTCGTGTTTGCTCATGAATTCCTTGAAATTTTAAGTACTCGTTTCATTCTAAGAGACGAAGTACAGGACATAAAGTGACATTATGAGTAATCCTGCTTTCTGCACATATGTGCCTTTAAATCCTTGGTTTGATAACTAAGGGTAATTTTTCGATCTCATACCCATTACATTCTTGTTTTCATAACAACATACATAGTATAAGTTTTCAAAACGACATTCATGATTTCAAAACATTCCACATAGTTTGAAAACATTTTTAACATAGTATATTTACTTAATATATCAAGTGCATGATTTCAAAAGCATCATTCATGTTTTCAAAAACCTTATACATAATTTCAAAATTCATCTTGCATGATTTTAAAACATTTTATAACTATACTTATCTAATACACCTACTTTATGATTTCAAAAGTATTATGTAAGGTTTCAAAAACATTAAACACATTTCAAAAAGAACCCCATGCATAGTTTTCAAAAACATTTTCCCCATACATTGACTTGACCTTCAAACTCTGCTTCATATGTCGCCTTGGCATATCTAGCGCCTCAACTTCATGAGCATTTTACCTCGTGTATCGACTTAAGCACGTCTAGTGCAAGGTTTTGAAACGCCTCCCGCTTTTCAAATCACAAAATCCATATGGGGTCTTCTTACCTTCACAATTAGATCCTTGTGGATGATTATCGTTCAAATCAGAGTCCTTCATTGGATTCCTTGTATGCCTTAATACAAACATTTCGATTCCTTATAATCGAAATCAAATTTTCTTTTTAAGATCTTCCTATCTTTATAGTTAGATTCTTGGAAATATTTAAAGTGCCAATCAAAATCCACGGATTGGATACCTGCTGTGCTTTAAATACATGTGCATAATTAACAAAACAAATTAACAAAATGATAACAAATTAAAGATCAAGATAAACAATTTTGTGGTTATGTGATTATGTGTTATGTGTTTTCTTTTGTGTTTTTGTTTTCATTATCCAAATTCTCGTAGAATCTTCCATATCTTCATGTGAAAGATTCACAGTAGGATATCCAAAGATACTACCCTAAATCCTTACTGGGTTTCTACGTAATCGTTAAGACCCTTGGATTATATAGTACCATTCCATAATTCAAAGAGACCCCTTTGAGTGGTCTAAGTCAAAAGATTGATTCAGAATCTGGTTAAGAATGACATGTGGTGATATAGCTGAACAGACTCCTTGGTAGTCTATTTAAATCATTTATTGATTTAATTAAAAAGACCCTATGGTGGTCTAGTCATGCTCATCGCAGGTTTGTTCATTTGGTTTTTCCCTACACAATATAAAATGCACTGTCTATGCAAGGAATTACATAATTATGGACGCGTACATAATTATGAAATTTAGTGCGCAGAAACCACAGTAAGATTTATCATGTGTAAGAACCTATAGTGGCAGCAATAACGAAACGCGAACAATGTAATGAAGGTACGGTGGACACACAAATAACGCTTTATATACTTGTATATAAGTGTCCCTCTTACATTGCAAGCATGATGTTATTAAAGTTACTAGAAGTTCAGAACCTTAACCAATGTTGTTTTATCTTTTCAACTTCATGTTTCAAGATCTCACAAGTTTCCTCTAAATAAATTTCGGGACGAAATTTCCTGAAGTAGGGGAGACTGTAACACCTGTGTGACAACTGTGCTCTGTAAACAATGCAAAACAATGTTAATTATCAATAAAACAATGTGTTGTGATGTTATTATATGTGTATTTATGTTTGATGATTTTACGATTCGATTCGATTCCGATTTCAAGTTTTAAATCGCTTTCTGGAAGGTTATACGCAAACTGGCGCATAAACGCAGTTAGTTTAATGCAACAAACTCTCCAGAATAGTGACATAGGCTTAACATACCTAAAATAACCTTTACATAACTTAGAAATAAGTTTTAGATGGTTTGGTGTGTTGAAAACAAGTCTATTCGATGGTAGGGACTATTTGTGTCAAACTACGAAACTATACCAATTCGTATGGTATTGAAGAGTTCGGAACTTGATCATAAGCTAAACATACCATAAATAACCTAAACATAGCTTAGAAATAATCTTTGAGTGGTTCGGTGTGCAAAAATATGCTTATTTGATATTTCAGGGACTAAAAGTGTCAAAAACGACGTAAGTTTGCATTTTCGCGCATATCTTACGTTCTGACCACATCTGGACATCCAAAATTTTTGTACACACTAAAATATTTTTATTTTAGTGATCGGCATGCAAAAATACCGTTCGTCGCTTAATTTGTTTCGTTTTCGCGTCCGTTTGAGTTTCGTCGTAATTTAACGAACCACGCGACCGTACGACCAAACGAGCCGACATCCGAGAGTGTTCCAAGCATATTTTGAGTCCTCTAAACTTTATTGACCTTGTAGAGTCTTGAAAATGGCTTAACGGGGGGTCAAAAAGGCCTGAAATAAGCTCAAAACAAGTGCAGGGACCTAAACTGTCAAACTAGAAACTTCTGCTGATTTAGGGAGGCCAGGCGGGGCGCGTAAGGTTGCCCCTATACCTTACACGGGCCGTGTGAAGTGCCCAGTGACCAGATTTCCATTTTCAGCATTCTGTTTGATCTTCAGGGGCTGTTATGGTAAATTCTTTGTGTGATGGGCAAGTTTAAGTGTTCTCCAAGGTCTCTAATCAGTTCCTAACACATGTATGGCCATGATTTAGTCCTTGATGGCCACACAAACACATGGAATGATCTTGTTCATCATGCTCTAGTATAAATAGCCAAGCAATTTCATTGTTTCATTGCTCATTCCTCTCTTCTCTTCTCTACATCTGATTTGGGAGCTCTCTCTCAAGTGTTTAGAAACTTGTTCTTTGTAGAAAAGATAGCAAGGACCTTTAGTGAGCATTCTTTCGTTCTTTTTATTTATGTTAGTGCAGAAAGTCAAACAGTTTGGCCAACAGTTTGACTTTCGGTTTTGACCATCAATTGGTCAAGTCAAAGTTCAATTGAACTTTGCAACGTGATTGTAATCACGATGGTTATAATCCTTAGCGATTATACCTACTGATTACCACGTTAACTAGGCGTAGTGACGAGTCAAAGTTTCGGTCAAAATACGTTTTAGCACGCATTTTGCAATGAAACTATTTTCGGGTATCAAAACCCATTGTTTTGATACCAAATCAGTTTTCTAAGTAGGTTAAACATGTTTTGACATGTTTAACTCGTCACTATTAGTTTAGTGCTTGTTTAGGGTCGTAAGTTAAGCGGTCTAAACAAGCGCTTAGACTTTCGAACCCGACCCATTTGGTCGATCATTAGGATCCGATCAAGCTCGATTAGTGATCATAGTTGCATAGGGAATAACCACTGAGGTTATACCTTATGATCACATAGGATTGGTTAGTTATTTGTTAAGTAGCTTGTATGCCCATAAGAAATGACCAAAACGCCCTTATGAAGCATAAATCCGTATTTTACATATGTGAACATGTTTTTGACATGTAATCTGATTTAGTAACATGTTTAGGTATTATTGGGCATATAAGACTTGACATAGCACATAGTTAACCATCCGAACATAGTTTTGCGCGAACGACGCGTTAAAGTAGCATAAGCTACCTTAATGGGTCGTAACGGGTCAAAAGCACTTAGGATAAGTTCCGATTTAGGATGTAGGCTTTGTTAAACCATATCACATGAGTTCCACACTCATTTGGTTTACAAGACCTCATTCTATCCGATCTTCTGATTTAGGTGTCGATTTATTTACTAGTGATCCGATTACTAGGTACTACTTGAATTTCCTTGGTTTGTCTGAGCTTCGCTAAGTTCTTTAGATCAAGGATACCCTTCATTCAAAGTGAGTACATAGTTCCCCTATTTTACTGTTTTCAATTGTTTTGGGGTGATTCATATGTATTAAAAACTATTTCGGTGTTTAAACGATGGTTTCAAAAGCGATAAAGATGGTTTATATTAAACTAATAACGATTTCAATAATGTGAACGAACTCGATGGTTGTAATTACATAACGAATGACATTCATTAGCATTGATCAAGCCGACCAGTATTAGGTTATGGTACCATAGGATCTGACAAATCCCGTTATCAGACTACACCCATGGTTATGTGTGGGGGGTTATGTAGGTAACGACCGAATCTGATGATTGTTAACTTACCCTTTGGTGGTTTGTTAATACGAGAAACGAGGTAGTCGAGTCACGAAGGTTTGAATGTTATTAGCGAAATGACCAAAAGTAGTTTCACAATTAAAACGAATACGATTTTGGGACGAGTTAAAACGATTTGGAACGACATAAATAAGATAAAACGATTTGAACGAACGATTGGTTTGGGTTGTGATTAGGTAATGGGATGGGTGTAACATGATAGAAGCATGGTAGATACGCCGCTGGTACATCTTATATATAAGTGCTTTTATCATATTACATTTCATGTCATTATTTAGTTCACTTGGGAAACGATTTGAAACGATGTCACACAACGAGGTTTTCGAAATGATATAAACCATACGAGTTTTATTAACGAGTTTTAACGAGTTGTTTTACGAATTGGTTTTCTAAAACAAAATGTTTTCGAGTTAAGAATCATGGCTACGAGATTTTATAAATTATAACCATCTTAATTTGAGTTGGTTATTGATGTTGCAATATTATATACTTTTCAAAACAAGGTTTTCGAGGTATTGAAATATATATAAACGAGCCATGATTCTGATACTCTTATAAAACCTATGTGCTCGCCAGCATTTCTTTGCTGACTTTGTTTTTACATATGTTTCAGGTGATGTTGCGTGATGATTGCTAGGGAGCATGTTCACTTAGGATTTGGACGTGGCCTTAGTGACATAAAAGCGATAGTATACGATATTTAATTTGTTTGTTTGGTTTATGACAATGTAATTTACTAATGAATCAATAAAACGAAACTTTTAATTACCATGGTTGTTGAAACGATGATTCTGTTACAACACTCCCCGACGTTTCCGCCACGGTTTGTTGTTTTACGTGGTCGGGGTGTGACAGAAGAGTTGGTATCAGAGCCAATGGTTATAGGGAATTAGGTTATTAGTAATGCTTTGACCTAGACTATAACATTCTAGGACCCTAACGCGAGTTATCTTGCGTTTAGATTTTAAAACAATACCGTCACCTATCCTTAGGTGATAACCACAACGAGAACACAATAACAAATCCGCTTCGAAAATTAATCATCTATCCTTGGATGATTGATTGTAAGGTTTTGAACCCTTTTTGTTTGATTCCTTTTCGGCTTTATGCCCTCTGAATTTTCGAAATCTCGTCAAAGTTTGGGTCTAAATAATGTGAACACGTGCAAACTGGAAGAGTGAATGCCTATACCCTGAGTTTTCTGTCTAAGGCTAGAGTGTTCATATAAATCCGCAATATCGGACCAGTCACTCTTACCTGGGAACTCTTGGGGTGAGTGTTCACTTATAGGCGAGCATGTCTTCAGCGATACATTATTATGACCTAATTACTTTGATTAGTCACTGCGTATTGTTTGTTTGTTCGAAATAATGAACAAATGATCGCACTCCTTGTGTTTTGTCGATGTTTTCAATACCTCTTTTGTTTCTCCAATTGTCGACCTCACTCGTTTCTCATGTTTCCTTGTTAGACAATGCCTCCTCGACGCGATGCTCAAACTTTTACTGCTGAATAAGTTGTAGCACTTGTCTCTCAGCAAATGGCTGCTGTACTTCCAGGCGTTGTGACCCAAATCCATGAGTTATACAACAATAATAACAACAACAATAATGCTCATTGTAATTTCAATAATTTTAACTCTGCGAAGCCGCTTAAGTTTTCTGGGTCACAAGGAGCAACTGTGCTCCTGCAGTGGGTCGAGAGTATCGAGAGCACATTCAGACATGTGCAGTGTCCGAATGTGCGAAAGGTTGAATTTGCTTCAAGCGTGTTTGAGAAGCGAGCTCTTACCTGGTGGAATGGTATTATGCGCGATAGGGGTGCCGAAGTGGCATTAGCACAAACTTGGGAAGAGCTCCGAACTATCATGATGAGAGAGTTCTGTCCCCGTCACGAAATTCGAGCTTTGGAACGAGAATTTGATGATTTGAAACAAGATGGTGGAGAACACCGTGCTTATACGGATCGATTTGAGGAGCTCAGTTTGTTGTGTCCCACTATGGTTACCCCACTGGAGAAAGCAATTGAGAGGTATATCGATGGTTTACCCAATTCCATTCAGGATATTGTGACCGGTGTTAATCCTACTACCGTTCGTCATGCAATCGAGTTGTCTGCTACCTTGACTGAGTCCCAAGTCAGGAAGGGTAAACTCACCCGCAAGGGTGATAAAAAGAAGTCGACCGATTCTGAAAAGGGTAATGGCAAGAAGCAGGGTGAGTCTTCTAAAAGGTCAAGGAAGCGCAAGGCTTCCCAGAACTTTGCCGTCACCAACCAGAACCCTCAGAACCCACCGACTCAACCTCCTGCAAAGAAAGCATATGTTGGTACCGCACCCCATTGTGCTCGATGTAATGGTCACCATGTTGCCCAACAGGCCTGTAAACAGTGTGCTACGTGTGGTAGACTTGGGCATTCGGCCAACATTTGTCGTTTTGGTCAAAATCAGGCAGCCTAGGTTCCAGCACAAGCTCAAGGGAATGCTGCGAGATTCCCACCTAGTTCGTGTTTTAATTGCGGAGAAATGTGTCATTTCCGCAACAATTACCCGAGATTGGTAAATGCGAATGCGAATGCAAATCTGAATGGTAACGCAATCGCGAATGTGAATCACGCCCGTGGACGAGCATTCAATCTGAATGCAAATGAGGTGAGGGCGGACAACGAGGTTGTTAACGGTATGTTCCTTGTTAACAATCAACTTGCATCTATTCTTTTCGATTTTGGTGCCGATAGGAGTTTTGTTTCATTATCCTTTGAGCCTTTACTTGCGATACCTAGAACTAAACTAAGGAAACCCTTATCTGTTGAAGTTGCTACTGGTAAACCTCATGTTCTCAATTCTGTTATTCATGGTTGTCAATTGAACCTCGATAACCATCTTTTCTCCATTGACCTCGTACCGATGCAACTTGGGAGTTTCGACATTATCGTAGGGATGGATTGGTTAACCAAACACCATGCTGAGGTGGTTTGTTTCGATAAGATCATTCGTATTCTTCTTTCATCTGGCGATGTCCTAGAGGTTCGTGGCGAGAAACCATCTGGTGGATTGAAACTCATGTCGTGTACGAAAGCCCAGAGTTATTTACGAAAATGATATGTTGCTTTTCTGGCACATGTCACCGAGGAGAAAGGAAAGAACAAGAGTATTCAGGATATTCCAATTGTTCGGGATTATCCAGAGGTTTTTCCTGATGAACTGCCTGGTTTGCCTCCAGTTCGTCAAGTCGAGTTTCATATTGACCTTGTATCCAATGCTAACCCGATTGTGAAAGCACCTTATCGTCTTGCACCGTCTGAGATGCAAGAGTTATCGAAACAACTTCAAGAGTTTTCTGATAAAGGATTCATCCATCCGAGTTATTCACCTTGGGGCGTTCCTGTCCTCTTTGTGAAAAAGAAAGATGGATCTTTTCGAATGTGTATCGATTATCGTGAGCTTAACAAGCTTACCATCAAGAATCGATATCCCCTACCTCGAATCGATGATCTCTTTGATCAGCTGCAAGGTGCTACCTATTTTTCCAAGATCGACCTACGTTCTGGGTATCATCAGCTTCGTGTATTCGAAGAAGATATTCCCAAAACTGCTTTCCACACTAGATATGGGCACTACGAGTTCATTGTCATGCCTTTTGGTTTGACGAATGCCCCAACTATCTTCATGGACTTAATGAATAGGGTCTGTAAACCTTATTTAGACAAATTCATCATTGTGTTTATCGATGATATTCTCATTTATTCGAAGTCTCGAGCCGATCACGAGCAACACCTTCGTTTGACTCTCGAACTCCTAAAGAAGGAACAACTTTTTGCTAAATTCTCCAAGTGTGAATTTTGGCATAAAGAAGTTCAGTTTTTGGGACATATTGTCAACGAGCAAGGTATTCATGTGGATCCATCCAAGATTGTAGCAATCAAGGATTGGATTACACCAACGACGCCTACCGAGATTCGATCTTTTCTTGGTCTTGCGGTATATTATCGTCGTTTTATTTCTAATTTCTCGAAGATTGCGGTTCCACTCACTGCTTTGACTCAAAAGAATAAGCCTTTTGAGTGGGGACCCAAGCAAGAAGAAGCGTTCCAAACGCTGAAACGGAAGCTCTGTGATGCTCCTGTTTTATCTTTGCCCGAGGGAAACGATGATTTTGTTGTCTACTGTGATGAGTCCAACTTAGGCCTTGGTTGTGTTCTTATGCAACGAGGTAAAGTTATAGCATACGCGTCTAGAAAATTAAAAGTTCATGAGAAGAACTACACGACTCATGATCTTGAGTTAGGAGCTGTAGTTTTCGCTCTCAAAATCTGGAGACAGTATCTTCATGGCACGAAGTGTGTGGTTTTCACAGACCACAAAAGTCTCCAGCATATTCTTAATCAGAAGGAGTTGAACATGAGGCAACGACGTTGGGTTGAACTCCTAAATGATTACGATTGCGAAATTCGCTACCATCCTGGTAAGGCGAATGTCGTAGCCGATGCGCTTAGTCGAAAGGAGCGAGTCAAGCTTCATTCTGTTTGAACTGTATCTGATCTTCAAACTCGTGTTCTTCAAGCTCAGCAATCTTGTGTTTCACAAGATTTGATAGGTAAGGAATTACCACATCAGCTTGAGCTTAAGCTCGAAGCGAAGGATGATGGTTTGCTCTATTTCAAGGATCATTTGTGGATTCCGAAACAAGACGATCTTCGCACTTTAGTGATGGACGAATCTCATAAGTCTCGATATTCTATCCATCCTAGTGCTGATAAAATGTACAAGGATCTTCGTACTAAATTCTGGTGGCCTGGTATGAAGAAAGATGTTGCCTTGTATGTATCGAAATGCCTAACTTGTCTCAAAGTCAAGGCAGAACATCAACGACCTTCTGGTTTGCTTGTACAATCAGAGATACCGGTTTGGAAGTGGGAGAACATTGCTATGGATCTCATAACTAAATTACTGCGTACATCTAAAGGTCATGATGCAATTTGGGTTGTTGTCGATCGACTGACGAAGTCAGCTCATTTTATTGCGATTCGCAAGGATCTATCTACGGATAAACTTGCAAAGATTTATGTTGATGAGATTGTATCACGACATGGTGTTCCTTTAGATATCATTTCGGATCGTGATGCTCGGTTTTCATCTCATTTCTGGAAAACCATGCAATCTGCTATGGGAACCCAACTAAATCTAAGCACTGCTTATCATCCCCAAACAGATGGACAATCTGAGAGAACGATTAAAACTTTGGAGGATATGCTTAGAGCATGCGTGACAGACTTTGGTGGTAATTGGGATTCTCATCTGCCATTGATCGAGTTCTCTTAAAACAATAGTTATCATGCTAGCATTAATATGGCACCATTCGAAGCTCTCTACGATCGAAAATGTCGTTCACCTGTTTGTTGGAACGAGACCGGTGAAGCTCAGCTTACTGGGCTGGAGCTTGTTCTGGAAACAACAGACAAAATCAAGAAAATTCGTGATAATCTTGTGACAGGTAGATGCCGTCAAAAGAGTTATGCGGAATTACGACGCAAGCCCTTAGAATTTCAAGTCGGAGACCATGTCCTACTCAAGGTGTCACCTTGGAAGGGAGTGGTGAGATTTGGAAAGAAAGGAAAACTTGCACCACAATATGTTGGACCATTTAAGATTGTTGAAAGGGTTGGAAAGGTTGCCTATCGACTAGAGCTACCTCCAGAGCTTGGAAATATTCATCCAACTTTTCACGTGTCCAATTTTCGAAAGTGTTTAGCTTACGCGGATCTTCACATTCCTCTCGACGAGATTCAAATCGATAAAACGATGCACTTTGTCGAGAAACCTGTGGAGATCATGGACCGTACATACAAACAGTTGAAGAACAAATGGATTCATTTGGTCAAGATTCGTTGGGAATCCAAACGTGGCCCAGAGTTTACTTGGGAACGTAAGGACCAAATGAAGGCGAAATATCCGCAATTGTTCTCACAAGTTTCTTCTAGTTAAAATTTCGGGACGAAATTTCCTAAAGTAGGGGAGACTGTGACAACTGTGCTCTGTAAACAATGCAAAACAATGTTAATTATCAATAAAACAATGTGTTGTGATGTTATTATATGTGTATTTATGTTTGATGATTTTACGATTCGATTCAATTCCAATTTCAAGTTTTAAATCGCTTTCTGGAAGGTTATACGCAAACTGGCACGTAAACGCAGTTAGTTTAATGCAACAAACACTCCGGAATAGTTACATAGGCTTAACATACCTAAAATAACCTTTACATAACTTAGAAATAAGTTTTAGATGGTTTGGTGTGTTGAAAACAAGTCTATTCGATCGCAGGGACTATTTGTGTCAAACTACGAAACTATACCGATTCGTATGGTATCGAAGAGTCCGGAACTTGATCATAAGCTAAAAATACCATAAATAACCTAAACATAGCTTAGAAATAAGCTTTGAGTGGTTTGGTGTGCAAAAATATGCTTATTTGATCTTTCAGGGACTAAAAGTGTCAAAAAAGACGTAAGTTTGCATTTTCGCGCATATCTTACGTTCTGACGACATCTGGACATCCAAAATTTTTGTACACACTAAAATATTTTTATTTTAGTGATCGGCATGCAAAAATACCGTTCGTCACTTAATTTGGTTCGTTTTCGCGTCCGTTTGAGTTTCGCCGTAATTTAACGAACCACGCGACCGTACGACCAAACGAGCCGACATCCGAGAGTGTTCCAAGCATATTTTGAGTCCTCTAAACTTTATTGACCTTGTAGAGCCTTGAAAATGGCTTAACGGGGGTCAAAAAGGCCTGAAATGAGCTCAAAACAAGTGCAGGGACCTAAACTGTCAAACTGGAAACTTCTGCTGATCTGGGGAGGCCAGGCGGGGCGCGTAAGGTTGCCCCTATACCTTACGTGGACCGTGTGAAGTGCCCAGCAACCAAATTTCCATTTTCAGCATTCTGTTTGATCTTCAGGGGCTGTTATGGTAAATTCTTTGTGTGATGGGCAAGTTTAAGTGTTCTCCAAGGTCTCTAATCAGTTCCTAACACATGTATGGCCACACAAACATATGGAATGATCTTGTTCATCATGCTCTAGTATAAATAGCCAAGCAATTTCATTGTTTCATTGCTCATTCCTTTCTTCTCTTCTCTACATCTGATTTGGGAGTGATGCGTGTGTAGTGTCGTTAGTTTTTAATGTATTTATTAAGCCCTTTTTAACACTTTTTAGCCAAGTTTTAAATTTATAAAACACGATATTTACTAACACTAAACACACATATGGGCAAGTGCACCCATCGTGAGCATAGTATAGCGTTGGTAAGATACCGAGGTCGTCCAAGGACACAAGAGCTTTTAGTACCGGTTTATCCTCAACGTCTAATCAAATCAAAAAGTTTTAGAAAAAGGTTTTTAAACTAAGAAAAATAAAAACTAACTAAAATGCTGAAAATAAAAATAAAAGTAAAAACAGATAAACAAGATGAATCACTTGGTTCCGACTCGTGTTTAGTGTAACCTTTGATTATTCTCGCACTTTTGCACTTATTTAAGAGATTATCTTAGTTATTGTAGTAGGCCCCTCTTTTGGAGGTGACGTTACCCTCAACCCAGTAGTTTGAGTCAATAAGGATACAATCCTAAAGGGTCGGATTATTGAAAGATAATTAATTAAGTTATTAATTGTCACACCCCGACCACGTGTTGTAACAGAATTAATTGTTTCATAACCATGGCATACAAAGTTGTATTTTTATTTATCAACACAAGAGTTTCATTGTTTTAAACAGAAATACAGAGTTTATAACATAATTAAACATAGTCTATCTTCTTTTAAAGTCTCTAAGGCACAGGTCCGCCCTAGTATCATGATCAACATCCTATGGAAAAGCTCCTGAAAACACATGTGAAAATAGGTACGTCAGCATAAAAATGCCTGTGAGATACATAGGTTTTGTGAAAATAGGATTCATGACTTATGTTTAAGAAAAATGTTTAGTCATGAACCTTATAATTTGCTTTGTCTTGTAAATCATTTGAAAACGATAAGATCAGATGATATGTATAAGTAAATGTAAGGTTAAATGATTTACCATGTAAAAATGAGTTTGTATGAAGTAAGATGTTTGTTAACAATGTCTTGTGGAAAGTATGCTATTTGTATAAAATGTTCTATGTCTCAATATTGAAATGATTCAAATAACGTTACGACATGTAATACCATACAAACACTTATATATAGGAAGTACCCGCGGCGTATCCACCATGCTTGTATCATATTACACACGCATCGTTACTTAATCACTTAATCAAACCAAACCAAACCAAATGTATTGGATAATATGTCAAAGTGTTTATGTCAAGATATAAATCATGTAGTGTAAAACAAATGTCAATCATGTTTATGTGTCAAAGGTAAATCATGTCAAAATGTCTATGTCAAATATCCATGTCAAATGTCTTTGTCAAATGTCTTTGTGTAAAATGTCTATGTCAAAATGTCATGTATGGCAAGTGAAATGTCTCAACTAAACCATATGCCCGAAAACAAAGTATTGAAGTAAAACATGGTTTAAATCAATATTATGTCTTGTGGAAAATGCATGCTAATACTGAATATGAACATTTATGTGGTATTGTGAAAATGCGTACATCCAAGCCTGGTGACTGTGGTGATAAACCCTTAAACAAATTAAAGGTCTATCTGTCTTATATCATCGAATTCGGTCATTCCTTTCTGTCCCCTTTCCCTGGGATGTCCGGAACGGGAGTTGTCAATTCCTATGGTACCACTACCTACTAACGAACGGCGTGATCATTGTTAATGAATGTATTGTCCCATGTAAACAAACCAAATGTCATACCAAAATGTAAGCATGTGAAAACAATGCACTAAGTATGTAATCAAATAAACATACATAGCGTGAAATGTCATGTAAAACGATGTACTAAGTAATGCACACAATGGGCACACCTAGCATGAAATGTCATGTAAAACGATGTACTAAGTAATGCACACAATGGGCACACCTAGTATGAAATGTAATGAAATCATGTACTATAGTGTACTAACGAACATAGCAGGTATATGATGTGAAAACAGGAAAGCATGAAAGTAACAAGTAGGCACATGTGTTCCACCCCAAAACAGTTTGGAAAACAGTAAAAGAGGGGTTCTATGTACTCACTTGATATTGCTCAGTTGGCTAAAGATAACCACCAAATAATGCTATAGATCTCGGAATCAAACGGCACCTAATATAGGTAACTATGTTAATAAACCGGACCTAAATCGGAAGATCGGGTAGTATGAGGGTTTGTAAACCAAACGAGTATTGAGACTCGTGTAGTATGGTTCAACAAAGCCTACATACTAATTGAAACCTAACATAATTGTTTACGACCCATTACGACCCGTTTAGGTAGCTTATGCTACTTTAACGCGTCGTTCGCGTGAAACGCGTTCGGACCGCCTAACTAGCCCTATGACAAGTGTTATATGCCTAAACATGTTACATAATCAGTTATGTGACAAAGGTTTAGGTTACATATGCTTAATTACCAATTATACATGAAAAGGGTATTCTGGTAATTTACCTAAGGCATATAAACTACCTATCATACAACTACTTAAACGATGTGACCATAGGGTATAACCTCGGAAGGTTATTCCCTACCTACTATGGTCACCTAATGTATTTGGTCGGATCCTAATGATCGACCAAATGGGTCGGGTTCGAGGTATAAGCGATTTATTAGATCGCTTACCCTACGACCCTAGACAACGTGGTAATCAGTAGGCATAGTCCCAAGGGACTATAACCATCGTGATTACAATCACGTTGCGAAGTTCAAACGAACTTCGCATTGACCATTACTGGTCAACGCTGAAAGTCAAACAAAGTTTGACTTTCTGACTCGAAAAGCAATAAAATAAGGAAAAGAACGAAAGAATACTTACGAAGGGTCCCCGAATGCTAACTTTGATTCAAAAATCTCAGGTATGAAACAATAGTTTCAACTTAGAGTTTCTCAAATCAAAGTTCTTGTGATTTTGAAGCATGGGGGGTGGGGTATTTATAGATTTCGGGTAACCGTTAAGATCGTTTCTTGAATAACGTGATTTAATCTAGTGCGTACACTTGTCAAAATGTTGTGGTAACTAATTTTGGCCACCACAAGTGATTAACATGTGGCACTTGACCTTTGGGAGAGTGTAAGGGGTGTTAAAAACGAGTTTATGCATTTTTTATTTTTTTTTTATTTTTTTTTTTGTATATTTTTTTGCAGTTTTGCAGTTTTGGTTCCTGTGCGCGTATCGTCGTGTTTTGGCACTTCTAACACCCGTCAAGCCCATTTTTAAGCTTCACAAGGATGTTAAAGTATAGGGAACATGAAACATGCTCAAAAATATGCCGGATGTCGGTTCGTTTGTCCGTACGATCGCGATGTTCGGTTAATTACGACGGTATGCGCATAAGCGCGAGAAATGATCTAAATTGCGTGACGAATGGATTTTTCTCAAGCCAAACACTAAAATAAAATATTTTAGTGCTTACGTAAATTTTTAGATGTCCGGATGTATTCAGAACGTAAGTTATGCGCGGAAATGCAAACTTGTGCACTTTTTGACACTTTTAGTCCCTGAATGACCCAAAAGTTTATTTTAGCATACCGAACCCCTCAAAGCCTATTTCTAAGCTATGTAAAGGATATTTATGATATTTTTAACTTATGGTCATGTTCCGGAATGTCTGTTACAGTTCAAATTGGCATACTTTCGCAGTTTGTCAACTTTAGTCCCTGTAAGCGAAATTTACTTGTTTTTGCCATACCAAAGCCTTTAAAACTTATTTCTAAGTTATGTAAAGGTTATTTAAGGTATGTTAAGTATATGTTGATGTTCTGGAGTATTTGTCGCATTAAACTGGTTACGTTTTCGCACCAGTTTGCGTATAACTCTCCAGAAAGCGATATAGAGTTTGAAATTGGATAAAAGTCAAAACATGAAAAATATAAAACACAACCAAACAAACATTGGGATTAAATAACATTGTTTTATTGATAACAGAACTGTTCACAAGGATTACAAACACAGGTGTTACATTAATGCAAATTATGGTAGGCCCCTCTTTTGAAGGTGACGTTACCCTCGACTAAGTAGTCTGAGTCAGCAGGGATACAGTCCTAAATAGCCGGGTTATATTATTAATAGTAGTTAACTTATGAGGGGATCAGAGAGTTTGGACCCCCGCCATCCAATACCGTTAAGTATTGAAGGAGGTCCTACTAAATTTGACCCAGGTCCCTTGCAGGATCTCTAAACGCTGAACAACGGCAAGACTCTTACCAAACCGTTCCCTTAACCCCCGACCAGGTAGCCAACATACCTCTATATAGACCGTGGAGATATGAATGGTGAAAATCTTTTATTTTATATAGACAGTAAAATAATGCCAAGACACCACTGATAAACGATAAGGAAGAATCACCTTCAACATAAGAAACTAGTTATTAAAGTCATTAATACAAAACCAAGTAAAAAGTGCGAAAAGATTAAAAATAAAAAGTATTACACTAGACACTTGTCTTCACCAAGTGATGTAAGAGACTTAGGCAAACATGGCCTTGATTGTCAAGAACTCTTATGATCAATCTTGGATCCCGAGACGACTCACACACTCTATGATGGACAATGGATGATGGTGGTGGATGATGGAGTTATGGTGGTGGTGGGTGGTGGGTGAAGTGTGGGAGAGGTGGTGTGCCAAGGGATGGTTTGAGCTTGAGCCAAGCACTCCTATATATAGGCTGAACAGAAGCTCGGGAACAGCCCCGTGTCCACATCCTCTCTTTCTTCATTTAATGCAGCTTGTCTTTATTACTTGACCACGCCCCCATGTCCGCTGAGCACGACCCCGTGTGCAGAAGAATCTTTGTACTATGAAGATTTGCCTGGATTGGGCGAATCTTATAGTTGACCACGGCCCCGTGTCCACTGAGCACGGCCCCGTGGTGGGCAATAGAAGCTTCTACCACTTTGTCTTTTCTGCTGACACTTGGGCACGCCCCCGTGCTGGCTGAGCACGGGGCGTGTTCAGTCTTTTGTCTTCTTGTTTTGCTTGGGAAGATGCTGTCGTGGGGTCGGGCATGTCACGTTTGTTCCTTTTCTTGTATTTATGTTAGATTTTGATGTCTTTTTGCTTCTTTTGTTAATTTGAGCTCATTTAATCCTGAAAATACAAAAGGAAGACAAAAGCACACTTTTTCCAACATTAGTACTAAAAAAGGGTTAGTTTTATGCCACAATTGATATAATTTATATGTTTCATTTTGCACACATCAAATACCCCCACACTTGAATCTTTGGTTGTCCTCAAGCAAAAATCTTTATAATATGGCTTTACACTCCCAAATGGAATGGGTAGAGAAGAAGGTTTTTGGGCTTGTCATAGAGTGTCGGGATTTCCAAGATTCTTTATTAAGTTTTATTTATTTACAATCCTATTCGTCATGATTTATTTAAAACTTTTCATAAGACAAATTACTTATTAGGGCATAACATGCCTCTTTTAAAATTCTCTTTATATACAAGTTCACATACCTCACGGGGGATCACTCAACACTCGGCCGAAGATGTATTTTAGTGAATCACTCGAGAGCGGCATGGAACTTACTCCTACCATAGGCTTGCCAAGCAATCAATCCTCCTCCTTTTTAACTACATACCTTTGTAAATATCAAGAGGGCTTTTTGGGTGAAGGGTTAGGCTTGGGTTAAAGGTAGGTGGTTGGGTTATTGGTTAGTGGTTAGTAGAAAAGGGCGAGAAAGCGTAACAAGCGTCGGTTTTCGAAAGACTTTTTATTTTTGTAATTTTTATTTTGATGAAGCTTTTATTCAAACAAAGTTATTTTTGATGAACTTGTTTGTTTATTTCTTTTGCTTCATCATCAATACATTTTTTTTTTCAAAAGTCATACGAAAAACCGAGCTAGTTACTAAAACAAAGGGTTAAAAATAAAAAAAAGGTTTTGGTGGGTGAAAGGGTGTTTGGTTTGGGTTATGAAATGAAAAGGTTTAGGCTCAAAGGGGCTAACTAGGGGGATTTTGGGTAGGTGGTAAAAAAAATAATGGTGTAGAAATAAAAAGGTTTAGTCCTAATGCCTCCATCATTTACTTACTCGGGTTTAAGTTGGTAAGGACCGGAAATGTATCGTCATGGCAAGTTCTAGAGTCGTAAGAACCAAGCGGCTATTCACACAAGAAACAAAAAATGAGCATTTAATTTAAAGATATGTATTTGTATGCTCAATAAAGGCTCAAAACTCACTTTTGTGGGGATGGGTTTTTATGTGATCAAGTATATATAATCAAATTTTAACTAAGTTTGCCATGCCTTTTCATAATTTTCTTATGTTGGTTCTTTTTATCACGACGCTATCGGTTGTAAATTTGTAAAGATATAACCTTTTTAGAACTTGAAATTCCCGAATTAAACCTAGACAAGTAAAAAAAATGAAAATTTTTGAAAAACATTTGGGGTGATTAGCGGTTCCAATAGAGTTTTGTGTAAGGCTTGTATTTAGGACTTGCAAGATTCAAGGTTTTAGCATCCCCCCCCCCCACACTTAAATTACACATTGTCCTCAATGTGTCACAAAAATAAATTTTTTAGGTTGGTTGAATGTGTAAAAAGGGTGAAAAAGCAAAAATTTTGTGTTACTGGGCGCTGAACCCCCGTGTTGTCCGGGCACGGCCCCGTGTTCAAGTGCCAATAACAAAAATAAATCAAGAGAAACAGAAGCCTAGACACGGGGGCATGTTGGTTGAACACGGCTCGTGTCCAGTGTACCTGAACTGGGTATTTCTGCAGACTGTGAAGCACGGGGCCGTGTTGGGCGGACACGCCCGTGCCGAACTTACTGTAAGTGAAGAAATTTTGTCGGATGGTCCTGTTTTCCTGCATGGGGTGCTGGTTCAAGTTTCCCTTGTATCCTTTTGCCATCTCAAGTGTGTTTTATTCCTGAAAATTAAAACTAACTAGAAAACATAAAAATTAATCTAAACTAAACTAAGGATAGTTCCGCGGAATGCCTCCGTGGTGCGCCATGTTTATAAGGGTCTTTGGCTAGACCCAAAGCCTGGTCATATGTTACCGAAGTGGGATGTCTCTCATCCCATGTTACACCGTCGGAGAGCGTCATCCAAGCCTGAGTCTATGACCTTCATGTAGTTGACCGGGTCTTCGTCTTCTACTCTCTTTCCAACTCCAAGCTTTACTTCCTCGTCCCCAAACTTCAATGTTAGTGTTCCGTCATTCATATCAACCACTGCTTGGGCGGTGGCTAGAAATGGCCTCCCGAGGATGAGAGGAAGATCGGCGTCTTCTTCCATGTCTAGAATGACAAAGTCGGTTGGGAAAATGAAATTGTCAACTTTGACCAATAGGTTTTCAGCGACACCTTGTGGAAATTTGACGGATCTGTCAGCGAGTTGTATGCTCATCTTTGTAGGGCTCGTTATTCCTAGGTCGAGTCGTTTGAACATCTATGTGGGCATGAGGTTAATGCTAGCCCCAAGATCGGCTAATGCATTACGAACGGGGGACTCCCCAATCGAGCAAGGAATCATGAAACTTCCGGGATCAATTTTCTTTTGTGGAAGTTTGTTGAGTACTAAGGCGGAGCATTCTTCGCCTAAGTTAACTAATTGCAATGATTCAATTTTCCTTTTATGAGTGAGGAAGTCCCTCATAAATTTTGCATATTTAGGCATTTGGGTAAGGACCTCAATAAAAGGAATATTAACATGCAAATGTTTTAGTAAATTTTCGAACTTTGCGAATTTCTCATCGGTCTTTTGATGATTTAACCTACCGGGGTATGGAATCGGAGGAGTCTTGGTGGGCTCTTGATTCGGTAAAGAAGCATTTTCTGGTTGGGGTGCGGGTGGAGTCGTGGTTTGGCTGGAATGGCTTCTTTCATCTGGTGGTAATGGAGCCTCCTCGGGACCCACGGTTCGATTTCTCAATGTGATGAGATGTACTTGTGCTTTTGGGTTGGTTTCGGTATTGCTAGGTAACGCGCCTTGTGGTCTCTCGGAGAAATTTTGAGCTACTTGATTTAATTGTTTTTCAATGTTTTGAATGCTAGCTTGTTGATTTCTAAAATTTGATTCCAATTGCTGAAATCGATCCGTGTTTTTCTTTTCGGTGTCGGAGATGAGGCGAGATACAGTATCTTCAAGCCTTTCTTGTCCACTTTGTTGTTGAGAAAAGTTTTGTGGTTGTTGAAAGTTAGTTCGTTGGTTTTGTTGGTTACTACTATTGCCGGGATCTCTCCAACCAAGGTTTGGGTGGTTACGCCATCCTTGGTTGTAGGTACCCATTGGAGGACCCGACGGCCTAGGTCTGTTATCAATGTAGTTTACCATTTCTGTTTGTTCATCTAATTCTTTCATACAACTCCAATTTTCATGTGGCCCACCACACCCTTCACAAGCCATAACCGAAACCGTTTTTGTCATTTCTAATTTTTTTTTATTTTTGAAGAAAAGGCTTCGATTTGGGCTTGTAAAGAAGTGCTTTCATCAACCTTATGGGCGCCCGGGGCAATAGATTTATTGCCTCGGGGAGTGTGCCATTGAGAATTAGTTTGAGCAATTTCCTCAATTTGATTATATATTTCATTTGGGCGACGATTACCTAAAAGTCCCCCGGAGCTAGAATCAAGTGTTTGTCTTGTGTGTGGCAACAACCCATTGTAGAAAGTGGATACTTGTTGCCACACTACTAGACCATGATGAGGACACTTTCTTAGTAGCTCCTTGAACCTTTCCCAAGTTTCATATAAGGATTCTCCATCCTCTTGTGAGTATGTATTAATTTCAGTCATTAATTTAGCCGTTTTAGCCGGAGGGAAATACTTATATAGAAACTTTTGGGCTAGTTCATCCCAGGTGTTTACCGAGCCAACTGGGAGGGTGTTAAGCCAAGCCTTAGCTCGGTCTTTTAGCGAAAATGGAAACATTCGAAGGCGGATGGCGTCATTTGATGCTCCATTGATCCGAAAGGTATCACATATTTCTAAGAAATTAGTAATATGTAGATGGGGATCCTCGTCCGCAAGCCCATGGAAGGTTGCGGAGTTTTGAAGCATCTGTATCAAATGTGGTCGAAGTTCGAAGTTATTGGCTTCGACATTCGGTGCATTGATAGCGGCGCCGAGATTACCTACGGTGGACCGTAGGTAATCCATGAGAGTACATTGGTCCGCCATTGGAAGTGGGTCCCCCGAAACTTTCTCTTGATTTTTAGCTTTAAGTCTTTTTCTGAGAAAGCGTTCGGGTTCTTCTAGAGGTTCTTTTATGTCTCTACTAGAACTGGAGCTCATGCACTACGTAGGAAGTTCAAATGTGGTGCCGAGGTTCCAAGTCCTGCAATAAAAACAGAAAAGAATGTTGGTCAGAAGGTTCACCACGGCCCCGTGCTCAGTGAACACGGCCCGTGGTCAGAGTTACAGTGATTGTTCTCCGGATCCCTGTTAACGGGAGTTGGACACGGCCCCGTGTTGCACCGACACGGCCCCGTGCTCAGCTCTCTGTAACTCGGAAAATAAAAACTTCCAGCGATAACACTGGGCACGCCCCGTGTCCGACCAGGCACGGCCCGTGCTGAGCTCTGAAGAAACTGAAAAACTAAGAAAAATCCTAAAAAAATGAAAAATAAGAAAAACGATTATGCCGTTGATTCCTAACTTTCTTAAAATCCTTGTGTCCCCGGCAACGGCGCCAAAAACTTGATGCGTGTGTAGTGTCGTTAGTTTTTAATGTATTTATTAAGCCCTTTTTAACACTTTTTAGCCAAGTTTTAAATTTATAAAACACGATATTTACTAACACTAAACACACATATGGGCAAGTGCACCCATCGTGAGCGTAGTATAGCGTTGGTAAGATACCGAGGTCGTCCAAGGACACAAGAGCTTTTAGTACCGGTTTATCCTCAACGTCTAATCAAATCAAAAAGTTTTAGCAAAAGGTTTTTAAACTAAGAAAAATAAAAACTAACTAAAATGCTGAAAATAAAAATAAAAGTAAAAACAGATAGACAAGATGAATCAATTGGTTCCGACTCGTGTTTAGTGTAACCTTTCATTATTTTCGCACTTTTGCACTTATTTAAGAGATTATCTTAGTTATTGTAGTAGGCCCCTCTTTTGGAGGTGACATTACCCTCAACCCAGTAGTTTGAGTCAGCTAGGATACAATCCTAAAGGGTCGGATTATTGAAAGATAATTAATTAAGTTATTATTGCAAATTATGGTAGGCCCCTCTTTTGAATGTGACGTTACCCTCGACTAAGTAGTCTGAGTCAGCAGGGATACAGTCCTAAATAGCCGGGTTATAGTATTAATAGTAGTTAACTTATGAGGGGATCAAAGAGTTTGGACCCCCGCCATCCAATACCGTTAAGTATTGAAGGAGGTCCTACTAAATTTGACCCAGGTCCCTTGCAGGATCTCTAAACGCTGAACAACGGCAAGACTCTTACCAAACCGTTCCCTTAACCCCCGACCAGGTAGCCAACATACCTCCATATAGACCGTGGAGATATGAATGGTGAAAATCTTTTATTTTATATAGACAGTAAAATAATGGCAAGACACCACGGACAAACGATAAGGAAGAATCACCTTCAACATAAGAAACTAGTTATTAAAGTCATTAATACAAAACCAAGTAAAAAGTGCGAAAAGATTAAAAATAAAAAGTATTCACTAGACACTTGTCTTCACCAAGTGATGTAAGAGACTTAGGCAAACATGGCCTTGATTGTCAAGAACTCTGACGATCAATCTTGGATCCCGAGATGACTCACACACTCTATGATGGACAATGGATGATGGTGGTGGATGATGGTGTTATGGTGGTGGTGGGTGGTGTGTGAAGAGTGAGAAAGGTGTTGTGCCAAGGGATGGTTTGAGCTTGAGCCAAGCACTCCTATTTATAGGCTGAACAGAAGCTCGGGCACGGCCCTGTGTCCAGTGGGCACGGCCCCGTGTCCACATCCTCTCTTTCTTCATTTAATGCAGCTTGTCTTTATTAGTTGACCACGCCCCCGTGTCCGATGAGCACGACCCCGTGTGCAGAAGAATCTTTGTACTATGAAGATTTGCCTGGATTGTGCGAATCTTATAGTTGACCACGGCCCCGTGTCCGCTGAGCACGGCCCCGTGGTGGGCAATAGAAGCTTCTACCACTTTGTCTTTTCTGCTGACACTTGGGCACGCCCCCGTGCTGGCTGAGTACGGGGCGTGTTCAGTCTTCTGTCTTCTTGTTTTGCTTGGGAAGATGCTGTCGTGGGGTCGGGCATGTCACGTTTGTTCCTTTTCTTGTATTTATGTTAGATTTTGCTGTCTTTTTGCTTCTTTTGTTAATTTGAGCTCATTTAATCCTGAAAATACAAAAGGAAGACAAAAGCACACTTTTTCCAACATTAGTACTAAAAAAAGGTTAGTTTTATGCCACAATTGATGTAATTTATATGTTGCATTTTGCACACATCAGGGAGCTCTCTCTCAAGTGTTTGGAAACTTGTTCTTTGTAGAAAAGATAGCAAGGACCTTTAGTGAGCATTCTTTCAGTCTTTTTATTTATGTTAGTGCAGAAAGTCAAACAGTTTGGCCAACAGTTTGACTTTCGGTTTTGACCATCAATTGGTCAAGTCAAAGTTCAATTGAACTTTGCAACGTGATTTTAATCACGATGGTTATAATCCTTAGCGATTATACCTACTGATTACCACGTTAACTACGCGTAGTGACGAGTCAAAGTTTTGGTCAAAATGCGTTTTAGCACGCATTTTGCAACGGAACTATTTTTGGGTATCAAAACCCATTGTTTTGATACCAAATCAGTTTTCTAAGTAGGTTAAACATGTTTTGACATGTTTAACTCGTCACTATTAGTTTAGTGCTTGTTTAGGGTCGTAAGTTAAGCGGTCTAAACAACCGCTTAGACTTTCGAACCCGACCCGTTTGGTCGATCATTAGGATCCGATCAAGCTCGATTAGTGATCATAGTTGCATAGGGAATAACCACTGAGGTTATACCTTATGATCACATAGGATTGGTTAGTTATTTGTTAAGTAGCTTGTATGCCTATAAGAAATGACCAAAACGCCCTTATGAAGCATAAATCCGTATTTTACATATGTGAACATGTTTTTGACATATAATCTGATTTAGTAACATGTTTAGGTATTATTGGGCATATAAGACTTGACATAGCACATAGTTAACCATCCGAACATAGTTTTGCGCGAACGACGTGTTAAAGTAGCATAAGCTACCTTAATGGGTCGTAACGGGTCAAAAGCACTTAGGCTAAGTTCCGATTTAGGATGTAGGCTTTGTTAAACCATATCACATGAGTTCCACACTCATTTGGTTTACAAGACCTCATTCTATCCGATCTTCTGATTTAGGTGTCGATTTATTTACTAGTGATCCGATTACTAGGTACTACTTGAATTTCCTTGGTTTTTCTGAGCTTCGCTAAGTTCTTTAGATCAAGGATACCCTTCCATTCAAAGTGAGTACATAGTTCCCCTATTTTACCGTTTTCAATTGTTTTGGGGTGATTCATATGTATTAAAAACGATGGTTTCAAAAGCGATAAAGATGGTTTATATTAAACTAATAATGATTTCAATAATGTGAACGAACTCGATGGTTGTACTTACATAACGAATGACATTCATTAGCATTGATCAAGCCGACCAGTATTAGGTTATGGTACCATAGGATCTGACAAATCCTGTTATCAGACTACACCCATGGTTATGTGTGGGGGGTTATGTAGGTAACGACCAAATCTGATGATTGTTAACTTACCCTTTGGTGGTTTGTTAATACGAGAAATGAGGTAGTCGAGTCATGAAGGTTTGAATGTTATTAGTGAAACGACCAAAAGTAGTTTCACAATTAAAACGAATACGATTTTGGGACGAGTTAAAATGATTTGGAACGACTTAAACAAGATAAAACGATTTGAACGAACGATTGGTTTAGGTTGTGATTAGGTAATGGGATGGGTGTAACATGATAGAAGCATGGTAGATACGCCGCTGGTACATCTTATATATAAGTGCTTTTATCATATTACATTTCATGTCATTATTTAGTTCACTTGGGAAATGATTTGAAACGATGTCACACAACGAGGTTTTCGAAATGATATAAACCATACAAGTTTTATTAACGAGTTTTAATGAGTTGTTTTATGAATTGGTTTTCTAAAACAAAATGTTTTTGAGTTAAGAATCATGGCTACGAGATTTTATAAGTTATAACCATCTTAATTTGAGTTGGTTATTGATGTTGCAATATTATATACTTTTCAAAACAAGGTTTTCGAGGTATTGCAATATATATAAACGAGCCATGATTCTGATACTCTTATAAAACCTATGTGCTCCCCAGCATTTCTTTGCTGACTTTGTTTTTACATATGTTTCAGGTGATGTTGCATGATGATTGCTAGGAAGCATGTTCACTTAGGATTTGGACATGGCCTTAGTGACATAAAAGCGATAGTAGACGATATTTAATTTTTTTGTTTGGTTTAAGACAATGTAATTTACTAATGAATCAATAAAACGAAACTTTTAATTACCATGGTTGTTGAAACGATGATTCTGTTACAACACTCCCCGAGTTTTCCGCCACGATTTGTTGTTTTACGTGGTCGGGGTGTGACAACCTGTGCCTCCACGGCCGTCAAACAAATACCAAATCAATGAAATATTGTATTTCATACTTGGGATTTGTATAAATATGTGTATCATTTGCACATATTAATTCTTGTTCGATTTCGAGCTCTAAATCGCTTTCTGGAAAGTTATACGCGAACTGATGCGTAAACATAATTAGTTTAACACGAAAAACACTCTGTAATAGTGACACAGTCTTAACATACCTTAAATAACCTTTACATAACTTAGAAATAAGTTTTGGAAGGTTTGGTGTGTCGAAATCACGTTTATTCGCTTACAGGGGCTAATTTCGACAAACTATGAAAGTATGCCGATTCGTACTGTAACAAACATTCCGGAACATGATCATAAGTTAAAAATGCCCTAAATATCCTTTACATAGCTTAGAAATAGGCTTTGAGGTGTTCGGTGTGCTAAAATAAACTTTTTGGTCATTTAGGGACTAAAAGCGTCAAAAAGTGCATATGTTTGCATTTTCGAGCATATCTTACGTTCTGAATACATCCGGACTTCCAAAAATTTATGTAGTCATTAAAAAATTTATTTTAGTGATTGGCTTGATAAAATTCCATTCGTCGCGTAATTTGGATCGTTTTTCGCGTCCGTTCGTGTTTCGTCGTAATTAACCGAACAACGCAACCGTACGACCAAACGAACTGACATCCGACATATTTTTGAGCATATTTTAAGTTCCCTATACTTTAACTTCATTTTGGAGCCTTAAAATGAGGTTAGCAGGGCTTAAACGTGTCAAAACGCATCAAAAATCAAGTTCAGAGACTCAGGGGCCTGTTCTGCCAATTAGTGAAAGTTTCTGCCAGCAAGCCAGGTCCTTACGGACCGTATGGACCTGCTTACGGTCTATAAGCATGCCCCAGTTCAGCAGAATTGTTTTCCAGCTTGTTCCAGCTGTTTCCCTCTTGTGCACATGGTTTTTATGATCCTATGTGCTGGTTTAGGGGCTCCCATGGTTTTAGAAATCAGTGGGTGCAAGTGTAAGGCTCAGATTGAAGCTCGGTTTTCAAGAAATGATCCTAACGGTTCTACGAAAACTATATATAACCCCACCCATTTCACTCAAAACCCACACTTGATCTGATTGCTCTCTAAGTTGAAGTGGTTACATTTCATACCTGAGAATAATTGGATCAAACTTTCATTCTTGGACCTTTTGTAAGTATTCTTTCGTTCTTTTACGTGTTTTAAGCGTGAAAGTCAAACTTTGTTTGACTTTCTGCTTTGACTAGTTTATAGTCAACACGAAGTTCGTTTGAACTTCGTAACGTGAGCGTAATCACGATGGTTTTAGTCCCTTGTGACTATACCTACTGATTACCACGTTATTTAGGCATAGTGGCGAGTTATAGTTTCGGTCAAAATGCGCGTTTATGCGTATTTTGTAACCAAACTATTCTTGGGTATCAAAACCGTTTGTTTTTATACCAAACCCGTTTTTAAACTTCGTTAAACATGTTTTAACATGTTTAGCTCATCACTTTAGGTTTAGTGCTTATATAGGGTCGTAAAGGTAAGCGGTCTAAACAACCACTTAGACTTTCGAACCCGACCCGTTTGGTCGATCATTAGGATCCGACCAAACATATTTAGGTGACCATAGTTGTATAGGGAATAACCTTCTGAGGTTATACCTTATGGTCACAACGTTTAGTTAGTTGTATGATAGGTAGTTTATATGCTTTAGGAAAATGACCAAAACGCCCTTTTTGTGCATAAATTCATTTTAAGCATATGTAACATAAATTTTGACATCTAAACTGATTAGGAAACATTATTAGACATGTTAAGGCACATAATACTTGTCTTAGGACTAGTTAGGCGGTCCGAACGCGTTTCACGCGAACGACGCGTTAAAGTAGCATAAGCTACCTAAACTGGTCGTAATGGGTCGTAAGCACTTAGGATAGGTTTCATTTTAGAATGTAGGCTTTGTTAAACCATATTACATGAGTTCCTATACTCATTTGGTTTACAAAACCTCATTCTATCCAATCTTCCGATTTAGGTCCGTTTATTTACATAGTTACCTATATTAGGTGCCGTTTGATTCCGTGATCCCTCTAGCTTTGCTTGGTTGTTATTCAAGACTTCTAAGCACCCTCAAGTGAGTACATAGTCCCCTCTTTTACTGTTTTTCAAACATTTTGGGGTGAAACACATGTGCCTACTTGTTACTTTCGTGTTTTCCATGTTTTCATATCATATACTTGCTATGTTCATTAGTACACTATTAGTACATGATTTCATTATGTTTTTGCTATGTATGGCCATTTAGTGCATATTTAGTACATCGTTTTACATTACATTTTATGCTATGTATGTCCATTTAGTGCATACTTAGTACATCGTTTTACATTACATTTTATGCTATGTATTTCCATTTAGTGCATACTTAGTATATCGTTTTTCATTACATTTCATGCTATGTATGTTCATTTGTTGCATACTTAGTACATTATTTTTATAAAACATGCTTACGTTTTGGTATGACATTTGGTTTGTTTAAATGGGATAAAAATACATTCATTAACATTAGCTACGCCGTTCATTAGTAGGTAGTGGTACCACAGGAATTGACAACTCCCATTCCTGAAATCCTAGGTATGTTTGGATGGAAGGAATGACCGAATTCGATACACATAACTTAGATAAACCTTTAATTTGTTTAAGGGTTTATCGCCACAGTCTCAAGGCTTGAATGTATGCATTTTCACAATACTGCATAGATGTTTGTATCAGTAAAGCATGCATTATTTTACAAAGCATAACTTTTGATTTATTCAAATACTTTGTTTTGTACATTTTTACATATGATTAAGTAGTCACTTTCTTTCTTACCATACATAACATTTGTTTACACATTTCATGATTTACATTTGACAATAGACATGGTTTTCACACATACATTTTGACATTTGATTATACATAAACATTTTTACATTGGTGGTTTGTTTGGGTAAGTGATTTAAGTAACGAGACGTGTGTAATATGATACAAGCATGGTGGATACGCCGCTGGTACTTCCTATATATAAGTGCTTGTATGATATTACATATCGTAGCGTTATTTAAACCATTTTAATTTTGACATGTTACATTTTACACAAATTAACATATCTTTACAAAACATTGTTTTACAAACAACACATTTTATACAGATTCATTTTACTTGGTTATTTATTTAACCATACATATTTCTTTTATATCATCTGTTTCCTTGTCGATTTTTATATGATTTATAAAACAAAAACATTTTACAAGGTTCGTGACTACTTTTGTTAAATATTTTCTTTAAACTTACAAGTCATGAATCCTAAATCAATAAAACCTATGTATCTCACAGGCATTTTTAGCTGACGTACCTATTTTCACATATGTTTCAGGAAATAATGCATATGATTGATCAAGATACACTTAGGCAGACTCGGGCCTTAGTGACAATAAAAGATGCAAGACTAGTTAATTATGTTATGCTTCCTTGTTGTTAAGACATTGTAACTCTTTTAATCAATAAAACAAAATTTCAAATTTCCATATGTTATGACACAATGATTCTGTTACAACACTCTCCGACGTTTCTGCCACGATTTGTTGTTTTACGTGGTCAGTGTAAATTGTTCATGTTTAAACCATTTGTCAAATGTTATCGTGTAAACTATGTCAAAATGTAAATCGTGTAATGTATAACCAATGTCAATAATGTTCATGTGTCAAATGTAAATCATGTGATGTGTAACCAAAATGTCATGTATGGCAAGTGAAATATATCAACTAAACCATAGGTAAAAATGCACATAACAAGGTATTGAAGTAAAACATAGTTTAAATCAAAGTTATATTTTGTGGAAATGCATGCTATACTGATACAAACATCTATGCGGTATTGTAAAAATGCATACATTCAAGCCTTGAGACTGTGGCGATAAACCCTTAAACAAATTAAAGGTTTATCTAAGTTATGTGTGTCGAATTCGGTCATTCCTTCCATCCAAACATACCTAGGATGTCAGGAACGGGAGTTGTCAATTCCTATGGTACCACTACCTACTAACGAACGGCGTGATCAATGTTAATGAATGTATTTTTGTCCCATTTAAACAAACCAAATGTCATACCAAAATGTAAGCATGTGATGTAAAAAAATGTACTAAGTATGCAACAATGGACATACATAACATGTGATGTGAAACAAATGTACTAAGTATGCAATAAATGTACATACATAGCATGTGATTTAATGTAAAACGATGTACTAAGTATGCAACAAATGGACATACATAGCAAAAACACAATGAAATCATGTACTATAAGTGTACTAATGAACATAGCAAGCATATGATATGAAAACATGGAAAGCATGAAAGTAACAAGTAGGCACATGTGTTTCACCCCAAAACGTTTGAAAAACAGTAAAAGAGGGGTACTATGTACTCACTTGAGATTGCTCGATAGTCCGAAGATAACCACCAAGAAATGCTAGAAGATCACGGAATCAAACGTCACCTAATATAGGTAACTATGTTAATAAATGGACCTAAATCGGAGGATCGGATAGAATGTGGTTTCGTAAACCAAATGAGTGTAAGAACTCATGTGATATGGTTTAACAAAGCCTATATTCTAAAATGAAACCTATCCTAAGTGCTTACGACCCATTACGACTCGTTTCGGTAGCTTATACTACTTTAACGCGTCGTTCGCATAAAACATGTTCGGACCGCCTAACTAGTCCTATGACAAGTAAAATATACCTTAACATGTCTAATATTGTTGCCTAATCAGTTTAGATGTCAAAAATTATGTTACACATGCCTAAAATGAATTTTGGCGTAAAAAGGGCATTTTGGTAATTTTCCTAAGGCATATAAACTACCTATCATACAACTAACTAAACGAAGTGACCATAAGGTATAACCTCGGAAGGTTATTCCCTATACAACTATGGTCACCTAATGTGTTTGGTCGGATCCTAATGATCGACCAAACGGGTCGGTTTCGAAAGTATAAGCGATTGATTAGATCGCTTACCTTACGACCCTATATAAGCACAAATCTAAAGTGACGAGCTAAACATGTTAAAACATGTTTAACGAAGTTTGAAAACTAGTTTGGTATCAAAACAAATGGTCTTGCTACCCAAGAGTAGTTTGGTTACAAAATACGCAAGAATACGGATTTTGGCCGAAACTACGACTCGTCACTATGCCTAAATAACGTGGTAATCAGTAGGTATTGTCACAAAGGACTATAACCATCGTGATTACGCTCACGTTATGAAGTTCTAACGAACTTCATGTTGACCATAAACTGGTCAAAGCAGAAAGTCAAACACAGTTTGACTTTCACGCTTAAAACGCGTAAAAGAACGAAAGAGGACTTACGACGGGTCCAAGCTATGGAGTTTTGCTCCGATTACTCTCAGGTATGAAGTGTATAACTTCAACTTAGAGAGCCAAATCAGAACAAAGTGTGAGTTTTGAAGCAAGAGGGTGGGGGTATTTATAGGAAAACCAAGACCGTTAGGATCGTTTCTTGAAAAACGTGCTTCGATCTTGGCCGTCGAAGTGTGCCCCATGATTTCTAAAACCATGGGCACCCCCTAAATGAGCCCATAGTATCATAAAAACCCTTTGCACATGCCCAAAACAGCTGGAACAGGCTGGAAATACCTGGAATCGCATTCTGTTGAACTGGGTGCAGCTCACAGACCGCAAAGGACCCCCATACGGTCCGTTGGGCCTTGCAGGTCAGCCATTTGGCAAAATGTCAGTTTTGGTCCCTATGCGCGTATTGACGTGTTTTGGCACTTCTAACACCCGTCAAACCCATTTTTAAGCTCCATAAGGATGATAAAGCTTAGGGAACTTGAAATATGCTCAGAAATGTTACGGATGTCGGTTCGTTTGGTTGTACGGTTACGTTGTTTGGTTAATTACGACGGAAGTCGTAACGGATGCGAAAACGACCCAAATTCCGAAACGAATGAAATTTTGACAAGCCAATCACTAAAGTAAAATATTTTAATGATTACATAAATTTTTGGATGTCCGGGTGTATTCAGAATGCAAGATATGTGCGAAAATGCAAACTTATGCACTTTTTGACGCTTTTAGTCCCTGAATGACCAAAAAGTTTACTTTTGCACACCGAACCCCTCAAAGCCTATTTCTAAGCTATGTGAAGGATATTTAGGGTATGTTTAACTTATGGTCATGTTTCGGAATGTTCGTTACAGTACGAATCGGCATACTTTCGCAGTTTGTCGAATTTAGTCCCTGTAAGCGAATAAACTTGATTTTGCCATACCAAAGCCTTCAAAACTTATTTCTAAGTTATGTAAAGGTTATTTAAGGTATGTTAAGCATATATTGATGTTTCAGAGTGTTTTTCGCGTAAAACTAATTATGTTTGCGCATCGGTTTGCGTTTAACTCTCCAGAAAGCGATATAGAGTTTGAAATTAAACAAAAATCAAAACATGAAAAATGTCAAACATAATACAAACATTGGGGTCAAATAACATTGTTTTATTGATAACTGAACTGTTTACAATGATTACAAATCACAGCTGTCACACCAGGGAGAAGTCTCAGAAAAAGATGATGTCCTTCATAGCCGACCATATCGCTCGAGTTGTGCCAAATATCGTCTCTGAGATCCAGGGATCGAACACTCCACCCTCTTCTATTGACTCTAAGACAGAGAAAGTAAAGCCTACAAAGTTAAATTATAAACACTTTGTCTCTTGCAACCCTAAGCCTTTCACAGGCAGTGATGGGGTGACTGGTATGTTGGAATGGTTTGACAGCATCGAGGTTACCTTCATTAATAGCGAGTGCCCAGAGCATCTAAAGACTAGGAGTGCAACGGGAATGTTTCAAGGCAGAGCTCTAGAGTGGTGGTCAAATGAGAGAAACATCCGTTCTAATGAAGAAGCCTATGCTCTTCCATGGGCTGAGGTGCGAGAATTGATGATGCTTGAATTCTGCCCTCCCCATGAACAACTGAAGGTCGAAGAAGTGTTCTGGCATTTGAAGCAGATTGGTGATGACAATCTGGCTTATACTACCCATTTTAAACAGCTCAGCTTAATCGTGCCTCACTTGGTTTCTACTCCTAAACGCATGATAACCAAGTACATCAATGGGTTACCTCCTACTATGAGAGATTCGATTGAAGCAGCTCGGCTCGAGATAATTGAAGAAGTTTATCGTCTGGTAGTAAATTTGAACAACAACCATGTATGTGATAAGAAGTTTGGAAACTCTGCCCCTTTGAAAACAGCAAATCAAGTTATCCAGCAGCCCAGTGGCAGCAAGAACAAGAGGAGAAAGTCACGGGGTTCAGGATGCAATGCGATTGTTCCTGTTGCAAACCCTGCTGCTAAGGCCGCTCCTGTTGTTGTTGTCCCAAACCCTCCTGCTCCTGTTGTTGTGTGCAACTTGCAACTTTCATCACCCTGCTACTTCGGCTTGTCTCCTGTCTACCAACTGCAATCGCTATGGTCACACGACTCCTTATTGTCTTCAAGTTAACCCAGCCCAACCAGCTTAGCAAGCCCCAGTTCAGGCAGCACTACCAGCTCTCCCAGCTCCTCCACAGAATCCTAGACCAGTCAATGCAGTACGTGCATGCTACAAGTGTGGAGACACTACTCATCTCCGTAACCAGTGTCTGCAGCTAAACAAGGAACAACAGCGAGCCGCTCGAGGACGAGCGTTCAACCTCAATGCTAACCAGGCTCGTAACGAAAATGACGTCGTTAATGGTACGTTCCTCGTCAAAAATCTTTACGCTTCGATACTATTTGATACTGATACCGACAGAAGCTTTGTGTCCGTAGAATTTGAATCATTGTTAAATTGTGCACGCTCAAAACTACCTAAGTCATTCTCTGTTGAGGTTGGCAATGGCAAGTCTATTCTAGTTGATTCTATTCTCAGTGGCTGTTCCTTGACTCCTAATGACCACGTTTTTACTATTGATCTCATACCCATGCAATTGGGTAGCTTTGACGTCATAATCGGCATGGATTGGCTGCGTAAGAATCATGCCGAGATTGCTTGTCATGAGAAGTTTTTTCGTCTACCTCTTCCGTCCGGTGATATCTTACACGTCTATGGAGACCGATCTTCTAGAGGACTGAAGTTGACGTCATGCACCCAAGCGAACATGTCACACCCCCAAAATCCACCATGCGGAGTATCACCGCTTGGAGGCGTGACATGACCAGGATTGAGCCACCAATCATATTGAACAATACAATTAAGTAAATAAAACCAACCACAATACGATTGGTGACCAAAGGAAAGTAAACCGACTTTAAGTTAACCAAGTTCAGATTTAAACAGCGGAAGCATAAAACGTGAAACCAAAACATTAGTCCATAGTTCCTAAGTTTAAAGTTCAAAACGTAAGTTTAATAGGTTCATATGGATTAAATATTAAGCACGGGACATAGTAATCCATATCCCACAACAACCTCCTCCTCGTGCAAGCTCCATAAGCATCTAGCGACCTGTAAGGCATGTAACAACGAGTCAACAACAAAGTTGAGTGAGTTCACGTTTGGTTGTTTAGTTTTAAATTGTTTCTGAAAACGTGCTTTGACTTTCGTTGGCTTATTGCCGTGGGGGTTACCCGTAGTTGAAAGTATGTTTAACCAGTTCCTTTATTACCCAAACCATATCCATAATCAGTGGGGGCTTCCCCATGTGAACTACTAGACTGTCTGATATCGACTACTAACGAAAGTAAGTTGTGCCCTAAGTCAATGTCTATCATCATTGACCCTTTGCCTTAGTCCATTAGTACACGCCCGTTCGAACGACACGGTGTGAGGTTTGTTAAACCTAATAGCGCTATTAACTAAGGACCCGCTCGGCATCGGCCTCGGCGATTAAGTCGATATAAAATGAGGGACTTATGATAGAGTTTTGTCTAGTAAGTTTTAAGATTGTTGTCCTACCCAAGGAGTACGAACGTACATAGTTCTCCTAAAGAGAATACGCATGATTAATATTGGCATCCTATCCAAGGAGGATGGCCGTACATATCCTACCTAAGTAAGATATGTAGATTCCGTTTTAATTCTTTAACCCATTCCCAAACCACCGGGAATCCCATGCCTTAGGAAGTGTGTGAACTCACCTCGGTTTGCTCGGTTAGATTCTCAAATATAGCTAACAGTCAAGGTCGGTCAATCACGTCCTAATATGATTACCAATTAGTCATTTAGTGATTTTCAAATAGAGCACAAAGTTCCTACACGTATCTATCACATAACATGCATTACTTTAACGGTTTATGCCCATATAAACTTCCCATCTATTCCCGTTCATAAATAAACATACGATATTGCACATAACACTTTTATTGACACATAACATGTTAGATCATTCACAGATAACATACTCGACATTTAGACACGCAAATTACAACTTATGTCATTTCAGCTTTAATATTCAGAACCAGACTGTTTTCGGACATTTCAATAAAATAGTTAACTTATTCAAAAAATTCCCAAATTTTTACAGAATGTCTTAAACGATCCAAATATTATAGTGTAAAAATATCGGGGTCCATTTCCTTACGAATATTTTATAAAAATTCATTTTCCAGACTGAAATCAGATTTATCTTTTTCTGACTGCAGTCCACGGAATAATTTATTTAAAATTCATAGAGAGTCCAATTTACGAAATTCCAGTGAGAGAATTACAAATGCATCGGTGGTCATCTACAGTACAAATTGCATGATCTAACTCTACACAGAATTCAAGTTATGGCAGAAAACAGAACGCATATTTTCAGCAGTAAAAATGCAGCTTTAGCTGCTGTTACAAAATGACACTTTAAAAATAGTAAACAGAGTCCAAAAATTATGATTCCAGTGCCATTAGAACCGTATTTCATAATACTTAAATCTAGACTTCAGAAAATACATTTTTCGTTAAGTTACAGTCCTGTTACAGCCAACTGAAGTTGGCTGTAATCACTAAACAGCATACTGTTTCAGCCTTTAACTTTCTAACTTGTGTTCGATTGATTCCGTTAACATGTTTAGTGATCACAACAACAACAAACATCAATATTAACCAGCAAATCATCAGGAAATCAACAAGAATCATAACAACATCATATTAACATCACTTCATCACTAGACTAGTTTATGTTCACGACTTGTTTAAGGTTCTTTAGAGTTTCTTATCATTTTGATCACTACACATCTTTAACCACCTAAACAAGATGTAAGAAGCAAAGATCTAAGTTCTTACCACTAGTTCAAGATTAGGGAAGTTCAAGAGTAGAAAAGTGGTGGTTAATAGCGAATAGAGAAGGTCCTTCCACTTCCGAACGCACCGAGCTTCGTTGTATGCCTTCTAACACCTATGGATGTTTGTGGAATGTATGAGAAATGAGTTGAAGGAGGTGGTTTGGTGATGGTTGTTGGCTGCCGAAACAAAGGAAGAAGGGAGAGGAAGTTTGTTGAGGTGAAGAAGATGATATGATGGCCATGAAGAACTAGAGGGTATTTAACAAGTCTTCCACCCATTCTTTAACCCTTGGTCCCTATGCTTCTTAAGTACATGACATATCCAATTAACAATTCCAAAAAATCTAGGTGTGGGGGACACCCATCATAACCGTAGATCAAAGGGGGGGGGGGTATAGGGTTGGGTTTCAACTAGTTAGTTAGTGGTTTGGTTGGAAATCAAAGGTTTAGTTAGTGGTTTATGGTGTGTTATTAAATGTATAGTGTGTTAGGGTGTTCGGGGACCCTAACTAGCTTAGAAAAATAAAAACAATGTGTTTGACAGTATTTTTGTATTTCGGGTAGTGTCCGGTTGTTTGGTTCGATACTGTTCCCTTAAAGTGCTTAATTAATCCGTAAAGTGTCCTGTATATATATATTTTTGTAGCACTTTTAATTCTAACACTTAGGAAAGCACACAGGACTATTTAGTAACTTTTCTGCACACTACTAGTATGTTAACAAGCACATGTAAGTATAACACAGAAATCAGAAAGCAGTTAAATGATTCAGCACAATCATCAAGTACTTTAATTAACATTAATAGATTGTACGGTTACATGTAAATTTGAGGCTTGTCACATTCTCCCACTGTTAAGAGAATTTTGTCCCGAAATTTAGCGCGTGGTTACTGAGGAAGCTAGTTAAGTTGCGTTTGTTTCCTGGTTTTCCTGGGGTGTCACATCATCCCCCTGTTGGTTTGGAATTTCGTCCCGAAATTCTGCAGTAGCTTCAATCTCAGTAGTGGTTGTACTTTTCTCGAATAGCTGGGGATACTTGAGTTTCATTTGGTCTTCTGGTTCCCAGGTATACTCTGGGCCACGACGGGAATCCCAACGAACTCGAACAAGAGGTATTCTGGTACGCTTGAGAATCATAACATCTCGATCCGTAATCTCTACTGGTTCTTCGACGAATCGCAGCTGGTCGTCGATAGTGAGCTCCTTTAGAGGAACTATGAGAGTCTCATCTAACAGACACTTCTTCAGATTCGACACATGGAATACGTTATGAACTCCGCTGAGTTCTTCAGGTAGATTCAACCTGTAGGCAACCTTGCCAATTTTCTCAATGATTTCGAAGGGTCCGACATAGCGCGGATTAAGCTTGCCTCGTTTGCCAAAACGAACTACGCCTTTCCAAGGCGAGACTTTGAGTAGCACTTGATCCCCAACCTGGAACTCGAGTGGTTTCCTTCGCTTATTGGCATAGCTTTTCTGATGGTCACGAGCTGCCGCCATTCGTTGTCGTATCTGAGCAATTCTCTCGGTGGTATCTACCACAAGTTCTGGGCCAGTGATTTGGCTGTCACCAACTTCTGCCCAACAGAGAGGTGATCGGCATTTGTGTCCGTACAATGCCTCGAACGGATCGGCTTGGATGCTGGTGTGGTAGCTGTTGTTATATGAAAACTCCACTAGCGGGAGGTGTTTTTCCCAGCCATTTCCGAAGTCGATTACACATGCCCTAAGAATGTCTTCAAGGGTTTGGATCCGTTTGTGGGTGATAAGCGGTGCTCATATCTAAACGTGAGCTAAAAGACTTGTGCATGGCTTGCCACAGTTCAGAAGTAAAACGTGCGTCACGATCGAAAATGATGGAGGTTGGCACTCCGTGCCTTGATACTACTTCCTTTAGGTAGATGTCTTCTAGAGTAGAAAACTTATCCGTTTCCTTGACAGCCAGAAAATGCGCAGACTTGGTCAGTCGATCTACGATCACCCAAATGGTATCGTTTCCGCATTGAGATCTAGGCAGACCGATAACGAAATCCATGGAAATCTGCTCCCATTTCCATTTCGGGATCTCCGGTTGTTGAAGTAGGCCTGATGGTTTCTGATATTCGGTTTTGACTCTGGCACAAGTCAAACATTTGCTAACGTAGGTTGCTATGTGAGCTTTCATGCCAGGCCACCAATAGGTAGTCTTTAAGTCATGGTACATCTTATCTGAACCAGGATGTACTGAATAACGAGACTTATGCACTTCATCCATCACAAGCTCGCGTAAGTTTCCATAAAGTGGAACCCAGATGCGTCCGTTAACATAGTAGGCACCATCTTCCTTTTGTTCTAGCCGCTGCCTCGATCCTCGTAAGGATTCAGCCCTGAAGTTCTCTGCTTTCAACGCTTCAACTTGAGCATCGCGAATCTGAGCGGGAAGGCTAGAGTGAATGGTAAGCTGTAACGCACGTACACGCTTAGGTATAGTATCCTTTCGACTGAGGGCGTCGGCCACAACATTAGCCTTGCCCGGATGGTACTTGATCGCACATTCGTAATCATTTAAGAGCTCGACCCATCGACGTTGTCGCATGTTTAACTCCTTTTGCTTGAAGATATGCTCGAGACTCCTGTGATCGGTGTAAATGGTGCACTTGGTACCTTACAGGTAATGTCTCCATATCTTAAGTGCGAAAACAACTGCTCCCAATTCCAAGTCGTGTGAAGTGTAGTTCCTTTTGTGAACCTTAAGTTGGCGCGATGCGTAGGCAATGACCTTGTCACGTTGCATCAACACGCAACCAAGTCCTTGGATGGAAGCGTCGCAATAAACCACAAAATCATCTGTGCCTTCAGGCAATGAGTGGATAGGCGCGCTACAAAGTCTATCTTTTAAGTGTTAAAATGCGGACTCCTGTGCATCACCCCAACGATAGATGACACCCTTCTGAGTCAGTGAAGTGAGAGGTTGCGCAATCTTGGAGAAATCTTTGATAAACCTTCTGTAGTATCCTGCCAAACCCAAGAATTGGAGGATTTCTGTTGGTGTGCGGGGTGCAGGCCAGTTCTTGATCGAGTCAACCTTGGATGGTTCTACATGGATCCCATCCTTGTTTACCACATGGCCTAGAAAGTGGACTTCGCAAAGCCAGAAGTCACATTTCAAAAACTTGGCATACAACTGCTCTTTTTGAAGAAGTTACAGAATAAGCCTCAGATGTTGCTCGTGTTCCTCCTGACTCTTAGAATAGATCAGGATGTCGTCGATGAACACTATGACAAACTTATCCAGGTAAGGCTTGCACACTTGGTTCATGAGATCCATGAAGACCGCAGGTGCATTCGTTAATCTGAAAGGCATAACTAGAAACTCGTAATGGCCGTAACGAGTTCTGAATGCTGTTTTGGAGACGTCCTTATCTCGGACTCTCAGTTGATGGTAACCTGATCTCAAATCAATCTTTAGAGTAATAGCTTGACCCTTGCAACTAGTCGAACAAGTCGTCAATACGTGGAAGAGGATAACGATTCTTCACGGTCACCTTGTTAAGTTCGCGATAGTCAACACACATTCTAAAGGTTCCGTCTTTCTTCTTCACAAATAACACCGGAGCTCCCCAAGGCGAAGAGCTAGGACGTATGAAACCCTTTTCCAAGAGTTCTTGCAGTTGCGTAGATAGTTCTTCTAGTTCTGATGGAGCTAGATGATAAGGTGCTCGAGCTATGGGCGCTGCTCCAGGAGCTAGCTCGATTTGAAACTCAACTTGGCAATGAGGCGGAAGACCAGGCAATTCCTCAGGAAATACCTCGGGAAAATCACGCACAATAGGAATGTCTTCTATCTTCCTTTCTTCCGAGGATTTATCAGAGATGAGGGCTAGAATAGCAACGTGGCCTTTTCGCAAACACTTCTGGGCCTTGAGGAAAGCGATGATGCCCACAACAGCACCACTCTTGTCGCCATGAATCATGAGAGGTTCTTCACCAGAAAGAGGGATGCGGACAATCTTCTCGTTGCAAAGAATTTCCGCTTGCTGATGGAATAACCAATCCATCCCAATAACAACCTCAAAACTACCAAGTACGATAGGAATAAGATCGATAGAGAAGGTCTGACCAGCTAAGACGAGGTTACAACCTTTAATTACATGTGTGGCTCCAAGACTTTTACCGTTAGCTAGTTCTACCGTGTGTTTGGTGTTCAGGAGTGTTGGAGTGCGCTTAAGCATTTGGCTAACTTTTAAGGACACATAACTAGCATCGGCACCCGAATCGAATAAAACAGTAACAAAGAAGTCATCCAGAAGAAACTTACCCATCACAATGTTGGGATCGTTCCTTGCATCACCCTGACCAATCACGAAGGCACGACCGCGGGCGCCATTGCCATTATTGTTACCCCCGTTGTTGCCTCCATTGTTGCCTCAATTGTCATTCCCGTTTCCCTGGTTGTTGTTGTTCTGATTCTGGTTCAGCTGGGGGCAGTTTCTCTTAAAGTGGCCTTCAGCGCCACACTGGAAGCATCCTTTATTGCCCTGTTGTTGCTGCTGGTGGTGGTTCTGTGGAGCTTGTTGTTGTTGTTGGCGATTCTGATTCGCAGGACGCGGGCTCCTGCAATCCTTAGCTTCATGACCCAGCTTGTGACATCTTTGACAATGACCTTTGTTGTACTGCCCGTTGTGATGCTTGTTGCACCGGTTGCACTTGGGGTGGTTCCCTCAGTATCCACCCTGTCCTTGATTACCGGAAGATTGCTGACCAGGGCTCTGGTAGTCATCAATCTTTCGCTGCTGAGACTGAACTGAAGTAGAACCCTTTCCGGAGTTCCCATCCCATTTTTGCTTGTTTTCGCTAGGAGCATCGGGAGTAGCTGTGGCACTGATACGTTTGGGTAGCCTGTTTTGCTCCACCGCCTGGTCGGTGAGACGATGAGCCAACTTGATGATATGCTGAATGGTACCTAGGTTAGCTGAAGTCACGTGACTTTGAATCTCTGGTACAAGGCCCTTGAGGTACATCTCAATACGTTTGATGGGAGGGTCCACCATAGTGGGACACAAGATGGCCAGCTCATTTAACCTCTTAGTATACGCCTCAATCTCAGACCCCGTCATCTTCAGATTGAAAATTCCACCTCTAGCTTGTGGATGTGATCCCGACTACAGTACACCTCTTTGATCAGTTCTTTGAAACCATTCCAGGGGTGGCATTAGCAACTGCCAGCCCTAGTAGTTGAACCTGTGCTTTCCACCAGGTTAACGCAGCACCTTCAAGTGTTCCGGTAGCATATTTCACCCTACAGTCTTCAGGGCATTCGCACATCTTGAAAACAGACTCAAGCTTTTCAAACCAGTGAAGAAGGCCTACTGCTTCTTCTGTGCCACTGAAAGTAGTAGGTCGGCAGTCCATGAACGTTTTGAACGTTCACACAGGAGGCTGAGCAAGTTGACCTGTTGCGCGAGAGTAAAAGATAAGGTTAAGCACGAGGGTTGGTTTGCGAAGGTAGGATCTAAACGTCCTAAGATGGGTTGATATGGCAGGATATACCTCCTGCTGGATTTGCTGCGAGTGCCTCAGCAACTCGTTCGTTGATCAAAGCCGTCAACTGGGCTTGAGTGAGGTTGACACGTCCTCCGCGTCCACTCATGATCTTCACATCGAAGCAACGTAAGTGAGAAAAGTGTCGCGAAAGTGCGTAAGTGTGGGCGATAGTAGAGAGTAAGCACACAAGGTCCAAATAGCAATTATCACATTAACCAATGCACAGTGTGAACTATCTAACCGACAATATAACATAAATCATACCACCTATTGTGTCGAGTCTTGCACGTGGAGCGAAGCGTCATTGTGGATCGTTGAGCACTGTACAGGTTATAGTCTGGTTTTATCAAAAAAATTTCCCCTTTTTAAAACCAAGTTCACTATAACCAATGGCTCTGATACCAATCTGTCACACCCCCAAAATCCACCATGCGGAGTATCACCGCTTGGAGGCGTGACATGACCAGGATCAAGCCACCAATCATATTGAACAACACAATTAAGTAAATAAAACCAACCACAATACGATTGGTGACCAAAGGAAAGTAAACCGACCTTAAGTTAACCAAATTCAGATTTAAACAGCGGAAGCATAAAACATGAAACCAAAACATAAGTCCATAGTTCATAAGTTTAAAGTTCAAAACATAAGTTTAATAGGTTCATATGGATTAAATATTAAGCATGGGACATAGTAATCCATATCCCACAACAACCTCCTCCTCGTGCAAGCTCCATAAGCATCTAGCGACCTGTAAGGCATGTAACAACGAGTCAACAACAAAGTTGAGTGAGTTCACGTTTGGTTGTTTAGTTTTAAATTGTTTCTGAAAACGTGGTTTGACTTTCGTTGGCTTATTTTCCGTGGGGGTTACCCCGTAGTTGAAAGTATGTTTAACCAGTTCCTTTATTACCCAAACCATATCCATAATCAGTGGGGGCTTCCCCATGTGAACTACTAGACTGTATGATATCGACTACTAACGAAAGTAAGTTGTGCCCTAAGTCAATGTCTATCATCATTGACCCTTTGCCTTAGTCCATTAGTACATGCCCGTTCGAACGACATGGTGTGAGGTTTGTTAAACCTAATAGCGCTATTAACTAATGACCCGCTCGCGATCGGCCACGGCGATTAAGTCGATATAAAATGAGGGACTTATGATAGAGTTTTGTCTAGTAAGTTTTAAGATTGTTGTCCTACCCAAGGAGGACGAACGTACGTAGTTCTCCCAAAGAGAATACGCAGGATTAATATTGGCATCCTATCCAAGGAGGATGGCCATACATATCCTACCTAAGTAAGATATGTAATTTCCGTTTTAATTCTTTAACCCATTCCCAAACCACCGGGAATCCCATGCCTTAGGAAGTGTGTGAACTCACCTCGGTTTGCTCGGTTAGATTCTCAAATGTAGCTAACAGTCAATGTCGGTCAATCACGTCCTAATATGATTACTAGTTACTCATTTATTGATTTTCAAATAGAGCACAAAGTTCCTAGACGTATCTATCACATAACATGCATTACTTTAACGGTTTATGCCCATATAAACTTCCCATCTATTCCCATTCATAAATAAACATACGATATTGCACATAACACTTTTATTGACACATAACATGTTAGATCATTCACAGATAACATACTCGACATTTAGACACGCAAATTACAACTTATGTCATTTCAGCTTTAATATTCAAAACCGGGCTGTTTTCGGACATTTCAATAAAATAGTTAACTTATTCCAAAAATTCCCAAATTTTTACAGAATGTCTTAAATGATCCAAATATTATTGTGTAAAAATATCAAGGTCTGGTTCATTACGAATATTTTATAAAAATTCATTTTCCAAACTGAAATCAGATTTATCTTTTTCTGACTGCAGTCCACGGAATAATTTATTTAAAATTCATAGAGAGTCCAATTTACGAAATTCCAGTGAGAGAATTACAAATGCATCGGTGGTCATCTACAGTACAAATTGCATGATCTAACTCTACACAGAATTCAAGTTATGGCAGAAAACAGAACGCATATTTTCAGCAGTAAAAATGCAGCTTTAGCTGCTGTTACAAAATGACACTTTAAAAATAGTAAACGGAGTCCAAAAATTATGATTCCAGTGCCATTAGAACCGTATTTCATAATACTTAAATCTAGACTTCAGAAAATACATTTTTCGTTAAGTTACAGTCCTGTTACATCCAACTGAAGTTGGCTGTAATCACTAAACAGCCTACTGTTTCAGCCTTTAACTTTCTAACTTGTGTTCGATTGATTCCGTTAACATGTTTAGTGATCACAACAACAACAAACATCAATATTAACCAGCAAATCATCAGGAAATCAACAAGAATCATAACAACATCATATTAACATCACTTCATCACTAGACTAGTTTATGTTCAAGACTTGTTTAAAGTTCTTTAGAGTTTCTTATCATTTTGATCACTACACGTCTTTAACCACCTAAACAAGATGTAAGAAGCAAAGATCTAAGTTCTTACCACTAGTTCAAGACTAGGGAAGTTCAAGAGTAGAAAAGTGGTGGTTAATAGCGAATAGAGAAGGTCCTTCCACTTCCGAACGCACCGAGCTTCGTTGTATGCCTTCTAACACCTATGGATGTTTGTGGAATGTATGAGAAATGAGTTGAAGGAGGTGGTATGGTGATGGTTGTTGGCTGCCGAAACAAAGGAAGAAGGGAGAGGAAGTTTGTTAAGGTGAAGAAGATGATATGATGGCCATGAAGAACTAGAGGGTATTTAACAAGTCTTCCACCCATTCTTTAACCCTTGGTCCCTATGCTTCTTAAGTACATGACATATCCAATTAACAATTCCAAAAAATCTAGGTGTGGGGGACACCCATCATAACCGTAGATCAAGGGGGGGGGGGGGTATAGGGTTGGGTTTCAACTAGTTAGTTAGTGGTTTGGTTGGAAATCAAAGGTTTAGTTAGTGGTTTATCGTGTGTTATTAAATGTATAGCGTGTTAGGGTGTTCGGGGACCCTAACTAGCTTAGAAAAATAAAAACAATGTGTTTGACAATATTTTTGTGTTTCGGGTAGTGTCCGGTTGTTTGGTTCGATACTGTTCCGTTAAAGTGCTTAATTAATCCGTAAAGTGTCCTGTATATATATTTTTGTAGCACTTTTAATTTTCAACACTTAGTTAGTAACTTTTCTGCACACTACTAGTATGTTAACAAGCACATGTAAGTATAACACAGAAATCAGAAAGCAGTTAAATGATTCAGCAAAGTCATCAAGTACTTTAATTAACATTAATAGATTGTACGGTTACATGTAAATTTGAGGGTTGTCACAGAACAAATGCTTACGTAAATAGAACTTTGCCTTCTTGGCCCACGTGGTGGAACAAAAGGGCAAAGGAAAGAACATAAGCGATGTTCCAGTAGTGTGTGATTTCCCTAACGTCTTTCCTGAAGAACTACCTGGTCTTCCTCCTCCTAGATCTATTGATTTTCGTATTGATCTGATACCTGGCGCGACTCCTGTCGCCAAGACCCCTTACTGACTTGCACCTTCCGAGATACAAGAGCTATCTAGTCAATTGCAAGAATTGCTCGATAAGGGATTCATTCATCCAAGTACCTCTTCGTGGGGTGCTGCTGTGCTATTCGTCAAGAAGAAAGATGGTTCATTTCGTATGTGTATCGACTACCGTGAACTTAATAAGCTTACCGTTAAGAATCGCTATCCTCTCCCTCGTATCGATGATTTATTCGACCAACTACAAGGCGCGTCCTGTTTCTCGAAAATCGATCTTCGATCCGGCTATCATCAGCTCCGTGTTCTTGAAGATGATGTACCCAAAACCGCATTTCGTACTCGTTATGGGCAGTACGAGTTCGTGGTCATGCCTTTTGGCCTGACCAACGCACCCACCGTGTTCATGGATCTTATGAATCGTGTTTGTAAATCTTATCTGGATCGTTTTGTGATAGTCTTTATTGATGATATCCTCATTTATTCTAAAACTAGAGCTGATCATGCTCGTCATTTATGCTTGATGCTTGAGTTACTACATGGTGAACGCTTATACGCTAAATTCCCTAAGTGTGAGTTCTGGATTAATGAAGTACAATTTCTTGGTCACGTTGTTTGTAAGCAAGGTATCCATGTTGACCCTTCTAAAATCGAAGCTGTGAACAATTGGAGTACGCCTAAATCTGCATCTGAGATTCGTTCTTTCCTAGGATTGGCAGGTTATTACCGTCGATTTATCTAGGAGTTTTCTAAGATCGCCGTTCCTCTTACTTCGTTGACTCAAAAAGAGAAATCTTTTTCTTGGGGTCCCGAGCAAGTGGAATCTTTTCAGACTCTTAAGACCCTTTTGTGTAACACTCCTGTTCTTACTCTACCTGATGGGAATGACGACTTCGTGGTATATTGCGATGCCTCGAACCGTGGCTTGGGTTGTTTGCTCATGCAGCGGCACAAGGTTATTACTTATGCCTCTCGTCAACTCAAGATACATGAGAAAACTATACTACTCATGATCTGGAGCTTGGTGTAGTTATGTTTGCGTTAAAGATTTGGCGACACTACCTATATGGAACTAAGTGTGTGGTTTTCACTGACCATAAGAGCCTTCAACATATCTTAACCAAAAAGAACTGAACATGCGATAGAGACGTTGGGTGGAATTGCTTAACAACTATGACTGCGAGATTCGCTATCATCCTGGCAAGGCGAATGTCGTGGCTGACGCTCTTAGTCATAAGGCTCACGTTAATACTATTCGTTGTTATCATATCTATAGTGATCTTCATACTTGTACTCGTGAAGCTCAATATTCGTCAGCAAATGAAGGAAGTCTAGAAGTGGAAATCCACGGCGCTAAAATCGATCAACTTGAAACAAAGTGGAATGGACTTCAATACTACCTCAATCGCATCTGGGTACCAGATCACGATAACCTCCGTGAGCTCATTATGAATGAGGCTCACAAGTCTCGATAATCTATTCATCATGGTGCCGATAAGATGTACCATGATTTGCGTATGACCTATTGGTGGCCTGGCATGAAAAAGGATATCGCTACCTATGTCTCAAAATGCCTCACTTGTTTGAAAGTGAAAGCCAAACATCCACGCCCTTCAGGTCTTCTTGAACAACCTAAAATCCTTGTTCGGAAATGGGATAGTATCGCTATGGATTTTATAACTAAACTACCCCATACACCCGCTGGTCACGATAGTATTTGGGTAATCGTCGACCGATTGACTAAATCAGCCCACTTTCTTCCGATCTGTGAAGACTACAAAGTGGAGAAACTAGCTCAAATCTATACCGATGAGATTATATGCCGTCATGGCATACCCATTGACATAATCTCTAACCGTGATGGTTGATTCACTTCACGTCTTTGGCAAACTTTCCAGTCCGCTATGGGTTCTATTTTGAATCTTAGAACAGCCTTTCATCCTCAAACGGATGGACAGACTGAGCGCACTATACAAACCTTAGAGGATATGCTCCACTCTTGTGCCATCGACTTTGGTGGTAATTGGGATGTACATTTACCATTGATTGAGTTCTCATACAACAACAGCTATCATTCCAGTATTCAGATGGCTCCTTTTGAAGCTTTATATGGTCGCAAGTGCCGATCTCCTCTCAGCTGGTATGAGATTGGTGACAAGCAACTTACTGGCCCTGAGATCATTCAAGAAATGACGGATAAGATTCTTCAAATCCGCGATAACTTGATCAAGGCTAGGAGCAGACAAAAGAGCTATGCTGATAAAAGGCGTAAGCCTCTGGAATTTGGTGTTGGAGATCGAGTAATGCTCAAGGTATCTCCCTGGAAGGGAGTGGTTCATTTTGGTAAGAAGGGACAGCTCACCCCTCGCTATCTGGGTCCTTTCATGATACTCGAAAGGATTGGTAAGGTGGCGTACCGACTCGACCTACCATAGGAACTTAACAGTGTACATCCGGTATTCCACGTGTCTAATCTCATAAAGTGTTTAGCCAACGAGGAACTTCAGGTTCCCGTCAAAGACTTGCAAGTAAATGAAACCTTACATTTTGTGGAGAAACTGGTCGAAATCATGGACCACGGTGTCAAGTGATTGAGGCGCAACAAAATTCCCATAGTTAAATTACGATGGAAAGGCAAGCATGGCGCTGAATTCACTTAGGAACTCAAGAGTGAAATGAAGACCAAGTATCCGCTACTCTTCGAGTACTCTTCCTCTTAGATTTCGGGGATGAACTCCCCTAAAGGAGGGGAGACTGTAACGTCTGCGTCCCTGAACTTTTAGCTATAGTCAGTTTTAGTCCCTATACCATGTGACTCTTGACACTTTTGACATTTGTGAATCTTTATGATATGAAACTTGATTCTTAATACTACGAAACTAAATTCTAGATACTTGATTCTTGATGCTTAACTCTAGTCACTTGATTCTTGATACTTGATTCTTGAGGCTTGACTCTTGATACTTGGTGCTTGACTCTTGAGACTCGTGAAACTTGAGACTTGGTTGAACGAGAGACTGGAGACTTGTCACTGGCGGAAACTTGGAAACTTTGTGTTAATGATATAACCTTGTATGTGATTCTATTACACAATAATACGATGTGTCACATCATTCTTCGCACTTGCACTATAAATATGACATGTCACATCATTCTTCACTGATGTGACAGCCTCCTTCGACCAGACGTACGCCCTCTCACTTTCTCCCATTTCTCGGCGATTTTGGTATGTTTAACACTTGATTCCTGTACATCTTCAATCTATGTACTATTCTATACGTGGTTCTCCTTTGAAATCACACTTTTCACCGTGAAATCTCTAAGATTTGGGCTCTTGAGGATGATGTCATCATGGCGGTTTATACAAACAGTTGTGTGATGTCATTCCAGTCAAGATCTAGCTTAGATCTAAGGAATTTCATGAGTTTTTACACCGAATCTTTACTAAATCTAGACTTTTTCAGCTAAAACTCATGTTTCCTTCATCTTTTCTTAAACTTTTACTTAAATATGGTGGAATCATGATCCAAACAGGCTGTAGACTTGATGATTAGTCTGGAGTCGGCTGGGAAATGGATTATCACCAGAAAAGATGACCGGAATATGGATTCCGACATAAAATCCATCAAGAATAGACACCTGAACAGACGGGGTGATTCCCATCCGATCAGACAAGTCGAGCCTGGAGGTGTTTTTCGTTGTCTCGAAACCCACCATGTCGTCACCGTTAAAACAGAAACTTAGAAGTTTTTACGAGGTTGCAAAAAGGAACAAACCCATATCAGTCGAATGGCAATCCGATCGGGCGGCCATCCGATCAAGGGACTCGTGACTTACAACCTTCAACACTTGAAACTATTTTGAATCAGAAACTTTGAACTTTGGAAACTTGCACACAAAGGGTCATTCGATCGAACGGTCATCCGATCGGATGACCATCCGACCGAAAGACCTGGTTTAAACACTTGGTATAAAAGTTAATCATTTTTGGAAACATATCTTGGATCGAATGACTGTTCGATCGAATGGCCATCCATACGGATGACCATCCGATCGGATGGCAGTCCGTCCCACTCACATATGTCATCCGACCGGATGACCATCCGTCCAGATGGCTATCCGATCAGGTGACTAATCCGATACTTGCACGGTTCTTGTTATTCTATTTGATGCTTATCTATTGTACTCTAATTAGGCTACCCCTAAGAGCTCCCTTTTATCCAATAACAGTGTTACTGTTAAGCAATCACTGTGAGTATACTCAATCCCTTTTCGTTTTAAACTTTTGGGATGCAACATGTATTCTATGAAACTTGAAACTTGATACTTTTGAATCTAAACTCTATCCTCTGTGAATGTGAAACTTGATACTTTTGGATTCTTGATTCTTTATGCTATGTGAACGTTTAATCCTTGTGTGTAGTTCCACCTTAACAATAGTAGCGCTATAGGATGATGCACCTCCCCATTATTCTCGGGGGTATTGTTAGGAGGATTCTATTTGCTTTCCTTGATTCTTGGGAAAGTGGTTAAAGCATCGGGACACTTGGGCTATCACTTGGACTGTGAACACTAGCATGGCTGGTTTACATGATGGATATGAGTCTTTTAAACTATTATGCTATATACTTAAACTTGTATACTAGCCAGTACATTATTGTATTGACTTTATTTTAATCTCGAAAAATATTTGATGTTTTGAATATGATACTTGTGTTTGATTTGTGGATCGTTTTAGACAATGTTTGAATCTACTTAATCTATATCGAAATATCTAGTGTTATGGAAACTTTGAGCAATCTGAAAGCTTAGTGCCACACCCCGATGTTTCCACCATCGGTTGGGGTGTGAAATATACATGTGAAGCACATGGAACTACAACAAAGGGACATTGGTCAGACCCAACCGAAACCTTTACCTGCAACAAGAGCTGAGCTCGAAGCTCTAGTGAACCAGCAAGTTGCTAAAGCAATCGTCCAATACGAAGCAAGCAACACTGCAAACAGCGGTGGACTAAGAGGAACCATAATGGGAATCGCTCAGGCGATAACTCTTGTCCTAGGTCCTACCGAGGGCAGAGTAACAGTGGAGAAATCTAATGAAAGCCTAGTAAAGAAGGAGACGCATGTGGAGTCTTCTTCGGATGGAAGTAAAAGAAAGTTTTTAAACCTGAAGAAAGGCACCCCACCAAGTCATGAAAACATAAATGTAAACAAAAGAAGGAAAGCAAACCCGCCTCGTGGCACGAAAGCTTTTGGAGCCACCAATGAGATCAAAGGAAAGGTTTATTTGGGAAATAAGTCGAAATGTGACAGATGCAAGTTTCTCCATGAAGGTCGATGCTCAAAACCTAAGTGTGATAGATGTGGAAAGAAGGGACACAGCAAGGATACCTGTTGGGCAAGATACCCCAACCAAGGAGGAAATGGTGACTACAACCAAGGGGATAACAACAACAACCAAAGTGGAAACTGTAATGATAGAGCTCCTGGTTGTTTCAAATGTGGTGACACGGGGAACTTTAGGAAAGATTTCCCTAAGAAGTACCAAGCAAGAGGAAGAGTTTCATGAATGGAGCTCGTGAAGCGCACCAGGACCTGAATATTGCGACGGGTATGTTCCCTATTAACCAACACTATGCATCCATTTTAATTGATACTGGTGCCGAATTTAGCCTTGTATCTATAGAACTTAAGAACCTACTTGACTTAGAAGCGAGTAAACTAGACACCCCATACTCTGTAGAGTTAGAAAATGGGAAATTAGTCGAAGAGGATGGAGTTAATAATGCTACCAATTGGTTTAGGAAGTTTTGATGTTGTAGTCGGCTTGGATTGGGTATCCAAGGATGGAGCTGAAGTTGTTTGTCATAAGAAAATCGTTCGCATCCCTCTTGCGAATGATGAAACACTTATAGTACATGACCTTCATACAGATGATGCAACATAAGGCGGAAGACTACGACAATTCACATTGGCTATGAGAGCGCAGAAGTGTCTCCGAAAAGGGCTGCATAGCCTTCCTTGCTCATATTGTCGACAAGGAGCCAAGATTAGAAGACATCCCCGTTGTAAAGGAATTTCCAGAAGTCTTTCCCAAAGACTTGACTGGGCTACCTCCACAGGGACATGTGGAGTTTCGGATAGATCTAGTGCTAGGAGTAGCACCAGTGGCAAATGGCGCCTTACCGACTAGCTCCGTCCGAGATGCAAGAACTTTCGACTCAACTACCAGAGCTGCGATATAAGGGAACTTAGCAGGCCGAGCGTCTTACTCTGGGGAGCTCAAGTGTTATTTGTTAGGAAGAAGGACAACGGTTTCCGTATGTGCGTGCAACCTGACCTGAGAGGAACTCAAAAAGTATTGCGCATAGGTTACAGGGAGTTAAACAACTAACTATCAAGAATCAGTACCCCTTACCGAGAATTGATGACTTGCTTGACCAACTACAAGGTTCAAGCTGCTATTCCAAGATTGACTTAAGAATAGGATATCATTAATTGAGGACACAAGAAGAAAGTATCCCTAAAACGGCCTTTAGGACTCGTTATGGACATTATGAGTTCTTTGTCATGCCGTTTGGCTTAACAAATGCACCGGCAGTGTTCATGGACATCATGAATCGGGTGTGCAAGCCATACTTGGGTAAGTTTGTGATCGTGTTCATTGATGACATCCTTATATACTCGAAGACCAAGGAAGAACATGAGCAACATCAGCGAGCCATCTTGGAACTTCTGAAGAAGGGACAGTTGTACGCTAAGCTGTCCAAAGGCGAATTTTGGGATTCGCGAGGTGCAATTCCTAACTCATATGGTGAATGAGAATTCATGTCGACCCTACCAAGATCGAGGCAATCAAGAATTGGGAAGCCCCAAAGACGCCAACTGAGATACAACACTTTCTTGGGTTAGCCGGCTATTATAGACGGTTCATTGGGAATTTTTCAAGTATTTCTCAGCCGCTAACGTCCCTAACCCAGAAGGATAAGAAGTTTGTTTGGGGTGAGAAGCAAGAAACAAATTTTCGGACATTGAAGGATAAGCTTTGTGACGCACCGATCCTATCTTTACCTGACAGTACCGATGGATTTGTAGTGTATTGTGATGCTTCTCGACAAGGTTTTGGTTGCGTGATGATGCAACGGGACAAAGTCATCGCGTACGCGTCACGACAATTAAAGGTGCATAAGAAGAACTATACGACACACGACCTTAAGCTAGGTGTTGTGATCTTCGCGCTGAAGATTCAGCGTCATTACTTGTATGGTAGTCGTTGCACGATCTTTACTGACCATAAGAGTTTGCAACACATTTTGTGATCAGAATGATTTGAATATGAGACAGCGTAGATGGGATGAGCCGTTGAATGATTATGATTGTGAGATCAAGTGTCAACCAGGCAAGGCAAACGTTGTAGCCGACGCCTTGAGTCGCAAGGAACGCAGAAAGCCTCTAAGGGTGCGAGCCTTAGAGATGACCTTACAAACTGATCTCACAGTTCGGATTCGTGAAGCCCAACAGGAAGCACTTAGACCAGAGAACCTACGAGTTGAATCACTGTGTGGTATGGAAGTGCAATTGTTACCCAAGGAAGATGGAACATTGTACTTCATGGAACGAAATTAGGCACCATTCTTCGGCAATCTACGAGCACTTATTCAGGACGAAGCTCATAAGTCAACGTACTCGATCCATCCTGGATCCGACAAGATGTACCCAGAGTTAAAAGATTGGTATTGGGGGCCCAAGATGAAAGCCGACATCGCTATATATGTGGGTAACTGCCTTACTTGCGCGAAAGTTAAGGCAGCATATCAGAACCCATCAGGGTTACTGTAAAAACCAGAGATTCCCATCTGGAAGTGGGAACAGATCTCCATGGACTTCATTACAAGGCTACCAAGAACACAAAGAGGACACGATATGATTTAGGTGATTATCGATCGACTCATGAAGTCTGCGCACTTTGTACCTATCAGTAAGAAAGATAGCACAAAGAAGTTAGCAGAAATATCTTTCAGAGAGACTGTGGCAAGTCGTGGAGTGCCTGTATCCTTCATATCCGACCGAGATGGTCGCGTTGCGTCAAGGATTTGACAGACGTTTCAACAAGCGTTTGATTCACAGTTGAATCGTAGTACAACCCTTCACCCTGAAACGGACGGCCAGAATGAACGGATGATTCAGACTTTGGAAGACATGCTACGTGCTTGTGTAATGGAGTTTGGTTGGAGTTGGGATACTCACCTACCCTTGGTGCAGTTTTCCTACAATAATAATTATCACACCAGCCTTCAGGCCACTCCGTTTGAAGCCTCATATGGATGTAAGTGTCGGTCCCCGTTGTGATTGGGTGGAGACCGGAGATAAACGGTTTATTGACCGCGAGTTGGTTCAGGGAACTACGAACAAGATCGTTCAGATACGTGATCGTATCAAGTCAGCACGTGATTGACAGAAGAGTTGCGCCGACAAGCGGCAGAAACCATTGGAATTTGAAGTTGATAATATGGTTTTACTAAAACTCTCGACTTGGAAAGGCATGGTGCGATTTGGTAAACGTGGAAAGTTGGACCCATGGTACATTGGACCCTTCGAGATCCTAGAAAGGATAAAAAATGTTGCATACAAACTAAAGCTTTCAGAAGAGCTTAGTAGTGTTCATGACACGTTCCACATGTCTAATCTCAAGAAGAGCCCTACACAAGAAACGGTCGTCATTTCCGCAGATGAGATTCTCGTTAATGACAAACTCCAATTTACTGAATAACCTGTCAAGGTTATGGACTGGAAAGTCCACCAGACACGAAGAAGTCGTATTAAAATTGTCAAAGTTTGTTGGTATTCGTGTCATGGCCCAGAGTTTACTTTGGAGCGTGAAGACCAAATCAAATCAAAGTATCCACACTTGTTTCACAACTCCCCTGCAACCGATAACTCAACTTGAATTTCGGGATGAAATTCTTTTAACGGGGGGAGAATGTGACAACTGACAATTTTCCATGTATACGTACAATGTTAAACAATAATTTGTGCTTTAATGATTGTGCCTGATTAAATTAATGACATGAATGATTTTCTGATTACTGACATATACATACAAATGCATTACATGTTGCATGATTGCTTATCATTATTACATGCAACACACTAAGGTTCAATTAGTGCACAGAACAAAGTTAACACAGTTATCAGACAAACTAGAAGTACTGGCGGTAGTTCAGTACTCAGACAGACATGATGTTAAGACAAAGAATGAGCCCGAAACCAAGAGATACACTAGAATAGTGTGTAGGAAAGTAGGGATTACAAAACTGCCTTCCTAGTGATTATTTAAGTGCCGGAAAGTGCCTGAAACACACTAAAACTGCGGAATTCTGCACAAATAAGCAAAAATCAACATTTTAACTCCTAAATATAATGCAGAATTATGGTTTAATGGTCCAGAATACTTTCCTAAGTGTTGGGAATCAAAATTGTCATAAAAGACAACATAAAGCACACTAAACTGCGCAATTTAGCACCTTAACGAACCGGAAACCAACCGAACAACCGGACACTACCCGAAACACCAAAATTTCACTAGAAGCATTGTTTTAGTGTTACAAAGCTAGTTATGGTCACCGAACATCATAACACATCCTTAAACACTATAACACCTAAAACACTAACTAATACACTTACATTTCAACTAAATCATCTAACTTAGGATTAAAACCCAACTAGCCCCCCCCCCCCCCCCATGTGTGGACGGTTAGACATGGGTCCCACTTGGGTGATTTCTTTTGAATTGTTAAATGGATTTGTTGTTGAGATTTGGAACATAATAACCTAAAGTAAAATGAATGTTGAAGGTCTTATTTATAAACCACAAGTCCTAATCTCACATATCATTCTTCATCTTCAACAACACATCATATATCCCTCTCCTCTCCTTGTCTACGGCCACAATTACACACACAAACACACTTGCATTTTCAAGCCAATCTCAAGTATTCAAAGGTGATCCTAAGGTGTCTTGAGCATAACTAAGAAGCTTGGAAGCTTTGGAAATTGAAGGACCTCATCAAGGAGCTATTAACCACTTAAATCTTCATCATCTTCATACAAGTTTCTTCCCTAGCCTTTGAGCTAGTAGTAAACTCCTTACAACTTGTTTTTACTTCTAATTTTAGTGATTAAAGTGTTATGTAACTTGTTAAACTCAAGAATCTCAAAGAAACAAAAGCATGATCTTGAACATAAAGCTTAATAACATGAAAATCAAAGTTGTTCTAGTGTATGTATGAAACTAGTTTGTTGATTTCTTGTGATTATGATGTTGATCATCATAAGAAGCTTGCTAGATGATGATTAAACACATGATCTAGCAAGTACGAGGATGGATCTTATGAAATTTGTGATGATCATCCTTTATGTAAATGATGAACTTGAAAATAAATTTGTTTTAGTGTATGATGATTATTTATACAAGTTATAAGTCTTGAAAATAAAATATTTCAAAGATAATGCTTTCAAGAAACTCAAGTTTATTACAAGATTAACATGAACTTGGTTTTTAAAGAAAGTGCACATGTTTTAAGTGTTAAATCAAAGCTAGAAAAGTGTTGGTAAAAAGAAAAATACAAGAAGAATTATTTTTAGAAAATCATCATACAAGTCGTAAAGAACTAAAATTCACAATAATGAGTTTTATAAACTAAAAACTATGTTTTTAGAGGTAACTAAACTTACTAAATAACATGTGAAGTTACTACAATTTTTTACAAACATTCAAGTTCATGTCATAATGTAAATTGAATACTTGAAGCATATGGTAAGTTATGTGTAAATTGTTGTTGATTGATGATGAGATTTTAAAAGAAAATGATATGCTTTTAAGCATGGAAACCTCCATTTTTATGGGGAAACTATGCCAAAATTTTTGTATAAATTAAACACTTAGAAAAATATTTTTAAACAAGTGTTTACAAGCAAATTATAATCATGGTTTTCATGTAAAATTTGCCATAAATTTTAATTACAAAAATTACAAATATTGGAGGTTGATTTTTGGTAATAAAAATGACTAAGTATATATTTAGGAAAATATAGATTTAGATGTCACAAATTATGTGCTAGTTGTATATTATGTGGAATACAAAATACTACCAAAATTCCAAGAAAATAAATATATAATTTATACCCGAATATTGGACGATTAGACAAACGGACATATGGACTATAAGCATATATATTCCGGAAATAAATTCGTAACTTAAAAAATATGACAAACGGCATTTTAGAAACCAAAGAAACGGAAAATATGAATTTTTACAAGTATTACAAAATATATCATACTTTGTCAAATAGAAATTGTATTATTTTGAGTGGAGAAAAATATATTTTCTTAAACAATTTAAAGATATGTTATTTTGAGTGGAGAAAAATATATCTTCTTAAACAATTTAAAGATATGTTATTTTGAGTGGAGAAAAATATATATTTTCTTAAACAAGTTAAAAATATATTATCTTGGGTGAAAAATAGAAATATATATTTTCTAAAGTTAATCTTAAAAATATATATTATTTTGAGATTATATGGAAATATATTTATTTTTGCCAAGTTAAGTTATAGATATTTTTCTATAAAAATTCTCTTAAAATATATATATTTTGAGAATATAAGTTTGGTGATTTTTAGTTGTCTAAGAATAATATTCCGGAAAATTTAGTACAAAATTAAGTATGAAATACTTAATAAATACAAGAAAATACGTATCCTCATACGTATAAATACACACCGGAATACACCACCAATACTTGGCAAAATACCCATGTATAAGAATACACAAGTATAAGAATACACAAATACAAGTATACCCATACTTGGGAAATATTTATGTGAAGAATACATAATAAACCAAGTTAAAAATTTATTGTTTTAACAATATTCCAAATAATGAAATAAACATAACATAAGTTAAAATATAATTATTTTAACTAATAATTATATACTTGGGAATTATATAATACATACCAAAGATGTAACTCAAAGTATACCATGAATTCCAAAATAAGTCTTAATAAACAACTAAGACTAAGAGTCGTTACTCGACTTAAACGTCTAATAAAACTTAGCACGTGTGTAGGTGATAGTACGACTTAAGGATACATACTTTGGGTACACAGGATACAAGACGCAAATCAGTGAGTTCATATCCCCATTTTCTTTTAACTGTTTTCGGTTTATAACTTCAGGGGTGAAATACATGTTACAAATGTTACAAATGTTTCAAACGTTTACAAATGGTATGGTTAGCTAAGGAATGAACTGTTAGATCATGTGAATGGGTAGGCGTTAACTTAAGACCATTAATCCTTGTATAAGGACCGAGGGGCATGAGTGATAGATATATTTGGGTGTTGCGAGCCCCACCCATGAGACCTCGAGTTGGACCATGTGGTGACTATGTCGTTCCCACTGGGTGGCCCGGTACGAAATACGCAAAGGATTGAGCCTTCCTGCACCATTGCATACATATTAATGTATTAGCTACACATTAATTGATCTGTTCATAGACGCTTTCATACCGGTTTTGAAAAGGCATACTTACATTTATAAGATTATTCGAACTCATATAAAACACATGAATTCGCTCAACTTTTGTTGATGTTTTCAAAATTACATGTATTTCAGGAAACAAGATGGATCTTGGGTGCTGGTGTTGTTTTCAAGACGTAAATTTCCAGTTTAGATGTCATCCACTTTTTGTTGGTCTGTGACTTAACCTGAGGGTATGTTGGTTGGAACTTAAATGACTTGTGTTTGTAACGTTTTAAACTTATGAATGGATGAACATCATTTTAATCATATAGTTGTTTATTATAATTGAATGCAATGATATTGAGCAAGTCACACATCTTACGCTTTCGCAAAAGTCAGGGTATGACATCGTTAACATGTTTTATGAAGACAGTCACACCAGTTCTTATAATTTATTATTAATTATGGATTACTCATCATGGCGTTTTCATGGATTTCTCACATATAAGCACAAATATTATCGAAAACCCCATAACGAAACAAGTAGATGCAATAGTCTAACAAGTAGTTGAAACAAGTAAGCAATTCATGGCGTTTAAGCTAATCTACATATAGCTCCATCCTTTCTTCTATTCTCTTGTGTCCTGTTTTAATTCATTTATTCTTTCTCCCCCTAAATCCAAGAATTTTCTTACATATTTGACCACTTGTCTTCTGTTTTCATTTTCGCTATCCAGTAGGATTTTTGCAATGTTTCATCCTAAGATCATTTAGTTGTCTTTGCTGTAGTTGATTTGGAGCATCTTCTTTTGCCTGACCACATGCCCAACTAGCCATCTGTTACACCCCAAAACGGTTTATTAGACATAAGTTAAGTTAATTAAAATTTAACTTAGTTAATGGGAAAAATTACAACTTCTAGTAATGAATTGAGAAATGTTTAAATTACGTAAGTGAACAATTAGAAGGGCCAAAGATGTAACTTTGCAAAACTCAAAATATTAAAAGGGTTAAAAAATCAAAAACACACACACAGTGTGTGAGTCTGGTCGATCGAACAAAGGCAGGGACAAGGTGAAACCCTAGTTTCACCAAATACCTCAAATTCATTAGGAATTTCAAGGAAAACCGAATGCATGAACCTCTATTTTTTAACATCTAACCTTGTTTATTAAAGTGGTAAGTCCAATTTCTTGATTTTTTACATTATAAGAAATGGGTTTAAACCCAATCATGAGTTTATGATATGATACGTGTAATTGGAAGTTGGATTTGCTCTATAGAATCAGGTTTATGTTTGATTTTGATGATTTTAAAAGCTTGATCCATAAAACTGTTTTGTATGAGATCCTCATAAGTATAGGATGATCAAGATAATAGAGGTAATTATGTAAGACCTTGAAATATTGATGTTTGATCTTTTTTGTGATGTATGAACACTAGATGAATCGAAGTAGAGTAAAAGGATCATACGGCTTGTTTGATTGTCGATGATTTGCTAGAAGAACTAGTTAAAATATGTCCTAGAATATTTGTGTTTAGTGTCCTACTAATGCGAAACCCGCCAAGTGTTCGATGAAATGCTTAAGAGAACATATACGTGAAATTCGGAAAGTTATAATAATGTTACCATAGGATAAACTATGTAAATAATGAAATGATCTTCAGATGGACTAAAATGATATAACGAACATGTTAATGTAGGCGTGAAGGAAGAAGGTTCAAGTGCTAGGAAAACGGAAGACGCACAAGATCGGGGTATGTTGTATTTCGAACCTAACTTTTTATTTGGTCATTCAATGTTTTTGTATTAAGCTTAGGAAATAATGGTTTTGTGTGAATATGAAGTAAGTAGCCTAACTCGTTGTGAACGGGTCATTGGAATGAATGTTTATGAATGGACAAATGTTAAAGTCGGCTCGTCTTAAATGAGCCGAAGGAATGTATAGTGATGGAAAAAGGAAATAAATGAATTAAAAATCTGTTATAAACGGGTTGAAAAGGATGTATATAATATTGATGAAATGCACGTATTCGATTCGTTATAAATGAACCGAATGGATGTTTATGAATGCCTGTAAATGCCCATTTCAACGGGTCAATGAATGGCATGTTTTAATCTCAATTACGATATGTTTTGACCCGTTTCATCGGGTAAGAAAGTGTATGTATGAAATGAAAGTATGAAATGGATTAATTCGATTTATAGATTAGAAGTAACATAACTGAAGAATTTAATTCTGTTGTTTGATGTAGGTAAATCCTCACCTTAAACGGTTTGGCGACTTGGAAAGAGCACACACATGAATCTCGCCCATTATGCACTTCCGCTACTTTTGTATTGACGTTTATGGGTCAAATATACTTGTTGTAAATAAATTTTGTTAGTAGCTAGACTGTTAAAACATAATGTTACGAATTTTGTAATGTCTTATTAACGTGTCGTAGAATTTCTTGTAATGATGATTATTAAAAACATGGATCCGCTCGTTGTACGGAACAGTCATGCCCAAATTTTGTTAAAATTTGTATATGAAAATTATTATTATCTTTATTTTCGAATGTAAAAAGAATGGGCATTTTAAGTTGGTATCAGAACCGAGGTTTGAGGGATTCGCGCACAAGTTAGAGTGCTCGAACTCAAACTGACGGCTCGCTCGAAGGTGTGTTCGCTCCAAGATCGCGCACGAGGTAAAAGTTAAGTTTTCGGTAGATGTAAGCATGTATGATGTGCTAGTAATATAAATTTTTAGTGTTGTACGTGGGGGAGTAAGAATGGTGGGGTGATACGGGAAGTTCCGGGACTCGTATGGTTGGAAAACGGGCTCGAAAAACGATGAGAACAGCCAAAACCCAATCTGCAGCGAAGCGACACCAGACTAGCCGTCGTCGACGCTAGCCTGGTGCGTCGCCGACGCCCCCCTTATGCCGACGCCTTAATCATCTGTCGACGCATGAAATCAGCCAACACAATGTTTTAGCCGGCGTCGCCGACGCGGTATACTTGTGTCGTCGACGCAACCCCCGTAGCTGGTTTTTCCGTTTTGTTTGCTTTTTCATGTTTTGGACCTCCGTACCCTCTGATAGTCTGTTTTATGGTCTCGTAAGGTTTTCATAAGATATTACAACCTATATAGGGACATAAATATATGAATGGCCGAATAAACTTGTAAAAATTTAATGTGATGGTATGGAATGATACGTAACGAAACAATGAATATAGATTGTTAATTCGAAGCGTATCAAGGTGAGTGATGAATGAAGTAAGGTAGATTAAAGTACTATGACATGTTAAGATGAATATGAATTGTTACTAAATAAAAATGAAATTGTGTAGATGGCGGACACAAGGGATTTTAATGATGATGATGAACTGGCCCGTCAAGAAGCATTAAATAATAAGGTCACGGAAGTGGTAGAAGGGGTTATACAAGCCAACCTTCCACGAATAGCTTAAGAAGTGGAAAGTTGTGTGTTAGGAGTGGTTGATGCTATGATGACTAGCAAAATCAAAGAATTGATTGAAGGATCTAAAAGTAAAGCCAAGGCACGTAGGTGTACGTACAAAGATTTTATGGCATGCAATCCTACCACTTATGATGGCAAGATTGATCCGATAGCATACCAAAGATGGATTTAAAATATAGAAGCGGTATTCATACGAAGTCGGTGTGATAAGGAAGACCAATTGATGTTCGCTATGGGTCAACTTATTTTACATGCAAAGGATTGGTGGGACGCGTATTGTAAGGAAGTAGGTGAAGACAAGCTTCAGACAATGACATGGCAGGAATTCAAGGAAGCTTTTCTGAAATATCATTGTGCTCAGTCAGCCATTGATAGGATTCAGGAGGATTTCTTACGCCTCTGACAGAAAAACGGAATGATCAACAATATAACAAATACCTTCTTGGATAAAATGAAATTTTGCGGGGATTTTGTGAAGACGGAAATAATGAAAATCAACCGCTATCATGGCATGTTAAAGGCGGAATATAGGGAGTTTATTACTCCCTCAAAATGCGAAACCCTCGATGAGCTTATTAATTAGGCTCGGGATAGAGAAATCAAGCTTAAAAGACAGGAGGAACGTGGTGAGAAGAGATCGACGGAAAAGGGGCCAATTCGAGTCCGTCTAAGAAGGCTAAATTTCAAGATCATGGTAGGAAGGATAAATCAAAGGGCGGTATTACCCCTTGTAAAACTTGTGGAAAACTTCATACCGGGGAATGCCTTCTAGGAAAGAAGGGGTGCTATAACTGTGGCGATGAAGGACATCTGTATTACAAATGCCGTAACAACCCGAAGACTTATTACAACTGTTTTCAAAAGGGGCATGTTAAAGCGGAGTGTCCTAAACTTCAACAAAGAACAAAGAAGGAAGGGAAGAAGGAGGAGAGCTCTAAGGCAAAAGGGAGGATGTTCCAAATCACATCCGAAGAAGCTAAGGCTCATCTGAATGTTGTTTCAGGTATCTTTTTGTTAAATTCCTTGCCAATGTACATTTTGTTTGATACCGGAGCCACTATGTCGTTCATTTAAAGTGAAGTAGTACAACGCCCTTCGTTTAAGATTGAAAGAATGTCGATACCTTTAGAGGTAGAAATAGCTGATAGTAAGAACTATTTGTTGCACGAAGTTTGTAGAAATTGTAAGTTGACTATAGAAGATGAGGAATTTGATATCGACCACGTACCAATGGTTTTGGGGAAATTTAAGGTAATAGTGGGTATGGATTGGATGGCCCGACACCATGCGGAGATTAATTGTGAAAATAAAACCATAATTGTCCAATCTCCAAGAGGAAAGCAACTAAGAATTCAAGGGGAGAGAAAAATAGAAACAAAACTTTGTACTATTGTTCAAGCCGTCAAGTATGTACTTAATGGAAGTAGAGCATACTTAGCTTATGTAGTGGATGCTCAACAAAGTCTCCCGAAGTTTGAATATCTTGAGATTGTGAACGAATTTCGGGACGTATTTCCGGAGGAATTACCGGGGCTCCCTCCTGAACGTGAAATAGAGTTTCATATCGAGCTAAATCGAGATGCAAAACCGGTAGCTAAAGCTCCGTATAGGCTGGCCCCCACCAAGATGCGAGAGTTAATGATGCAGTTACAAGAACTACTTGATAAGGGCTTCATACGCCCGAGTGTATCACCTTGGGGAGCACCCGTCCTATTTGTAAAGAAGAAAGATGGGTCGATGCGTATGTGCGTCGACGCGTATGTGCGTCGACTACAGGGAGCTGAACAAATTAACCGTAAAGAACCGCTACGCTTTACCCATAATTGACGATCATTTTGTTCAATTACAAGGGGCAAGCTGGTTCTCGAAGATAGACTTGCGTTTGGGATACCATCAAGTCAGAGTACGAGAAGAAGACATTGCAAAGACTGCGTTTAGAACCCGATATGGACATTACGAATTTCTAGTCATATCCTTTGGGTTGACGAACGCGCCAGCCGCGTTTATGGATCTTATAAACCGGGTACGCCGACCATGCCAGATAAATATGTGATCGTGTTCATAGATGATATTTTGGTCTATTCGTGAAGTAAGGCTGAACATGCGAGACACCTACGGGAAGTACTTGAAACACTTCGTAAAGAGAAACTCTATGCAAAATTCTCAAAATGTGCCTTTTGGCTCAGAGAGGTACAATTTCTCGGCCACGTGATAAATTCGGAAGGCGTTTTCGTAGATCCGTAAAAAATTGAGGCCGTAATGAAGTGGGTTTCCCGGAAAAATCCAACTTAAATAAGAAGCTTTGTAGGCCTCGCCGGTTATTATAGAAGGTTTATACAAGATTTTTCAAAGATAGCGTTACCTTTAACGAAATTGACGAGAAAGAAAGAGAAGTTTGTATGGGGTAAGGAACAGGAAGAAGCCTTTCGAATGTTAAAGGAGAAATTGTCGAGTCCCCTGGTGTTAACGTTACCAGATGGAACGGAAGACTTGGTTGTTTACTCAGATACCTCCCATCAGGGTTTAGGGTGTGTTTTAATGCAAAGAGGAAAATTCATCGCATATGCTTCAAGACAACTAAAGCCACATGAATGAAATTACCCAACCCACTATTTAGAATTGGCAGCGGTAGTGTTCGCCTTAAAAATCTGGAGGCATTATCTGTACGGATCGAAATATACGATCTACTCAGATCATAAAAGCCTCAAATACTTCTTCGAACAGAAAGATTTGAATATGAGGCAGCGGAGATGGTTGGAACTTATCAAAAATTATGATTGTGATATCCTCTATCACCCGGGAAAGGCGAATTGTGACACCCGGCTTTTCAGGCCGCACCGTACAATTGTAACACGTGTTGCGAATAGATAAAAGGTTGTATCTGACTAGTTATGATGTTTATATATGGTATTTAATGAGTTGGTAAATTTAAACTTTGGTAAAAATTATGTTGGCAACGGTAAGATAAACGCTTATCGTGTAACGGTTAAAATGCGAAACAAACGTCGGTGACCACCCGATCAGTGTTAAAATCCTAAAAATAGTATGTTATGATTAGAATAATTATTTTGATCATATCCATGTGGAAAAATAATTTAAAACGCTAGGAAACTCTATTTTTCGAGTTTAAGCGCGTACCGCGCAATGAAGCGCGTATACCGACAAAACACTGTCAACACAGCCTGTCAAGGCAACTGATAATTATTTTAGTAATAATTTGATGATTTAATTACTATATAATTATAAAAATAAATAAAAATGCTTCAATCCCTATTTTTGCGATTTTAAGCGCGTACCGCGCAACACAGCGCGCATACTGCCAAATACCGGCAATGTAGCCAGTCTAGACAAACAAAATATTGTTCAACAATATTTTGGTGAGTTTATTTCTATAGGGTGTTAAAAATAATTTAAAACGCACTAAAACGGGATTTAAACGCTAGATAAAATACCCGGTATCCAGTAAAATACCAGCCTTTGAGCTAATATACATATATTATATGTATGTATAAGTGAGGTGTGTGAGATTGGGCAAGAGGTGGCGGCACATAGGAGGTTCTCTCTCCTCTCTCTTCCACTTGTTGGCTAGAGAATATATGTGTGATGATAAATGTTGCAAGAATCCTTCAAAATCTCTTCAATATCCAAGAAATATATCACAATCAAACTCATTCTCTCTCTCTCATAACAAAGCTCGGCCGAAAACCCTTACAATCATACATTTTCAAAATTCCAACTTTGTTCTTGAAGATTCAAACTCATTTCAAGAAGGTTTCAAGTCCATTTGAAGGTTTAAAGGTGTTTTTCCAGAAGATTCAAGCTAGAACAAGCTCCATATCTTCATTTTTGTCAAAAACCCACTTGAATCTTGAAGGTATAAAATTACCTTTTAAAAACATATTTTTGATTCTTAGTGTTGTTCTTGATGATGGAAGTTTCTCTTGAATCTTGGAATATTTCACAAACTTGAAATCTAAAACAAATGGGTTTTATATAAAATTTAAAATGGAACTTGTATGTGTGTATTAACTTGGCCGAAAATAATATTGTGTGTGGATTAGAGATTGAGTTTTGGTATTATTTGATTTTGATTATGTGATATATGTAAAATTTGATGCATGTATGATCAAGGAATGATTTTTATGGAAGTTCTATGATTAAAGATGGTTTTGAAAAGTGGAATATTTGGATGTTTATGTGCACATGTGTGTGGTGTCGTGTATGTATATATGTATACACATGCATGTGAGTTTTTGGTCATATGTTTATAAATAGAGTGAATCTTACATTTAGGTTAAATGATTTGATGATGATATATGAAGAAGATGATGATCTTGAATGTTTGAACATGAGTTAGATGCATGATGGATATGATTTAGTACACGCATGTTGATGATGATATGATATGGGTGCATTAGATGCACATATTTGGACATGCATGTTGGAATATGACCATGAAATAATGTTTTGAACATGTTTTAGTAAAAATAAAATTTAATCAGATTCTAAACACTAAAAATATAATTATTTGAAGTGTTTAATGGTATATACTTTTGTCATAATGTTTACTAGCTTTGCGTGTTGTACTTGGTGCATTAGAAGTTGTAAAATACGTGAAATCGCATAATTTATGTGACTTACACAAAAACTTCACTAATCTGATTATAACCATCATTTTAATCAGTAAATAACATGTATTGTGTTAAAATATCAAGTCATTTCGAGTTGGGATGATTATAGTAACGTTTAACGCAAAACTATGTGTTAAAACGGTCAAAAATCGGTTTTTCAAGTGGTTTTTATAAAACTGATTTAGATCAGTAAGTAAACAGATATTTTTAGTTTCAAAATAAGTATTTTAACTAAAATTAAGTTTACTTGGTGTTGGGTTAGTCATACGTGACTTCCAACGCCCGAAAACGTTACCGAATCGCTAAAATACGCATTTTTCTATGTACACTAGTATGGGTAAAATTTTGGGTAAACCTTATGTGTTAAATTTTGTTATGTGATTTAAACATGAGAATATGAAAATATGTTAAGTTTTAACATGATTTTAAAGATTTGGATTATGCATGTATACTTGTGCGTTTTGTGCGGTAGAAACGGTAAAAATTGCGTTAAATGTATAACTTGTTTGTCGAGCATGAAATTTGATACTTATGAGATGTTTTATGTATATTTGCTTTAAAAATGACAAAATAGATAAGTTAACAAGATTTCGCGTGTTTTGGTGTTAAATTATATGAACGTTTATGTATATATTACGACGCGTAAATCATAGATATATTGCGTATAAACGGGAGAGTTAACGGATTTGCACAATAATGGTCACCAATAAAATCGTTGCAGTCAAAAAATCATTAAAAATATATATATGGACTCATATATATATTAACGTGCCAACATAATAAAAAATGATAACTTTTCGAGAAAATCTCAAAGTTATGTGACAATTCTAAGAAAACAGAGAAACTTAGGATTTTGTGATGAATATTGATTTAAAAATCGTTCCTATATATTTATTAGGACGTGTAGAAATCAAACTCTGGGATTGCGCTATTTAAAATACGCACCAAAAGGTGAGTGTCACTAAACCCCTCCTTTTACTGTTTTGTATATGTTTGGGGGGTAGAACACGTCATTAAAAGGGTTTAATAATGTTTTCAAAATAAAACATACCTTTTAATATAAGATATATATTTTCACTGAAAATATATGAAATTTGATAAGTCATACGTTTCGAAGTAAAACGTTTTTTTATGAATGAATATTGTAAGTACGGTATTTCTTAAGTGAAACAAGACCGTACAGTTGGGGACGAATTCTTGACTGGGTCTCATATGATGGAGAGTAAGGGGAATTCGTACAACGTCGTGTATTAAATTGTCATATTAGTAGGATATATATATTGTACGTGAGGCAGACATCATATTGTTCTCAAAGAGAGAACCCTACGCCCATGATGTCGTTTAATCAATTAAGTATTGCACGCGTTGAATTGTTGGTAGATCTATCGGGTTGACAACCCCGTCGTGACCGGTCGCCCCGTGTCAAGTCAAACGACGAATTAATATTCTGTTTATTGTCTAGTTTTGATTATCCCTGCATGGTTAATATATAGTTCGTATCGTCTAGCTAACATACGAGTCTGAAAGTTGACGCAATAATTTAATATACAAAACCTGGGCAATATATATATTACAGTTGTCGGATTGATGAACTGACGGAAGGCCCATAGGTTTTATTAAGAAAGTAAAATGGACTTTCTAAAATTATATGAATGTTTTCAAATAAACACCTATTCAGAAAGTTTTCCTTTGGAATAATTTGTTTGTAAGTGAATATGTGAACTCACCTTCCTTAGTGTTGACACTTGATTTTTAACGTGTTCTACAGGTACTTGAGTTCGGCTTCGGGAATTATGGCATATCTTGTGGTTGTTGATGCATGTTTTGTTACTTAAAATGTTGGACTGACTTTTAAAACTTTCTGGGATGAATGTAATAAGATCCATAAGGATCAAAACAACTTTACTATGTCAGGGTTGTGTCATATTTTAAAACGTAATGTTTAAAACTTAGGTTTTAAATAAGATAATATGTCCAACAAACTAATGCATCGATCATCAAGATATAAATGGGCACCAGCTTCCGTCACCACTACGTTTTATTTAACGCTACGACGTTTTTGGGGTGTGACAGAAGTTGGTATCAGGGCCAATGGTTGTTAGCGAACTAGATGTTTTCGGAGGAAAACACTAGACTTCAACCAAAGAATTTTGAGATTTAAAGTCCAAAATTCTCAAAGCCAAGATTTTTTTTAAATAAATAAACATGGAAAATTTGGGCCTTATGTGTTACTATTCATATTGATCACACACTTACTTTGTACGGTTACGATATGTCACGTCTCGATCTATAGAGCCATTAGTAGTTCTGCTCACTGATACTGTCAAGCCTACACTTGAGATTCTTTCGCCCGTTGTTACAGAATCGTTTGTTCTGCTATTCGAGTCATGTGTTTAGCTACACCTCTTTTACTTTACACTCGTCGTAGGAAGAGGACTCGACCCTTTGGAGAGATCGCATCGACCTCGAGAGCTGAGATAGGGTCCACTTTGAAGAAGCAGAAGGAGATTTGGGTCAATCGCTCTCACTATGATCGTCAGTTCGCCACGTTACGTGGAGGCATGGAGACGATGAAGGACTTAGAGGGACAGATGGACTGTTATGATGAGCTAGAAGAGCTTGTTAGGAAGATGTTGGACTTCCTAGGTTTGAAGCGTTAAATGTTGGTTGTTTTTGTTGTTTGTTTTGTATGTCTCATTTGATGAACCCTATTTATGGCTTGCATGCCAAATTTTCAGATATTTAGGAGGAAATTTCATATAGACTTGTTGCGGGTGTTGATGTAGACATGCCGAATTTTGATTAGTCTTAGTACTAAAAACAAGCTTTGTAAATTTCTGGAATAAATATCGAATGGGTTCCTTTTTGTTTAAAAATTGTTCTCATTAATGTGTGGATATTTTATACATGCTCAATGTATGGTCCACTATCATTTAATGATTGAACTATTTTTGGTTATCGTCTTATGTGATTATTATTGTTGTAAATAATAGAAACGACGAAATGCTGCCAAAAGCGAGACAGGGTTCTGGACTACCTATTACCCCAAAAGAGTTGGCACAACTCAGCCCAACACGTTAGTACTACCATGGAACAGCATGATTCTAACCAAAATAATGGCCAGTAACGTGGACGTGATGCTCATGGGCATGGTTTTGGTGGGACACGGATCGGAACCCTTCAGGTTATATATTGATCGGAAAATTTTAATAGTTCCTGTGTTATGATATAATCGGAGCGTAATTCTGATTTTTCATTAACCTTGTGAACAGTACCTAGATGTACACATAAGACAATCCAGGGTCGTAACCCAAGATCATTTATTGGTATCCTATGCAATGGCGTGGCAACGGTATGCGTGATGTCGGACCGTCACAGCGGATCGACCACCCAAATAATTCCGCATTCCGAGCCTAGATCTGGGGATTCGCGAAAGCGAAAGTTTGAGAGTTTGAGAAAAGATACCGATGAGAAGGGTGATGAGAAAAGCAATTCGGGAAAGCGTATGTGGATAACTCTAGTGGGTTGTGAAAGGATAATGCCAGGGATGGCAGGAGTGGTCTTGAGAGGAAGACTCACGAGGATGAGCGGAGAAAGTGCGCTAGATGTGGTCGGACTAGATATATGACTCACGAGTACTATGCTAAGAGTACATTGGAGGGAGATACACTCAAGGGATGATTACGAGTGTGGTGAGCAAGGACATTTCAGGAGAGATTGTCTGGAAATGAAGAGTCAGGATGCCAGGGGTAGAGTGTTAGAGCTAAACGCTGGGAAGGCACGAGACGATCTTGCTGTTGTTACCGGTATGTTTCGAATCAAAAACCAATCTATGTTCATACTTCTAATACCAAAGCTGACTTGAGTTTTGTTCGAAAAACTTTGAACCATTTTTGTGTTCACCAACAAGTAAGCTGGGTATAAAGTGTCCGATAGAACTAGCAATTGGTAAGTTGATGGAAACTAGTGAGGTCGCTTATGGTTGTAGTATTTAGTTAGGTAATCCTAGTTCTAGTGTCGATTTATTTCAAGTGGAGCTGGGGAGCCTTGACGTAGATGCGAGGATGGATTGATTATCCAAGAACGAAGCAGGGATTATCGCTTGAAGAAGTTAGCTAAGATATCTCGTCCTGATGACGGTAGAAAGGTAGTAGTTGTTCGCGGAGATCGACCGAGTCAAGTGTTGAGTATCGAGAGTTGAGGGTTGATAGTTGAGAATCATCAGTATTTGTGAGGATGCTTAAGTTTTTATGAAAAGGCTATCATGCGTTCTTTGTTAACGTGGTGGATACGAAAGCCAAATGTAGGAATACCGGAGAGATTCCTATTGTTCGTAACTATCCGGAAGTCTTCCTAAAAAGACTTACCTGGATCTCCCCTGCGAGATGGATCGAATTTCGAATCGATCTGGCTCACGGTGCTACACCTAATTGCACAATCTCCTTATAGATTAAGCACCGTATGGGAATGATAGAAATGTCGAGTCAGTTTCAAGAACTACTGGACAAGGGTTTCATTCGATCAAGCTTTTCGATTTGAGGTGCATCTATTTTGTTGTGAGAAAGAAGGATGGATCCTTCAGGATGCGAGAGGATTTCAGAGAGCTGAACAAGTTGACTATCAAGAATCGGTACCCTTTTTCCGAGGATTGACAATTTGTTCAATCAAGCTACTGGGACTCAGCTGCTACACGAAGATCGATCTATGATTGGGATACTATCAGTTGAAGGTTGCTGACGAAGATATTTTGAGGATTGTTTTTCGAACACGATATGGCCATTACGAGTTATTAGTCATGCCTTTTTGACTAAATTAATGTGCCATTTATACTCATAAATCTCATGAACAGGGTATGGAAACCCTAATCGGATGAATTCGTGATAATATTCTTCGATGACATACTTGCATATGTGCGAACCAAAGAGAATCATGAGTAACGTTTGAAATTAACTATGGAGTTGTTGAGGATTAAGGAAGGCATGCATGTAGGTCAGTCTAGGATTAGAGCGATCAATAGATGAGAGGTGCCAAAGACCCCGTCAGGAGTATGATGATCCATATGACTAGCTGGGTACTACCGGAGATTTATTAAGAATTTCCCTAAATTAGTGCAGCCTTCGACACTAATAACCCAAAAAGGAAAACGGAAATTGATTGGACAGCAAGATAGTAGGAAGCTTTTCGGACCCTTGAAAGAAAAGTTGGGAGCGTGTATGATGGACTCCGAAGGAAGTTACGTGACACCTGTGCCTCTGCGACCATCAAAACAAATACCAAATCAATGAAATATTGTGTTTCATACTTGGGATTTGTATAAATATGTGTATCATGTGCACATATCAATTCATGTTCGATTTCGAGCTTTAAATCGCTTTCTGGAAGGTTATACGCGAACTGATGCGTAAATATAACCAGTTTAATGAAAAAAACATTCCGGAACAGTGACATAGGCTTAACATACCTTAAATAACCTTTACATAACTTAGAAATAAGTTTTGGAGGGTTTGGTATGCCGAAATCAAGTTTATTCGATCACAGGGACTAATTTCGACAAACTGCGAAAGTATGCCAATTTGTACTGTGACGAGCATTCCGGAACTTGATCATAAGTTAAACATGCCCTAAATATCTTTTACATAGCTTAGAAATAGGCTTTGAGGTGTTTGGTGCGCAAAAATAAACTTATTTGATCAACAGGAACTAAAAGCGTCAAAAAGTGCCCAAATGGCCAGATTCATTGTATCTAGTCCAATTTTGAGGTTTTGATGGTTTTTAACCATTGATTATGGATACTATGGGCTGGTATTTGATAGTTTTTAGTGTTCCCATGGTTTTGAAAACCATGTGCCCACTTGTAAGGTCAAGATCAAAGCACGATTTGCGAGAAACGATCCTAACGGTTCTCCGAAATCTATAAATACCCAAGTTCCCATTCCATTTTCCTCACACCTTGATCTGATTTTATGCTCTAAGTTGAAGCTTTATGCTTCATGCCTGAGTATTTAGATTAAGTTCTTCCTAGCTTGGACCCTTTGTAAGTTTCTTTCATGCTTTTATGCGTTTTTAAGCACAAAGGTCAAACTGTGTTTGACTTTCTGCTTTGACCAGGTTATGGTCAACACAAAGTTCGTTTGAACTTTGCAACGTGTGCGTAATCACGATGGTTATAGTCTCTTGTGACTATATCTACTGATTACCACGTTGATTAGGTGTAGTGACGAGTCATAGTTTCGGTCAAAATAAACACCTAATCAGAAAGTTTTCCTTTGGAATAATTTGTTTGTAAGTGAATATGTGAACTCACCTTCCTTTGTGTTGACACTTGATTTTTAACGTGTTCTACAGGTACTTGAGTTCGGCTTCGGGAATTATGGCGTATCATGTGGTTGTTGATGCATGTTTTGTTACTTAAAATGTTTGACTGACTTTTAAAACTTTCTGGGACGAATGTAATAAGATCCATAAGGATCAAAACAACTTTACTATGCCAGGGTTGTGTCATATTTTAAAACGTAATGTTTAAAACTTAGGTTTTAAATAAGATAATATGTCCAACAAACTAATGCATCGATCATCAAGATATAAATGGGCACCAGCTTCCGTCACCACTACGTTCTATATTCCGCTGCGACGTTTTTGGGGTGTGACACGAATGTCGTAGCAGATGCGCTAAGCCAAAAAGAGTATCCACCTTCGATTCAAGTAAAGTCTATGAAGATGATAGTTACACCTCGCCTACTTGAAATGATACGAGATTCTCAAATAAAGTCGCTAGAGGCAGGAGATCCAAAGAAAGAAAGAACGAAGGGAATTGCCGAAAAATTGGAAGAAAACTCGATCGGGCTCAAAAAAAGATTCGGTCGAATCTGGATACCACGGTTTTGCAAAGTCAAAAATGTGCTACTCGAAGAAACTCATAAGTCACGGTATTCAATCCACCCCGGAGTGACAAAAATGTATCGGGACTTGAAGGCAAATTACTGGTGGCCGGGTATGAGACGCAATATTGTTAAGTATGTCGCGAAATGTTTGACATGCTCCCAAGTGAAGGCAGAACATCAAAAGCCGTACGGAGAGTTACAACCTTTGGAAATTCCGGTATGGAAATGGGAGGAGATAACTATGGATCTGGTAACCAATCTTCCTAGAACGAAAAAGGGGCACAATACAATATGGGTAATCGTAGACCAACTCACAAAAAGTGCCCACTTTTTACCTATTCGAGAGGCTTACTCTTTGGAAAGAATGGCGGAAGTGTATATTAACGAGATAATTTCTCGACACTGGGTGACCGTGTTAATTGTCTCAGATCGGGATGCTAGATTCACCTCTCGTTACTAGCAGAAGTTTCATGAAAATATGGGCACGAAGCTACATATAAGCACCGCCTATCACCCTCAGACTGGCGGTCAATCAGAAAGAACCATCTAAACACTTGTTGATATGTTTAGAGCATGTGCCTTAGACTTTGGGGGAAACTGGGATGACCATTTACCACTAGTGGAATTTTCTTATAATAATAGTTACCATAGTGGTATCCAAATGGCTCCTAACAAATTACTATACGGGAGCAAATGTAGGACTCCCGTATGTTGGGGTGAAGTAGGGTAAAGAGAGCTTGCGCCTAATGATTTAATTGTAATGACAAATGAAAAGATCGATTTGATTAAAGCTCGACTAAAAGTGGCTCAAGATCAGAAAAAGGCATATACGGATAAGAGAAGACATCCTATCGAGTTTCAAGTCGAAGATTATGTTTTACTGAAGGTGTCCCCATGGAAAGGCATAATCCGTTTCCGTAAACGGGGTAAATTGGGTCCTCGTTATATCGGACCGTTTAAGATTTTAGCTCAAGTCGGGAAGGTTGCGTATCGTTTAGAATTGTCGTCTACACTAGATGGGATTCACAATACCTTCCATGTATCACAATTGAGGAAGTGCCTTGCAGATGAGAGGACGTTCGTACCTCATGACGACATTGAGTTGGATGAGGGGTTAAATTATATCGAAAGACTGATAGCCATTAAAGACGTTAAGGTAAAGAACCTCCGTAATAAAGCCGTTAGACAAGTCTTAGTGCAATGGCAACATCGGAGAGGATCAGAACTTACATGGGAAGCCGAAGATGAAATGCGAAAGCACTACCCTTTTCTCTTTGGTACGTAAATATTTAATATGTTATGTGTCCAGGTTTCGGGGACGAAACCTCTTTTAAGGGGGTAGACTTGTTACACCCCAAAAAGGTTTATTAGACATAAGTTAAGTTAATTAAAATTTAACTTAGTTAATGGAAAATATTACAACTTCTAGTAATGAATTGAGAAATGTTTAAATTAAATAAGTGAACAATTAGAAGGGCCAAAGATGTAACTTTTCAAAACTCAAAATATTAAAAGGGTTGAAAAATCAAAAACACACAGTGTGTGTGTCTGGTCGATCGAACAAAGGCAGGGACAAGGTGAAACCCTAGTTTCACCAAATCCATCAAATTCAATAGGAATTTCAAGGAAAACCGAACCCATGAACCTCTATTTTCGAACATCTAACCTTGTTTATTGAAGTGGTAAGTCCAATTTCTTGATTTTGTACATTATAGGAAATGGGTTTAAACCCAATCATGTGTTTATGATATGATACGTGTAATTGGAAGTTGGATTTGCTCTATAGAATCAGGTTTATGTTTGATTTTGATGATTTAAAAAGCTTGATCCATAAAACCGTTTTGTATGAGATCCTCATAAGTATAGGATCATCAATATAATAGAGGTAATTATGTAAGACCTTGAAATATTGATGTTTGATCTTGTTTGTGATGTATAAAAACTAGATGAATCGAAGTAGAGTAAAAGGATCATATGGCTTGTTTGATTGTTGATGATTTGCTTGAAGAACTAGTTAAAATATGTCCTAGAATATTTGTGTTTAGTGTCCTACTAATGTGAAACCCGCCAAGTGTTCGATGAAATGCTTAAGAGAACTTATACGTGAAATTCGGAAAGTTATAATAATGTTGCCATATGATAAACTATGTAAATAATGAAATGATGTTCAGATGGACTAAATGATAGAACGAACATGTTAATGTAGGTGTGAAGGAAGAAGGTTCAAGTGCTAGGAAAACGGAAGACGCACAAGATCGAGGTATGTTGTATTTCGAACCTAACTTTTTATTTGGTCGTTCAGTGTTTTTGTATTAAGCTTAGGCAATAATGGTTTAGTGTAAATATGAAGTAAGTAGCCTAACTCATTGTGAACGGGTCACTAGAATGAATGTTTATGAATGGACAAATGTTAAAGTTGGCTCGTCTTAAATGAGCCGAAGGAATGTATAGTGACGGAAAAAGGAAAGAAATGAATTAAAAATCCGTTATAAACAGGTTGAAAAGGATGTATATAATAGTGATGAAATTCACGTATTCGATTCATTATAAATGAACCGAATGGATGTTTATGAACGCCTGTAAAAGCCCATTTCAACAGGTCAATGAATGGCATGTTTTAATCTCAATTACGAGATGGTATGTTTTGACCTGTTTCATCTAGTAAGAAAGTGTATGTATAAAATGAAAGTATGAAATGGATTAATTCGATTTATAGATTAGAAGTAACATAACTGAAGAATTTAATTATATTATTTGATGTAGGTAAATCCTCACCTTAAACGGTTTGGCGACTTGGAATGAGCACACACATGAATCTCGCCCATTATGCGTATCCGCTACTTTTGTATTGACGTTTATGGGTCAAATATACTTGTTGTAAATAACTTTTGTTAGTAGCTAGACTTTTTAAACGTAATGTTACGATCTTTGTAATGTCTTTTTAATGTGTTGTAGAATTTCTTGTAATGATGATTGTTAAAAACAGGGATCCGCTCGTTGTACGGACGAGTCATGCCCAATTTTTTTTTTAAATTTGTATATTAAAACTATTATTATCTTTATTTTCGAATGTAAAAAGAATGGGCGTTTTACCATCTGCCCCATATACGTTTCCATATGTCTCATTGTAAAAATCTCATAGTCGATCACGTTAGATGTTGTCCTCCAATCCATATGTTGTCTGACAACGAGCGCTGACGCCATGATCCTAGCAATTGGGTGTTTTTTAACACGCAAGTAGTTTGCAAAAGCATCATGCTGCAGTTTCACATTTTTGCATATATTATTATGGCGTTTTGTCAACATAGTTTCTACATACAAAGTTTTTAAGATACTTACCAACTTTCCCACCCATCCACGATACTTGTCTTTGATGATGAGTTTATCTTCTACTGCGTTGTTATCCAATATAGCAACTCTGTTGTGTTTTAGATTGAAGCGGTCAACATAGAAATGTCTTTGCCATAGTATTGGCACAAAGACCAGTTCATAGTCTTTTATGCTTCTATCTTTCTGGTGTCCTTTGAAACGGGCATTTTTCAAAACCGTTGCCATGTTGGTGTTGAATTCTCTGTATCAATAACTTGTTTTCATCATTTCATACGTGGGACAATTCTGTAATATTGAGGAACCACATTTTTAACAACAAAACAAAGTCATAATATAATTTCATCAATTAAATATAGCGAAAGAGTTACCAGCATTATTTCTGTGTAAAATAATCTTGAGGATGTTTCTAGAGCCTTGTATCTGTCACACCCCTTTCAGAGGCGGAAGCGCGAGGTGTGATCGTGATTGATTCTCATTGCATACGAATAAGTAAACATACTACATGAAATATACAAACTCCAAATTGCCACTCATTGTTTCATCATTCAAAACATAAGTAAGTATAAGTGTAAGTCCTAAAACTATCAACCGGATATCAAAATCACAATCAAAAGTGCAGAATACTAATGAAAGTGAGATGAACAAGAATGACAATGATTGAATTAAGATCAAAGTGCACACGTGCCACACCCTGACTTTTGCGAAAGCGTGATTATGTGTGACTTGCTTAATATCATTGCATTCAACCATAACAAACAACTATATGATAAAACCAAGATGTTCATCCATAATTTAAGTTTTAAAATGATAACCAACATTGTTTATCAACAGACCAAGACTTCAAGATAAAGTACATAACAAACAAAGTTTTTAAGTTCCATATCGTACTTCTCAAAAGACACTAACAAACTAGGCTTCGAACTATGTATCTGATCTGGGATAGAATATACAATCCAAACCCCTTTAACACAAGATGACATCTTTTATTAATGACACGACTTGAAATCTCGAATGCCCGCCAGATCCATAATTAGTTCCCTAAAATACATGTAGTTTGAAAACATCAACAAAAGTTGAGCGAGTTCATGTGTTTTGTATGTGTGCACGAATAAACCTTGTAGTCATAGTAAGTATGTATGTATTTGTAAACCGGTATGAAAGCAACAAGGAAACAGATCAATTAATGGTTTGCAAGGCCATTAACATGTGTGCAAATCCCGGTCCTCATGGGTGGGGCTCACAACACCCAAATAGATCAATCACTCATGTCCTTCGGTCATTATACGAGGATTAATGGTCTTAAGTGTGCGCCTACCCATTCACATGATCTAACAGTTCATTCCTTAGCTAACCATACCATTTGTAAACGTTTGTAAACATTTTGTAACATTCATTTCACCCCCGAAGTTATAAAACGGAAAACAGTTAAAAGAAAAGGGGGACATGAACTCACAGTCTTGCGTTCTTCGAAACCGGTGTAACTCAAAGCTTCTTCTAGAGTGCACGACTACCTACAAACGTACTATGGTTTATTAGACGGGTGGGTCGTGCCTTGACCTTAGTCTTAATTAGTGTTTTTGAGTTACAAGTCTTTGTGTCATTGATATTATTCCAAGTATATAATTATTTGTTAAAATAATAAATATTTTAACTTAAATTATATTTATTTAAGTTGGGAATATTAGTTAAAACAGTATATTTTAAGTTGACACATTTCTATATGTGTACATGTATAACTTCCCGAGGATGGGTGTATTCATACTCGTATTCTTAAACTTGTATATTTTTTCCAAGTATCGATGGTGTATTCCGGTGTATTTATACGTACGAGAATACGTATTCTTATTGTGTTTATTAAGTATTCTTATACTTAATTTTTGTATTAATTTTTCCGGAATATTATTTCTAATAAAAATTCACCAATATATATTCTCAAAATATATATTTTAAGAAAATTTTCATAAAAAATTATTTATAATTTTTCCCTTGGCAAAAATAATTGTATTTTCATTTAAACCTTAAAAATAATATATTTTCAAGTTTATCTTAGAAAATATATATAAATCTATTTTTCACCCAAAAATAATGTATTATATGTTTATTTAAGAAAATATATATTTTCTCCCAAAAATAATATATCTTCTAATAATTTCAAGAAATCATATTTACTCAAAAATAATATATTTTCTTCTTGTCAAAATATGATATATTTTCGTAATAATTGTAAAAATCATATTTTTGTTCTCTTGGTGTCCAAAATACCGTTCACCCAAAATATGCTCATGAATTTAATTTCGGAATATTTATGTAAGTTATATTCCTTGTTCGGTTTCTCCAATATTTTGGGTATAAATTATATATTTATTTCTTGGAATTTTGGTAATATTTTGTATTGTAAATTTTGGTATTTTGGTGAATTATATTATTTCAAGTCCTAAAATAATATAACTAATACACATAATATACAAGTAATCACACACAAGGTGACATCTAAATATATATTCTCCTAAATACATATTTAGTCACTTTTATTATCAAAAACCAACCTCCAACATTTATAATTTTTGTGACAAAATTTTATGGCAAACATTATATAAAAATCATGGTTAAAAATATACTTGTAAATATTTGTTTAAAAATATTTTTCTAAGTGTTTAATTTCTAGAAAAATTTTGCCATAATTTCCCCTTAAAAATGGAGGTTTCCATGCTTTCAAAGCATATCATTTTCTTTTATAAATCATCACAATCAACAACAAATCAAATAATACTTACCATGTGCCAAAATCAAGCCATAATCACTACTTCATGAACTTGAAAATTTATAAAAATTTGTAGTAACTTGGTAGTGTGTTTAGTAAGCTTAATTACCCTTTAAAGTGTGGTTGTTTATTTAAAAACATCATTCTTGAAGAATTTAGATCTTTACAACTTGTAAAATATTTTTCTAAAAATATTTCTTCTTGAATTTTTCTTGTTAAATACATATTTCTACACTTGATTAACCACTAAAAATGTGGTTAGTTTCTTTACGAACCAAGTTTCTGTAAACCTTGTAATTTAACTTAGTTTCTTCAGAAATCATTCTTGAAATCACATATTTACAAGACTTATATTCACTTTGATCATCATTATTCAATAAAAACATTTCATACTTCAAGTTCATGCTTTTACACAAGGATGATCACTTTGATTTCCATCATAATCATCCCCTCATCTTGCTAGATTATGTCTTTAATCACCATCTAGCAAGTTCATATGATGTTTAACATCATAAACACAAGTAATCATCAATCAATTCTCACACATACACTTAAAAAACATGTATTCTTATGATTTTTAGTCTTATGTTTAAGATTTATGTTCTTGATCATTAGTGTTCTTCATGATTATTTACTTGTTTCATCTTTTAACCAACTAAACAAGATGTAAAATGGGATTTAGATGATCTTACTACTAGCTCAAGGCTATGGATCAACACAAGATGAAGATGATTATGAATCAGGTGGTTAATAGCTTGTGAGAGAGGTCCTTCCACTTTCAAGAGCTCCTAGCTTCTTATCCTTGCTTCTTACACCTTTGTATAACAAGAGAATAGATGGAACAAGATTGAAAGATGGTGGTGATGTGGTGTGTGGGTTCGGCCGAGAGCAAGAGGAGGAGAGGGAGAGAGTTGTGTTGGTGAGTTTGTGATGAGAATGAAAATGATGGACTTGTGGTTTTACTTATAACACTCCAACAACAAATTCTCTAATAGGTAATATGTTATAAAAAGCAAGGGACAAGATCAATTTTAATAATCAAAGAAAATCCAAGGTGTGGGGCCACCTTGTAACCGTGTTCATGAGGGGGGGGGGGGGTTCTTGGTAAGTTTGTAATTAGTAGTTAAGTTAATAGTTGAAATCTAAGTGATTTAGTTAGGTGTTTAGTTATTATGATGTTATATGGTGTGTTATGATGTTCGGGGACCAAAAATAGCTCGGAAATGGTAAAACAATGCTTCCAGTGAAAATTTGATGTTTCGGGTAGTGTCCGGTTGTTCGGTTGGTTACCGGTTCGTTAAGGTGCTAAACTACGCAGTGTAGTGTGCTTTATGTTACCTTTTGTGACAGTTTTGATTCCCGACACTTAGGAAAGCATTCTAGACCATTTATCCATATTTCTGCATGATTTTAAGTTGTTTAAATGCTGAATTTTGCTGAATTCTGCAGAATTCTGCAGTTTATGTGAGTTTTAGGCACTTTCCGGCACTTGAACTATCACTAGGAAGGCAGTTTTATGATCCATACTTTCCTACACACTATACTAGTGTAACTCTTGGTTTCTAGCACATTTTGTGTCTCAATACCATGTATGTCTATGTACTGAACTCCGTCAGCATTTGTCTGATTTGTCTGATAACTGTGCTAACTTTGTTTCGTGCATCATTTGAATCAATAAAGTGTTGTATGCAATAATGATATGACATTATGCAATATGTGATGCACATGTATGTATGATAACAATAATCAGAAAATATTCTTGTCATAAATGTTAAATCAGCACAGTCATTAAGCACTAATCATTGTCTAATTATTGTACGGATACATGAAATTTTGACAATTATCACATTCTACCCCTGTTAAGTAAATTTTGTCCCGAAATTTTAAGCTTCACTATTAGCTGCAGGGGAGTTGGGGAACAAATGTGGGTATTTTGCTTTCATACGATCTTCCCGCTCCCAGGTAAACTCTGGGCCTTGACGTGCGTTCCATTGAACCTTGACAAGCTTAACACTACTCCTCCGAGTCTTGTTAACCTTCCAATCGGTAACCTCAACGGGTTTTTCTGTGAAGTGGAGTGTGTCATCAATGTGTACTTCATCTGCAGGGATGACAACCGTCTCTTGTGTCGGACTCTTCTTCAGATTAGATACATGAAATGTATCATGAACACCATTTAGTTCTGCTGGTAGCTCCAACTTATACGCTATTATACCAACCCTTTCCAGAATCCTGAACGGCCCGATATAACGTGCGTTTAACTTACCACGCTTCCCAAAGCGTGCTACACCTTTCCAAGGTGAGACTTTTAACAAAACCATATCGCCCACTTCAAATTCCAAGGGTTTTCGTCTTTGGTCCGCATAACTCTTCTGTCGATCACGAGCCGCCTTGATGCGCTCTCGGATTTGTGTGATCTTATCTGTTGTTTCTTGGACCAGTTCGGGACCAACCATCTGTCTATCACCTGCATCTGCCCAGCATAACGGCGATCAGCACTTACGTCCGTAGAGAGCCTCGAATGGTGCAGCTTGGATGCTTGTATGGTAGCTGTTGTTATAGGAAAACTCAACCAGAGGCAGATGAGTATCCCAACTGCCACCTAAATCCATTACACAAGCACGTAGCATATCTTCCAACATCTGAATAGTTCTCTCGCTCTGTCCGTCCGTCTGCGGGTGAAAAGCTGTATTCAGATTCAACTGAGAACCAAAAGCTTCTTGAAAGGATTGCCAAATCCTTGTCACAAACCGTCCATCTCTATCCAATATAATCGAGATAGGCACTCCATGACGTGCTACTATCTCCCTTAGGTAAAGCTCAGCTAGCTTACCAGTGTTATCCTTTTCTCTAATAGGCAAGAAGTGAGCAGACTTCGTGAACCGATCTACAATTACCCAAATCGTATCATGACCTCTGGGAGTCCTGGGTAACTTCGTGATGAAGTCCATCGAAATTTGTTCCCACTTCCACATGGGTATTTCTGGCAGTTGAAGAAGACCTGAAGGCTTCTGATACTCGGCCTCTACCTTGGCACAAGTTAAGCACTTCCCAACATACATAGCAACATCACTTTTAAGTCTTGGCCACCAATAATAATCCTTCAAATCTTGGTACATCTTGTCCGATCCTGGATGGATCGAGTACCTCGATTTATTGGCCTTATAAAAAATAACCTCTCTAAGACCACCAAAAAGCGGAACCCAAATGCGTCCCATGAAATACAAGGTTCCTTCCTCGCTGGATACCAACTTCTTCTCCATTCCTAGGAGATATTCTGTAACACCCCGAAAACAGGTTTGGTAATCAAACCCCATTAATACTAAAAGACGGGTAAAGTACCGTCAGTGGTAAAAGTAACCCAGTAAATATTAGGATTTAAATAAATAATCCTAATATTAATCAAAAAGCGAATAAGATACTTTCAAGAAACAAAATGGATAAAAGGCCCGAGTAACGGGACTTAAATCAAACCTAGACATAAACTTCCCCGAACCCACTAAGATAACTAGGAATGCGAAACCTAGTTAATAAGTTAGAATATTGTTAGAAAGAATTAGGTTGTGGCTAACTTAATAACTAGCCAAAATACGAGGGACTATAGTTGGATAACTTGAAAATGGAATTATAAAAATAAAACATAACACAACACACACACAGAGTGTGTGTGCGTGCGCAGGGATCGACCAGAAGGCTCCCATGGAGCCAAGAACCCTAGTTCAGCTATTCCTTCAAATTGAAAGGCCAATTGAAGCCCGAATTCAGATCTGAACACATAATAATGATCACCTAATCACGTAAATCAAGAGGTATGTCGAAATTTATGTTTTGATGATACTTGTGAAATTTGATAATCATGCATGAATGAAATTCTTGTATGAAATATGAATGTTATAGTGAAATTGTGAAGTCTATGAGTCTAGGAACAAACCCTAGATGCAAAATTGTAAAATTGTACCATAAACTAGTGATTAGTCAATTAACCAAGTATGAGCCAAGTGGGTTTTAACTAAATAGTGAAGATGATGATATGCATGTGCTTAGAATCATCATATTTGATAGTTGGAGCAAAATACTTGAACAACTTATAAGTTCGAGTGAATGCTCTTATGTGACTTGAAATGGATTTTTGTACATTATGATGAAATTAGTGTTGTTGTTCATATAAATAGGTGCTTGGAAATCATGATGTCTACTAATTAATTTGTAGAAGCTGATTATATTAGATGTTCGGATAAATGTCTAATGCTATGATGAAACGGGTTTTTACATGTAGATAGAAGCCTTTAGTTCTTGCTTAACAAATGAATAATTAACTTTGATAATCAAGAGCTAAGTTAAATTGGTGTTAATAATAGCATGAACTTAAACTTGAAAAGTAGTTAAAACGGTAGCGTAAGAATAAAGCCTATCGGATACTTGACAAAGTGCTTAAATGAATTGTCGGGGTTTATGATATAATCACTTATGTTAATAGGCAGTTTGACCTTTAAAACTCAAACTGAACAAAATGAAATCAAATGGTGAATTTTGATGTAAAACCCGTAAGATGGAATAGTTATAATTAATGATGACTAATCTAACCGTCTTACGAATTATGATGATAGTTTGACGCTTGACAAGCTAGGTGGAGGCTTGGAAAGGAAGCGGGTCAAACGAAGCACGTATGAAGGAAAAGCGTAATTCGGATGCAAGGTAAGTATATCTTACGCTAGTCATATATTTCAGAATATCCTTTTGTCGTGTTACGAAAAAGACAATTATGACGTAAGCCATAGTAGGCCAAAAAGTTTTAAGAAATGGAATTATAAGTAAAGTGACCGCACGGTGTAAATCGGAGCGAGTCATATATACGAGGTGGTATTAAATGTCATCTTGCTAATATAATTGGTCATTTAGACCAAACGGGTCAAAAGGTGAAATTATCACCCTTGACAATATCGACTAATGGGTTGTCGAGTTGTATGATTTTAGGGAATAAATAGCACATGGATGTTTACAGCGCCATCATTTAGCAGCCACTAAGGCAAGGTATTGAAACGGGTCAATATATTGATCCGAGCCAGGTATGTATAATAACACAACTCATCATGTCGAATTTGGAGTTCTATAAGAGTTAGACAAGGTTAAAATATAGATATTCGGTTATCTTTTAGGTAAGCCGAATAAATTGAGTTATGATTATAATGTTTTAGAAGCACATGGGTTTACAAACAAGAACTATAGTTAAAAGGCTGGATTTTGAGTCAAACAAGTATTTAAAGGTCCTTGTAGTGAAAGAAGGACGAAAATTTACCAAACTGCCCTTGTAAGCTAATTTGAAGGAACGACCCTTAAAAGTGGTTCGGAAATGAGTCTTATGATTAAATAAATGCTTAGAATGAGCATAGGTAGTGAAAGATGTAAATTTCTGGGTCGAAAGACTTTATATGAGTCTTTGCCGTAAAATGACAATTCGAGGGGTAAAACTCGGAATATATAGATCTCCACATTAAATCCATCACAAATATAGTTATGGTGGAAGATTACTTGGTAAGAAAGGTGGAAATATAAGGCTAGATACAAATGAAAGCGATTCATGTTTAAAATATACTTAAATACCCTTAACGGGTCGAAATAAGCATACGAGCGAAAACGGGTTAAAATATATAAGAAACCAGCAATTAGAACCTAACATGGTAGAAAATATTGAATTGAGGTGGTTCAGGTGAAATAATGATCAAACAATTATGTTTGTTTGATAAATGCGTAAACGGGTCAAAATTTTGTAAAAAGGTAATAAGCCAAAGCCATAAATGTCTCAAAATTTATTAAGCCGGATGTCGGTTTTTAACTCCATATGATGGAGAATCAAATTACAATCACGTAGGAAGAAATGGTAGGTCAAACGAACAAGCGGATTGAAAGATACGAAAGTTTTCGTGTCAAAAATGGCAAAATGGAAGAATATGATACAGGGGCCACCGTAACTTACGGTGGACACCGTAAGTTACGGTGGGGACTGAAAATGCTATGGCAGTTATCTCCTGCCTTACGGTGGAGTATTTTAAAACAGGGGCTACCATAAATTACGGTATCCATCGTAATTTACGGTGGACCCTGTACAAAAATGTATTTTAATCAGTTTTGTTTCCCGGACTCGTTTAGATACGTTTTAAACCCCGTATGACTAAAGCATTTCTGTTTATGAAATGTAGGTACTCTTTGGATGCCTGAAGACGATCAAGCTCAATGAAGAACCGAACACGATAAAGATACATGCTTCCGCACATTGCATCCTCACAAATTTTGAACAACGAATCTGATCACGTTATGTCGAATAACTTATGATTTGCAAAAAAAAAAAAAAGTTTTAATAAATCCATATTTTTATATTATGTGTAGTCTTAACTACACATCTAATTGTTGGTATTTACATGTAAAACCGTTAAATAGCAACTAGGGTGTTACAAGTTGGTATCAGAGCCTTGGTTTAAGAGATTCAAGTATGGTGGGAAAACTATGCTTGGACTTAAACCTTATGCTCTTGATAAAGATTGGTGTTCGGTTCGAGGCTTGATCGCAATTCCGGTAAGTACATGTATGTTAATAGTTTAGCATGCTAAAGTGTTGTAAACAACACATAGGGCTATCGTGTGATACACGTTACCCCAATTAAAAGGATTGATATGGTTGATGAAAATACGCGCGTTGACGCGTATGGTAGAAAAAGCCTTGTATTATAATACGGGCGATTATTGAAGTTGACATTACTAACTCTTGTGAATGTTTTAATTGAAGGACACTTGCATTTAAAGATGACAAGGGTTAAACAAATTAAGGATATGATAGAGGAACGGTCCGAAGTATGACAAGAGGAGCATGCTCACCAAGGGCTAAATCGCGTAACGACCGCGAACAAGGTTAATGGCAGGGAACGCCCGACGGGGCAAGCGTTACCAGGTGCACGCTTTTAAATATAATCGCAAAAATAGCAATATGCAATAAACAAGTAGAGAATGATTGTTGCATAGGTAAATTAGAAACTTGGAAAAACCTGAATAGAAATACATATCTAGGATATTATTTCCAATAAAACTAAATAGAGGCGTTACTTACATAGGGCGTGATGTGAAAACTATAAAAAGGTCATGTATGTCATGTGTTAATCGCTTACTTTGGCCAAGTAAGTGGTGGCATATGATACCATGAGTTTCTTATAGTGGACACATTTACATCCGATGTAGTAAGGGCGGGGTGAATGGGACTAACTTAAAAAGTACCCAAATGAATCAAATGAGCAAAATATTGGATAATAATGTAAACGCACAGCCGGGTGACGGAAGCGTATTACATTAGGATAATGAGCCCGAGAGAAGGGACAAAGAAACATGTAAAATGATTAAAGTACGCATTGGGAGGGGGTGTACTTACACTCGAACCCGGAGAATGCAAACTGTAAAACGATTAAGATATGCACTGGGAGGGGGTGTACTTACACTCGAACCCGGAAAACGCGAATATGTCTCTAAACGGGTCGTTTTTGTAAAACGTCAAACTCGAGGACAAAGTCGGAATATAAAAATGAAGCGAGGTCTTAATGCATACCGGGAGGGCTGCAATAATAACGACTTCGGTAAAACACCCGGCGGATGGGTAAGAATTAAACACATGCGTAGACCGAGAAATGGGAACTCGGGTGGAAAGTTAAAAGACTCGGGTTTTGGGTCATAACAAAAAGATGAAAAAATAATGTAAATAGAAATCGTGAATAAATTATATTCAACTATTTCAAAGTTGAACGGGTCGAATATAATATCATGCCCGACGGCATGAGTAAACACAAGCGGGATAATAGTAGCGTTAAAAGCAAAAGAATAATGAGCATGGTAATGGGACATAATCAAATACGAATATATGTAAACTGGATAATGGTGAGCATAAGATAAACCGACGCATAAATGACGTGAGAAGTCATAAAGTCGGAAAATTTGTCCGAAAGGAAACGAATGTAGCCTTAGACTATGGTCAAGGTCAAAGGAAATACCAAGGCGAAAATAAATGATTTTAAACAAAAACAGGATGCCTTGACACCAAACATGCATTTTAATAATGACATGGGTAAGGAATGATCTACAGGATCAACCTAACCTTTGGGGTTATAAACAATGGAAAGTGTGACACCTGTGTCACTGCGACCATCAAACAAATACCAAACCAATGAAATATTGTATTTCATACTTTGGACTTCTATAAATATGTGTATCTTTTGCACATATCAACTCTTGTTCGATTTCAAGCTCTAAATCGCTTTCTGGAAGGTTATACGCGCGCTGATGCGTAAATATAACCAGTTTAATGCAACAAACACTCCAGAATAGTGACATATACTTAACATACCTTAAATAACCTTTACATAACTTAGAAATAAGTTTTGAATGCTTTGGTATGGCAAAAACAAGTTAATTCGCTTACAGGGACTAAACTTGACAAACTGCGAAAGTATGCCAATTTGAACTGTAACGAACATTCCGGAACATGACCATAAGTTAAACATACCATAAATATCCTTTACATAGCTTAGAAATAGACTTTGATGTGTTCGGTATGCTAAAATAAACTTTTGGGTCATTCAGGAACTAAAAGCGTCAAAAAGTGCACAAGTTTGCACTTTCGCGCATAACTTACGTTCTGAATACCTCCAGACATCCAAAAATTTATGTAAGCACTAAAATATTTTATTTTAGTGTTTGGCATAAGAAAAATCCATTCGTCGCGCAATTTGGATCGTTTTTCGCGCTTATGCGCATTCCGTCGTAATTAACCGAACATCGCGATCGTACGACCAAACGAACCGACATCCGAGATATTTTTGAGCATGTTTTGAGTTCCCTATACTTTAACTTCATTTTAGAGCCTTGAAATGAGGTTAACGGGGTTCAAACGCATCGAAAATAGCTTAAACGGGATGCAGGGACCATTTCTGCCATTTTTGAAACATTTCTGAATCAGGTGCATGGTGACGTAGCGCGAGCCCTAAGGCTCTTACCGTCGCGCTACGCGACTGCCTAACCAGATCAGATAAGATCGATTAGTCAGCAGATCACTGCTGTTTAACTCACAACCACAAACCCACACTTGCCCTTTCAGCTCACTAGGGGCCATTTTTAGTGACCACAACATTCCAACAAGTGTACGCACGAGATTCGATCACGTTATTCAAGAAACGATCTTAACGGTTCAGGAAATACTATAAATACCCCACCCCCATTTGCTTGAATCTAATGTGCTCTAAGTTGAAACCTTTGTTTCATACATGAGCTATTTTGATCTAGATTAGCATTCGGGGACCCTTCGTAAGTATTCCTTCGTTTTTTTATTTCTTTTCGCGTCCGAAAGTCAAACTTTGTTTGACTTTCTGCGTTGACCAGTTTATGGTCAATGCGAAGTTCGCTTGAACTTCGCAACGTGATTGTAATCACGATGGTTATAGTCCCTTATGACTATGCCTACTGATTACCACGTTGTCTAGGGTCGTAAGGGTAAGCGATCTAATAAATCGCTTATACCTTCGAACCCGACCCATTTGTTCAATCATTAGGATCCGACCAAACACATTAGGTGACCATAGTATATAGGGAATAACCTTCCGAGGTTATACCTTATGGTCGCTTCGTTTAAGTAGTTGTATGATAGGTAGTTTATATGCCTTAGGTAAATTACCAAAATACCCCTTTGATGCCAAAATTCATTATAAACATATGTGACATAACTTTTGACATCTAAACTGATTTGGCAACAATATTAGGCATGTTAAGGCATATTCTACTTGTCATAGGACTAGTTAGGCGGTCCGAACGCGTTTCACGCGAACGACGCGTTAAAGTAGCATAAGCTACCTAAACGGGTCGTAATGGGTCACAAGCACTTAGGTTAGGTTTCATTTAGTATGTAGGCTTTGATAAACCATATGACACGAGTCTCCATACTCGTTTGGTTTACGAACCCTCATTCTATCTAAATCCTCCGATTTAGGTCCGGTTTACTAACATAGTTACCTATATTAGCTGTCGTTTGATATCCGTGATCTCTAGCATTGTTTGGTTGTTACTCAAGGACTTCTGAGAAATTTCAAGTGAGTACATAGACCCCTCTTTTACTGTTTTTCAAACTGTTTTGGGGTGAAACACATGTGCCTACTTGTTACTTTCATGCTTTCACATCATATACCTGTTATGTTCATTAGTACACTATTAGTACATGATTTACATTACATTTCTGCTATGAATGTTGACTGATAGCATGCTAGCACATTGATTTACATGACTTTTCTGCTTTGTATGTTAACTTAGCATACTTAGTACATCACTTTACAATACATTTCATGCTATGTACGCCCATTGTATGCATACTTAGTACATTGTTTTACATTACACTTATGCTATGTATGTCCATTACGTACATACTTAGTACATTATTTTACGTTGCATTTTTGTTGCATATGCTCATCCAGCATATGAACACATTATACTACATTTTGAACCGTTGTAACCATTTGACTATGTGAACAGTCGTAACCCTTTGATTATATGAACCGTTTGTAACTGTTGAACCGTGTGAACCATTTGTATCTGTTGACATGATTTACATTTGACAATAGACTTTGGACTATACATAAACATTTCTACAATTGTTAAACATTTCATCTTGATGGTTTGGTTTGAGTAAGTGGTTTAAGTAACGAGGCGTATGTAATATGATACAAGCACGGTGGATACGCCGCTGGTACTTCCTATATATAAGTGTTTGTATGGTATCACATATTGTAGCGTTATTTGAATCATTTCAATTTGAGACATATAACATTTTATACAAATAACATACTTTTCACAAGACATTGATTTATAAACAACTTGTCTTATACAAATCATGTTACATGGTTATTCATTTAACCATACATTATTCTCTTATTTATACATATCATCTGATCTTATCGTTTTTCAAATGATTTACAAGACAAAGCAAATTACAAGGTTCATGACTAAACATTTTCTCAAACATAAGTCATGAATTCTGTTTTCACAAAACCTATGTATCTCACAGGCATTTTTATGCTGACGTACCTATTTTCACATGTGTTTTCAGGAGATGATGCATAGGACTTATCAAGACATACTTAGGCGGACCTGTGCCTTAGTGACTTAAAACGAGACAAGAACTAGTTAATTTATGTTATGTACTCTTTGTTTCTTGTTTAAAACAATGTAAACTCTCATGTTTGTTTAATAAAACAAAACTTCAATTTCCATGGGGTTGAAACAATTAATTCTGTTACAACACTCCCCGACGTTTCCGCCACGTTTGGTTGTTCCACGTGGTCGGGGTGTGACAGAAAAGATGGTCTCAGAGCCAATGGTTATAGGGAATTAGGTTATTAGTAATACTTTGACCAAGTCTATAACCTTTCTAGGACCCTAACACGAGTTTACTTGCGTTTAGTCATAAAACAATACCATCACCTATCCTTAGGCGACGACCACAACAAGAACATAAATTTCAAAACCGCTTTGAAAACTAATCATCTGTTCTAGGATGATTGATTACTAGGTTTTGAATCCTCTATTGTAAGGTTTTGAACCCCTTTGAGTTTTCAAAACCTCGTCAAAGTTTTGGGTCCTAAATAGTGTGAACACGTGCAAACTGGAAGAGTGAATGCCTGTACCCTGAGTTTTCTGTCTAAGGCTAGAGTGTTTGTACAAATCCACATAATCGGACCAGTCACTCTTACCTGGGAACTCTTGGGGTGAGTGTCCACTTATAGGCGAGCATGTCTTCGCGATACATTATTTTTGACCTATTTACTTTGATTAATCACCGGGGTCGTTTGTTGCTTTGTAGTAACAAACAAATGACCAATATCCTTGCTTTCATCAGATTTGTTTCATCTCATTCTTTTCGTCTAATTCTCTCACTCGTTTCTTTTCATGTTTCCTCTTTTAGAATGCCTCCTCGACGCGAAAACCAGATAGAGACTGCCGAACTGGCAGAAATCATTGCGCAGCAAATGGCTGCTCAATTCCCAAACCTCTTTGCTCAATGGAACCAGGCCAACAACAACAACAATGGTCCATGCAATTTCAAGAGTTTCAATTCAGCTAAACTGCTCAAGTTTAGTGGTTCTGAGGGAGCAACTGGGCTTCTTCAATGGTTCGAGAGCATTGAGAATACTTTCCGTCATGTTCAGTGTCCTGATAATCGCAAGGTCGAGTTTTCTTCAAGTGTGTTTCAGAAGAGGGCCCTTACGTGGTGGAACGGGGTTATGAGAGATCGTGGTGCAGAAGTTGCTCTAGCACAGACATGGGCTGAACTTAGGGCCCTTATGATGAAGGAATTCTATCCTCGTCACGAGATCAGGGCCTTGGAAAGGGAATTCGACAATCTTGAGCAAGACAGCGGTGAGCATCGAGCCTACACGGACCGTTATGAGGGGTTAAGTCTGTTATGCCCAAACATGGTCACGCCTTTGGATAAGGCAATCGAAAAGTACATTGATGGCCTCCCTGACTCAATACAAGACATTGTGACTGGTAGCAACCCTACTACAGTTAGACAGGCCATTGAGCTATCTGCAACCTTGACTGAATCAAAGATCAGGAAAGGTAAACTTTTCCGAAAAGGTGACAAGAAACCGGTAGAGGAATCGAACCCAATCGAGGAATCAAAGACCATGGATGAACAGACTGGATCCCCTATGAGGTCAAAGAAGCGAAAGGCTTCTCAGAACTTCGCCATGGTTACTCACAATGATCAAGCCGTCCCCAACCAACCAGCTCAACCCCCTGCCAGGAAACCCTACAATGGAACTGCACCCTTATGCAACCAATGTGGCCTACATCATCATGCTGGTGTGAAGTGCCGCACATGCCAAGCTTGCGGACTTATAGGTTATACAGCGAGGGTTTCCCCAACAACAGCTGCACCAAATCAAGTTAACAACAATCCTACTCAAGCTCGTTTTCCACCGGGGTCTTGCTACAATTGTGGCGAGATGGGCCATTTTCGTAGGAATTGCCCAAAGCTTGCTAATGCAAATCTAGCGCAGGGATGAGTATCTAACCGACAGAAGATAACGCTGTTTAGAAAATAATCGAGCCTTGTGTATTATTTTCTTTTGTTATCACGATCTATGAAACAGTTGTTGTTATTGTTGTTATGAATAAATCTTTCATTTACATTTTAATATGTTTATGTGGTTGCATGTATAAACATATCCTCTACAATACCAACAATCAAGGAACCATATTCCTTGAAGAACAGACTACCCCCAAATTTCTTCCATTGTATGATCTCTTGCGTTTTTCACGAAAATCCTAAGTACCCGTTTCTTCCAAGAGAAACGAAGTACGAGGTGCCAAGTTAATAGTAATCAATAACAAGATAATAACAATTAAACAATTATGTGCTTATGTGCTTATGTGTTCCCTTTTATGTGTCATGTGATCCAAATTATGTTATCCAAATCCTCGTAGAATCTTACATATCCTTGTACAAGAGATTCATAGTAGGATACCCAAAGGTACTACCTAAAATCCTTAATGGACTTCTACGCTGTAGTTAAGTCCCTTGGATTATAAAGTACTACTTCATAATTAGACCCCTTTAGTGGTCTAGTTAAACTGATCGATCCAAAAATCTGGTTAGGAATATTATGTGATGATATAGATGAAAGGACTCCTTGGTGGCCTAATTAAGAAGATCCTCTGTCGATCTAATTAAAAGGACCCTATGGTAGTCTAGTCACCCTCATCACAAGTTTGATATCCTTCCCCACAACATTACAAAACGAACTGTGCGGACTGTGCAAGGAATTACGTAATTATGGATGCATACATAATTATGGAATTTAGTGCACAGAAATCACAGCAAGTTCTATCATGTATCTAAGTTAACCCAATTCATTTCCAATTCTGATGAAGCATCCGTTGAGGAAAAATGAACTAGCTATTCATTTTTCACTTCTGAGGAATATCCGTTGAGGAAATGAATATCCGTTTATCCTTCATTTCCAACTCTGAGGAAGCAACCGTTGAAAATGACTCCGTTAGTTCATTTTCGTTTCTGAAGATTATCCGTTGAGGAAATGAATATCCGTTGTTAAATCTTTCATTTCCGATTCTGAAGAATAACCGTTGAGGAAAATGACCCCGTTTGTTCATTTTCGTTCTGAAGAATATCCATTGAGAGAAATGAATATCCGTTGTTAAATCTTTCATTTCCGTACCTGAGGAAGCAACCGTTGAAAATGACTCCGTTAGTTCATTTTCGTTTCTGAAGATTATCCGTTGAGGAAATGAATATCCGTTGATTATTCCTTCATTTCAAATTCTGAAGAATAACCGTTGAGGAAAATGACCCTATTTGTTCATTTTCGTTCTGAAGAATATCCATTGAGAGAAATGAATATCCGTGGATTATTCCTTCATTCCCGTTTCTGACGAAGGACCCGTTGAGGAAGAATGAATCATCCATTCGTTTTCACTTCTGAAGAATATCCGTTGAGGGAAATGTATATCCGTTTAGTTAAAAATCATTTATTTTCCATTTACGAAGAACCCGTTGAAGAAAATGACTCCGTTCGTTCATTTTCGCTTCTGAAAAATATCCGTTGAGGAAAATAACAAAATTATGCTTTACATATCTTTGATGGCTATTTAACACAAAGTCACAGACAGACTTCTACGAATAAATTTCGGGACGGAATTTCCTTAAGTAGGGGAGACTGTGACACCTGTGTCACTGCGACCATCAAACAAATACCAAACCAATGAAATATTGTATTTCATACTTTGGACTTGTATAAATATGTGTATCTTTTGCACATATCAACTCTTGTTTGATTTCAAGCTCTAAATCGCTTTCTGGAAGGTTATACGCGCGCTGATGCGTAAATATAACCAGTTTAATGCAACAAACACTCCGGAATAGTGACATATACTTAACATACCTTAAATAACCTTTACATAACTTAGAAATAAGTTTTGAAGGCTTTGGTATGGCAAAAACAAGTTAATTCGCTTACAGGGACTAAACTTGACAAACTGCGAAAGTATGCCAATTTGAACTGTAACGAACATTCCGGAACATGAGCATAATTTAAACATACCATAAATATCCTTTACATAGCTTAGAAATAGGCTTTGAGGTGTTCGGTATGCTAAAATAAACTTTTGGGTCATTCAGGGACTAAAAGCGTCAAAAAGTGCACAAGTTTGCACTTTCGCGCATAACTTACGTTCTGAATACCTCCGGACATCCAAAAATTTATGTAAGAACTAAAATATTTTAGTGTTTGGCATAAGAAAAATCCATTCGTTGCGCAATTTGGATCGTTTTTCGCGCTTATGCGCATTCCGTCGTAATTAACCGAACATCGCAATCGTACGACCAAACGAACCGACATCCGAGATATTTTTGAGCATGTTTTGAGTTCCCTATACTTTAACTTCATTTTAGAGCCTTGAAATGAGGTTAACGGGGTTCAAACGCATCAAAAATAGCTTAAACGGGCTGCAGGGACCATTTCTGCCATCTTTGAAACATTTCTGAATCAGGTGCATGGTGGCGTAGCGCGAGCCCAAAGGCTCTTACCGTCGCGCTACGCGACTGCCTAACCAGATCAGATAAGATCGATTTAGTCAGCAGATCACAGCTGTTTAACTCACAACCACAAACCCACACTTGCCCTTTCAGCTCATTAGGGGCCATTTTTAGTCACCACAACATTCCAACAAGTGTACGCACGAGATTCGATCACGTTATTCAAGAAACGATCTTAACGGTTCAGGAAATACTATAAATACCCCACCCCCATTTGCTTCAAACTCACAAGAATCTGATCTAATGTGCTCTAAGTTGAAACCTTTGTTTCATGCCTGAGCTATTTTGATCTAGATTAGCATTCGGGGACCCTTCGTAAGTATTCCTTCGTTCTTTTATTTCTTTTCGAGTCCGAAAGTCAAACTTTGTTTGACTTTCTGCGTTGACCAGTTTATGGTCAATGCGAAGTTCGCTTGAACTTCGCAACGTGATTGTAATCACGATGGTTATAGTCCCTTATGACTATGCCTACTGATTACCATGTTGTCTAGGGTCGTAAGGGTAAGCGATCAAATAAATCGCTTATACCTTCGAACATGACCCATTTGTTCGATCATTAGGATCCGACCAAACACATTAGGTGACCATAGTATATAGGGAATAACCTTCCGAGGTTATACCTTATGGTCGCTTCGTTTAAGTAGTTGTATGATAGGTAGTTTATATGCCTTAGGTAAATTACCAAAATACCCCTTTGATGCCAAAATTCATTATAAACATATGTGACATAACTTTTGACATCTAAACTGATTTGGCAACAATATTAGGCATGTTAAGGCATATTCTACTTGTCATAGGACTAGTTAGGCGGTCCGAACGCGTTTCACGCGAACGACGCGTTAAAGTAGCATAAGCTACCTAAACGGGTCGTAATGGGTCACAAGCACTTAGGTTAGGTTTCATTTAGTATGTAGGCTTTGATAAACCATATGCCGCGAGTCTCCATACTCGTTTGGTTTACGAACCCTCATTCTATCTAAATCCTCCGATTTAGGTCCGGTTTATTAACATAGTTACCTATATTAGGTGCCGTTTGATATCCGTGATCTCTAGCATTGTTTGGTTGTTACTCAAGGACTTCTGAGCAATATCAAGTGAGTACATAGACCCCTCTTTTACTGTTTTTCAAACTGTTTTGGGGTGAAACACATGTGCCTACTTGTTACTTTCATGCTTTCACATCATATACCTGTTATGTTCATTAGTACACTATTAGTACATGATTTACATTACATTTCTGCTATGAATGTTGACTGATAGCATGCTAGCACATTGATTTACATGACTTTTCTGCTTTGTATGTTAACTTAGCATACTTAGTACATCACTTTACAATACATTTCATGCTATGTACGCCCATTGTGTGTATACTTAGTACATTGTTTTACATTACACTTATGCTATGTATGTCCATTACGTGCATACTTAGTATATTATTTTAAGTTGCATTTCTGTTGCATATGCTCATCCAACATATGAACACATTATACTACATTTTGAACCGTTGTAACCATTTGACTATGTGAACCGTCGTAACCCTTTGATTATATGAACCGTTTGTAACTGTTGAACCGTGTGAACCATTTGTATCTGTTGACATGATTTACATTTGAAAATAGACTTTGGACTATACATAAACATTTCTACAATTGTTAAACATTTCATCTTGATGGTTTGGTTTGAGTAAGTGGTTTAAGTAACGAGGCGTATGTAATATGATACAAGCCCGGTGGATACGCCGCTGGTACTTCCTATATATAAGTGTTTGTATGGTATCACATATTGTAGCGTTATTTGAATCATTTCAATTTGAGACATATAACATTTTATACAAATAACATACTTTTCACAAGACATTGATTTACAAACAACTTATCGTATACAAACTCATGTTACATGGTTATTCATTTAACCATACATTATTCTCTTATTTATACATATCATCTGATCTTATCGTTTTTCAAATGATTTACAAGACAAAGCAAATTACAAGGTTCATGACTAAACATTTTCTCAAACATAAGTCATGAATTCTGTTTTCACAAAACCTATGTATCTCACAGGCATTTTTATGCTGACATACCTATTTTCACATGTGTTTTCAGGAGATGATGCATAGGACTTATCAAGACATACTTAGGCGGACCTGTGCCTTAGTGACTTAAAACGAGACAAGAACTAGTTAATTTATGTTATGTACTCTTTGTTTCTTGTTTAAAACAATGTAAACTCTCATGTTTGTTTAATAAAACAAAACTTCAATTGCCATGGGTTTGAAACAATTAATTCTGTTACAACACTCCCCGACGTTTCCGCCACGTTTGGTTGTTCCACGTGGTCGGGTGTGACAGAAAGGTCTACGAGACTAAAACGACCCACGAGTCATGACTAGAAAGAAATAGATTATAAGGACCTCGCCTTAAAGAGGTGAAGGTCTAATAAAATAGGCCATAGACTAAGTGATAAAACCTACGGGTTAATAAGACAAAGCGAGGGAATAAATGGAGAATCCTCGCTTAAGACAAAGGCTAAAAAAGAATAAATTTTGGACTGTTAATATTCCGGTATGGATAATTGACAAAGGTTAAAGAGAAGACGCTAAACTAAAACTTCGGTTTTGGTAAGAAATAACGTTTCTACAAAAAAAAATAATGAATTATGATAGACGTATAAACAGTAAACATGAAAGATATATGTCTTGACACTGATAGGTGCAAGACGATATATTCGAAAAGTGATAATTTTGAAAATAGAAAGTTGATGTAAAATTTGGCATGACGTGACATGATCACGGTCAAGAAGTGTAATGTGAAGTATAATCATATTAGAGCCGAGTGACGAATATTAGAGCCAAGTGATGAATATTGCTAAGTTAATTAAACTAGTGGAAATAACGAGATTACGTTATTTCAAGTTGCATTATGTCATATAAGATACGTAGATGATTAATAACCAAAAAGATATTATCGTATTTTCTGGTAATACTAACAATCGGTTAAAATATGTGCAATGCTCAATTGATTATCGAGAGCAAATGCATGGAGTTAAACTCGATAAATTATGTAAGAAAAGGTTTCGAGGACAAAACCTCTTCAAGGGGGGTAGACTTGTAACACCCCGAAAACGGGTTTGGTAATCAAACCCCGTTAATACTAAAAGACGGGTAAAGTACCGTTAGTGGTAAAAGTAACGCAGTAAATATTAGGATTTAAATAAATAATCCTAATATTAATCAAAAAGCGAATAAGAAACTTTCAAGAAACAAAATGGATAAAAGGCCCGAGTAACGGGACTTAAATCAAACCTAGACATAAACTTCCCCGAACCCACTAAGATAACTAGGAATGCGAAACCTAGTTAATAAGTTAGAATATTGTTAGAAAGAATTAGGTTGTGGCTAACTTAATAACTAGCCAAAATACGAGGGACTATAGTTGGATAACTTGAAAATGGAATTATAAAAATAAAACATAACACAACACACACACAGAGTGTGTGTGCGTGCGCAGGGATCGACCAGAAGGCTCCCATGGAGCCAAGAACCCTAGTTCAGCTATTCCTTCAAATTGAAAGGCCAATTGAAGCCCGAATTCAGATCTGAACACATAATAATGATCACCTAATCACGTAAATCAAGAGGTATGTCGAAATTTATGTTTTGATGATACTTGTGAAATTTGATAATCATGCATGAATGAAATTCTTGTATGAAATATGAATGTTATAGTGAAATTGTGAAGTCTATGAGTCTAGGAACAAACCCTAGATGCAAAATTGTAAAATTGTACCATAAACTAGTGATTAGTCAATTAACCAAGTATGAGCCAAGTGGGTTTTGACTAAATAGTGAAGATGATGATATGCATGTGCTTAGAATCATCATATTTGATAGTTGGAGCAAAATACTTGAACAACTTATAAGTTCGAGTGAATGCTCGTATGTGACTTAAAATGGGTTTTTGTACATTATGATGAAATTAGTGTTGTTGTTCATATAAATAGGTGCTTGGAAATCATGATGTCTACTAATTAATTTGTAGAAGCTGATTGTATTAGATGTTCGGATAAATGTCTAATGCTATGATGAAACGGGTTTTTACATGTAGATAGAAGCCTTTAGTTCTTGCTTAACAAATGAATAATTAACTTTGATAATCAAGAGCTAAGTTAAATTGGTGTTAATAATAGCATGAACTTAGACTTGAAAAGTAGTTAAAACGGTAGCGTAAGAATAATGCCTATCAGATACTTGACAAAGTGCTTAAATATATTGTCGGGGTTTATGATATAATCACTTATGTTAATAGGCAGTTTGACCTTTAAAAGTCAAACTGACCAAAATGAAATCAAATGGTGAATTTTGATGTAAAACCCGTAAGATGGAATAGCCATAATTAATGATGACTAATCTAACCGTCTTACGAATTATGATGATAGTTTGACGCTTGACAAGCTAGGTGGAGGCTTGGAAAGGAAGCAGGTCAAACGAAGCAAGTATGAAGGAAAAGCGTAATTCGGATGCAAGGTAAGTATATCTTACACTAGTCATATATTTCAGAATATCCTTTTGTCGTGTTACGAAAAAGACAATTATGACGTAAGCCATAGTAGGCCAAAAAGTTTTAAGAAATGGAATTATAAGTAAAGTGACCGCACGGTGTAATCGGAGCGAGTCATATATACGAGGTGGTACTTAATGTCATCTCGCTAATATAATTGGTCATTTAGACCAAACGGGTCAAAAGGTGAAATTATCACCCTTGACAATATCGACTAACGGGTTGTCGAGTTGTATGATTTTAGGGAATAAATAGCACATGGATGTTTACAGCGCCATCATTTAGCAGCCACTAAGGCAAGGTATTGAAACGGGTCAATATATTAATCCGAGCCATGTATGTATAATAACACAACTCATCATGTAGAATTTGGAGTTCTATAAGAGTTAGACAAGGTTAAAATATAGATATTCGGTTATCTTTTAGGTAAGCCGAATAAATTGAGTTATGATTATAATGTTTTAGAAGCACATGGGTTTACAAACAAGAACTATAGCTAAAAGGCTGGATTTTGAGTCAAACAAGTATTTAAAGGTCCTTGTAGTGAAAGAAGGACGAAAATTTACCAAACTGCCCTTGTAAGCTAATTCGAAGGAACGACCCTTAAAAGTGGTTCGGAAACGAGTCTTATGATTAAATAAATGCTTAGAATGAGTATAGGTAGTGAAAGATGTAAATTTCTGCGTCGAAAGACTTTATATGAGTCTTTGCCGTAAAATGACAATTCGAGAGGTAAAACTCGGAATATATAGATCTCCACATTAAATCCATCACAAATATACTTATGGTGGAAGATTACTTGGTAAGAAAGGTGGAAATATAAGGCTAGATACAAATGAAATCGATTCATGTTTAAAATATACTTAAATACCCTTAACGGGTCGAAATAAGCATACGAGCGAAAACGGGTGAAAATATATAAGAAACCTGCAATTAGAACCTAACATGGTAGAAAATATTGAATTGAGGTGGTTCAGGTGAAATAATGATCAAACAATTGTGTTTGTTTGATAAATGCGTAAACGGGTCAAAATTTTGTAAAAAGGTAATAAGCCGAAGCCATAAATGTCTCAAAATTTATTAAGCCGGATGTCGGATTTTAACTCCATATGATGGAGAATCAAATTACAATCACGTCGGAAGAAACGGTAGGTCAAACGGACAAGCGGATTGAAAGATACGAAAGTTTTCTTGTCAAAAACGGCAAAATGGAAGAATCTGATACAGGGGCCACCGTAACTTACGGTGGGCACCGTAAGTTACGGTGGGGACTGAAAATGCTACGGCAGTTATCTCCTGTCTTACGGTGGAGTATTTTAAAACAGGGGCTACCGTAAATTACGGTATCCACCTTAATTTACGGTGGACCCTGTACAATAATGTTTTTTAATCAGTTTTGTTTCCCGGACTCGTTTAGATACGTTTTAAACCCCGTATGACTAAAGCATTTCATGTTTATGAAATGTAGGTACTTTTTGGATGCCGGAAGACGATCAAGCTCAACGAAGAACCGAACACGATAAAGATACATGCTTCCGCACATTGCATCGTCACAAATTTTGAACGACGAATCTGATCACGTTATGTCGAATAACTTATGATTTGCAAAAAAAAAAGTTTTAATAAATCCATATTTTTATAGTATGTGTAGTCCTAACTACACATCTAATTGTTGGTATTTACATGTAAAACCGTTAAATAGCAACTAGGGTGTTACATATTCAGCCTTAAAGTTCTCTTTCTTAAGAGCTTCTTTCTATGCAGCACGAATACGCAATGTAAGGTCCGTCTGAATAATAATCTCTAAAGCCCTAACCCTTATGGGCTTGATCCTTTCCATTCGGCTTAAGGCGTCTGCTACCACCTTCGCCTTTCCTGGATGATATTTAATCTCGCAGTCATAATCATTTAACAACTCAACCCATCGTCGCTGTCTCATGTTAAGCTCTTTCTGATCGAATATGTGCTGAAGGCTTTTGTGGTCCGTAAAATTCATACATCGAGTACCATATAGATAATGTCGCGAAATCTTCAATGCGAATACCATTGCGCCTAATTCCAAATCATGCGTGGTATAGTTCTTCTCGGAAGGTTATTCCCTATGCAACTATGGTCACAAAATGTGTTTGGTCGGATCCTAATGATCGACCAAACGGGTTGGGTTCGAAAGTCTAAGCGGTTGTTTAGACCGCTTATCTTACGACCCTATATAAGCACTAAACCTAAAGTGACGAGTTAAACATGTTAAAACATGTTTAACGAAGTTAGAAAACAAGTTTGATATCAAAACAAAGGGTTTTGATACCCAAGCATAGTTTGGTTGCAAAATCCGCATAAACGCATATTTTGACCGAAACTATGACTCGTCACTATGCCTAGTCAACGTGGTAATCAGTAGGTATAGTGACAAGGGATTATAACCATCGTGATTACGCTCACATTGCGAAGTTCAAACGAACTTCGTGTTGACCATTGACTGGTCAAAGCAGAAAGTCAAACATTGTTTGACTTTTACGCTTAAAAATGCATAAAAGCATGAAAGAAACTTACAAGAGGTCCAAGCTAGGAAGATCTTGATCTAAATACTCAGGTATGAAGCATAAAGCTTCAACTTAGAGCATAAAATCAGATCATGTGTGGGTTTGGAATGAAGTGAGGTTGGGTATTTATAGAAAATCAAGAACCGTTAGGAGCGTTCATCCATAAACGAGCTTCGATCTTGGCCTTACAAGGTCACCCACTGATTTGTAATAGCATGTGTGCCAAAAACAAGCCCCTAGATTCAAAAAAAAAACCATTTGCAAACAAGGGAAACAGCTGGATCAAGCTGGAAACACATTTCTACAGACCTGATGGTCTTTCGTGCCCCGCGTATGAGTGAGGCCTGGCTTACGCGGCCCGCGACCGAAGGCAGATCAGCAAACAGGTTTCAAAAGTTGCAACTTTGGTCCCTGCATGTTATTTAGGCCCATTTTGACACGTTTAATGCCCGTTAAGCCATTTTCAAGGCTCTACAAAGATTCCTAAACATAAGGGACATGAAGCATGCTTGAAAATGTGTCAGATGTCGGTTCGTTGGGTCGTTTGATCACGTTATTCGGTTAATTACGACGAAACACGAACGGACGTGAAAAACGATCCAAATTACTCGACGAATGGAATTTTATCATGCCAATCACTAAAATAAAATATTTTAATGATTACATAAATTTTTGGATGTCCGGATATATTCAGAACGTAAGATATGCGCGAAAATGCAAACTTATGCACTTTTTGACGCTTTTAGTCCGTGTTGATCAAATAAGTTTATTTTTGCGCACCAAACACCTCAAAGCCTATTTCTAAGCTATGGAAATAATATTTTGGGCATGTTTAACTTATGATCATGTTCCGGAATGTTCGTTACAGTACAAATCGGTATACTTTCGCAGTTAGTCGAAATTAGTCCCTGTAAGCGAATAAACTTAATTTCGACACACCAAACCTTCCAAAACTTATTTCTAAGTTATGTAAAGGTTATTTAAGGTATGTTAAGCCCATGTCACTATTCCGGAGTATTTGTCGTGTTAAATTGATTACGTTTACGCATCAGTTCGCGTATAACTTCCGAGAAAGCGATTTAGAGCTCGAAATCGAACAAGAATTGATATGTGCAAATGATACACATATTTATACAAATCCCAAGTATGAAATACAATATTTCATTGATTTAGTATCTGTTTGATGGCCGTGGAGGCACAGGTGTCACAGTCTCCCCTACTTTAGGAAATTTCGTCCCGAAATTTATTTAGAGGAAACTTGTGAGAGCTTGAAACATGAAGTCGAAAAGATAAATCAACACTGGTTAGAGTTCTGAACTTCTAGTAACTTTAAATAACCTCATGCATGCAATGTAAGAGGAACACTTATATACAAGTATATGAAGCGCCATTGGTGCGTCCACCGTACCTCCATTACATTGTTTACATTTCGTTATTTTTGCCATTATATGTTCTTACACATGATAAATTTTACTGTGGTTTTCATGCACTGAATTTTATAATTATGTATGCATCCATAATTACGTAATTTCTTGCATAGTCCACACAGTGTATCTTATAATGTGTAGGGGAAGAAAACAATGAACAAACCTGTGATGATTGTGACTAGACCACCATATGGTCCTTTTAATTAAATCAATAAATGATCTCTTTAAATAGACTACCAAGGAGTCTGTTCCGCTATATCATCACATGCCATTCTTAACCAGATTCTGAATCAATCTTTTTTACGAGACCACTCAAGGGGTTTCTTTGAATTATGGAATGGTACTATATAATCCAAGGGTCTTAACTATTACGTAGAAGCCCATTTAGGATTTAAGGTAGTACTTTGGATATCCTACTATGAATCCTTCATATGAAGATATGTGAGATTTTACGAGGATTGGATACAAAAATTCAGATTACACAAAAACACAAAAGAAAACACATAACACATAATCACAAAATTGTTTAACTTGATCTTTAATTTGTTATCATTTTGTTAATTTGTTTGTTAATTTGTGCACACGAGTATTCAAAGCACACCAGGAATCCAATCCGTGGATTTTATTTGGCACATTAAACATTTTTAAGAATCTAACTATGAAGATAGGAAGATCTTAATAGGAATTCAGTTTTGTCCTTATTGAATCGTAATTTACGTATTGAGGTATACAAAGAATTCAATTAAAGACTCCGATTTGAGCAATAAACATCCACAAGGATCTAATTGTGAAGATAAGAAGATCCCATATGGATTTTGGGTTTTGAAAGCGGGGGACGTTTCAAAACCTTGCACTAGACGTGCTTAGGTCTAAACATGAGGTAAAATGCTCATGAAGTTGAGGCGCTAGATATGCCAAGGAGACATATGAAGCAGAATTTGAAGGTTATGTCAATGCATGAGCAAAAAAAAATTTTTAACTATGCATGGGGTTCTTTTAGAAATGTGTTTAATGATTTTGAAACCTTACATAATACTTTTGAAATCATAAGGTAGATGTATTAGGTAATTATGTTTATAAAATGTTTTAAAATCATGCGAGATGAATTTTGAAATTATGTATAAGGTTTTTGAAAACATGGATAATGTTTTTGAAATCATGCACTTGATATATTAAGTAAATATACTGTGTTAAAAATTGTTTTTAGACTATATGAAATATTTTGAAATCATGAAGGTTGTTTTTGAAAAATATATACTAGAATGTAATGATATGGGTATGAGATTGAAAAATACCCTTAGTTATCTAACCAAGGATTTAAAGCCGCAGATGTGCAAAAAAGCACGATTACTCATAATGTCACTTTATTTTTTTTGTACCTCATTTCTTAGAATGAAATGATTACTTAGAATTTTCGGGGAAATTATGAGCGATCACTTGAAAGGGAGAATCACAAGAGTACTTTGTAAAGAACATAGTTCCTTGATGTAGGTATCATAGAGAAATGCCATACACATATGTAACTACACTTGTATATCAGAATTGCGAACAATGATTTATTTATAACTAAACACATTGTTCCAGAGTTCAAGAAAAACAAAAGAAACAAAAGCAACAGAATTAAACTAATTCAAAGTAGTAGCATCTTCTAATCAGGCAAATGCTCATCCGTGGGTCAGATTTGCATTGACAAACTTTGGGCATTGGTTCCTTAAATGACCCATCTCGCCACAGGCGTAGCAAGCACCAGGAGGAAAACAAGCTTGTGTTGGATCTGCTTGACATTGAACATGGTTCTGAATAGCTTGGTTTAGCACAGTGACTGAACGACAGACTCTTCCCATATGGCCAATAAGTCCACAGATTAGGAATTTGCGGCACTTCACACTGGCATGATGATGAAGGTTACATTGGTTGCACAAGGGTGCAGTTCTGTTGTATGGCTTCTTGGCTGGTGGTGCTGCCACCTGGCTAGGTTCTGCTTAATTTGGTACAACCCCTGCGGGTTCCTTTGAAGCTTTACGCTTGGCTTCTGCTTCCTTTGATGTTTCTCGGGTGGCTTCATCATGGAGACAAGACATGGAAACGGCTAATTCAGCAGTCTTCTGGATTACTTCGCCTATTCGCTGGGCAAATCTGGTAGTATGTTCGGACATCTGAGCGTTGCTGCGATGAAGAGACATTCTAGAGGAAATGGAAGACATAGGAAGAAACAAGTGAAATGTTATCGGATAATCAAAACAAAATGACAACGCATAAAAATTGCGATCATTTGTTTGTTACCTAAGGAAAACAAATGAGATGGTGACTAATCGAAGTAAGCGGGTCATATTAATGTATCGCAAAAACATGTTTTAGCCTATAAGTGGACACTCACCCCAAGAGTTCCCAGGTAAGAGTGACTGGTCCGATTATGTGGATTTGTACAAACACTCTAGCCTTAGACAGAAAACTCAGAGTACAGGCATCCACCCTTCCAGATTGCACGTGTTCACATTATAAGACCCAACTTTGACGAGATTTTGAAAACTTTGAAGGTTCAAAACCTTATAATAAATCATCCTAGAACAGATGATTGGTTTTCAAAGCGGATTTGAAATTTGTGTTCTTGTTGTGGTTGTCACCTAAGGATAAGTGACGATATTGTTTTAAGATCTAAACACAAAAATCTTGTGTTAGGTGTTGTGGGTGGAATTTTCTAACCTATGTCCCGAAATTATATCCTGACTTTATATGTCTATTTTAGCTACCAGGATACTGGACCAGGATATTGGTAACATCCTGCGAGGGTATCCTGTGTGCTGTTAACAATTTGCTTTGGCTGCAAGGTACAAACGGTCATAAGGCTTGGTCTCCCTGAAGAATAGGTCAAGGTGGTTACAAGAAAGACGTTGGAAGCTTGGAGAAGGGGTTTACAATGGTCAAAAGGGAATATTCGCAGGATCCCGGAATTTTAGCATAATATCCTGGATATTTAGCATAATTGGTTAATTCTTGTAACTATATAAAGGGGATGCCAGATCCATAGGACACACTTCGAGTTCACCTACTCATTCACTCTCTTTTCTAGCAGTAATCATGCACTAACACTCATCACCTACAATCATTGTACCACTTAGTAGCGATCTGAGCATTATCATGCACTGTATCCTGGTTATTCAAGCAATAAGAAGAACAAGGCAGCCGACGATTGTCAGCTCCCGAGGTTTTATGTCGGAGATCTAGATTGATCAAGGGCTTTCCTCGTACATCACGTGTCAACCTTTGCATTTTTGCTCATTGTTTGATTATAGATACAACTCGATATCCTGAGCTGTATCCTGATAACTATTTTTACAAACTAACAAACCAACATATTTTTCACAAAGTATTACTAGCACACTACCTCACAAAACTAATTTGATCACTTAATTGCTTAGGTAATTTTTGACCAAAACAATTTGGCGCCCACCGTGGGGCAAGTGGTGCTATTTTTAATCAATACTTTGTTAAAATCATTACTCGGTTTTCTGTTTTCGAAATTCTTTTCAAAACTATTTCTAATGGCTTCTCAATCGAATTTGAACTCTTCTTCCATGTCTGTTTCAACCTCTACTGATGCTGGTTCATTACCTCCTCCACCTTCACAAGTTCAAACTTTTCAGAGGAGAAATGAAAGCCACACACCGAGAGAAATTCCTGCTGCTCAGAATGTTTCTAGATCTGGAAATTCAGGGAGAACCCATATCCTTGCTTCTAATGATGAAATTTTGTCTTTGTTTGGTAAGTATACAGGAACAAATGAAGAGGCAGCAAGAAACTAACCAGACGATCATGAAGGATATACAACTCTTGAAGTCAAACTCTAGGAAACCTGTGGAGGATACAACCACTCCTCTACAGCCCAGGATGCTGAACTTTAGTTCAGCAACATTTACCAAGGATAATCAAGGCAACATGATACCGAGTCAGTCCCGGAGCAACATGCTGGAGATACCATCATCCGCCAGGATATCGACCGTGAGGGATCCAGGATATGGCCCAGGATATGGTCCAGGATATGGCAAAAGTCAACAGGCTGGTAACATGTTTGCCAATATCAGTATCCCTGCTACTAATTATTCTGATTCTTTGCAGGATATAGGTGTAACACCAGCATTGACCAGGGAACTTCAAAAATTGAAGGATCTGATATCAAGTGTTCCTGGAGTAGTGCAGCCTATACCGGAAGTATCCCAGGATAGTCACGGGATATCCCGATTTGCTCATCCAATTTGTGATGCTGAAATTCCAAAAAGATTCCTGACTCCCAGCATGAAGTTGTATGATGGGACGACAGATCCTGAGGAGCATATTGCCCAGTATAGGGAAAGGATGGAAATAAATCCAATCCCACCAGAACTTAAGGAAGCATGCTTATGCAAAGGCTTCGGTTCAACTTTAACAGGATCGGCCTTAAAATGGCTTTTAAATGTTCCACCTTATTCAATTACATCATTTTCTCATTTAGTTAATTTGTTTATCAGTCAATTTTCTTGTAGCAGGAGCTTTGAGAAACTAACAAGTGATATTTACAGGATAACACAAGGATCACAAGAATCCCTAAGGGATTATGTTAACAAATTTAGTAGAGAATCCACGGATATCCCGAATCTTGATATTGCTACGGAAGTACAAGCTTTCAAAATGGGGTTACGGAGGATTGTCAATTTTATCAGGATCTTGTAATAAATCCTTGCAGGAATTTAGATGAAGCTCGGAATAGGGCTTTGAGATACATAAGGCTTGAAGATGACAAGAAAATGCATGAGAGGATGAACACATCTTCAACATATGAATTGAAAAATAGGAAGTCATAATCTTCCTACAAACAGTATCGTTCAAATCCATATGATAAGAACGATAATAAGAGAGTGAATGTTGTTAAAGATGAGGACGATGAAGAATATCCTGAAATCTCAGAGTATTGTTTTTCTGTAAATGTTCTTGAGTTAATGTATGCTATGCAGGGACTGGGGACAAAGTTAGGTGACCGAAAAAGAATCCAAGGAATACAGATTGGAAAGATAAATCTAAATAATGTGCCTTCCATGAAGACTTTGGGCACATGACAGATGATTGCATAGCCTTGAGAAAGGAGATAAGCTACATGCTGAGCAAAGGATACTTGAAAGAATTCCTCGGTAGAAAGAAGAAAGCTCAGGATACTGACCAGGATCCTGAGAGAGCTGCATATCCATCACCAGATGCCAAGATAATTAACTTTATCTCCGGAGGATCTGACATATGTGGAACTTCTTACTCTACAGCTAAGAGGCATGCCAGGAAGGCTAAGGAGGAAATAGGAGATAAGCCCACAAGGATGACCATGCTTACGGATGATAAAGTCATTACTTGGTAAAGGGTCACGAAGGTCAGCAGTATCCTATCTATTATGTTAGTAAAAGTTTACTAGATGTTGAGACTATATATTCACACTTAGAAAAATTAATATTAGCTTTAGTTATGGCATCGACTAAACTTAGACATTACTTTGAAACACATAGAATTCCTATTAAATCTAATTATCCTATTAAAAATGTGCTTAGGAAACCTCAGATGTCTGGTAGGGTGGCTAAGTGGTTTGTTAAATTAAGTGCTTACGTCATAGTTTACGAACCTTGAAATATAGTCTCAGGCTCTAGCGGACTTTGTGGCTGATTTTAGTAATGATTTACAAGAAGAAGCCGACCTAGAAGTGCAACAGCTAGGTGAAAACTCAGATATTTGGACACTATATACTGATGGTGCATCTAATGTTAGAGGAGTAGGATTGAGTATACTACTAAAATCTCCACAGGGGGACATATTACCCCCAGGCTATTAGATGTGAATTTCCTGCCACTAATAATGAAGCAGAATATGAGGCTTTGATTGCAGGATTAGAATTGGCTAAAAACATGAATGTTAAGAGTTTGCAAGTATATGTTGATTCTTCGTTAATTACTAATCATTTTAATGGGTCCTATGCAGTCAAAGGTGAGAAGTTAATTGAATATCTTGATATTCTCAAAAAATTAGCAGGATATTTCGATGTTTTTACGCTTGAACAGGTACCAAGAGAAGATAATGCTGAAGCAGATGCCTTGGCAAACCTAGGATCATCAGTCAGGATACCTGAGGGAACCCGAATACCAATAGTTCACATCCTATATCCTGTTGTGGATCTCTTCAAGGCTCAGGATAAGGAGGTAACCAACATTCAGGATCCTGGTCATGATCTTGATGAGAATGTTGAATCCTGGACGGCTCCTATCATGAAATATCTCAAGGAAGGACACATCCCTAAGGATGAAAACCCTAAGGCGTTTAGAATGAAGGTATCTCGATTCACCATTATAAATAATGTTTTGTACAAGAAATCTCTTGCAGGACCATACCTGAGATGCTTGGATACATGAAGGGGATTGCGGTAACCACACTGGGGGCAGGTCGTTATTCTTAAAAGTATTAAGAACATGATACTATTGGCCGACGATGAAGAAAGATGCTGCAGAATATGCTCGAAGATGTGATGCATGTCAAAGGCACAATAACATATTACATCAACCAGCTGAACCGTTGTATCCTATAGCTTCCACTTGACCATTCATGAAGTGGGGAATGGACATAGTGGAAAAGTTGTCGAAAGCTCCAGGAGGAAAAGTCTTTATGCTGGCAATGACTGACTATTTTTCTAAATGGGTTGAAGCTGAAGCATTTGTCCAAGTTAGAGACCAAGAAGTAGTATCCTTCATAAAGAGGAATATCCTGACCAGGTTTGGAGTACCAGCCGAGATAATCTGTGACAATGGTTCTCAGTTCATAAGTAAGAGGACTACTGACTTTTGCAAGAGTTAGGGAATCAAAATGATCACATCTACTCCGTTACATCCTCAAGCAAATGGACAAGCAGAATCCTAGAACAAGATAATTATCAATAACCTGAAAAAGAGACTAGGAGCTAAAAAAGGAAGATGGGCAGAAGAGCTACCCTTTGTTTTATGGGCTGATAGAACAACAATAAAGAGTGCACCTGGCCAAACTCCATTCTCCTTAGTATTTGTAGCAGAAGCGGTGATCCCAACAGAAATGGTGATACCTACAGCAAGATCTAATCTCTGGGATCCTGAGCAGAATCCTGAAGCTCTGTGCCAAGAATTGGACACTGTGGATGAAACAAGAGATGCAGCAAAGCTAAGGATGGCAGCATATCAACAGAGGATATCCAGAGCATATAACAAGAATATAAGGACTAGAAGGTTTCAAGTTGGGGATTGGGTGTTAAGAAAGGCTTTTCAGAATACTACTAATCTTGCGAATGGAAAGGTAGCTCCAAAGTGGGAAGGACCTTATGAGATTGAATCAGAATCAGGAAAAGGAGTATACCGACTCAAGAATATGGAGGGGGATATGTTGCCAAGATCCTGGAATGCTATACACCTTAAAGCTTACTTCAAGTGAGTTTAGAATTTAATTTCTAACTCAGGATGGTATGAATTCTATCTCTCTTAAATTCATCTAATTTTATTTACTCTTCTTGAACCCAATACTGACTTAAGCATCGGAGGGGTGTTAGCCAAGCTAACACCCACCTTAGTTTAAAGGTGTTTTGCAGAATATGCTTCGGGATATAGCTCCAGGATACACACTCAGGATACTTCGAAAGATTAGAGGATTGGCCCCCTCTCTCACGTTTAAGGGATCCTGATCCCTTCAAAGGTTTAAAGGTATTCACCTTTCTCAAGAATTGGGTTTAAACACCCCGCCTGGAGCGCAAGTTATCCAGGGATAGTTCAAGGTGGCGGGACCAATTCATGTAAAAGTGGCTGACAATTCCGTTACTGTTGGCTATACCCTGGATCCTCAAAGTATATGAGGATTGATCACCCTCTCTCACGAAAGGGTATTTTCATACTCTCTAAGGTTTAAAGGTTTTCACCTTTCTAAGTCTTGGGGTTTATACACTCCCGCCTGTAGCGCACGAAAATTTGGGATTTTCCCCAGAATACTTAAGGGTTTATCCCCAGAATATTATGGATCTATCTCCAGGATACTAAGGGTTTATCCCCAGAATATTAAGGGTTTATCCCCAGTGAAACTAAACTTTTTGACAAGTTCCAAAGAAATGACGAACTACGATTGTGTTTACACACGTTCTTCTGTTGGTGAAAAGTTACGGAGTTTAATCACTAAGTGAAGAGATACTCAAGTGTGTCATATATTGATGCAATATCCTACACAGATAGGGGACATCCGTGATGGAACATGACGTATGCTAATACTATATCCTACTAGGGACATTTATGCTGGAGCAAGAAGGAAACCTATGCCAACATTATATCCCACTGGGGACATTGTCAATGGTCCAAAGGTCTATTACAAAGTGTTTGCCTAAATCTCTCTGGTATGGATTCTTGTTTAAATTTGCTCTAAGTATATGACCCTTATCTAAAAAACGGAACTTGTTAACTATGGGAGTTTGTGTTATACCAAATTTTTATATTCGCTAAGTGTTTTTCAAGTTATAAAAGAAAAATATTTTTAAGGATTTTTGCAAATAACACATAATATAAAAACAATAAGATGCAAGAACAACACAAAGATAAGGTCAAAAGTTATATTTATATTAACGATTCAAAAGGTTGCACCCTTGGTTTTGTTTTAAACCAAAACCCATCCACCAAGGGTACAACAAAGTCTAAAGCATATTAAAGATAACAGTCGAAGGCTTCGTCTTGAAACTCAAAATCCTTCCACCTTCAACTGTTATAATATTCACATCAACGACCAAGGGCTTTGTCCTGAAACTCAGGATCCCTCCACCCTTGGTCATCATGTTGTACTAATTTCTAAAGTGCAGGAAAGTAAATCGTTCAACATGCAAGAAAAAGAAAAGTGTTCAACAACCAACAACCATTTAACTTAAAAAAGCGGGCTCCGGCGTAGGCATAAATATCCATCATCGCTCACTTTGCCACCCGCTCACGGGGTAGCACCAGCTCCACCATCACCAGCTTCTTCCGCCGTCTCACCCGCCTTGGAAGATTCGCCAATCTCCGGCTGGGCAGGATACGTCACAGGACTGCAACCAAGATCCTTCAGTTTCTTCTCCCAGACATCAACGGTCCAAGTTGGGCATTTAAAGCCCGCTATCCTGGCTTCTTAAGCCATCTTAAGCCTGGCCTGAAGGAGGGAAACTACGACAGAACCCTTGAGGCCATCCCTGAACGAAGCCATATCTTGCTTATGTTGGACCTCGGCGAAAACCAGCTCGATCTCAGCATTCTGAGTGGCCTTCTTCACTGCAGCTTCGGCATCCAGAGTCACCTTTTTTCACTTATCTTTATAATGTTGTGACCTGGCTGCAACGATCTTCCCCTGGTCCATGATAGTGATCTTAGCTTTCTTCAACTTGGCCTCCGAGATCTTCACTGTTTCACAAGCTTCGGTGTAGAGATGCGTCAGACGCTCAAGACCCTACAAAATAGAACTCAGGTATTGTCAATATAATCTAACCAGGGTATCGATTCAGCATATGTGTGCAGGATGTAGGATAAGGATATTTACCTGGTTAAGGAAAGAAGTCATGAAATGGCTAGATTCCATGAAACCAAGGTTCTCATAGGAAAAGACTTCAGCGATGACAAGAGAATCGGATTATTTCGTCTTACGGAGAACTAGAAGCACGAAGCTTCGCTGCTGAGGAAGGCTTGGGCATGGCTGCAGGTTTAGAACTAGTTGAAGGCTTGGATGCTATGGAAGGCTTGGAGTTAGGCTCTTTCTTTACTGGAACGGTTGCCGGGAAACTGTCAAGCTCTTCCAGATCAAAAATTGGAACAAGTTTGCTGGAATCTACATAAAAGGGAAGTAGTTTCAATTTTTATATGTTAATACATCAACTAACCAAACATGTGTAGAAATGTATTTAGAACATACATCCTTACCTGACGTATTGGAGGATGAATGCTGACTTGAACTTAAGTGACTAAGCCAAAAAACAAACCCACTCAGCTGAAGAAAAATCCGACCGGATGTTCCAATCAAATGGCCGGATGACGTACCATCAGGGAAGGCTCCAGAGGCACGTAGAGCGGCCATGTCGGCATTATCAAAATTGCAAACCTCTTTCTCGGGCTTGCCAAGCAGATTGTGTGCCATGAAGGTTGGCTTGGAGTCACCGGAGCATGAACGAGTGTGTTTTCCCATGAGATCGGTGATGACGAAAAAGATGCACAAAGAAAGAATAGAGAAAGGGAATACCTGAATGGTCCGGTACAATGTGTCACACCCCCAAAATCCACACGCGGAGTACCACCACTTGGAGGCGTGACATGACCACGATCAGGCCACCAATCATATTGAACAAGCCTGTAAGTAGTTTATAAAATCCAACACAATACAATTGGTGTCTAAACAAAACATAGTTTAGGTTGCAAGCAGAAGCATAATGTTTAAAACCAAGTCATAAGTTTAAACGTTTCAAATGTTTAGCATGGCACACTGTTGTCCATGTCCCACAACGACTCTTCCCACTCCGATGCAAGCTCCATAGATACCAAATGACCTGCAAGGCATGTAACATAGAGTCAACAACTAAGTTGAGCGAGTTCACAGTTGATTGTTCAGTTATTGAGTTCGTTTCTGAAATCGTGAGTTCGTTTCATCACCATGCTTTACCCAGTATCCTTGTTTCCCAAACCTTTACGATATTTAGTGGGGGCTTCCCATGTTGTATGCAACTAGACTAGTTGTATCTATAGGTGTCCTTCCCAATCCGAGGACAGTGGTAAGTATGAGATTACATAGGTTTTACGTAAGTGCCCTTCCCAATCCGAGGACAGTGGTACGTAGGTTTTACGTAGATTTTAACACTGGTGTCCTTCCCAAACCGAGGACATTAGTACGTAGGTTTTACGTAGGTTTTAACACAAGCGTCCTTCCCAATCCGAGGACGGTGGTAAGTAGTCTAGTAGTGATGTAAGTACGAGTAGTCATTCAATCCCATTCCCAACCCACCGGGAAATCCCATGCCTTGGAAAGAGTGTGAACTCACCTTGGTTTGCTCGGCAGATACACGTAAAGGTTACTTGAGCTATATGTGGTCAACCACATCCTAACATGGTTACCATACAAGTCAGGTCTAGGTTTTAAGTAGGGAACATAGGTTTACACATAGCTTAACAGGTTTCAACACGTAATGATCATGGCAACACATAAACAGTCAAGTACATAACATATCCGGACTTGTGCGAGTCAAAAGATTGGGCTCACATAAGTCTAACAGCCTTGTGCGATCCATCAATGGAAGCCCAATAATATCCGGTCCAACCTGCTGTGCGTCCAGCACATCTTGTGCGACTCACAACGGGTTGTGCGATCCAACATAAACCCGGCCCAACAACTAGAAAGCCCAAACATACATACACGGCCCAAATAATAACAAATATTGGTCTTGTGCGGTCCGGATGGACTTGTGCGATTGAAAGGTTCTTGTGCGACTGGGTTTGGGCTTTAAGGCCCAACAATAATGCAGTTCAAATAGTTTGTGTGTGGCCCAAGCCTTGTGCGATCGGCAATGCCTTGTGCGATCCACAAGGTCTTGTGTGATCATGCAGTGTTGTGTTGTACACTGTGTTCTAACTTATTGTATGATCTGATCTTGTGCGACCAAGGAGTCTTGTGCGATTGGTTATAAATTCCGAATTTCATGCATATCAGTTACACAATTATCTTGCAAATCAATTCCAACAGTTTCCATCTAGACAACTAATCGATCAAATCATGCAATCATCATTAATTCATATAAACCCGAATATCATAATAACTCATCATCATCTTCATCGAATCAACAGTAGAGTTAACACCAAAATCCTTAACTCAACATGCAACAACTCTTGACCAAACATACTAATCATCCAAATCCAATTACTCCATAGTCGATTAACATGTATTTGATCCTAATTCATCATTAATACCTTACAATTAGCAAACCCTATATTAATTTAATCATTCTAGACATAAAAGCCGATTGCACGAACATGATTTCTATTCGATTCTTACCCATCTAAATCAACATCAAGCATTTATCAACCCTATAGTGATCAAACAGTTTGTTCACCATAACTTCTTTTTAAGCATCAAATCCAGAATAACATATATTCAATCATATAACAAGCATCAACCAAAACGAAACCAACCAATAACATGACACTAACCGGTTAAGAGAGTATAACGAAGATGATCCGAACAATAAGATCTTCGATTGAGAGAGGATGTTTGCCGTCGGCTTCGAGAGGAGAGAAAGAGGGAGTAGGGTTTGTGTGTGTTATGAGATTTGCAACTAATGAGGAGTATACACTCTCCTCATGGGTTATGCGTGTAAAGGGAGTGGGCCAAACCCATCATGGGCTGCCCATGGTCTCGAGTTCAACCCAAATGAGATTGGTCCGAGAGGATGTGTGGAACCAAAGCCCAATGGCTTGTGCGGTTGGGTGAATGTTGTGCGACTCGGGATATATATAGACATACATATATTCACATAATATAACATAATGTTTCATCAATGCATCACATAATCACATAACGTTCAAAGCATGTTAAAGATAGGTTCTGAAATACGAGTTGTCACATTATCCCCAAGTTGAAAGAAATTTTGTCCCGAAATTTAGCACGTACTCACTGAGGAAGCTAGTTAAGTTGTATGGTTTTCCTGGGGTGTCACATCATCCCCCCGTTGATTTGGAATTTCATCCAGAAATTCTACAGTAGCTTTAGCCTCAGTAGTGGTTTCACTGTTCACGAACAACTGGGGATACTTGTGTTTCATTTGGTCTTCGCGTTACCAGGTGAACTCTGGGCCACGATGGGAGTTCCAACGAACTTGAACAATAGGAATTCTAGTATGCTTGAGGATCTTCACATCTCGGTCAGTAATCTCTACTGGTTCCTCAACGAATCGAAACTGATCGTCGATAGTGAGCTCCTTCAAAGGAACTATGAGGGTCTCATCTGACAGACACTTCTTCAGATTCAACACGTGGAAAACGTTGTGAACTCCATTGAGTTCTGCTGGTAGGTTCAGTTTGTAGGCCACTTTGCCTATTTTCTCTATGATTTCGAAGGGTCCAACGTATCGTGGTTTGAGTTTGCCTCGTTTGCCAAAATGAACAACACCTTTCCAAGGTGAGACTTTGAGTAGCACTCGATCCCCAACCTGGAACTCGAGTGGTTTCCTGCGCTTGTCAGCGTAGCTTTTCTGATGGTCACGAGCTGCCGCCATTCATTGTCGTATCTGAGAAATCCTTTCCGTTGTGTCTACTACAAGTTCTGGACCTGTGATTTGGCTGTCACCAACTTCTGCCCAGCAAAGAGGTGATCGGCATTTACGTCCGTACAATGCCTCAAACGGAGCGGCCTGGATACTGGTGTGGTAACTGTTATTATATGAGAACTCCACTAACGGGAGATGCTTTTCCCAGCCATTGCCAAAATCGATTACACATGCCCTAAGCATGTCTTCAAGGGTTTGGATGGTGCGTTCAGACTGCCCATCCGTTTGGGGGTGATATGCTGTGCTCATATCTAATCGAGAGCCAAAAGACTTGTGCATCGCTTGCCACAATTCAGAAGTAAAACGCGCATCACGATCAGAGATAATGGAGGTTGGCACCCCGTGCCTCGAAACCACTTCCTTCAAGTAGACGTCTGCTAAAGTAGAGAACTTATCAGCTTCTTTGATACCCAAGAAGTGCGCAGACTTGGTCAGTCGATCTACTATCACCCAAATAGTGTCATTTCCGCGCTGAGATCTAGGCAGGCCAGTAACGAAATCCATGGAAATTTGCTCCCATTTCCATTTTGGGATCTCTGGTTGTTGAAGTAGGCCTGTTGGTTTCTGGTACTCGACTTTGACTCTCGCACAAGTCAAACATTTACTGACATAAGTTGCTATGTGAGTTTTCATGCTAGGCCACCAGTATGTAGTTTTGAGATCGTGGTACATCTTATCCGAACCAGGATGTACTGAGTAACGAGACTTGTGTGCTTCATCCATCACAAGTTCGCGTAAGTTTCCATAAAGTGGGACCCAATATGTGCCCTGTTACGTAGTATGCGTCGTCTTCCTTTTGTTCTAACCATTTCCTTGATCCTTGCAGGGACTCCGCCCTGACGTTTTCTGCCTTCAATGCTTCAACCTGAGCATTTCGTATTTGAGTAGGAAGACTAGATTGGATGGTAAGTTGTAATGCTCGCACACGCTTAGGTGTAGTATCCTTTCAGCTGAGGGCGTCAGCCACAACATTGGCTTTGCCTGGATGGTACTTGATCGCGCATTCGTAATCATTCAAGAGCTCAACCCATCATCGTTGTCACATTTTTAACTCCTTTTGCTTGAAGATATGCTCGAGTCTCCTGTGATCGGTGTAAATGGTGCACTTGGTACCGTACAGGTAATGTCTCCATATCTTAAGTGCGAAAACAACAGCTCCCAGCTCCAAATCATGCGTTGTGTAGTTCCTTTCATGAACCTTAAGTTGACGTGATGCGTAAGCAATGACCTTATCACATTGCATCAACACGCAACCAAGTCCATGGATGGACGCGTCGCAATAAACCACAAAATCATCCGTGCCTTCAGGAAATGAGAGGATAGGTGCGCTACACAGTCTATCCTTTAAGTGTTGAAACGTAGTTTCCTGTGCATCACCCCAACGATAGGTGACACCTTTCTGAGTTAGTGAAGTGAGAGGTTGCGCAATCTTGGAGAAATGCTTGATGAACCTTCTGTAATAACCTGCCAAACCCAAGAATTGGCGGATTTCTGTTGGTGTATGGGGTGTAGGCCAGTTCTTGATCGAGTCTACCTTGGATGGATCAACATGAATCCCATCCTCATTCACCACATGGCCTAGAAAGTGGACTTCACGAAGCCAGAAGTCACATTTCGAAAACTTAGCATAAAGCTGTTCTTTTCGAAGGAGTTCTAATATAAGTCGTAGATGCTGCTCGTGTTCCTCCTGACTCTTAGAATAGATCAGGATGTCGTCGATGAAAACTATAACGAACTTATCCAGATAGGGCTTGCACACCCTGTTCATAAGATCCATGAAAACCGCAGGTGCGTTTGTTAACCCAAATGGCATGACCAGAAACTCGTAGTGGCCGTAGCGAGTTCTGAATGCTGTTTTGGAGATGTCCTCGTCCCGGACTCTCAGTTGATGGTAGCATGATCTCAGATCAATCTTTGAATAGAAGCTCGACCCTTGCAACTGGTCGAATAAGTCATCAATGCGTGGAAGAGGATAGTGATTCTTCACGGTCACCTTGTTGAGTTCACGGTAATCTATGCACATACGGAAGGTACCGTCTTTCTTCTTCACAAACAACACTGGAGCTCCCCAGGGCGAAGAGCTAGGACGAATGAAACCCTTATTCAAGAGTTCTTGCAACTGTTTGGACAGTTCTTCTAGTTCGGTGGGAGCTAAGCGATAAGGTGCTCGAGCTATGGGCGCTGCTCCAGGAGCTAGCTCGATTTGGAATTCGACCTGGCGATGAGGCGGTAGCCCAGGTAAATCTTCAGGGAACACTTGAGGAAAATCACGTACCACTGGAATATCCTCTATTCTCTTCTCTTTCATTGATGCGTCAGTAACAAGTGCTAAAATAGCGGTGTGGCCCTTTCGCAAACACTTCTGGGCCTTAAGAAAGGAGATAATGCCCACCACAGCACCACTCTTATCGCCTTGAATCATGAGAGGTTCATCACCTGAACGAGGAATACGGACAATCTTCTCGTTGCAAAGAATCTCTGCTTGGTGTTGGGATAACCAGTCCATCCCAATGACAACGTCGAAACTACCCAGAACAATAGAAATGAGGTCGATAGAGAAGGTGTGACCAGCAAGAACAAGATTACAACCCTTGACTATGTGTGTGACCTCTAAACTTTTACCGTTAGCTAGCTCTACAGTGTGCTTGGTGTTCAAAAGTGTTGGGGTACGCTTAAGCATTTGACTAACTTTTAAGGACACGTAGCTAGTATCGGCACCCGAATCAAATAAAACAGTAACATAAAAGTCGTCCAGTAGGAACTTACCCATCACAACATTGGGGTTGTTTCTTTCTTCTCCTTGTCCATTCAGGAACTCACACTTATCAGCCCTGTGGTTATCATTATTGCCTCCGTTATTGTTCCGGTTGCCCTGGTTGCTGCTGTTGTCACGATTTTGCTACCCTGCTGCTACTGCTGCTTGTTTCGGTTTGCAGGATATGGGCTCCTGCAGTCTCTAGCCATATGTCCCGACTTCTTGCACCGATGGCAACATGATCCCGCACATGACCCGTTGTGGTGCCGTTGGCACTTGTGGCATCTCGGTTTATTCCCTAGGTATCCCCCTGATTTTGGTAGTTCAGCCCCTGTTGTACGAGTTTCCTGTGCGGGTCCTATTGTATAGAGCTAGGACCCTCACCTTGGTGATCACCCCAAATATACTTGTTACCATTAAGAGTATTTGCATTGGAAAAGTTACGCTTGGGCAACTTGCCCTCTTCCACCGCCTGATCAGTGAGTTGGTGCGCCAAACGAATGACTTGCTGGATTGTGGGAAGGTTGGCCACAATTACAGACCCTTGGATTTTCGGGACTAAGCCTCTGAGGTATAGCTTGATTCGTCTAGATATGGGTTGTGACAAGTTGGGACATAAGGCAACCAAGTCGTTGGACCTCTTTGTGTACGCCTCAATCTCTGATCCTTCCATCTTCAAACCATAATACTCTATTTCAAGTTTCAGAATGTCGTCCAGGTGGCAGAATTCTTCCTTAATCAAATCCTTGAAGTCGCTCCAGAGGGTGGCATTCGCGTCTGCCAACCCGAGCATCTGAACTTGTGTGTTCCACCATGAATACGCTTTCCCTTGCAATGTGCCAGTAGCGTACTCTACTCGTTTGTTGGCATGGCTTTCACTTTCTTCGAATGTATCTTCGATTCTTCGGATCCAGTGTAGAAGGCCGATTGCCCCTCCAGTGTCGTCGAAAGTGGGAGGTTTGCATTCCAAGAACGCCTTGAAGGTGCCTATGCGTGTTTGAGTGTGCATGGGTTGACTCCCTGTTTGGGTTGCTAAAGCTTCAGGAACCCGTTCATTAATCAAGGTCGTCAGCTGATCCTGAGTCAAGTTGAGACGCCCACTCATGATCTTCACATCGAGGGAAACACAGGTAAGAAAGGTGTCGTATAAGTGCGTAAGCATGGGATAACAGGCGAGAGTAAGCACACAGGGTTTTCAGTCAGTGGCTATGTCAACTAAGTATACCATAAATGATACACTACTTAACAAACAGGCAGGCAATAAAAACACAAACCATATTACCTATAGTGTTGAGCCTTGCACGTGGAGCGAAGCATCGTTGTGGATCGTTGAGCACGGTACAGGTTATAGTCTGGTTTTTTCAAAAAGCTTTTCCCCTTTTTAAAACCAAGTTCACTATAACCAACGGCTCTGATACCAATCTGTCACACCCCCAAAATCCACACGCGGAGTACCACCGCTTGGAGGCATGACATGACCACGATCAAGCCACCAATCATATTGAACAAGCATGTAAGTAGTTTATAAAATCCAACACAATACAATTGGTGTCTAAACAAAACATAGTTTAGGTTGCAAGCGGAAGCATAATGTTTAAAACCAAGTCATAAGTTTAAACGTTTCAAATGTTTAGCATGGCACACAGCTGTCCATGTCCCACAACGACTCTTCCCACTCTGATGCAAACTCCATAGATACCTAACGACCTGCAAGGCATGTAACATAGAGTCAACAACTAAGTTGAGCGAGTTCACAGTTGATTGTTCAGTTATTGAGTTCGTTTCAGAAATCGTGAGTTCGTTTCATCACCATGCTTTACCCAGTATCCTTGTTTCCCAAACCTTTACGACATTTAGTGGGGGCTTCCCATGTTGTATGCTACTAGCCTAGTTATATCTATAGGTGTCCTTCCTAATCCGAGGACAGTGGTAAGTATAAGATTACGTAGGTTTTACGTAAGTGCCCTTCCCAATCCGAGGACAGTGGTACGTAGGTTTTACGTAGATTTTAACACTGGTGTCCTTCCCAAACCGAGGACATTAGTACGTAGGTTTTAACACAAGCGTCCTTCCCAATCCAAGGACGGTGGTAAGTAGTCTAGTAGTGATGTAAGTACGAGTAGTCATTCAATCCCATTCCCAACCCACCGGGAAATCCCATGCCTTGGAAAGAGTGTGAACTCACCTTGGTTTACTCGGCAGATACATGAAAAGGTTACTTGAGCTATATGTGGTCAACCATGTCCTAACATGGTTACCATACAAGTTAGGTCTAGGTTTTAAGTAGGGCACATAGGTTTACACATAGCTTAACAGGTTTCAACACGTAATGATCATGGCAACACATAAACTGTCAAGTACATAACATATCTGGACTTGTGCGAGTCAAAAGATTGGGCTCACATAAGTCTAACAGCCATGTGCGATCCATCAATGGAATCCCAATAATATCCGGTCCAACCTGTTGTGCGTCCAGCACATCTTGTGCGACTCAACGGGTTGTGCGATCCAACATAAACCCGGCCCAACAACTAGAAAGCCCAAACATACATACACGGCCCAAATAATAACAAATATCGGTCTTGTGCGATCCGGATGGACTTGTGCGATTGAAAGGGTCTTGTGCGACTGGGTTTGGGCTTTGAGGCCCAACAGTAATGCAGTTCAAATAGTTTGTGTGTGGCCCAAGCCTTGTGCGATCGGCAATGCCTTGTGCGATCCACAAGGTCTTGTGCGATCATGCAGTGTTGTGTTGTACACTGTGTTCTAACTTATTGTACTTCAACCTACCTTGTGCGACTGCCTTGTGCGATCAGATCAGATCTTGTATGATCTGATCTTGTGCGACCAAGGAGTCTTGTGCGATTAGTTATAAATTCCGAATTTCATGCATATCAGTTACACAATTATCTTGCAAATCAATTCCAACAGTTTCCATCTAGACAACTAATCGATCAAATCATGCAATCATCATTAATTCATATAAACCCTAATATCATAATAACTCATCATCATCTTCATCGAATCAACAGTAGAGTTAACACCAAAATCCTTAACTCAACATGCAACAACTCTTGACCAAACATACTAATCATCCAAATCCAATTACTCCATAGTCGATTAACATGTATTCGATCCTAAATCATCATTAATACCATACAATTAGCAAACCCTATATTGATTTAATCATTCTACACATAAAAGCCGATTGCACGAACATGATTTCTATTCGATTCTTACCCATCTAAATCAACATCAAGCATTTATCAACCCTATAGTGATCAAACAGTTTGTTCATCATAACTTCTTTTTAAGCATCAAATCACGAATAACATATATTCAATCATATAACAAGCATCAACCAAAATGAAATCAACCAATAACATGACACTAACCGGTTAAGAGAGTATAACGAAGATGATCCGAACAATAAGATCTTCGATTGAGAGAGGATGTTTGTCGTCGGCTTCGAGAGGAGAGAAAGAGGGAGTAGGGTTTGTGTGTGTTATTAGATTTGCAACTATTGAGGAGTATACACTCTCCTTATGGGTTATGCGTGTAAAGGGAGTGGGCCGAACCCATCATGGGCTGCCCATGGTCTCGAGTTCAACCCAAATGAGATTGGGCCGAGAGGATGTGTTGAACCAAAGCCCAATGGCTTGTGCGATTGGGTGAATGTTGTGTGACTCGGGATATATATAGACATAAATATATTCAGATAATATAACATAATGTTTCATCAATGCATCACATAATCACATAACGTTCAAAGCATGTTAAAGATAGGTTCTAAAATACGAGTTGTCACACAATGTGATAATTAACAAGAAGAAAGTAAAAGATATTGGGCGAAGATAGCTAACTTTGAGAAATACTAGCCTTGAAAGTTGCATCGGGTCACATCACATCTCTATAACGTCGGAAAAATACATCTGTTAAGATAAAAGGATCCCAACAGCTATATTTTTGGGGACAATTGTTGTGGGTGGAATTTTCTAACCTATATCCCGAAATTATATCCTGACTTTATATGTCTATTTTCGCTGCCAGGATACTGGACCAGGATATTGGTAACATCCTGCGAGGGTATCCTATGTGCTGTTAACAATTTGCTTTGGCTGCAAGGTACAAACGGTCATGAGGCTTGGTCTCCCTGAAGAATAGGTCAAGGTGGTTACAAGAAAGATGTTGGAAGCTTGGAGAAGGGGTTTACAACGGTTAAAAGGGAATATTCGCAGGATCCCGGAATTTTAGCATAATATCCCGGATTTTTAGCATAATTGGTTAATTCTTGTAACTATATAAAGGGGATGCCAGATCCATAGGACACACTTCGAGTTCACCTACTCATTCACTCTCTTTTCTAGCAGTAATCACGCACTAACACTCATCACCTACAATCATTGTACCACTTAGTAGCGATCTGAGCATTATCCTGCACTGTATCCTGGTTATTCATGCAATAAGAAGAACAAGGCAGCCGACGATTGTCAGCTCCTGGGGTTTTATGCCAGAGATCTAGATTGATCAAGGGCTTTCCTCGTACATCACGTGTCAACCTTTGCATTTTTGCTCATTGTTTGATTATAGATACAGCTCGATATCCTGGGCCGTATCCTGATAACTGTTTTTACAAACTAACAAACCAACATATTTTTCACAAAGTATTACTAGCACACTACCTCACAAAACTAATTTGATCACTTAATTGCTTAGGTAATTTTTGACCGAAACATTAGGGTCCTAGGAAGGTTATAGACTATGTCAAAGCATTACTTATAACCTAATTCCCTATAACCATGAGCACTGATACCAACTCTTCTATCACACCCTGACCTCGTAAAACAATAAATCGCGGCGGAATCGTCGGGGAGTGTTGTAACAGAATCATTGTTTCATAACACATGGAAATTGAAATTTTGTTTTATTAAATAAAAGAAGTTACAATGTCTTAAAAACAAAGAATCATGTCATACTTAACTAGTCTTGCATCTTTTATTGTCACTAAGGCCCAAGTCCGCCTACATGTATCTTGATCAATCCTATGCATCAATTCCTGAAAACACATGCGAAAATATGTACGTCAGCATAAAATGCCTGTGAAATACATAGGTTTTATTAATTTAGGATTCATGACTTATAAGTTTAAAGAAAATGTTTAACAAAAATTAGTCATGAACCTTGTAAAATGTTTTATTTTATAAATCATACAAAAAGTGATAGGAAATCAGATGATATAAAAAAAGATGCATAGATAAATAAATAACCAAGTAAAATGAATATGTATAAAATATGTTGTTTGTAAAACAATGTTTATTTGAAAAGATGTTATCTGTGTAAAATGTAATATGTCTAAATTGAAATGGTTTAAATAACGCAACGATATGTAATATCATAAAAGCACTTATATATAAGAAGTACCAGCGGCGTATCCACCATGCTTTTATCATATTACACATGCCTCGTTATTTAAATCACTTAAAAAAACCACCAAAATGTATTGTTTAAACCAATGTCAAAATGTTTATGTGTAAAAAAATGTCAAATGCTAAATGTGAAACATGTTCATGTATAACCAAATGTAATGTATAGTGAATAAAAGCATTTACTAAATAAAACCATTTACTCAACCCTATATGAAAGAAATGTACAAAACAATGTATTTGATAAATCATAATTTAAATCAAAAGTTATGTTTTGTAAAATGCATGCATGCTTTACTGATACAAACATCTATGCGGTAATGTTAAAATGCATACACCTTGCGACTGTGGCGACAAACCCTTAAACGAAATTAAAGGTTTATCTGAATTATGTATATTGGATTCAGTCATTCCTTCCACCCAAACAAACCTAGGATTTCAGGAACGGGAGTTGTCAATTCCTATGGTACCATTACTTACTACCAAGCGGTGTGATCAATGTTAATGAATGTATTTTTGTCCCATTTAAACAAACCAAATGTCATACCAAAATGTAAGAATGTGTTATGAAAATAATGTACTAAGTATGCAAAAAATGAACATAGCATGAATATGATGTAAAACAATGTGTACATGTGCTGAAACGAACATATGAAACAAGTGTGTTTAATAAATTAATGTACTAGCATGTTAATAAAATATACATATCAAAAACAAGGATAAAACCATGTACTATATGTGTACTAATGAACATAGCAAGCATATGATATAAAAACATGAAAAGCACGAAAGTAACAAGTAGGCACATGTGTTTCACCCCAAAATGTTTGAAAAATAGTAAAAGAGGGGACTATGTACTCACTTGAGCATGCTTAGAAGTCTTGAATAACAACCAAGTAAAGCTAGACGGATCACAGAATCAAACGGCACCTAATATAGGTAACTATGTTAATAAACTGGACCTAAATCGGAAGATCGGATAGAATGAGGTTCCGTAAACCAAATGAGTATTAGAACTCATATGATGTGGCTTAACAAAGCCTACATACTAAATCGAAACCTAACCTAAGTGCTTACGACCCATTTAGGTAGCTTACGCTACTTTAACGTTTCGTTCAAGTAAAACGCGTTCGGACCGCCTAACTAGTCCTATGACAAGTATTATATGCCATAACATGTCTAATAATGTTACCTAATCAGTTTAGATGTAAAAATTTAAGTTACATATGCTTAAAATGAATTTATGCACAAAAAGGGCATTTTGGTCATTTTCCTAAGGCATATAAATTACCTATCATACAACTAACTAAACGAAGTGACCATAAGGTATAACCTCGGAAGGTTATTCCCTATAAAACTATGGTCACAAAATGTGTTTGGTCGGATCCTAATGATCGACCAAACGGGTCGGGTTCGAAAGTCTAATCGGTTGTTTAGACCGCTTATCTTACGACCCTATATAAGCACTAAACCGAAAGTGACGAGTTAAACATGTTAAAACATGTTTAACGAAGTTAGAAAACAAGTTTGATATCAAAACAAATGGTTTTGATACCCAAGAATAGTTTGGTTGCAAAATACGCATAAACGCGTATTTTGACCGAAACTATGACTCGTCACTACGCCTAATCAACGTGGTAATCAGTAGGTATAGTCACAAGGGACTATAACCATCGTGGTTACGCTCACGTTGTGAAGTTCAAACGAACTTCGTGTTGACCATTGACTGGTCAAAGCAGAAAGTCAAATACTTTTTGACTTTTATGCTTAAAAACGCATAAAAGCATGAAAGAAACTTACAAGAGGTCCAAGCTAGGAAGATCTTGATCTAAATACTCAGGTATGAAGCATAAAGATTCAACTTAGAGCATAAAATCAGATCATGTGTGGGTTTGGAATGAAGTGGGGTTGGGTATTTAAAGAAAATCAAGAACCATTAGGATCGTTCATAGATAAACGAGCTTCGATCTTGGCCTTACAAGTGCACCCCACTGATTTGTAATACCATGTATGCCAAAAACAAGCCCCTAGGTTCAAAAAAACCATTTGCAAACAAGGGAAACAGCTGGATCAAGTTGGAAACACATTTCTGAAGACCTGATGGTCTATCGCGCCCCGCGTACGAGTGAGGCCTGGCCTACGCGGCCCACGACCGAAGGCAGATGAGCAAACAGGTTTCAAAAGTTGCAACTTTGGTCCCTGCATGTTATTTAGGCCCATTTTGACACGTTTAAAGCCTGTTATGTGACAACTGTGTTCTGTAATCATCGTATTATGTAAAACAATGTCAGTTATCAATAAAACAATATGCTTTGTTGTTATTATATGTGTTTTGGTGTTATTATGTGTGCAATTGTGTTTAATTATTTTACAATTTGATTCGACTCCGATTTCAAGCTTTAAATCACTTTCTGGAAGGTTATACGCAAACTGGTGCATAAACGCAGTCAGTTTAACATGACGTACACTCTGGAACTGTGACGTAAGCTAAACATACCCTAAATATCCTTTACATAACTTAGAAATAAGTTTCGAAGGATTCGGTATGGCAAGAACATGTTTATTGGGACTAAAGAACTATTTACGACAAAACTGCGAAACGAACGTTCGTGACCGTCCGGATAATATTTAAATCCCAAAAATATTCTGTTATTATTAAAATTTTATTTTTAATCATGTCCGTGTTGAAAAATAAATTAAAACGCGTAAAAACGTTATTTTTCAAGTTTAAGCGCGTACCGTGTGTTTCTGCGCGACACAGTGCTTCTACTGCAAAACGCAGACAACGCAGCCAGTCTTGGCAACTGAAATTTATTTCAGTAATATTTTGGCGAGTTTATTTTTATAGTATAATAAAAATAATTTAGAACACCATAAACCGGGATTTAAACGCTAGATAAAATACCCGGTACCTAGTTAAACACCTACTTTTATCTAATTTACCAAACAATTTACACTTTAACCCCCCCCCCCCCTACTCAATCCACGGTTATAATATCATGGTGGCCCCACCATATATTTTCTTTGATCTTGGATAGATTATGTATGTACTTGAAATCTCTAAAATCCTTCCATATCTTCCTATATATCTTTTCATATCTTCTATATATATCACTTCACAATCTAACCAAAGATCACACAACACTCAACCCTCACTCTCTCTCCCTCCTACAACCGTCCACCATCTCTCTCTCCTCCATCTTCATCTTCTTCAAACATTCAAGTCTTGTTCTTGAGAATTCAAGCTCCTTTCTAGCAACCTTCAAGTTGGTGTGAAGATCTAAAGAGGTTTCCAAGGTGCATTCAAGAAATTTCAAGCTTCCTATCATCAAATTCTCATCCTACAACCTACTTGAATCTTGAAGGTATAACATTTATTTTTAAAACATACTTTAGATTCTTGGTTGTTCTTGATGATTGAAGTTTCTCTTGAATCTTGGAATTTTCACTAAACTTGAAATCTAAAATGAAATGGGTCTTGAAACAAATAAATGGTGGTGATATATATGTATGTATAACCGTACATATATATATATGTGTGTATGAGTTTTGAGCTTGGTTGTTGTTAAATACTTGTTTATGTTGTTACTTGTTCTTGAATACTAGTTAAAATACAAGTGTTTAGTGATCTATGTATGATATGTTAGATGACCAAGTACATCAGCAAATACACCTGAATATAACACATATTTTATGCATCTAAACCCATATAAAATGTTGATGCTATGTTAGCATGCTTTAGACACTTGTACATGAAGATAGATGTTGAATTAAAGCTCAAGAAATGGTAAATAAAGGGTTGTATGACAAAACTGAATATGAACAGATTATAAGCACTAAAAATGACCTTATTTGATGTATTATAATGGCATGAAACTTTGACATAGGGTTGACAGCTTTGCATGTTGTACATATAGCTTAAAAAGTGGTAAATTATGTGAAATTTGCATGATTTATGTGCTTTATTTAAGACCTGCACTATCATGAGTATAACCATTATTTTATTCAGTAAATAACATGGGTTGTGTTAATATTTCAAGTCGTTTCGATTTGGGATGGTTCGGGTAACGTTTGATGCAAAACTATGCGGTAAAACGGTCAAAAATCGCCTTTTCGGAGGACTTTTGCAAAACTCTTTTAGATCAGTAACCAAACTGATATTTTTGATATAAAAACAAGTATTTTAACTTATATTAAGTTTACTTGGTGTTTGGTTGGTCATACGTGACTTCCGAAGCCCAAAAATGTTACCAAAACGCTAAAATAAGTGTTTTTCGACATAACTAGAATGGGTTGTTCATAAGTAAATTTTATGTGTTACAATGTGCTATGTGTTTTACAAATGTGTGTATGATGATGTGCTAGTGTTGACGAGATTATGTGTATTACTCTTGAGTATATCCATATACACCAATATAATCAAAAATAATAACTTTTCGAGAAAACTCAAAGTTATGTGAAAATTCTAAGTATCGGAGAAACTTCGGTATTTTTGTGAGTTTTTGATTATTAAATCATTCTTATTTAATTTAGGACGAATAAATTGAGGGATCGTGTTAACTTATAAAAAAACGCACCCAAAGGTGAGTACATAGATCCCCTCTTTTACTGTTTTCGATTGTTTTGGGGTGATTCATATGTATCAAAACGATTTCAATATTCTAACGATGGTTTCAAAACGATTGAGATGGTTTATACAAAACTAATAACGATTTCGATAATGTGAACGAGCTTGTTGGTTGTAGTTACATAACAAATGACATTCATTAATTTTGGCCGAACCGACCAGTATTAGGTTATGGTACCATAGGATCCGACAAATCCCGTTATCAGACCGCACCCATGGTTATGTGTGGGTTAGGTGGATAACGACTGAATCTGATGATTGTTAACTTACCCTTTGGAGGTTTGTTAATGCAAGAATGAGTTGAACGATGGACGAGTCACAAAGGTTTGAATATTATTAGCGAGACGACCAAAAGTAGTTTTCACAATTAAAACAAGAATGATTTGAACGATTTAAACAAATGAACGATGTTCTATAACGAGAACGAGTTAAACAATATTACACAACGATGTTTACGAAACTATATAAACCATACGAGTTTTATTACAAGAACGATTTATGATTTGGTTTACATAAACAAATGTTTTGGGTTAAGATTCATGGCATCGAGGTTTATAAATTATGACCAATCTATTTTGACTTGGTTATTCATTTACAATACAAACATTTTACAAAACAAGGTTTTCTAATATCAAGTTGTACAAGTTGTTTCAACATACAAACGAGCCATGAATCTGATACTCACACAAAAACTATGTACTCGCCAGCATTTCTTTGCTGACTTTGTTTTTACATATGTTTCAGGTGAAGTTGCTTAGTGTTGATTGCGAATAGGATGCAAGCTCACTTAGGACTGGACGAGGCCTTAGTGATTTAATAACGATGATAAACTATGTTTGACTTGCTTGTTTAACTTTAAGACAATGTTTAATATTCAATAAAACGAAACTCTTTCTACCCATGGTTTGAAACAATAATTCTGTTACAACACTCCCCGACGTTTCCGCCACGATTTGTTGTTTTACGTGGTCGGGGTGTGACAGAAGAGTTGGTATCAGTGCCAATGGTTATAGAGAATTAGGTTATTAGTAATATTTTGACCTAGACTATAACTTTCTAGGACCCCAACTCAAGTTGATTTGCGTTTAGAATTTAAAAAAAAATCCGAATCTGCTTCGAAAATTAATCATCCGTTCTAGGATGATTGATTACTAGGTTTTGAACCCTCTGTTATAAGGTTTTGAACCCTTCCAGTTTGACTCATTTTTGGCTTAGTGCCTTTTGAGTTTTCAAAATCTCGTCGAAGTTTGGGTCTAAATAATGTGAACACGTGCAAACTGGAAGAGTGAATGCCTGTACCCTGAGTTTTCTGTCTAAGGCTAGAGTGTTCGTACAAATCACATAATTGGACCAGTCACTCTTACCTGGGAACTCTTGGGGTGAGTGTTCACTTATAGGCGAGCATGTCTTCGCGATACATTATTTTGATTCATTACTTTGATTAGTCACTGCGTGTCGTTTGTTTGTTCGAGGTAACGAACAAATGATCGCCTTCCTTATGTTTCGTCGATATTTTCAAAACCTCTTTTGTTTTTCCTAATTGTCGACCTCACTCGTTTCTCATATTTCCTTATTAGACAATGCCTCCTCGACGTGATCGGACCAGTCACTCTTACCTGGGAACTCTTGGGGTGAGTGTTCACTTATAGGCGAGCATGTCTTCGCGATACATTATTTTGATTCATTACTTTGATTAGTCACTGCGTGCCGTTTGTTTGTTCGAGGTAACGAACAAATGATCGCCTTCCTTATGTTTCGTCGATATTTTCAAAACCTCTTTTGTTTTTCCTAATTGTCGACCTCACTCGTTTCTCATATTTCCTTATTAGACAATGCCTCCTCGACGTGAAGCCCAATCTTTTACTATTGAAGAAATCGCAGCCCTGGTCTCTCAGCGAGTGGCTGCTGTGCTTCCCGGTGTTGTGACCCAAGTCCACGAGATATACAACAACAACAATAATAACAACAATAACAACGCACAATGTAATTTCAAGAATTCCAATTCTGCTAAGCCACTAAAGTTTTCTGGGTCACAAGGAGCAACTGGACTCCTTCAATGGTTCGAAAGTACCGAGAACACATTCAGGCGTGTGCAATTTCCGAATGGGCGTAAGGTTGAATTTGCATCAAGTGTGTTTGAGAAGCGTGCTCTTACGTGGTGGAACCGAGTGATGCGCGACAGGGGTGCCGAAGTGGCGTTGGCACAAACATGGGAAGAGCTTCGAGCTCTCATGATGAGAGAGTTCTGTCCCCGTCACGAAATTCGAGCTTTGGAACGAGAGTTTGACGATCTGAAACAAGACGGGGGAGAACACCGTGCGTATACGGATCGATTTGAGGAGCTCAGTCTTTTGTGTCCTACTATGGTTACCCCGTTGGAGAAAGCGATAGAGAGGTATATCGATGGTCTACCCGATTCTATTCTGGATATTGTGACCGGTGTTAATCCTACTACCCTTCGCCAAGCAATCGAGTTGTCTGCTACCCTGACAGAGTCTCAAGTCAGGAAAGGTAAACTCACCCGCAAGGATGATAAAAAGAAGGCGACTGATTCTGGGAAGGACAAGAAGAAGGGTAAGGGTAAAGAAGGTGAGTCATCGAAGAAGTCAAGAAAGCGAAAGAGTGCTCAGAATTTTGCAGTAACTGCATAAACTGCTCAGAACCCACCAGCTCAACAGCCTGCGAAGAAAGCATATGCTGGTATCGCACCTCATTGTGCTCGCTGCAACAGTCATCATGTTGCACAACAAGCTTGTAGACAATGCACAACGTGTGGTAAGCTTGGGCATCTGGCCAACGTCTGTCGTTCGGGTCAGAATTAGATTGTTCAGAATCAAGCTCCAGTTCAGGGGAATGCTGCTAGATTCCCACCGGGTTCATGTTTCAATTGTGGAGAGCTTGGTCACTTTCGTAACAACTGTCCGAGGTTGGCAAATGCAAATGCAAATCCGAACGTGAATGTCAATGTCAATGCGAATGCGAATCCCGCTCGTGGACGAGTATTCAATCTGAATACAAACGAGGCGCGAGCTGACAACCTCATCGTCAATGGTACGTTTCTTGTTAACGATCGACCTGCATCCATTCTTTTTTATTCTAGTGCCGATAGAAGTTTTGTTTCATTGTCTTTTGATCCTTTGCTTGCGATGCCTAGAACTAAACTGAGGAAACCCTTATCTGTCGAAGTTGCTACTGGTAAACCTCTTGTTCTCGATTCTGTTATTCGTGATTGTCAGTTAAACCTTGATAACCATCTTTTTCCCATCGACCTCACGCCGATGCAACTTGGGAGTTTCGATATTATCGTGGGGATGGATTGGTTAACCAAACATCATGCTGAGGTGGTTTGTTTCGATAAGATTGTTCGTATTCCTCTTCCGTCTGGCGATATTCTAGAAGTTCGTGGAGAGAAGCCATCAGGTGGTTTGAAGCTTATGTCATGTACAAAGGCCCAAAGATGTTTGCGAAAAGGATATGTTGCTTTCCTGGCACATGTCACCGAGGAGAAAGGCAAGAACAAAAGTGTTCAGGATATTCCGATTGTTCGGGATTATCCAGAAGTGTTTCCTGATGAACTGCCTGGTTTGCCACCAGTTCGTCAAGTCGATTTTCATATTGACCTTGTACCCAATGCCAACCCGATTCTGTCACACCCCCAAAATCCACACGCGGAGTATCACCGCTTGGAGGCGTGACTGACCAGGATCAAGCCACCAATCATATTGAACATATCATAATAGTAATTGTAACACCCAACCTCAATATAACTGGTGTTCAAATCAAAACATAGTTTAAGTAGTAAGCGGAAGCATAATGTTTAAAACCCAAGTATAAGTTCAAAAGTATGATAAATGTTTAACATGGCATCCACGATCCATGTCCACAACGACCGGGCCTCCCAGTGCAAGCTCCATGTGTACCTATTGACCTGCAAGGCATGTAACAACGAGTCAACAACAAAGTTGAGCGAGTTCACAGTTGTTTGTTTAGTTATAGTATTCGTTTCGTAAACCGTATGTTTGTTTAGTAAACTATGTATCGTATTTATTTGTATCGCGGCCTTCCAGGCATGTTTGCGAAGATTTGTGGGGGTTTCCCATGTATTCTAGACTAGTTGTATTTGTATCGCGGCCCTCCAGGCATGTGTGCGAAGATTAGTATTCGTATCGCGGCCATTCCAGGCATGTATGCGAAGAATAGTATTCGTATCTGTCACACCCCGATTTCCACGTGTCACCGGTGGGCCCGGTGGGGGAGTATCGTGACGTGGTTGGCAACATAATAGTCAAACAACACAATAATTATTATGCACAGCGGAAGCAAATTTAAAACATGATACAACCGAATTTAATATTGTTTATCAATGTAACAATATCCGGAAGTTTATCCACAGTAGGATCGAAATAAAATAGAAACAATGGTTCAACAGACTTCAGGCATCCTAAGCTTGCGAGACTTTTTATTGATGCTTAGGAGACAATCCAGCCAATTTCGTTTAGTACCTGCATTCAGTCTTTTTGGGAAAATACGTCAGTTTACACTGGTAAGTACAATCAACTGACTCATTTTGAAAAATGATTTAAAATTGGTTTGGATGCACGTGGCATAAACATTTTTATAACTTGGGAAAATTATTTAATATTATAATCTTATGAACGAATTACATGTTACTTATGCGTTCAGTAGCCTGGATCTAGTCCAGGTTAAAGATCAATAGACACACCACATGATTGAGTTATACACTGACAGGTGTACGCCTACACCCCGTGCTCAGGTCGTGGCCATCTCATAAGATGATGCCAAGGATATCCGGGACATGGTCATTAACCCCCCAAAGGCTGTAAAGTAAACAAGACTGTTTAAACGAGCCGATCAAATTATTCAACTACCCACTTTAACGGTGGAGATTTGATGCCCGATCAAGCGGTATGCTATATACCGTAACCCAAGCCCGTATAGGGAAAATAAGTTAAAAGTATTTACCTGAGTAAGTATTAATCACAATAAGCAAAATGCATGTAGCTTTTACTGGTCCTCCTAATCTGGAACGAAGGTTTATAATAACCTATTAGAATTCTAACGGGCCTTTTATTAAGCTTAAGCTTAGACCGGCTAGTTTCAAGATACGGTTCGTACGCACGATTAAGCGAAGACCGGATAGAATGTGATTCAGACCCGACAAGTTTGAAGACTTGTTTAATATGGGTTTATTATTCACATTCTGGATTTTGAGATAAAACCGATAAGGTTTGACCCGTTTCGGCTAATATGTAAACTTGTTACATAAACCGAACCGTGCGCGTAATAAGCGTAACGGGTATCCGTAAGAGCCATATACAGGTTTCCTAAGTTAATATGCTTCAAATATGTTGTGACATCAGTAAGATGTCTTTCATTATGCCCGAAACGTATTTAAACACAAACTAGGCCCTGTAGGGGTAGTTTGGTCATTTAAAAGTGTATAAAAGAGTTTTTAGTAACATTCTGAGTTACGGGTCTGATGTAATCAGAAAATATACTCAATTTGCTAAGTTATATCAGTAGGTTAAAGCATGTATGTGAAATTTATCATTTTTAACCAAACTATGCCCCGTAGGGGTATTTTGGTAATTTCACATAAGCCGAAAACCTCAAAACTGAAGTCTGAGTTTATCAACCTTTGCTTACTGTTAAAACATTCTAATTTGCCTAAAATATCAGTAGGTATCAACCCGGGTATGTTCAATATGATTTTAATACATACTATGCGTTAAAAACGCTAAATAAGGCGATTAAAGGCCATTTCCAGGTTCGATACTTAAATCTGATATTTTTATATTTCCAGAAGGCTCAAAATAGTTTATTTATCATATGTGATCAGTAGCAAAAGGTTTGGAGTCGTTTAGATGTGTAAAACTCATTTTATGGCCCGTAAGGGCAAAACTGACAATTACCGGATTAAGCCTACGACTATGAGTTATGCTCAGCCTAAAATTAATTAAAAATATTTAAAATTCCTAAAATAATATATTACATCAGTGGGTATTAAGTTTGATACCAAAAAGTAGGCTTAACTAGGCTATACGTTAATTACGTCGTTTTATTAACATAAAGCATTAGTTTTGCGATAATGAGCATAACTCTTAATCTACAAGTCAAACTGATGTCAAACTTTGCATACAAGTTTATATATCAGTATTTAAGGTTTCTACACTTTTACATTTTCATAAATCACGTTCTAAGGTAATAAGGGCATAACGGTCACATATGAGCAATTAACGGAAACATGCATATTAATTGGATAACTAATGAACCAAGGTGTATAATCACAGAGGGTTGTTCTAACATGTAACCTAGTCCAATTAAGGCTCTGAGGCATTTCTAAAACATGCCTAAACGGGTCAGAACTGAAAGTCAAAGTGAAAGTCAAACTATGTGACTTTCGGTTCCGAACCGAGTCTAAACAGGAAATTATCGGGTTGAACATGTTTAGACATGTTCTTACACTTATTACCAAGTTATAACAATGATCAAATAGGTTGTATATGTTCTGGATAGCTAATCATGCATAAATTGCAATTTAAGAATCATGTTGACTTTTTAAGTACATGTTTGACCCGACAGTTGAACTAGTTAGAGTGGTGATCAGGGGAAACCCTTTTGAGGTTTTATTACCCACATAAATACCAAGCTATAACTACTTTTAATTCGAGATATGACTGAGCCATTATTGACTAATCTCGAATTCAAACCGTAATTACGACGGTTTGACTTTTAGCTAATTAAACAAGCTAAACTCAATTAAAGAAGGACTAGCAGACTTACAAGAGTCCTATGCACGACTTATGATCAGTTGGACCTGCTTGAGAGCTCCAGAATCGATCAGAATGCACTTGAATGATGTGAAGAATGTTTGTGAACTTGAAGGGCCTTTTATAGTGGTTTCAATCACCACAATTGCTTGACACATAGCCCTATGATTGACCACAACCATCCAACATGTGTCTCTAGTGCCCTAGTACAGTTTAGGGGTCGTCCACCATGTTAAAATGTCGTTTAAGATCGAAATTCTGCGTTTCCAGGGTTCTGTCCCGCTTTTCTGTATCTGGCGGCCTGACGCGGCCCGCCTCCCATTTTGCTTATCCTCACGCGGGCCGCCTGGGCCTGCGAATCTGATTTTTGATTTTCTATTTAATGAGAAGTTGACCCTTGGTTTATTTGAAAGGGCAATCAAGATTTTTACTTGCATTTTGACCCCCTTATCTTTACCCACAAGGGCTTTAGGACTTATACCCACTTTGCCAAGTCCCCGAACACTTCCGGTTAACCCGAAAAGTCTTAACTTTCTATGTTTGCACTTTAACCCCTCGCACACGAATTTGATCATAACTTTCTCATACGACAACGAAACTTTATGAAATTTATATCGTGCATTCTAGTGAGCATAATTAACATTTACAAAGCTTTGGGTTTGTCAAAAGGTCACTCAGAGGTATAAATTAAACATGTTGACACATTTAGCCCCTGTAGTTTGTAATCTCTCACTTTTTGCTTCGTATGATCCATGATTTATTCGTTTGATGTTAAAAACATCATGTAGGGTTATTATGAAGTATATTTATTCATTGTTGACATTTAGAACCCGTATAATCACATACTTTCCATGTTTGTCAACTTTAGTCCTCTTATAACATTCTTTCACACGTTCAAACTTTATGACACGTGTCAACACATTATAGGACGTGAATTTTCGAGGTGTTACATCCTCACCCCCTTAAAATAAATCTCGACCCGAGATTTACTGAAATAAGTAAGGGTACTTTTCTTTCATCGTGGATTCAACCTCCCACGTGAATTCGGGACCTCTACGGGCATCCCATTTGACCTTAACAATAGGCACATGCTTCCTTCGAAGCTTCTTAACCCGTCGATCCTCAATCGACAAAGGTTTTTCAACAAATCTTAAGCTCTCATCTATATGCACATCTGTATGTGGTATAACCAGTGATTCGTCAGCGAAACACTTTTTCAGATTGCAGTTGTGGAACACATTGTGAATTCCACTGAGCTCTTCTGGTAAGTTTAACTTATAGGCAACTGACCCGACACGTTCGATAACCTCGAAAGGTCCTATGTATCTCGGGCTTAGCTTGCCTTTCTTACCAAACCGCATCACTCCCTTCCAGGGTGACACTTTAAGTAGGACTTTGTCACCTACCTCGAAGTGAAAATCCTTACGCTTAGGATCAGCGTAACTTTTCTGCCTATCCCGGGCAGCTTTGAGACGGTCTCGAATCTGGACAATCTTGTCCGTCGTTTCAAACACGATCTCTGGTCCTGATAACTGGACATCTCCAACCTCCGTCCAACAAATAGGCGATCTACACTTTCTACCGTATAATGCCTCGAAAGGCGCAGCCTTTATGCTTGTGTGGTAGCTATTGTTGTAGGAGAATTCGATTAATGGTAGGTTCTTATCCCAACTACCACCCAAATCGATCGCACATGCACGTAGCATGTCTTCCAACGTTTGAATAGTATGCTCACTCTGACCGTCAGTCTGAGGATGATAAGCCGTACTAAAATTCAAACGTGTGCCCAAAGATTGTTGGAAACTCTTCCAAAAATGCGACGTGTACCTAGTATCTCTATCAGAGATGATAGCCACAGGTATGCCATGTAAGGCTACAATCTTATCAACGTATAACTGGGCTAACATGTCGGAGCTATAAGTCTCCTTGATGGGTAAGAAATGTGCTGACTTAGTCAGTCTATCAACTATAACCCATATTGTATCATTGCCTTTCCTTGTCTTGGGTAAATTGGTAATAAAATCCATAGGAAGTTCAGGCTGTTGTAGCAAGCCTGGCGGCTTTTGATGCTCGGCTTTGACTTGCGCACATGTCAAGCATTTAGCTACATGGGTGGCCACAGACTTTTTCAAGCCTATCCACCAATAATTTGCCTTTAGATCCTGGTACATCTTATCAGCTCCAGGATGAATGGAGTATTTGGAACTATGGGCTTCCTGGAGGATGACATCACGAAGTCCTCCAAAAATTGGAACCCATATTCGTCCATTTAATTTCAGAAGTCCATCCTTGCTAAGAGTTAACTGCTCCTCAGTTACTCCTAACTTTTCATTAGGATAGTTAGCTTCCAACACAGCTTCCTTATGTGCAGCTAACAACCTTTCCATCAAACTGTTCTTTATTTCCATGCGCTTGGCATTGATTCGGATGGGTTTAACCCTTTCCTTCCGACTCAAGGCATCGGCGACTACATTCGCCTTGCCGGGATGGTATTTGATTTCACAATCATAATCATTTAAAGTTTCCATCCAACGGCGTTGCCTCATGTTTAATTCCTTCTGATTGAACAGATGTTGGAGGCTCTTGTGATCAGAATAAATCACATTTGACACCATAAAGGTAGTGCCTCCAAAGCTTCAGTGCGAATACAACGGCACCAAGCTCCAAGTCATGGGTGGTGTAATTCTTTTCATGCACTTTCAATTGTCGTGAAGCGTAGGCAATAACCTTGCCTTTCTGCATAAGCACACACCCCATGCCAGTGTGCGAAGCATCACAATAAACCACAAAGTCTTCTATTCCATCTGGCAATGTCAGTACTGGGGCGTTGCTCAACTTTTGCTTCAGAATATCAAAGGATTCTTGCTACTTAGGGCCCCAAACAAACTTAACCTTCTTCTTAGTTAAGGAGGTTAGGGGTGCAGCAATCCTTGAAAAATTTTCAATGAAACGCCTGTAATACCCTGCCAATCCCAGGAAGCTACGAATATTCATAGGCGTCTTTGGCTCTTGCCAGTTCATTACGGCTTCAACCTTAGCGGGATCCACCTGGATACCACGCTCACTAACCACGTGTCCAAGAAATTGGACTTCTCGTAGCCAAAATTCACACTTAGAGAATTTGGCATAGAGCTTCTCCTGATGTAGAAGTTTGAGAATACAGCGAAGGTGTTTCTCATGGTCAGCTTGATTCTTCGAATAGATAAGAATGTCGTCGATGAAAACGATGACGAATTTATCTAAGTATGGCTTGCAAACGCGATTCATGAGATCCATGAACGCGGCCGGTGCATTAGTGAGCCCAAAAGGCATCACTAGAAACTCGTAGTGGCCATAACGAGTCCTAAATGCAGTCTTGTGCACGTCTTCATCTTTGACCTTCAATTGATGGTAGCCTGACCTCAAATCAATCTTTGAGAAGTAACTTGCCCCTTGAAGCTGATCGAACAAAACGTCGATTCTGGGCAGAGGATACCTATTCTTGATCGTGACTTTATTAAGCTCGCGATAGTCGATGCACAGACGCATCGACCCATCCTTCTTCTTGACAAACAAGATTGGCGCTCCCCAAGGAGATGAACTAGGTCTAATGAAACCTTTAGTCAACAATTCATCTAGCTGCGTCCGTAACTCCTTCATTTCTGTGGGTGCCAATCTGTATGGTGCTCTGGCAACTGGTGCCGCTCCGGGGATGATATCTATCATGAATTCCACTTGTCTATCTGGTGGTAAACCAGGTAGATCTTCAGGAAACACTTCTGGGCATTCAGAAATGACAGGGATGTCTTCTATCTTTGGTTTAGGCTCATCAATAATCACTTGCGCCATGTAGATGACACACCCCTTCTTCAAACACTTGGAAGCCTTGAGCATAGTCACCTGCTCAGGCAGCCCATACTGGGTGTCTCCCCGAATGGTAAGTGATTCACCAGACGGAGTCTTTATTACCACTTGTTTCTTGTTACAGACAATTTGGGCCTGGTTATGAGATAACCAGTCCATACCCAGAACTATGTCAAAACCAGCCAACTTAAAGGGAAGTAGAGATAGAGGAAAAGAATGGTTCTTAATGGATATAACACATCCATCTAACACCGTAGAGACGGTTTCTATGGTACCATCTGCTAACTCTACCTCATAGTTTACGCTTAAGGTTTTGACAGGTAAATTCAACAATTTACAAAACTTATGATCTACGAAAGACTTATCTGCGCCTGAATCAAAAAGTACTCTTGCAAAGACATCATTTACAAGGAAAGTACCTGTTATGACATTATCGTCTTGCGCAGCCTTTTTCGCGTCTATCCTGAAGACTCTGGCATTAGTCTTCTTAGCCTCTTCAGGCTTCTTGTTGTACTTTGGGCAGTTGGTCTTGATGTGCCCCTTTTCATTGCAACGGTAGCACGTTGCGTCTTTTATCTTCTTGCAATCCAGGGTTTTGTGATCCATGGACTTGCAAATTCCACAAGCAAAGGGTTTTGACTGGGTCTGAGAGTTCGACTCCAGTCTGCACTTTCCATAGTGCTGCTTCTTGCAAATTTTACACTTGGGCTTTTCCCCAGAATTATACCCATCCTTCCTCGACTCCGACCCTTTCTTGTTGTCACCGCTCCCACGGTGCTTCTTGTTCGACTTTCGTGAACCATCATCTTCACGCTTCCTCTTCTCGGCCTCCTTATTCCTCAGCGATCTCTGCCTGACCGCATCCAGAGTGAGGGATAAGGAAATGTCAGCTACAGACCTGAAGGTAGCTGGCCGAGAAGCTTTTACGCTTACCTTGATTTCCGGGGCTAAACCACCAATAAAGCGAGCGATTCTTTTTGGCTCCGGGGTTACCAGGTAAGGAACCAACCGGGACAGCGTATTGAAGCTTGTCAGGTAAGCTTGACATTCTAGGTTCGTCATCACTAACGATAGAAAGTCAGATTCTATCTTTTCCACCTCGTGTTGAGGGCAAAAATTTTCCTTGATCAGGGCGACAAATTGATCCCATGACATATTGTACAATGGGACTTTCCCGGTGGCCTGAACTAAAGATCTCCACCATGCCAATGCTTCACCCTTGAAGGACTGTGACACAAACTTAACTACATCCCTTTCAGCGCACCCGCTGATATCTACCACCGTGTCCATCTCGTCCAGCCAAGTCATACAGTCGACGGCTCCTTTTTCCCCAGTAAAATCCCTGGGTTTACAAGACACGAAGTACTTATAGGAGCAACCCTTGTTACGGGGTTCTTGATGCAGTACTAATTGCTGAGATGGGACACTTTGATGGTTGGTGGACTGACGGTCATCGCCATCTTTCTTGGGTCCATTCTTTTTGGGAGGAGGCTTGCTATGAGCCTCAGAATGTGTCTTGGGCTTTGAATGCGGTGCAGATTGGGTCCTACTTCGAGTACCACTATAATCATCATACTGCCGCTCCAGAGCCTGTGTAACAGCGCCGTCTATAATCGCTTTTAATTCAGCACCCGTTAACGTAATCTGGGCGTTCTCATTTTGCTCCACTGGATGGCTATTTATTTCATTTGAGTCAGCCATTTGAATTGAACTGTTGCAGAAAACAAGGACAATATTTTATTTGGGAGTTTATTATGGAATTACCCCTTAGGGTAACTCGTTAACCATGGTAAACAGAGACCATATTTGGTTAACTTATTAATCGTATTAATTTAGGATTTCAATTAAAAATTATCCTAATTATAAACAATAACAATATATATTAGCACATAAGGCTTAGTCACATGGACAATTTAAATTATAAGCTATGATTTCAGAGAATCAAGACTTTTAAGGTTTGAACCTAGTTCATTACCCTTATCAGACAGGGAGTCATAGCTACCTCTGTCCTTTGGCTCATATGGAAGTGAGCTGGGCCCGTAGGCACCATATTACCACGTATGGTAAAATATGATCATCTTAATTGATGATCTTAACCCATGATTCAGAGATCATATAATTGGGTTTGGAATCTTCTAAAGAATCCTTATACATATAAGAATGACATGTGATTTTTAACGAATCACTTCTGCCAGGAGTGTTAACATGTTTTAAGATGTTAACAGGGATTTGAATCTTCTAAACGGGTCTTACCATCTTGGCCCGGTCTTATATTTGACACGAGGCTAGGTTTCACACTTTAAGACTCTTAATTAAATAATTACATAGGCAGATTAATTTAAAAGGAATGATTTTAATTTATTTATTTCATTTATAATTTATTTATGCGCAAAATGGCAAACATGAAATTTATAAAACAAACATTCCATTGATTTATTCAAAATATTATACACTGCCCTAAACGGGTCTTTTTAAATAACAAACTTACCCTCTCAGGGGTCAAACAAGTACTTACCCATGCAGGGGCTTAATAACACACATGCCCACGTAGGGGCTTAATAACATAATTGTCCACACAGGGACTTACACAAATAATATACCCTTATAGGGGTTTATGGAAAGATAGGCCCATGCAGGGGCTCAAAGCAAACATACTAACACACGTACCCACATAGGGGCTTAACAACCAAATACACCCACGCAGGGGCTTATACAGAAAATGGAAGGATTCAATGATCCTTCTTGTTCTTCCCTTTGATCAATCCTACTAATCCTTGGAAGAAAGTCTGTCTCTCCCTACGGTCCCAGTGCACTTCCCGTTCCACCTAATCCAGCCTCTGAAGGAGTTCCTCATGCTCAGGTAGGGAGAACCTAGGCGGCTGCGATTGAGTCCGTATGATAGGCCTAGGTGGTATCTGGTACCCTTGTGTTGGGTACCCAACTCCCCATGGAGCTCCGTATGGTCCTTTTGGGTGCAGGGCATTGTAGTTAGCTGTCACCAAGTAGGGGTCAGCCTCTGCATACCCGTAGTTGTTGTGGACTGGCGGCTCGAACGGGTTATAAGCCATGGAACCCGTATACGCTGGGATTGGGTTATCAAAACCCATTGGCGGCGGTTGTGGCATCGCGGGGTTGGAAGGTCCACCCATTTGTGGGTCCTCCTGATGTGGCGGGTAGTGGCTGGCACTTGACTGACGTGGGGAGCTGAAATGAAAGTCTCCCGCACGTGATGACATGCGGGCACCAGTTCTCCTACGCCTCGGCGGTTGAGGAGGTGCCGGCTGAACTGGTGGAAGTGGAGGTGGTGGCGTAACTGCCACAAACCGGTGATCCTCAGAGGAATCTTGATGATGCTGCTGCTGCTGTTGCTGCTGCTGTTCGTGAGGCGACGAGTGGTGAGAAGGTGTGTAGTACCACTCGTGCCGAGTGAACATGGCTTGGAAACTGTCTGGACCACCATAGGGTGATCCGTGAAAAGACGATCCGTCGGAGATCTCGATCGGATGGTTTGGAGTGCCACTAGCAGGTTCGACGGGGTCAGTATCCTCATCCATGTCGTCAGCGTGATCGCCAGAGGCGTGATCGCCAGAGAAGTGATCTTCTGGCCCTAGTGGGTTGAAACCCACGGGTTCTGGTAAGTAATTGGCCGGATTAAATTGGCCTCGAAAGATCGGTGTGGGGTCACCATACGAATGATGAGACAGGGATCGCTGAAGTGGTATGTAGGACGGTTGAGGGTTATTGGGTTCATGAGGGTTAAGAACAGGAGGTGTTGAACTATGCGAAACCGACCGTCTGGCCGGCTCGAACAGGTTTCTCCGGTTCTCCCGAGGGTTGTCACTCTCGGTGGTGGATGGAGCTCACCGTTGCGAAGGTCCAGCTTCATGATCGTTGGGGGCGGTGACTGGGCCCTTACCACATCCTCGTCTCCTAAAGAATCTTGGCGGCATTTTTTATTCCTGTCAATATTTCATGAGATAACAACAACAAGATATAAAAATAAAACATAAGACAAAAATGAACAAAAATGGAATTTGTCCTATGTTATATGTCTAGACTCGAAAGTTTAGAATGTGCTATTGTGTAACTGAGATTAAACACTAAAGGCTAGTGTTTAATTCACTCAGTGTTGGCTCTGATACCAACCTGTCACACCCCGATTTCCACGTGTCACCGGTGGGCCCGGTGGGGGAGTATCGTGACGTGGTTGGCAACATAATAGTCAAACAACACAATAATTATTATGCACAGCGGAAGCAAATTTAAAACATGATACAACCGAATTTAATATTGTTTATCAATGTAACAATATCCGGAAGTTTATCCACAGTAGGATCGAAATAAAATAGAAACAATGGTTCAACAGACTTCAGGCATCCTAAGCTTGCGATACTTTTTATTGATGCTTAGGAGACAATCCAGCCAATTTCGTTTAGTACCTGCATTCAGTCTTTTTGGGAAAATACGTCAGTTTACACTGGTAAATACAATCAACTGACTCATTTTGAAAAATGATTTAAAATTGGTTTGGATGCACGTGGCATAAACATTTTTATAACTTGGGAAAATTATTTAATATTATAATCTTGTGAACGAATTACGTGTTACTTATGCGTTCAGTAGCCCGGATCTAGTCCGGGTTAAAGATCAATAGACACACCACATGATTGAGTTATACACTGACAGGTGTACGCCTACACCCCGTGCTCAGGTCGTGGCCATCTCATAAGATGATGCCAAGGATATCCGGGACATGGTCATTAACCCCCCAAAGGCTGTAAAGTAAACAAGATTGTTTAAACGAGCCGATCAAATTATTCAACTACCCACTTTAACGGTGGAGATTTGATGCCCGATCAAGCGGTATGCTATATACCGTAACCCAAGCCCGTATAGGGAAAATAAGTTAAAAGTATTTACCTGAGTAAGTATTAATCACAATAAGCAAAATGCATGTAGCTTTTACTGGTCCTCCTAATCTGGAACGAAGGTTTATAATAACCTATTAGAATTCTAACGGGCCTTTTATTAAGCTTAAGCTTAGACCGGCTAGTTTCAAGATACGGTTCGTACGCACGATTAAGCGAAGACCGGATAGAATGTGATTTAGACCCGACAAGTTTGAAGACTTGTTTAATATGGGTTTATTATTCACATTCTGGATTTTGAGATAAAACCGATAAGGTTTGACCCGTTTCGGCTAATTTATGTAAACTTGTTACATAAACCGAACCGTGCGCGTAATAAGCGTAACGGGTATCCGTAAGAGCCATATACAGGTTTCCTAAGTTAATATGTTTCAAATATGTTGTGACATCAGTAAGATGTCTTTCATTATGCCCGAAACGTATTTAAACACAAACTAGGCCCCGTATGGGTAGTTTGGTCATTTAAAAGTGTATAAAAGAGTTTTTAGTAACATTCTGAGTTACGGGTCTGATGTAATCAGCAAATATACTCAATTTTCTAAGTTATATCAGTAGGTTAAAGCATGTATGTGAAATTTATCATTTTTAACCAAACTATGCCCCGTAGGGGTATTTGGTAATTTCAGATAAACCGAAAAGCTCAAAACTGAAGTCTGAGTTTATCAACCTTTGCTTACTGTTAAAACATTCTAATTTGCCTAAAATATCAGTAGGTATCAACCCGGGTATGTTCAATATGATTTTAATACATACTATGGGTTAAAAACGCTAAATAAGGCGATTAAAGGCCATTTCCGGGTTCGATACTTAAATCTGATATTTTTATATTTCCAGAAGGCTCAAAATAGTTTATTTATCGTATGTGATCAGTAGCAAAAGGTTTGGAGTCGTTTAGATGTGTAAAACTCATTTTATGGCCCGTAAGGGCAAAACCGACAATTACCGGATTAAGCCTACTACTATGAGTTATGCTCAGCCTAAAATTAATTAAAAATCTTTAAAATTCCCAAAATAATATATTACATCAGTGGGTATTAAGTTTGATACCAAAAAGTAGGCTTAACTAGGCTATACGTTAATTACGCCGTTTTATTAACATAAAGCATTAGTTTTGCGATAATGAGCATAACTCTTAATCTACAAGTCAAACTGATGTCAAACTTTGCATACAAGTTTATATATCAGTATTTAAGGTTTCTACACTTTTACATTTTCATAAATCACGTTCTAAGGTAATAAAGGCATGACGGTCACATATGAGCAATTAACGGAAACATGCATATTAATTGGATAACTAATGAACCAAGGTGTATAATCACAGAGGGTTGTTCTAACATGTAAGCTAGTCCAATTAAGGCTTTGAGGCATTTCTAAAACATGCCTAAATGGGTCAGAACTGAAAGTCAAAGTGAAAGTCAAACTATGTGACTTTCGGTTCCGAACCGGGTCTAAACAGGAAATTGTCGGGTTGAACATGTTTAGACATTTTCTTACACTTATTACGAAGTTATAACAATGATCAAACAGGTTGTATATGTTCTGGATAGCTAATCATGCATAAATTGCAATTTAAGAATCCTGTTGACTTTTTAAGTACATGTTTGACCCGACAGTTGAACTAGTTAGAGTGGTGATCAGGGGAAACCCTTTTGAGGTTTTATTACCCACATAAATACCAAGCTATAACTACTTTTAATTCGAGATATGACTTAGCCATTATTGACTAATCTCGAAGTCAAACCGTAATTACGACGGTTTGACTTTTAGCTAATTAAACAAGCTAAACTCAATTAAAGAAGGACTAGCAGACTTACAAGAGTCCTATGCACGACTTATGATCAGTTGGACCTGCTTGAGAGCTCCAGAATCGATCAGGATGCACTTGAATGATGTGAAGAATGTTTGTGAACTTGAAGGGCCTTTTATAGTGGTTTCAATCACCACAATTGCTTGACACATAGCCCTATGATCGACCACAACCATCCAACATGTGTCTCTAGTGCCCTAGTACAGTTTAGGGGTCGCCCACCATGTTAAAATGTCGTTTAAGATCGAAATTCCGCGTTTCCAGGGGTCTGTCCCGCTTTTCTGTATCTGGCGGCCTGACGCGGCCCGCCTCCCATTTTGCTTATCCTCACGTGGGCCGCCTGGGCCAGCGAATCTGATTTTTGATTTTCTATTTAATGCGAAGTTGACCCTTGGTTTATTTGAAAGGGAAATCAAGCTTTTTACTTGCATTTTGACCCCCTTATCTTTACCCACAAGGGCTTTAGGACTTATACCCACTTTGCCAAGTCCCCGAACACTTCCGGTTAACCCGAAAAGTCTTAACTTTCTATGTTTGCACTTTAACCCCTCGCACACGAATTTGATCATAACTTTCTCATACGACAACAAAACTTTATGAAATTTATATCGTGCATTCTAGTGAGCATAATTAACATTTACAAAGCTTCGGGTTTGTCAAAAGGTAACTTAGAGGTATAAATTAAACATGTTGACACATTTAGCCCCTGTAGTTTGTAATCTCTCACTTTTTGCTTCGTATGATCCATGATTTATTCGTTTCATGTTATAAACATCATGTAGGGTTATTATGAAGTATATTTATTCACTGTTGACATTTAGAACCCGTATAATCACATACTTTCCATGTTTGTCAACTTTAGTCCTCTTATAACATTCTTTCACACGTTCAAACTTTATGACACGTGTCAACACATTATAGGACGTGAATTTTCGAGGTGTTACAGTATCGCGGCCATTCCAGGAATGTGTGCGAAGATTAGTATTTGTATCGCGGCCATTCCAGGCATGTGTGCGAAGATTAGTGGGGGCTTCCCATGTGTTACTAGTCTAGCTGTATCTATAAGTGACCTTCTCCTAACGAGGTCAGTGGTACGTATTCCAGTAACAATGAAAGTACAAGTAATCATTTAACCCCATTCCCAACCCCGGGAATCCCATGCCTTGCTAAGAGTGTGAACTCACCTTGGTTTGCTCGGTATGCTTAACTATGTGCTCACAAGTAATCAGTCAAGTCCTATAGTTATGCATGTATACACAATCAGTCAAGCTCGTATAGATTCACATGCAATAAATGTCACGAAGTGTGTTTAAGCAATCATCACGTATCATATAAGCAGTTTATCAAAGTCATGCAATTCATGCTTCATATAATGTCTTTCACAGTTTGTACGGATCATGGTTATTCATTTACATACTTGACAGGGTTAACAAGTCTTAACAAAGTTAATAAGTTTAACAGAGTTAACATGTTTACTGAATTAACAACTAACAGAGTTTACATACTACACAGAACTAATATGCCAGACACTCAACGAAAACACTCTTTGCCGAAATCACCTAGTGGCGAAATCCCTTGGGACGAAATCACTATGGACGAAAACCCCCAGGTGCGGCCCATTTAACAACCAAGTTTTAGATATCTTCAAAGGAAAATAATTTATATGATGAGTGGTGTTGTTAGGGCGGTCCCCTGAGTCAATTATCTGATTAAAAAATATTAGGAATAAAATCACCCGAATTCAACTCAGGTGTACTCAAATATTTGATTTACTTCAAAACAATCTAATAATAATGATACCTTCGAAACACAGAGATATTTGAATTGTTGGAATTACAACAAATTCAATCACTAGTTTATATTATATTAACTCATTGTTTTTGTTGCTGATGATGTGACTATTAATAAGTTAGTCATGTGATGTCAATTGTATTATAAGTCACATGTGCGGCCACTAACAAGTTTGCACGGTCCTATCATCTGTTTGTTAAGTGGGGCTATATTTTAATCAACTACAAGTTCCGATCATTTATAGTGTGCTAATATTATAATCAGTTTGCTTAACCAAACGGCATACATCACAATCAACCAACACACATAGAACAAGATCAAAAGATAAGATAGTCACATGCTATTATGGTGCGGCCCAATCAGATCCATGTGAGTGGCTTTTAGTCATACATATTATCCTTTATGCCCACAAATCGAACAACATCAGCAATAGTTATTTAACATCATGCACATCTGAATCACTTATCCTTTTATCAACAATATCATCGATCCATGCATACAATCATCACAATTCTACTTCTAACAGATTTATACCTATACAATTCTTATAGTATATGTGACCAGAAGCAAACCAAATATCAACAAGGTAGTTCTCAAACATAAACAACACATATTTATTTGCATGAATATAAACTAACCTGTTGATGTGTAAAACCAAGCACAAGGGTAAGCTCCAAAGGAAAAAGGGTTTCGAAGAAGGGGGGGTTACTGCCGTCGCGAATAGGGGAGGGGTGAGGATATTAGGGTTGATTAACTTGTGTTAATGTGTAATGGGTGCATGGAAACCAATTCCAAACATAACCGTCACAAAGTGGGCCGAACCCACTTGATTTGTGTTTTTGTTTTAAATATTATTTGGGCTCCTAGTGCACTGGGCCAGGTACCAACAATACAAAAGGGTGGGCCAGTTTAGGATTGGAATGATAACAGCATGAGGTGTGTGTGTGAGCGGCCCGATATATTGACTAGACTACACACACAAACATACACGAGCATGTTTACGTAAAACAAGTTTAACACAGTTATAAATATGAACGAAGAACAGTGAGAATCATAAATACGATATCACACGATACTAACCTTGAAAGTTCGGGTTGTCACATCATCCCCAACTTGAAAGAAATTTCGTCCCGAAATTTAACACGTAGTTACTGAGGAAGCTAGTTAGGTTGCGTGGTTTTCCTGGGGTGTCACATCATTTGGAATTTCGTCCCGAAATTCAGCAGTAGCTTCAGCCTCAGTAGTGGTTGCACTGTTTCCGAACAACTGGGGATACTTGAGTTTCATTTGATCTTCTCGTTCCCAGGTAAACTCTGGGCCACGACAGGAGTTCCAACGAACTCGGACAAGAGGTATTCTGGTGTGCTTGAGGACCTTAACGTCTCGATCCGTGATTTCAACTGGTTCCTCGACGAATCGCAACTGATCGTCGATAGTGAGCTCCTTCAAAGGAACTATGAGGGTCTCATCTGACAGACACTTCTTCAGATTCGACACGTGAAAAACGTTGTGAACTGCACTGAGTTCTGCGGGCAGGTTTAGTTTGTAGGTCACCTCGCCTATTTTCTCGATGATTTCGAACGGTCTGACATATCGCGGATTGAGCTTGCCCCGTTTGCCAAAACGAACCACACCCTTCCAGGGTGAAACTTTGAGTAGCACTCGATCCCCAACTTGGAACTCGAGTGGTTTTCGGCGCTTGTTTGCGTAGGCTTTCTGATGGTCACGTGCTGCCGCCATGGGTTGTCGTATTTGTGCAATCCTTTCCGTTGCGTCTACTACCAGTTCTGGACCTGTGATCTGACTATCACCCACCTCTGCCCAACAAAGAGGTGATCGGCATTTAGGCCCGTACAATGCCTCGAATGGTGTGGTAACTGTTGTTATACGAAAACTCCACTAACGGTAGATGTTTTTCCCAGCCGTTGCCGAAATCGATTACACATGCATGAAGCATGTCTTCTAGAGTTTGGATGGTGCGTTCAGACTGCCCATCTGTTTGCGGATGGTAAGCGGTGCTCATGTCTAAACGAGAGCCAAAAGATTTGTGCATTGCTTGCCACAGTTCTGAAGTAAAACGTGCATCACGATCGGAAATAATAAAGGTTGGCACCTCGTGCCTCGATACTACTTCCTTTAAGTAAATGCCTGCTAGAGTAGAGAACTTGTCTGTTTCTTTGATGGCCAAAAAGTGTGCAGACTTTGTGAGTCGATCCACGATCACCCAAATAGTATCATTTCCACGTTGAGATCTAGGCAGGCCAGTAACGAAATCCATGGATATTTGCTCCCATTTCCATTGTGGTATCTCTGGTTGTTGAAGTAAGCCTGATGGTTTCTGGTATTCAGTTTTGACTCTCGCACAAGTCAAACATTTGCTAACGTAAGTCGCTATGTGAGCTTTCATGCTAGGCCACCAATACGTAGTTCTGAGGTCGTGGTAAATCTTATCCGAACCAGGATGTACCGAGTACGAGACTTATACACTTCATTCATCACAAGCTCGCGTAAGTTTCCAGAGTGTGGAACCCAGATGAGTCCTGTAACGTAATAGGCGCCGTCTTCCTTTTGTTCTAACCGTTGCCTTGAGCCGCGTAGGGCTTCATCCCTGACGTTTTCTGGTTTCAATGCTTCTACCTGAGCATCTCGTATCAGTGCAGGAAGGCTAGACTGGATGGTAAGTTGTAGTGCTCGCACACGCCTAGGTGTGGTATCTTTTCGACTGAGGGCATCGGCCACCACATTGGCTTTGCCCGGATGGTACTTGATGGCACATTCGTAATCGTTCAGTAGCTCGACCCATCGACGTTGACGCATGTTTAATTCCTTCTGTTTGAAGATATGCTCGAGACTCCTGTGATCGGTGTAGATGGTGCACTTGGTACCGTACAGGTAATGTCTCCATATCTTGAGCGCGAAAACAACAGCTCCCAGCTCTAAATCGTGTGTAGTGTAATTCCGTTCGTGAATCTTAAGTTGGCGCGAAGCATAAGCAATGACTTTATCCCGTTGCATCAACACACATCCAAGACCCTGAATTGATGCGTCGCAGTAAACCACAAAGTCATCTGTGCCCTCTGGCAATGAAAGGATAGGTGCACTGCAAAGTCTATCCTTTAAGTGCTGAAATGCTTGTTCCTGTGCATTTCCCCATCGATAAACAATGCCTTTCTGTGTTAGTGAGGTGAGGGGCTGTGCAATCTTGGAAAAATCCTTAATGAACCTCCTGTAGTAACCTGCCAAACCCAAGAATTGACGAATTTCCATTGGTGTACGAGGTGCAGGCCAGTTCTTAATCGAGTCTACCTTGGATGGATCAACGTGAATCCCATCCTTGTTTACCACATGGCCTAGGAAATGGACTTCACGAAGCCAGAAGTCGCATTTCGAGAACTTTGCGTAAAGCTGTTCTGTTCGAAGGAGTTCCAAAATAAGTCGTAGATGCTGCTCGTGTTCCTCCTGACTCTTAGAATAGATCAGGATGTCGTCGATGAAAACAATAACGAACTTGTCAAGATAAGGTTTGCACACCCTGTTCATAAGGTCCATGAAGACTGCCGGTGCGTTTGTTAATCCGAATGCCATGACCAGAAACTCGTAATGGCCGTAGCATGTTCTGAATGCTGTTTTGGAGACGTCCTCATCTCGGACTCTCAGTTGATGGTAGCCTGACCTCAGATCAATCTTTGAATAGTAGCTCGACCCTTGCAGCTGGTCAAACAAGTCATCAATGCGTCGAAGAGGATATCGATTCTTTACGATCACCTTGTTTAGTTCTCGGTAATCTATGCACATACGGAAGGTACCGTCTTTCTTCTTCACAAACAATACTGGAGCTCGCCAAGGTGAAGAGCTAGGATGAATAAAACCTTTAACCAAAAGTTCTTGCAATTGCTTGGACAGTTCTTTAAGTTCGGTTGGAGCTAAGCGATAAGGTGCTCGAGCTATGGGTGCTGCTCCAGGAGCTAGCTCGATCTGAAATTCGACCTGGCGATGAGGCGGTAGCCCAGGTAAATCTTCAGGAAACACTTGAGGAAAGTCGCGTATAACTGGGATATCCTCTATCTTCTTCTCTTTCGATGATGCGTCAGCAACAAGTGCTAAAATAGCGGTGTGGCCTTTTTCGTAAACACTTCTGGGCCTTAAGGAAGGAGATGATGCCCACTACAGCACCACTCTTGTCGCCTTGAATTTCGAGAGGTTCTCTGCCAGAACGGGGAATACGAACAATCTTCTCTTTGCATAGGATCTCTGCTTGTTGTTGGGATAACCAATCCATCCCAATGACGATGTTGAAACCATCACAACGTTGGGGTCATTCCTAACATCACCCTGACCAATCACGAACACTCGACCCCTGGCACCATTGCCGTCGTTATTACCCCCGTTGTTATTCCCGTTGCCCTGATTATTGTTGTTGGTGTTCTGATTCTGGTTTAACTGAGGGCATTCCTGCTTGATGTGGCCTTCAGCACCACACTGGAAGCATCCCCTGTTACCTCGCTGTCGCTGCTGGTTCTGTGGAGCTGGTGGTTGTTGCTGTTAGTTCTGATTCGCGGGTCGTGAGCTCCTGCAATCCTTAGCTTCATGACCCATCTTGAGACACCTCTGGCAACGACCCCTGTTGCACTGACCACTGTGGTGCCTGTTGCATCTGTTGCACCTTGGGTGGTTTCCTCGATATCCACCCTGCCCTTGACTACCAGAAGACTGCTGACCAGGGCTCTGATAGTCGTCAATCTTCAGGTTAAAGAAATCCACTTCCAGCTTGTGGATGTCATCACGACTACAGTATTCACGTTTGATCAGTTCCTTAAAATCATTCCATTAGGTGGCATTAGCAGCCGCCAGCCCCAGCATCTGAACTTGCGCGTTCCACCAAGTTAGCGCAGTGCCTTCGAGAGTACCTGTGGCGTACTTCACCCTACGAGCCTCAGGGCATTCACACATTTCGAAGACCGATTCGAGCTTCTCGAACTGGTGGAGGAGTCCAACGGCCCCTTCAGTGCCACTGAAAGTATTAGGACGACAGTCCATAAAAGTCTTGAACGTGCACACAGGTAGCTGAGCGTTCTGACCTGTTGTGTGCGTAAGAATAAGCAGGATTAAGCACAAGTGTTGGTTTACGAGAGTAGGATCTAAGGATCCTAGAGTAGGTTGTGATGGCAGGCTATACCTCCTGCCTGGGCAGCTGCGAGTGCTGCAGTAACTTGTTCAGTGATCAAATCCGCCAACTGGGCTTGAGTTAGGTTAACGCGTCCACTCATGATCTTCATATCAAAGGATACATGAGTGAGAAAGGTTCGCGAGAGTGCGATGACAGAAGAGAGTAAGCACACACGTGTTTTCGAACAATAGTTGTTACGTTTATCTAAGCATACCATGAGCAAAGTTCTATGTAATCTAGCAAGTAGGCAATGTAAACATAAATCATATCACCTAGAATGTCGAGTCTTGCACGTGGAGCGAAGCGTCGTTGTGGATCGTTGAGCACTGTTCAGGTTATAGTCTGGTTTTAACAAAAACTTTTTCCCTTATTAAAACCAAGTTCACTATAACCAATGGCTCTGATACCAATTTGTCACACCCCCAAAATCCACACGCAGAGTATCACCGCTTGGAGGCGTGACTGACCAGGATCAAGCCACCAATCATATTGAACATATCATAATAGTAATTGTAACACCCAACCTCAATATAACTGGTGTTCAAATCAAAACATAGTTTAAGTAGTAAGCGGAAGCATAATGTTTAAAACCCAAGTATAAGTTCAAAAGTATGATAAATGTTTAACATGGCATCCACGATCCATGTCCACAACGACCGCGCCTCCCAGTGCAAGCTCCATGTGTACCTATTGACCTGCAAGGCAAGTAACAACGAGTCAACAACAAAGTTGAGCGAGTTCACAGTTGTTTGTTTAGTTATAGTATTCATTTCGTAAACCGTATGTTTGTTTAGTAAACTATGTATCGTATTTATTTGTATCGCGGCCTTCCAGGCATGTTTGCGAAGATTTGTGGGGGTTTCCCATGTATTCTAGACTAGTTGTATTTGTATCGCGGCCCTCCAGGCATGTGTGCGAAGATTAGTATTCGTATCGCGGCCATTCCAGGCATGTGTACGAAGATTAGTATTCGTATCGCGGCCATTCCAGGCATGTGTGCGAAGATTAGTATTTGTATCGCGGCCATTCCAGGCATGTGTGCGAAGATTAGTGGGGGCTTCCCATGTGTTACTAGTCTAGCTGTATCTATAAGTGACCTTCTCCTAACGAGGTCAGTGGTACGTATTCCAGTAACAATGAAAGTACAAGTAATCATTTAACCCCATTCCCAACCCCGGGAATCCCATGCCTTGGTAAGAGTGTGAACTCACATTGGTTTGCTCGGTATGCTTAACTATGTGCTCACAAGTAATCAGTCAAGTCCTATAGTTATGCATGTATACACAATCAGTCAAGCTCGTATAGATTCACATGCAATAAATGTCACGAAGTGTGTTTAAGCAATCATCACGTATCATATAAGCAGTTTATCAAAGTCATGCAATTCATGCTTCATATAATGTCTTTCACAGTTTGTACTGATCATGGTTATTCATTTACATACTTGACAGGGATAACAAGTCTTAACAAAGTTAATAAGTTTAACAGAGTTAACATGTTTACTGAATTAACAACTAACAGAGTTGATAACTAACAGAGTTTACATACTACACAGAACTAATATGCTAGACACTCAACGAAAACACTCTTGGCCGAAATCACCTAGTGGCGAAATCCCTTGGGACGAAATCACTATGGACGAAAACCCCCAGGTGCGGCCCATTTAACAACCAAGTTTTAGATATCTTCAAAGGAAAATAATTTCTATGATGAGTGGTGTTGTTAGGGCAGTCCCCTGAGTCAATTATCTGATTAAAAAATATAAGGAATAAAATCACCCGAATTCAACTCAGGTGTACTCAAATATTTGATTTACTTCAAAACAATCTAATAATAATGATACCTTCGAAACACAGAGATATTTGAATTGTTGGAATTACAACAAATTCAATCACTAGTTTATATTATATTAACTCATTGTTTTTGTTGCTGATGATGTGACTGTTAATAAGTTAGTCATGTGATGTCAATGGTATTATAAGTCACATGTGCGGCCACTAACAAGCTTTGCACGGTCCTATCATCTGTTTGTTAAGTGGGGCTATATTTTAATCAACTACAAGTTCCGATCATTTATAGTGTGCTAATATTATAATCAGTTTGCTTAACCAAACGGCATACATCACAATCAACCAACACACATAGAACAAGATCAAAAGATAAGATAGTCACATGCTATTATGGTGCGGCCCAATCAGATCCATGTGAGTGGCTTTTAGTCATACATATTATCCTATATGCCCACAAATCGAACAACATCAGCAATAGTTATTTAACATCATGCACATCTGAATCACTTATCCTTTTATCAACAATATCATCGATCCATGCATACAATCATCACAATTCTACTTCTAACAGATTTATACCTATACAATTCTTATAGTATATGTGACCAGAAGCAAACCAAATATCAACAAGGTAGTTCTCAAACATAAACAACACATATTTATTTGCATGAATATAAACTAACCTGTTGATGTGTAAAACCAAGCACAAGGGTAAGCTCCAAAGGAAAAAGGGTTTCGAAGAAGGGGGGGTTACTGCCGTCGCGAATAGGGGAGGGGTGAGGATATTAGGGTTGATTAACTTGTGTTAATGTGTAATGGGTGCATGGAAACCAATTCCAAACATAACCGTCACAAAGTGGGCCGAACCCACTTGATTTGTGTTTTTGTTTTAAATATTATTTGGGCTCCTAGTGCACTGGGCCAGGTACCAACAATACAAAAAGGTGGGCCAGTTGAGGATTGGAATGATAACAGCATGAGGTGTGTGTGTGAGCAGCCCGACATATTGACTAGACTACACACACAAACATACACGAGCATGTTTACGTAAAATAAGTTTAACACAGTTATGAATATGAACGAAGAACAGTGAGAATCATAAATACGATATCACACGATCCTAACCTTGAAAGTTCGGGTTGTCACACATTCATTCTTTTCAAAGTTTCTAGTTGGATTATGTCGACGGAGCTGCCATTATCCACCAATATCCTGCTTACAAAATGGTTAGCAACATATAACGTTATTACTAGAGCATCATGGTGAGGATCCTGGATAGTATCCCTGTCATCACTGTCGAAAGTGATCACTTTGTCAGTTGTGAGGATAGTCATCCTGGCTGGTTTATCTCCCCTTTCAGTCTTCGCCTCCTTTGCATGTCTCTTGGCCGCAGAATACGAGGTCTCACAAATGTCGGATCCTTCTGAAATAAAGTTAATTATTTTGGCATCTGCTGGGGGTGATGCTGCTCGTTCAGGATCCTTCTCAGGATCCTGCCCTTTATTCTTCTTTCTTCCCAGCAGATCCTTCAGATATCCCTTGCTCAATAGGTAGCTTATCTCTTTCCTTAGAGCAATGCAATCCTCAGTCACGTGTCCGAAATCTTCATGGAAGGAACACCATTTGGACTTATCCTTCCAATCACCTTTTTGTTGATTCTTCCGAGGCCACCTGGCTTTGTCTCCTAAACCCTGCATAGCATACATTAGTTCAGGTATGTTAACAGAAAAGAAATATTCAGATAATTCAGGATATTCTTCAGGATCCTCGTCTTCAACATCATTCACTTTCTTATTGTCATTTCTGCCATATGGCTTGGAGCGCTACAATTTATACGGGGATTCTGATTTCCTGTTGGTTGATTCGTAGGTTGAAGTAGAATTCATCCTCTCTTGCATCTTTTTGTCATCTTCCAAGCGAATGTATCTCAAGGCCATGTTACGAGCTTCATCGAGATTCCTGCAGGGATTCATTACAAGATCCTGATAGAACTGAGAATCTTTTTGTAATCCCATCTTAAAAGCCTGCACAGCTGTTGCAACATCAAGATGCGGGATATCCAAGGATTCCCGACTAAACTTGTTCACATAATCCCTCAAGGATTCCTGAGGTCCTTGAGTTATCCTGTAAAGATCACTGGTTAGTTTCTCAAAACTCCGACTGCAAGAAAACTGACTATTAAATAAATTAACCAAATGAGCAAATGAAGTAATTGAGTGAGGAGGAACATTTAACAGCCATTTTAAGGCTGATCATGTCAAGGTAGAACCGAAACCCTTGCACAAGCATGCTTCCTTGAGCTCCGGAGGGATAGGATTAATCTCCATTCTTTCTCTATACTGGGCAACATGCTCTTCAAGTGTCACACCCTGGCTTTGCGGAAGCGTGGGTTTATTATGGTGTGACTTCTTAATACCATAGCTTAATCACAATAAAGCTATATCAAAGTAAAACCATGAAGATCATCCATTGATTCAAGTTTCAAAAGTAAATTACGACAACATTGTTTAAAGTTGACATATGCAACGAGTTACAACCCAACAAGATAAAAAAACATTGTTCGAAAGACACAACCACAAACATAAAGTAAACACCGTTTAAGACTTGCGACTCATCCAAGTAAAAGTCACAATCCCTAAACGTGGATGACCTCATAACTCCTACGCAGCGTGAAAACGTAGCATACTTCGCCAGATCCCTAATTCCCTGAAATACATGTAAGTTGAAAAATCAACATAAAGTTGAGCGAGTTCATGTGTAGTGAGTATGTAAAACCTTTGTAAGTATAAAATCCATGGTATGTAGCAAATAAGGAAATAAAGAGATCACCAATGGTTTGCAAGGCCATTGATATGTGTGAAGTGCAGTAGGAAGACTCAAACCTAGCAGATTTTTGTGTCGGGTACCAAGTCACCCCGAGGTCCGTACTGTTGGGCATGTGGCTGGGCTCGCTACACCCAGATAGATCTACCGCTAAAGACCCTCGGTCCTACCATGAGGATTAATGGCCTCCAGTTCATGCCTACCCACTCACATGATCTAAGTAGTAACCCTCCTTACGCTAACCATACCATGTAAAAAGTATTTGTAATCATAGTAACATGTATTTCACCCCCGAAGTATAAAAACTGAAAACAGTTAAGAGAAAAGGGGGACAATAACTCACTGAAGTGCGTCTCGAAATAGTATCTCCCAATCAACCTGCTGCGTGACGACCTACACGTACTAACTTCTATTAGACGGACGGTCGTGCCTTGGCTTAAGGTTTAATGTTTTTGGGAAATAGTTAGGCAACTATTTAATATTTACACTTCGTAATTATTTATAATTATATTCCTTCCCAAGGATGGGGTTTTTAATACATGTGTGTTTTCGAAAATCCAAAAATATATTATTAAGTCTCACTTAATAAAATATATTTGTCTAAAATATTCTTTCTCCAAAATATACATATTTTTTCCAAAAATATTATATTTTATTCTATACGATTTCCAAAATAATACTTTGTCAAAATACACATTTAAGAGTATTTTTCCGAAAAATACGTAAGTTACGTTTTTAAGGTTCGGATGGTAATAATAATACCGGTGTAACTTAAATATTTATTTGTGAAGGCGTTGGTATTATTTTGGAGTCGTGCTTTCACAATGTATTCCAGTTATATTATTTTTACCCTAAAAATAATATATAGTTCACAAAATAATCATAAAATCGCGTAAGCGTTTTACTACGAAATATATATTCTAAATATATATTTAACAAGTTTTATTTAAGAAAATCCACCTCCGAATACTTGGTTATTTTACAATAAAATCATGGCGAAGTTTGTTTGGAAAACAAGTCAAAAAAATATATTTATAACACTTGTCACAAAAATATTTTCTAAGTGTTATTTTCTGGAAAAATTTCGCCAGAGTTTCCTCTGTAACTGGAGGTGGCCACGCTTACTAGCGTATCATTTTCTTTTCAAGATTCAATCAACAATTTTCCAATCATCAACAAACAATATTCAAACATTAAACTAGTCAAAACAAGTATAAATCGCAAACACATGAACTGGTAAGTTGGGTGAAAATACGTAGTAATCTTCCAACATTTTTAGTAGATCTTTCTATCTTTACAAACAAAATCGGTTTCTTGAAATCTTTATTTTCAAGGAACATGTAACTTTACAACTTTCTTAGTCAAAAATTACGAAAATGTTTCTTTGTTAAAACCTTTGTTCACACAAGTGCTTACACACTTGTTTGTTCACAAAAACACCTTTAGTTTATGAAAGATCTGGCTTTAAAAATAAGACTAGTATATTTTTCTTGGTTCTTCGAAAATACCACTTGTAGATCTTTAGATCTACTAGTTTAAAACTCCGTTTTACAAGAAAAACTATTTTTACACAAGTTCATGGTTCATGTATGAAAGGGTTCATCATCTTGTAACTTTTACCCTAAACATATTGCTAGTTCATGTTCCAAGAACATGACCTAGCGTGGTTAGATGACGATCCGTTCCACTACTAGCATCCAACAACATAAAATAACCATAATAAAACAAGTTTAACAAGTTTTACACCATTACTTTCCTTTTATCCATCAAGTTCATCATACTTGCAAGACTTTTAGTTTTGTTCTTAAGTGTTCATGATTTTTAACCGTTAAACTTCTTATTAACCGCTTTAAACAAGATCAAGAGGGTGTTTAGAATCACTTACAACTAGCTCAAGGCTAGGGAAGAATCTAGGCGAAAACAAGGTGGTTAATAGCGATGCAGAGAGGTCCTTGTGATTCCGTAAGCACCGGGCTTGTTTGTAGGAACTCTAACACCTTGGATTGTATGTAAAATGGCAAGATCAAAATTTGAAAGTGGGTGGATGTGTGTGGATGCTCTCGGCCGTAAGCAAAGAAGGGAGAAAGAAAGAAATTTTGTTATGTGTTTGTGAATGAATGAAATGGTGCTCACTTGGTTATATTTAATAACCATATTATGGCTTTAACCACTAAACAATGTGCTATCTAGATTTTAGACATAGATTAATAAAATATTCCAAAAATTGTAAGGGTGTGTCCCCTATGGAACCGATTCGGTTATAAGGGGGGGGGGGCATTTGGTTCAATTTCAACTAAATGGTTAGCACTAGTTATGTTAATTAGGAATTAAGATAAGTTATTTGTGTGTTATGTATTATAACGGGTGTTAGGATATTCGGGGACCCTAACTGGCTCAGAAAAGGAAAAACAATGTCATTGACAATATTTTTATGTTCCGGGTAAAGTCCGGTTGTTCGGTTGGATATTAATCCGTTAAAGTGCCAAATAAGCATTTAAAGTGTCGTTAATATTTGTTTTAGTGACACAATGAATTCCCGACACTTTGGAAAGTGTCTAGTATTATTTCCCCATGTTTTTGCACTTTACTAGTTAGCTTAAATGCCGAATTTTGTATTAAAGTGCAAGATTTTGTAATTAGAGCATGTTTTAGGCACATCCGGTCACTATAACTATCACCTAGTGACGCAGTTCTACAATCCTCACCTCCCTACACTCCCTACTAGTGTAGTAATCTATTCCCGGCTCATACTGGCCTTAGAGACAGTGTCTGTCTGATGCTGGTTATGTCAGCATGTTTACTGGGTTATCCGTATAGTGTGCTCACTGTGCTTTTGTGCATCAAGGTTGTCACTGATGTTCTGTGTAAATAATGGAGTGACAGTAGTAAAGTATGATGCATGTATAAGTATGTATCAGAATTCAAGTAGCAGTTTAATCACAACTGTAAGCAACAGTAATTAAGCATTAATTAAATATTAATTAATTCGTACGGATACCTGGTTTGGTGAGGGTTGTCACATTCTCCCCCCGTTAAATAAATTTCGTCCCGAAATTTAGGCTCTGCTACTAGATGCAAGGGTCTTGGGAAATAAATGGGGGTATTTCTCTTTCATACGATCCTCACGTTCCCACGTGAATTCAGGCCCATGTCTTGCATTCCAACGAACTTTGACGAGTTTGACACTGCTCCTGCGAGTTTTGTTAACTTTCCAATCCGTAACCTCGACGGGTTCTTCGGTAAAGTGGAGCGTGTCGTCGATATGAACTTCGTCAGCAGGAATGATCACTGTTTCTTGTGTTGGACTCTTTCTCAAATTTGATACATGGAATGTATCGTGAACACCATTGAGTTCAGCAGGTAGGTCCAACTTGTAGGCTACAAGCCCAATCCTTTGCAGGATTCTGAAAGGGCCAATGTAACGCGGATTCAACTTTCCACGCTTTTCGAAGCGTGCCACACCCTTCCAGGGTGAAACCTTCAATAAAACCATATCCCCAATTTGAAATTTCAAAGGTTTCCTCTTGGGATCTGCATAAGCTTTCTGTCTGTCGCGAGCCGCCTCGATGCGCTTTCGAATCTGCGCAATCTTGTATGTCGTCTCTTGGACTATTTCGGGACCAACAAGTTGCCTATCACCTGCATCAGCCCAGCATAGTGGTGATCGACACTTGCGTCCGTAAAGGGCTTCAAATGGCGCGGCTCCAATGCTTGTGTGGTAGCTGTTGTTGTATGAAAACTCGACCAATGGTAAATGATTATCCCGGCTACCACCCAAATCCATTACACATGCTCTCAGCATATCCTCCAATGTCTGAATAGTTCTTTCACTTTGCCCATCGGTTTGCGGATGAAATGCAGTACTTAGGTTCAATTGTGAGCCAAAAGCTTCTTGGAAGGATTGCCAAATCCTTGATATGAAACGTCCATCTCTATCAGAGATGATCGAGAGAGGCACTCCATGACGTGCAACAATCTCTCGCATGTATATTTCCGCAAGTTTACTCGTGTTATCTTTCTCTTTGATTGGCAAGAAGTGTGCGGACTTGGTCAGACGGTCAACTATTACCCAAATAGTGTCATGACCTCTGGACGTCTTTGGCAACTTAGTTATGAAGTCCATTGAAATTTGTTCCCATTTCCACTTGGGAATCTCGGGTTGTTGCAGAAGTCCTGAAGGCTTCTGGTATTCAGCCTTTACCTTGGCGCACGTTAAACACTTGCTAACATACACAGCCACATCGCCTTTCATCCTAGGCCACCAATAATAATCCTTGAGATCGTGGTACATCTTATCCACACCGGGATGAATTGAGTACCGTGATTTGTGGGCTTCATCAAAAATAACTTTTCTCAAACCACCAAACAGAGGAATCCAAATCCTTTTCATGAAACATAGTGTTCCTTCCTCGTTTAGCACTAATTGCTTCGCCATCCCACGGAGATATTCCTCTTCAATATTCCTTTCTTTCAAAGCTTCTCTCAGTGCGGCACGAATGCGTAGAGAGAGATCTATCTGGACAATCATCTCCAAAGCCCTAACCCTTATGGGCTTAATTCTTTCTTTTCGACTCAGGGCATCAGCGACCACATTCGCTTACCCCGGATGATACTTGATCTCGCAGTCGTAATCGTTTAAAAATTCGACCCAACGTCTTTGCCTCATATTGAGCTCTTTCTGGTCGAATATGTGCTGCAGACTCTTATGATCCGTAAAGATTGTACACTTTGTACCATACAAATAATGTCTCCAAATGTTCAGCGCAAATACCACTGCGCCTAGCTCCAAATCATGCGTGGTATAGTTCTTTTCATGAACTTTCAACTGGCGTGACGCGTAAGCTATAACTTTCTGGCGTTGCATCAACACGCAACCCAATCCTTGACGCGAGGCATCACAGTATACCACAAAATCATCGGTTCCTTCCGGTAGCGCTAAGATCGGCGCATTGCAAAGCTTGTCTTTCAAGAATGCTTCTTCCTGTTTGATTCCCCAATCAAACTTCTTATCCTTCTGTGTGAGCGTGGTCAGAGGTTGAGCGATTTTGGAAAAATCCTCAATGAACCTTCGATAATAACCAGCCAAACCCAAGAATTGTCGAATCTCGGTTGGCGTCTTTGGAGTCTCCCAACTCTTGATCGCCTCGATCTTTGTGGGATCAACATGGATTCCATTTCCATTAACCACATGTCCAAGAAACTGGACTTCTCGTAGCCAAAACTCGCACTTAGAGAATTTGGCATACAACTTTTCCTTTTTCAGCAACTCCAAAATAGCTCTTAGATGTTGTTCGTGTTCATTCTTTGTCTTCGAGTAAATCAAGATATCGTCTATGAACACAATCACAAACTTGTCCAAGTACGGCTTACAAACTCTATTCATCAAATCCATAAAAACAGCTGGCGCGTTTGTCAACCCAAACGGCATCACCAGAAACTCGTAGTGTCCATAGCGAGTTCTGAAAGCGGTTCTAGGAATACTTTCCTCTTGTATTCTCAGCTGGTGGTAACCAGATCGCAAATCGATCTTCGAGTAGTAGCTTGAACCTTGGAGTTGGTCGAAAAGATCATCGATTCTTGGTAAAGGGTATCTGTTCTTGATTGTCAACTTATTAAGCTCGTGGTAGTCTATACACATACGGAAACTACCGTCCTTCTTCTTAACGTACAGTACTGGAGCTCCCCAAGGTGAGAAGCTTGGTCTGATGAATCCTTTGTCCAATAGCTCCTGGAGTTGTGTCGACAACTCCTGCATCTCTGATGGCGCAAGTCTATAGGGTGCCTTGGCTACAGGCGTGGCACCTGGAACCAAATCAATGTGGAACTCAACTTGCCTTTGAGGCGGTAATCCTGGCAAGTCTTCTGGAAAGACTTCCGGATATTCTCTGACGACTGGAATGTCTTCAATCTTTGGCTCAGCAGCTTTCTTGTCCACGATGTGTGCCAAGATTGCAACACATCCTTTCCTCAAGCACTTTCTAGCTTTCAGGCAGCTAATAATTCTTAGTGGCGTATCATGCTTCTCTCTGTGCACTATGATCGTTTCTTTATCCGTCAGTGGGATGCGGATGGTCTTCTCATGGCAAACGATCTTGGCTTTGTTACTCGATAGCCAATCCATTCCCACTACCACATCAAAGCTTCCCAACTCGACAGGTAGTAGGTCTAACGTAAACTCGTGCCCTCCTAGTTCAATCACACATCCTCGGACAACTTCACTGGTCTCAACTAGTTTTCCATTTGCTAATTCGATGGAGTACGGAACGTCTAACTTACTAGGCGTCAACCCAAGTATATTCTTAAATTCTAATGACACGAAACTATAATCGGCACCAGTATCAAACAAAACGGATGCAAAACGTTGGTTTATAGGGAACGTACCAGTGACTACGTTGGGATCCTGGCGCGCTTCCCTCACCTCAATGTTAAACACTCTTCCACGGGCTTGATTCAATCCTGGGCAGTTCCTCTTAAAATGCCCAATTTCACCGCAGTTAAAACAACCCATTCTTTGACCATTACCTTCTCCGTTCCCCGCTTGAGTGTTGTTTTGATTTCGATTCGCGTCCCCAGCTTGATTTGCATTGTTTCCACGGTTCCCATTTCCTCCATTGTTTCCCTGTGGGCGGTTCCCATTACCACCACGATTATTGTTCCGATTACCAAAACCTCCTTGGCCTCCCCGGCCAGCACTAGCCCAGCAGTTATCCTTCAAGTGGCCAACCTTTCCACAAACTTCACATACTCTTGGCCCACACCGGCAAGAATGATGACGCTGGCAGGTGTTACACTTGGGATGAGTACCCATATATCCTTTTCCTTTCTTCCCAGCACCGGTTGCAGCTTGGACTGGTGCGCTTGATTCTCCTTTCTTACCAACACTGCTCGTACCCTGCTTGAAGTTCGAGAATTTTCTTTTATTTTCACCAGACGACTCTACGTGAGTCTCTTTCTTCTTTGGCTCAACATTCAAAAACTTGTTCAGGAGGATAGCTTCCTCAGTAAGAGCTACGCTCAGATCGATAGCCTCTGTGATTGTTGCAGGCTTGGAAGTAGTGACCATACTCATGATCTGTGGAGCTAAAACCCAGATAAAGCGCTCGATTTGCTTGAATTCCGGTGTAACCATATAAGGTACCACATGAGACAGGTCGTGGAATCTCTGAACATATTCCGCGATTTTTGGACCGTCCATCCTAAAATGCCAAAACTCAGTCTCCAACCTTTGTATCTCAGCACGAGAATAATACTTCCTTCACATCAATTCTTTTAACTCAGCCCAACTCAAAGCGTAAGCAGCGGCTTCACCAAGAGTTTGCACTTGTAAGTTCCACCAGGACAGGGCTCCGTCCAGAAATAGCCCAGAAATGTAAGTCACTTGTTGGTCTGGAGCGCACTTGCTCATTCGGAGAACAGACTCCGTCTTCTCGGCCCATCTTACAAAAGAAACAGCACCTCCGGTGCCATCGAAGTTCACAGGCTTGCAGTCTAGGAACTGCTTGTACGTGCACCCTGCACATACGTTAGCATATACAAATGGCATTAGCGAATGTGCTAAAAATATCCAAATGTATCATAGTTTGTCTCAATGACTTAACATTACCATGTGGTGGGTGGTTATTGCCGTTGTTCTGTGAACTACTTCCGTTGGTTCCTCCGTTTGAGGCTGCATACTGCGCTATGGCGGCAGCAATGATTCCTTGAAGTTCTGCCTCGTTGGCAGGCATACGCGTCTCGCGCCTTGGTGGCATCTTCTAAAAGATGGTTCACGTAGGTCAGGTCATAGTAAGTAAAGTGTACGTATGTATTCAACAATATCAACATATAACATCTCATGTTATAAATAAATCAACCACATAACATCTCATGTTATAAATAAATCAACCAAATAACATCTCATGTTATAGAACATAAACAATCAAACATCACATATGATGAGAATACTGCGATTGCGCTGTTATAAATCAAGACCACAATGTAAGGTTTACAAGTTCATAACTGTATCATACATCATCAGTGACTAAGGGCCACATCGCCGTAGTCCAAAATATCTAGTCAGTGACAACATCAACAAATGTACAAATCATCAAAATGTGGTCTCCAAAAGCTGTGTAGTCTGCACAATCGCGGTCCTCTCATCAAAAGTCTACCCGAGTCGTACAAAATGGCCCTAAGCTGATGGCGGTGGAGGAGGGGGAAATGAGAAAAGAGTAAACGTCGCATATGAAGCCAGTCCTCCTCCATAGCACGATGAGCGCGTAGTAAGTATGCGATCTGCTGCTCCGGAGTCCAAAAACGAGCAGTAGAATCAGGAGAAAGTGGTCGAGGAGGGTGTGATACCGCAGGTGGAGTCTGGCACTGGCACGGGAGTCGCTGAGCTCTCTCTAGCTCCTGTACGCGACGGGTCAGCGCCTCATGCTGTATCATGAATGATGTGAGAACAACCTCCGTAGAATACCCAATGTGATATGGGTGATACGGATCCGTCGGTGGCATAATGGGGGGCGTGGTCCAGAGGAACGGCTCACTAGATGGAGCGAAGGATGGTACAGTAAATGGTGCAGCAGTGGGAACAACAGTAGGATGAACAATCTGAGGCACAAACTGGCCTCCTCCTGACACAAGAGGTGTATGACCAAACGGATGACGTGACGATCCCTCCCCAGGACGTGGCGGAGGTATGTCCTGAAGATAAGTGATCGGGAGATCTGTGCGGTGAGTATCTGTGGTATGAGGGGGAATCAAGGGAACATCAATGGGAGCTGAAACAGAAGCTGAAACGGGGGCTACAGGTGGTGTAACAGGTACCACGAAAGGTGGGAAATCATCATCATCGGATATCCACCCATTGTGGGTGTCCGCGTATCGTGGATCAATGTGGGTCGCAAAAGGTGCACGGTTGATCATCACCGGCCTAGGATCTGGAAGTGGTGCAACAACAGGATCCTCTAACAGAAGTGGAGCATCAACATGAGCATCCACAGTATGATCATCCACCAACTGTGGAACAACAACAGGATGATCATCAACAGGTACATCATCAACCAAAGGAGCAACAGCAGATGCATCGGCATGAACAGGGTCATGCCCAAATGCGGGGTCAGGAGCAATGCCTGGCTCAGGGGCCACGACCGGCTCCGGATCTACAAACTCCATCTCAAAATCAGCTGGATCAGCAAACATAGGGTCGACAGGGGCTATAGGATCCTCCAAGTGCTAGTCTAAGTGTACGAACTCAATATCCTGGTCTGGATCAAAGCCAGGTGGAAAAATAGGATCTGAATCATCATCAACATCATGATCAAACTCAAGGCTATGCGCAGGAGCAGGTGCAGCAGATGACGCCATGTCCGGGTCGGCGTCGTGTGAGTGGTGCTGCACTCCCTGTGTGTGCGAAGGTATGGATGCCACAAACTCAAAGGAGTCTAGAACAGGTGAATGAGCATGAGCCTCCTCTGCAGGGGCCTCAGCAAGCAGTAAGATATCACCGGCAGCAATATGGGCCTCGCCCTCAAGGTCATCCTCAAGTGGGTCCTCCTCAAATAAATCAACATCATCGTCAGAAACATCAACAAGTGGCATATCAAAAATAGGATAAGCAGCAAGGGGTATAGGAGCAGGGATCACCACGAGTGGTAAATCCCCAGCGAGATGGCCATCGGCAGGCTCTACTACAACATCAGGCAGTGCAAAGGACTGAAAGTCGTCATCATCTGTGCTGGTAGTATCGGAAGTGTACACCTCGTGCTCCGATGAAACTATGTCGTCTGATACTATGGCCATGGGATCTGTAGTGTCCGACTCCCTAGTACCGGATGAAGGCATGATGTATGTAACACAAACATACATATGCACAAACAATCAATCATATAATCAAATAAACATGTTAGTCACCAATAAGCAAACAAGTAATTCTCCTAGTCCCACTAGTCTATCCTCCCAGCCTCTCAGACTGAATCTCCTAGTCTCTCAGACTACCTTCCCAGCCTCTCAGACTGAACTTCCTAGTCCCACTAGACTACTCCCTCAGCCTCTCAGACTGAGCCTCCTAGTCCCACTAGACTACTCCCTCAGCCTCTCAGACTGAGCCTCCTAGTCCCACTAGACTACTCCCTCAGCCTCTCAGACTGAGCCATAACTTTTAAAAATATTTTTCACTCTGGATCTGGACGTAGTGTATGCAATGTAAAAATGTTTTCGTGAGAGTCCTAGTGATCATAGTCTAGACTCGAGAAGGAAATCTAGTTCGCTATGATCAAGGCTCTGATACCAAGCTGTCACACCCTGGCTTTGTGGAAGCGTGGGTTTATTATGGTGTGACTTCTTAATACCATAGCTTAATCACAACAAAGCTATATGAAAGTAAAACCATGAAGATCATCCATTGATTCAAGTTTCAAAAGTAAATTACGACAACATTGTTTAAAGTTGACACATGCAACGAGTTACAACCCAACAAGATAAAAAAAACATTGTTCGAAAGACACAACCACAAACATAAGGTAAACACCGTTTAAGACTTGCGACTCGTCCAGGTAAAAGTCACAATCCCTAAACGTGGATGACCTCATGTCACACCCCGACCACGTAGAACAACAAGACGTGGCGGAAATGTCAGGGAGTGTTGTAACAGAATTAATTGTTTCACAACCATGGAAATTAAAGTTACGTTTTATTTATCAAACAAGAGGGTTACATTGTCTTAAAACAAGAAACAAAGAGTACATAACATAATTTAACTAGTTCTTGCTTCGTTTTAAGTCACTAAGGCACAGGTCCGCCTAAGTTTGTCTTGATCATCCTATGCAACAGCTCCTGAAAACACACGTGAAAATAGGTACGTCAGCATAAAAATGCATGTGAGATACATAGGTTTTGTGAAAATAGGATTCATGACTTGAGTTTAAAGAAATTGTTTAATAAAAAGTAGTCATGAATCTTGTTGTGTGTTTTCTTTCATAAATCATTTGAAAAGCAATGAATAAATCAAATGATATGTATATAAAAGAATACTGTATGGTTAAGTGAATAACCATGTAAAATGGGTTTGTATAAGTTAAGTTATTTGTAAAACGATGTTTATGTGAAGATTGTATTGTAGATGTAATATGTATAAACTGAAATGGTTTAAATAACGCTACGATATGTAATACCATAAAAGCACTTATATATAGGAAGTACCAGCGGCGTATCCACCACGTTTTTATCGTATTACACGTTGCCTCGTTACTTAAATCACTTACCCAAATAGCCACTAAGATGAAATGTTTAATCAATTGTAGAAATGTTTATGTATGGTTAAATACAGTTCACACGGTTCAACAGTTACAAACGGTTCATATAATCAAATGGTTACAACGGTTCACATAGTCAAATAGTTATAAACGGTTCAAAATGTAATATAATGTGTTCATATGCTGGATGAGCATATGCAACAAAATGTAATGTAAAACAATGTGTCCATATGTTGAGTATACATATGCAACTAATGTAATGTAAATCAATGTGCTAGCATGCCCAGTCAACATACATAGCAGAAATGTAAAGTAAAATAATGTACTAAGTATGCTAAGTAAACATACATAGCGAAACAATGTAATGTAAATCATGTACTAATAGTATACTAATGAGCATAGCAAGTATATGATGTGAAAACAGGAAAGCACGAAAGTAACAAGTAGGCACATGTGTTTCACCCCAAAACAGTTTGAAAAACAGTAAAGAGGGGTCTATGTACTCACTTGAGATTGCTTAGAAGTTTTAGGATAACCACCAAGCAAGCTAGAAGATCACGGAATCAAACGGCACCTAATATAGGTAACTATGTTAATAAACCGGACCTACATCGGAGGATCGGATAGAATGAGGGCTCGTAAACCAAATAAGTATGGGAACTCATGTAATTTGGTTTAACAAATCCTACATACTAAAATGAAACTTAACCTAAGTTCTTACGACCCATTACGACCCGTTTAGGTAGCTTATGCTACTTTAACGCGTCGTTCGCGTAAAACACGTTCGGAATGCCTAACTAGCCCTATGATAAGTAAAATATGCCTTAACATGTCTAATATTGTTGCTAAATCAGTTTAGATATCAAAAATTATGTTACATATGCTTAAAATGAATTTTGGCGTAAAAAGGGCATTTTGGTAATTTACCTAAGGCATATAAACTACCTATCATGCGACTAATCAAACCTAAATGACCATAAGGTATAACCTTGGAAGGTTATTCCCTACACTACTATGGTCACTTAACATGTTTGGTCGGATCCTAATGATCGACCAAACGGGTCGTGTTCGAAAGTCTAAGCGGGTGTTTAGTCCGCTTGACTTTCGGCTCCACACAAGCACTAATCTAAAAAAATGACGAGCTAAACATGCTAGAACATGTTTAGTTAAGTTAGAAAACAGGTTTTGATATCAAAACAAACGGTTTTGATATCCTAGAGTAGTTTGGTTACAAAATACGCGAGAAAACGCATTTTGGCCGAAACTACGACTCGTCACTTAGCCTAGATAACATGGTAATCAGTAGGTATAGTCACTAGGGACTATAACCATCATGATTACACTCACGTTATGAAGTTCAAACAAACTTCGCGTTGACCATAAACTGGTCAAAGCAGAAAGTCAAACGCAGTTTGACTTTAACGACAAAAACGAATGAAAAAAACGAAAGAATACTTACAGAAGGTCCCCGCAAGCTCTTGATCCGATTTACTCTTAGGTATGAAGCATAAACTTCAACTTAGAGAGCCAAAATCAGATTCAAGTGTGCTTTGGGAGGAAGTGAGGGTGGGTGTTTATAGGAATTCAAGAACCGTTAAAATCGTTCATCGAAAACTGAGCTTTGATCTGGACCTTACATGTGTGCCCATGGTTTTCTAAAACCATGGGAGCCCCTAATATGGACTATGTTCATTGAATACCAGCCCATGGTTTTGCAAAACCATGGGTTAAAACCATCAACACTTCAAAATGGACTAGGTTCATTGAATCTGCCAGAAATTTCATAAATGGTCCCTGCACTTGTAAAACTTGATTTTTGGCACTTTTAAGCCCCGTTAACCCCATTTCAAGGCTCTAAAATAAAGTTAAAGTATATGGAACTTAAAATATGCTCAAAAACATCTCGGATGTCGGTTCGTTTGGTCGTACGGTTGCGTTATTCGCTTAATTACGACGGAAGTCATAACGAACGCAAAAACGATCCAAATTAAGCGACGAATAGAATTTTATCATGCCAAACACTAAAATAAAATATTTTAATCCTTACATAAATTTTTGTATGTCCGGATATATGTAGAACGTAAGATATGCGCGAAAATGCAAACTTGTGCACTTTTTGACGCTTTCAGTCCCTGAATGACCCAAAATTTTATTTTAGCACACCGAACCCCTCAAAGCCTATTTCTAAGCTATGTAAAGGATATTTATGGTATGTTTAACTTATGGTCATGTTCTGGAATGTCTGTTCTAGTACGAATCGCCATACTTTCGCAGTTTGTTGAATTTAGTCCCTGTAAGCGATTTAAACTTGATTTTGCCATACCAAAGCCTTCAAAACTTATTTCTAAGTTATGTAAGGGTTATTTAAGGTATGTTAAGCCTATGTCACTATTCCGGAGTGTTTGTTGCATTAAACTGGTTATATTTACGCATCAGTGTGCGTTTAACCTTCCAGAAAGCGATTTAGGGCCCGAAATCGAACAAGAATTGACATGTGCAAACGATACACATATTTATACAAATCCCAAGTATGAAACACAAATTTCATTGATTTGGTTTTTTTTTATGGTCGCAGTGACCCAAGTGTCACAGTCTCCCCTACTTTAGGAAATTTCGTCCCGAAATTTATTCGTAGGAGTCTGTCTGTGACTTTGTGTTAAACGATCATCAAAGATATGCAAGGCATAATCCTGTCATTTTCCTCAACGGATATTCTTCAGATGTGAAAATGAATGAACGGAGTCATTTTCCTCAACGGGTTCTTCGGAAATGGAAAATGAAGGATTTAACAAACGGATATTCATTTCCCTCAACGGATATTCTTCAGAAGCGAAAATGAATGGATGATTCATTTCCCTCAACGGGTTCTTCGTCAGAAACGGGAATGAAGGAATAATCAACGGATATTCATTTCCCTCAACGGATATTCTTCGGAAGCGAAAATGAACAAACGGAGTCATTATCCTCAACGGGTATTCTTCAGAATTGGGAATGAAGGATTAAACAAACGGATATTCATTTCCCTCGACAGATACTCTTCAGAACAAAAATGAACAAACGGAGTCATTTTCCTCAACGGGTATTCTTCAGAATTGGGAATGAAGGATTAAACAAACGGATATTCATTTCCCTCGACGGATACTCTTCAGAACGAAAATGAACAAACGGAGTCATTTTCCTCAACGGGTATTCTTCAGAATTGGAAATGAAGGATATAACAAACGGATATTCATTTCCCTCGACGGATACTCTCCAGAACGAAAATGAACAAACGGAGTCATTTTCCTCAACGGGTATTCTTCAGAATTGGAAATGAAGGATATTAACAAACGGATATTCATTTCCCTCAACGGATATTCTTCAGAAGCGAAAATGAACAAACGGAGTCATTTTCCTCAACGGGTATTCTTCAGAATTGGAAATGAAGGATTAAACAACGGATATTCATTTCCTCAACAGATAAACTTCAGAAACGAAAGTGAACAGACGGAGTCATCTTCAACGGTTGCTTCCTCAGAAACGGAAATGAAAAGGATTTAAACAAACGGATATTCATTTCCTCAACGGATAATCTTTAGAAACGAAAAATGAACAGACGGAGTCATCTTCAACGGTTGCTTCCTCAGAAACGGAAATGAAAAGGATAAACAAACGGATATCCATTTCCTCAACGGGTAATCTTCAGAAACGAAAATGAACTGAAGGAGTCATTTTCAACGGTTGCTTCATCAGAGTTGGAAATGAAGGATTACACAAACGGATATTCATTTCCTCAACGGATAATCTTTAGAAACGAAAATGAACAGACGGAGTCATTTTCAACGGTTGCTTCATCAGAGTTGGAAATGAATTGGGTTAAACTCTAGATACATGACAGAACTTGCTGTGATTTCTGTGCACTAAATTCCATAATTATGTATGCATCCATAATTACGTAATTCCTTGCACATTCCGCACAGTTTGTTTTGAAATGTTTAGGGGAATAAATTCAAACTTGTGATGAGGGTGACTACCATAGGGTCCTTTTAATTAGACCGACAGATGATCTTTTTAATTAGACCACTAAGGAGTCCTTTCAGCTATATCATCACATCATATTCCTAACCATATTTTTTTGGATCAATCTGTTTAACTAGACCACTCAAGGGGTCTAATTATGGAGTAGTACTTTATAATCCAAGGGACTTAACTACAACGTAGAAGTCCATTTAGGATTTTAGGTAGTACCTTTGGGTATCCTACTATGAATCCCTTATACGAAGATATGGAAGATTCTACGAGGATTTGGATAACATAACTTGGATCACACAAAAACATAAAAGGGAACACATAAGCACTTAATCACATAATTGTTTTCTTGGTTATTAATTGTTATTATCTTGTTATTGATTGTTATTAACTTGGCGTTGACTTGAACATGGGTATTCAAGGCATACCAGGAACCTCGTTGATGGACTTCAACGTCCTCAAGCATCTATCTGAAAAGATAGGATGATCTTCTAAAAATTCGATCTTTTTTATTACAAGGAATCACCATATTCGAATTAAGGTATACAACAATTAAGGACTTACGGAAATATTCTTAGGTACCCTATTAAGGATTTATAGTGGTATATTGGGTATTCGCCCAGTGTTGTAACTTGCGCCTTGTACTTTGTTTTCTTTGGAAGACACGTGCACTTAGGTTCTTCGTGGAAATCGCAAGAAATCAAAAGATGGGAGGAATGCGGTTCCTTGATTGCCGGTATCGTAGGGGATATATCGTTTATTCATGCAACCACAATTGTACATTGCAATGTAAATAAAGGATTTATTTATAAACAACAATAATAATAACAACAACTGTTTCATGGATCGTGACAACAAAAGAAAATAATACACAAGGCTTGATTATTTTCTAAACAGCGTTGTCTCCTGTCGGTCAGATACTCATCCATGCGCTGGATTTGCATTAGCAAGCCTTGGGCAATTCCTACGAAAATGGCCCATCTTGCCACAGTTGTAGCAAGACCCCGGTGGAAAACGAGCTTGAGCAGGATTGTTTCCAGCTTGATTTGGTGCAGCTGCGGTTGGGCAAACCCTTGCTGTATGACCTATAAGTTCACAAATTTGGCATTTGCGGCACTTCACACCAGCATGATGATGAAGGTTACATTGATTGCACAAGGGTGCAGTTCCGTAGTATGGCTTTCTAGCAGGGGGTTGAGCTGGTTGGTTGGGGATGGCTTGATCATTGTGTGCAACTAAGGCGAAGTTCTGAGAAGCCTTTCGCTTCTTTGACTTCTTAGGGGATCCAGTCTGTTCATCCATGGTCTTTGATTCCTCGATTGGTTTCTTGTCACCCTTTCGAAAAAGTTTCCCTTTCCTGATCTGAGATTCAGTCAAGGTTGCAGATAGCTCAATGGCCTGTCTAACTGTAGTAGGGTTGCTACCAGTCACAATGTCTTGTACTGAGTCAGGGAGGCCATCAATGTATTTTTCGATTGCCTTATCCAAAGGCGTGACCATGTTTGGGCATAACAGACTTAACTCCTCATAACGGTCCGTGTAGGCTCGATGCTCACCGCTATCTTGCTTAAGATCATCAAATTCCCTTTCTAGAGCCCTTAGCTCATGACGAGGACAGAATTCCTTCATCATAAGAGCCCTAAGCTCGGCCCAAGTCTGTGCTAAAGCAACCTCAGCACCACGGTCTCTCATCACCCCGTTCCACCATGTAAGAGCCCTCTTCTGAAACACACTGGAAGCAAACTCGACCTTGCGATTATCAGGACACTGAACGTGACGAAACATACTCTCGGTGCTCTCGAACCATTGTAGGAGCCCAGTTGCTCCTTCAGAACCACTAAACTTGAGTGGCTTAGCCGAATTGAAACTCTTGAAATTGTATGGAGCATTATTGTTGTTGTTGGCTTGGTTCAGTTGAGCAATAAGATTTGGGAAAGCAGCAGCCATTTGCTGCGCGATGATTTCTGCCAGTTCGGCATTCGCTATCTGATTGTCGTGTCGAGGAGGCATTCTAAAAGGAGGGAAACATGAAAGGAAATGAGCGAGATGATTAGATGAAAAGGATGAGGTGATACAAAATTTGACAAAAGCAAAGATGGTGGTCATTTGTTTGTTACCACAAGGCAAACAAACGACACATTTTGACTAATCAAAGTAAATGGGTCAAAAATAATGTATCACGAAGACATGCTCGCCTATAAGTGAATACTCACCCCAAGAGTTCCCAGGTAAGAGTGACTGGTCCGATTATGTGGATTTGTACGAACACTCTAGCCTTAGACAGAAAACCCAGGGTACAGGCATTCACTCTTCCAGTTTGCACGTGTTCACACTATTTAGGACCCAAAACTTTGACGAGATTTTGAAAACTCAAAGGGGTTCAAAACCTTGTAACAGAGGGTTCGAAACCTTACAACAGAGGGTTCAAAACCTAGTAATCAATCATCCAAGAACAGATGATTAATTTTCAAAGCGGATTCGGAATTGATGTTCTCGTTGTGGTTGCTGCCTAAAGATAGGCAACGGTATTGTTTTATGACTAAACGTAAGTAAACTCGCGTTAGGGTCCTAGGAAGGTTATAGTCTAGGTCAAAGCATTACTAATAACCTAATTCCCTATAACCATTAGCTCTGATACCAACTTTTCTGTCACACCCCGACCACGTAGAACAACAAGACGTGGCGGAAACGTCGGGGAGTGTTGTAACAGAATTAATTGTTTCACGGCCATGGAAATTAAAATTACGTTTTATTTATCAAACAAGAGGGTTACATTGTCTTAAAACAAGAAACAAAGAGTACATAACATAATTTAACTAGTTCTTGCTTCGTTTTAAGTCACTAAGGCACAGGTCCGCCTAAGTGTGTCTCGATCATCCTATGCAACAGCTCCTGAAAACACACGTGAAAATAGGTACGTCAGCATAAAAATGCCTGTGAGATACATAGGTTTTGAGAAAATAGGATTCATGACTTGAGTTTAAAGAAATTGTTTAATAAAAAGTAGTCATGAATCTTGTTGAGTGTTTTCTTTCATCAATCATTGGAAAAGCAATGAATAAATCAAATGATATGTATATAAAAGAATACTGTATGGTTAAGTGAATAACCATGTAAAATGGGTTTGTATAAGTTAAGTTATTTGTAAAACGATGTTTATGTGAAGATTGTATTGTAGATGTAATATGTATAAACTGAAATGGTTTAAATAACGCTACGATATGTAATACCATAAAAGCACTTATATATAGGAAGTACCAGCGGCGTATCCACCACGTTTTTATCGTATTACACGTTGCCTCGTTACTTAAATCACTTACCCAAACAGCCACTAAGATGAAATGTTTAATCAATTGTAGAAATGTTTATGTATGGTCAAATACAGTTCACACGGTTCAACAGTTACAAACGGATCATATAATCAAATGGTTACAACGGTTCACAGAGTCAAATAGTTATAAACGGTTCAAAATGTAATATAATGTGTTCATATGCTGGATGAGCATATGCAACAAAATGTAATGTAAAACAATGTGTCCATATGTTGAGTAAACATATGCAACTAATGTAATGTAAATCAATGTGCTAGCATGCCCAGTCAACATACATAGCAGAAATGTAGAGTAAAACAATGTACTAAGTATGCTAAGTAAACATACATAGCGAAACAATGTAATGTAAATCATGTACTAATAGTATACTAATGAGCATAGCAAGTATATGATGTGAAAACAGGAAAGCACGAAAGTAACAAGTAGGCACATGTGTTTCTCCCCAAAATAGTTTGAAAAACAGTAAAGAGGGGTCTATGTACTCACTTGAGATTGCTTAGAAGTTTTACGATAACCACCAAGCAAGCTAGAAGATCACGGAATCAAACGGCACCTAATATAGGTAACTATGTTAATAAATCGGACTTACATCGGAGGATCGGATAGAATGAGGGATCGTAAACCAAATAAGTATGGGAACTCATGTAATATGGTTTAACAAAGCCTACATACTAAAATGAAACCTAACCTAAGTGCTTACGACCCATTACGACCCGTTTAGGTAGCTTATGCTACTTTAACGCGTCGTTCGCGTAAAACGCGTTCGGAATGCCTAACTAGCCCTATGATAAGTAAAATATGCCTTAACATGTCTAATATTGTTGCTAATTCAATTTAGATATCAAAAATTATGCTACATATGCTTAAAATGAATTTTTGCGTAAGAAGGGCATTTTGGTAATTTACCTAAGGCATATAAACTACCTATCATGCGACTAATCAAACCTAAGTGACCATAAGGTATAACCTCAGAAGGTTATTCCCTACGCTACTATGGTCACTTAACATGTTTGGTCGGATCCTAATGATCGACCAAACGGGTCATGTTCGAAAGTCTAAGCGGGTGTTTAGTCCGCTTGGCTTTCGGCTCCACACAAGCACTAATCTAAAAAAAATGACGAGCTAAACATGCTAGAACATGTTTAGTTAAGTTAGAAAATAGGTTTTGATATCAAAACAAACGGTTTTGATATCCTAGAGTAGTTTGGTTACAAAATACGCGAGAAAACGCATTTTGGCCGAAACTACGACTCGTCACTGAGCCTAGATAACGTGGTAATCAGTAGGTATAGTCACTAGGGACTATAACCATCATGATTACACTCATGTTATGAAGTTCAAACGAACTTCGCGTTGACCATAAACTGGTCAAAGCAGAAAGTCAAACGCAGTTTGACTTTAACGACAAAAACGAATGAAAAGAACGAATGAATAGTTACAGAAGGTCCCCGCAAGCTCTTGATCTAATTTACTCTTAGGTATGAAGCATAAACTTCAACTTAGAGAGCCAAAATCAGATTCAAGTGTGATTTGGGAGGAAGTGAGGGTGGGTATTTATAGGAATTCAAGAACCGTTAAGATCGTTCATCGAAAACTGAGCTTTGATCTGGACCTTACATGTGTGCCCATGGTTTTCTAAAACCATGGGAGCCCCTAATATGGACTATGTTCATTGAATACCAGCCCATGGTTTTGCAAAACCATGGGTTAAAACCATCAACACTTCAAAATGGACTAGGTTCATTGAATCTGCCAGAAATTTCAAAAATGGTCCCTGCACATGTAAAACTTGATTTTTGGCACTTTTAAGCCCCGTTAACCCCATTTCAAGGCTCTAAAATAAAGTTAAAGTAGAGGGAACTTAAAATATGCTCAAAAACATCTCGGATGTCGGTTCGTTTGGTCGTACGGTTGCGTTATTCGCTTAATTACGACGGAAGTTATAACGAACTCAAAAACGATAGCGACGAATGGAATTTTATCATGCCAAACACTAAAATAAAATATTTTAATCCTTACATAAATTTTTGTATGACCGGATATATTTAGAACGTAAGATATGCGCGAAAATGCAAACTTGTGCACTTTTTGACGCTTTCAGTCCCTGAATGACCCAAAAGTTTATTTTAGCACACCGAACCCCTCAAAGCCTATTTCTAAGCTATGTAAAGGATATTTATGGTATGTTTAACTTATGGTCATGTTTCGGAATGTCTGTTCTAGTACGAATCGCCATACTTTCGCAGTTTGTTGAATTTAGTCCATGTAAGCGATTTAAACTTGATTTTGCCATACCAAAGCCTTCAAAACTTATTTCTAAGTTATGTAAGGGTTATTTAAGGTATGTTAAGCCTATGTCACTATTCCAGAGTGTTTGTTGCATTAAACTGGTTATATTTACGCATCAGTGTGCGTTTAACCTTCCAGAAAGCGATTTAGGGCCCGAAATCGAACAAGAATTGACATGTGAAAACGATACACATATTTATACAAATCCCAAGTATGAAGCAGAAATTTCATTGATTTGGTTTTTGTTTGATGGTCGCAGTGACCCAGGTGTCACACCTCATAACTCCTACGCAGCGTGAAAACGTAGCATACTTCGCCAGATCCCTAATTCTCTGAAATACATGTAAGTTGAAAAATCAACATAAAGTTGAGCGAGTTCATGTGTAGTGAGTATGTAAAACCTTTGTAAGTATAAAATCCCTGGTATGTAGCAAATAAGGAAATAAAGAGATCACCCATGGTTTGCAAGGCCATTGATATATGTGAAGTGCAGTAGGAAGAATCAAACCTAGCAGATTTTTGCGTCGGGTACCAAGTCACCCCGAGGTCCGTACTGTTGGGCCTAGGGATGGGCTCGCTACGCCTAGATAGATCTACCGCTAAAGACCCTCGGTCCTCCCATGAGGATTAATGGCCTCCAGTTCCCGCCTACCCACTCACATGATCTAAGTAGTAACCCTCCTTACGCTAACCATACCATGTAAAAAGTATTCGTAATCATAGTAACATGTATTTCACCCCCGAAGTATAAAAACTGAAAACAGTTAAGAGAAAAGGGGGACAAGAACTCACTGAAGTGCGTCTCGAAATAGTATCTCCCAATCAACCTGCTGCGTGACGACCTACACGTACTAACTTCTATTAGACGGACGGCCGTGCCTTGGCTTAAGGTTTAATGTTTTTGGGAAATAGTTAGGCAACTATTTCATATTTACACTTCGTAATTATTTATAATTATATTCCTTCCCAAGGATGGGGGTTTTAATACATGTGCGTTTTCGAAAATCCAAAAATATATTATTAAGTCTCACTTAATAAAATATATTTGTCTAAAATATTTTTTCTCCAAAATATACATATTTTTCCCAAAAATATTATATTTTATTCTATACGATTTCCAAAATAATACTTTGTCAAAATACACATTTAAGAGTATTTTTCCGAAAAATACGTAAGTTACGTTTTTAAGGTTCGGATGGTAATAATAATACCGGTGTAACTTAAATATTTATTTGTGAAGGCGTTGGTATTATTTTGGAGTCGTGCTTTCACAATGTATTCCAGTTATATTTTTTTTACCCTAAAAATAATATATAGTTCACAAAATAATCATAAAATCGCGTAAGCGTTTTACTACGAAATATATATTCTAAATATATATTTAACAAGTTTTATTTAAGAAAATCCACCTCCAAATACTTGGTAATTTTACAATAAAATCATGGCAAAGTTTGTTTGGAAAACAAGTCAAAAAAATATATTTATAACACTTGTCACAAAAATATTTTCTAAGTGTTATTTTCTGGAAAAATTTCGCCAGAGTTTCCTCTGTAACTGGAGGTGGCCACGCTTACTAGCGTATCATTTTCTTTTCGAGATTCAATCAACAATTTTCCAATCATCAACAAACAATATTCAAACATTAAACTAGTCAAAACAAGTATAAATCGCAAACACATGAACTGGTAAGTTGTGTGAAAATACGTAGTAATCTTCCAACATTTTTAGTAGATCTTTCTATCTTTACAAATTAAATCGGTTTCTTGAAATCTTTATTTTCAAGGAACATGTAACTTTACAACTTTCTTAGTCAAAAATTACGAAAATGTTTCTTTGTTAAAACCTTTGTTCACACAAGTGCTTACACACTTGTTTGTTCACAAAAACACCTTTAGTTTATGAAAGATCCGGCTTTAAAAATAAGACTAGTATATTTTTCTTGGTTCTTCGAAAATACCACTTGTAGATCTTTAGATCTACTAGTTTAAAACTCCATTTTACAAGAAAAACTATTTTTACACAAGTTCATGGTTCATGTATGAAAGGGTTCGTCATCTTGTAACTTTTACCCTAAACATATTGCTAGTTCATGTTCCATGAACATGACCTAGCGTGGTTAGATGACGATCCGTTCCACTACTAGCATCCAACAACATAAAATAACCATAATAAAACAAGTTTTACACCATTACTTTCCTTTTATCCATCAAGTTCATCATACTTGCAAGACTTTTAGTTTTGTTCTTAAGTGTTCATGATTTTTAACCGTTAAACTTCTTATTAACCGCTTTAAACAAGATCAAGAGGGTGTTTAGAATCACTCACAACTAGCTCAAGGCTAGGGAAGAATCTAGGCGAAAACAAGGTGGTTAATAGCGATGTAGAGAGGTCCTTGTGATTCCGTAAGCACCGGGCTTGTGTAGTAGGAACTCTAACACCTTGGATTGTATGTAAAATGGCAAGATCAAAATTTGAAAGTGGGTGGATGTGTGTGGATGCTCTCGGCCGTAAGCAAAGAAGGGAGAAAGAAAGAAATTTTGTTATGTGTTTGTGAATGAATGAAATGGTGGTCACTTGGTTATATTTAATAACCATATTATGGCTTTAACCACTAAACAATGTGCTATCTAGATTTTAGACATAGATTAATAAAATATTCCAAAAATTGTAAGGGTGTGTCCCCTATGGAACTGATTCGATTATAAGGGGGGGGGGGGGGCATTTGGTTCAATTTCAACTAAATGGTTAGCACTAGTTATGTTAATTAGGAATTAAGATAGGTTATTTGTGTGTTATGTATTATAACGGGTGTTAGGGTATTCGGGGACCCTAACTGGCTCAGAAAAGGAAAAACAACGGCATTGACAATATTTTTATGTTCCGGGTAAAGTCCGGTTGTTCGGTTGGATATTAATCCGTTAAAGTGCCAAATAAGCATTTAAAGTGTCGTTAATATTTTTTTTAGTGACACAATGAATTCCCGACACTTTGGAAAGTGTCTAGTATTATTTTCCCATGTTTTTGCACTTTACTAGTTAGCTTAAATGACGAATTTTGTATTAAAGTGCAGGATTTTGTAATTAGAGCATGTTTTAGGCACATCCGGACACTATAACTATCACCTAGTGATGCAGTTCTACAATCCTCACCTCCCTACACTCCCTACTAGTGTAGTAATCTATTCCCGGCTCATACTGGCCTTAGAGACAGTGTCTGTCTGATGCTGGTTATGTCAGCATGTTTACTGGGTTATCCGTATAGTGTGCTCCCTGTGCTTTTGTGCATCAAGGTTGTCACTGATGTTCTGTGTAAATAATGGAGTGACAGTAGTAAAGTATGATGCATGTATAAGTATGTATCAGAATTCAAGTTGCAGTTTAATCACAACTGTAAGCAAGCACAGTAATTAAGCATTAATTAAATATTAATTAATTCATACGGATACCTGGTTTGGTGAGGGTTGTCACATCAGGATCCGTAGACCCATCATACAGTTTCATGTTGGGGGTTTGAAATCTCTTTGGGATTTCAGCATCACAGATGGGATATGCAAAGCGGGATTTCCTGTGGCTGTCGTGGGACACTTCCGGAATTGGCTGGACCACTCCAGGTACACTGGATATCATGTCCTTCAATTTCTGAAGCTCCCTAGTAAATGTTGACGCCATACCTGCATCCTGCAAAGACCCATTATTGTTAATAGCAAGAATATTATGATTTGACACGTTACCGGTCTGAGGATTCTGGCCATATCCTGAAGCATATCCTGAGCTCCTCACAGTTGACATCCTGACCGAGGAGGGTATCTCAGGGGTATGATTCTGAGAATGGCTTGGCATGATATTCCCCCGGTTATCCTCGATGTAAACTGCAGAACTGAAGTTCAAAGCCCTAGGCTGCAAAGGAGTGACATTTCTTCAGCAGGTCTACTTGGGCCGGATTTCAAGAGTTGTATCTCTCTCATCAGCATCCGATTAGTTTCCTGCTGCTGCCTCATCTGCTCCTGTACACTACCAAACAAATTCAGAATTTCATCATTAGAAGCCAAAACAGGACCAGATCCCTGGATACTGGGAGCGGGAATAACATCCCGAGCCACATGACTTTCAGCTCCGTGTGAATAAGCTTGCATTCTTGGAGGAGGAGGTGGAAGCACCGAACCAATTGTTGCAGAGGTTGTAGCAGACATGGTGGAAGAGCTCATGTTTGATCTCGAGGCCATTGAAAACAATGTAGCAAAAAGTTTTGACAACAGAAAACCGAGTAATGATTTTACTAAAGTTTTTAGTAAAAATAGCACCACTTGCCCCACGGTGGGCGCTAAATTGTTTTGGTCAAAAATTACCGAAGCAATTAAGTGATCAAATTAGTTAAGTGAGGTAGTGTGCAAGAAACAAGTGTCGAAAATATGTTCATCAAATTATTTGCAAAAACAGTTTCAGGATACGGCTCAGGATATAGAGTTGTATCTATGATCAAACAATGAGCAAAAATGTAAAGGGTGACACGAGATGTACGAGGAAAGCCCTTGATCAATCTAGATCGTCGGCACAAAACCTCGGGAGCTGACAATCGCAGCTGCCTTGTTCTTCTATTACTTTGAATATCAGGATACAGTGCAGGATGTGATGCGGATCAACTAGGTGTTACAAGGTAATTCGAATACAAGTGTTTGTGTAGTGTTTGCTAGAAGCTAGAGAGCAAAGTGTGTGTAAAAAATTGTGTGCCTTAATCTGATCCGCCCCATCTATTTATAGTAAAAGAAATGCAACAAACTACCCTATTAAACTGGGATTCGGCGGATATTCCCTATTTGAACGTTGTAGACCTGGTCCTTCGGGTTCAACGTCTCTCTTGTAACTGGTTTGCCCGAGTCTTAAGGAGAAGAGGTCCATTTGACCGTTAGTGACCTACAACCTTTAACCTGCACGTGATTAATTAGTTAATACCAGGATATCGCACCAGGATGTTACCAATATCCTGATCCGGTATCCTGATCACAAGTAAACAATCAAAAGCAGAATATTAGTCAGGATATATGCTCAGAAAATGACCCATAACAAGCTTTATGATCCATACTTTCATACACACTATGGTAGTGTAACACTTGGTTTCTGGCACATTCTATGTCTCAATACCATGTCTGTCTATGTACTGAACTCCATCAGCATTTGTCTGATTTGTCTGATAACTGTGCTAACTTTGTTTCGTGCATCATTTGAATCAATAAAGTGTTGCATGCAACAATGATATGACATTATGCAATATGTGATGCACATGTATGTATGATAACAATAATCAGAAACTATTCATGTCATAAATGTTAAATCAGCACATTTATTAAGCACTAATCATTGTCTAATTATTGTATGGATACATGAAATTTTGACAATTGTCACAACACGGTTTCTAAAGAACCGTCTGGTACACCCAACACAGAATTCGAAATATGACTATGAAGAACAATAATGAACAGCCACCTAATACTGACCTAGGCTCACCCTATTTATAACACATATGGTGACCTAATTACAAGTTGGGCCAAGCCCACATACACATTACTAACTAAACAAGCCCAAATCATTAATTAGCCCACATGGCTTATTCTAACATTATCTAACCCACTACAAGGCTAAGCCCAATAGCCTATAATTGTGTTTGATAAAGATAAGCGTAAACCTACACTATTATGTGGCCTTACAATATCCCCCGAGGTTTATGTTGTCTTTATCAAACGGTCGTCTATCCCATGTCTCTGTGGGAAGATACTTCATCTTTTCATCTTCAAACTTGGCATCTTTTGTTCTTCTCAATCACGATCAGCTTTGCTTGAAAATCTTGTTGAAAAGAATGCAGGCGGAGGATTCTCAGCAACTCTCTTCTTTGTCAACGTCTTCTCTTTCAAGCAGGTTCATAGGTACCTCTTCAAATGTATATCACTGTCAGATGATGACTCATATCTGGTTCTTCTGACTCAGGCACATGTTGTTGTAGTGATGCTTCATGCTTTATCAGCAGCCAACAGCATCTCAATCTTCAACAACCCCTGTTTCTTGATTTGAATCAAATTTACACATGCTCGGAAATTCATAAGCAACAATTCTGTGCAACAGAGGGAAATACCACATGAACACTTGGTACATCCAAGTTTTGTACTCGGATTTCACAATTTAAATTTCTTTCAACTTATGATGGTCAATCAAATCTTCAAGAACGGTTAAAATTTTTAATAAAACAAATAAACACTCTATTTTTGGATTTTTGATTTAATAAAAATAAAACACTATTTTTGAATTTTTTTTTTTTTTTTTTTAAACTAACAGTATAAACTGAAACACAAATAAGCAAAGAAACTAATATACAATTACAATTGCAATGGGATCAAATCACAGTGTTTCAGGCTAGACTACACTTATCAACACTAGTTTACTTTGGGTGATCCGAGTGATTGCCAGTATGTTTGTCCACTTAAACTTATCTCCTTAGGCCTTTTTCATATAATGATCTGCAACTGATTTATCATATTTTTCAATTCAATTTATATGAACACTCAATTTAAATCACAATCAGATCCTGGAATTTTTAATCAGAACACGCTATCATACATGCAGTTTCCCTACCACATATTTCCAAGCCCGTTCTAGGATTCTGAAATCTTGACTGGGACTGGATTGAGAAGAGAACATAATAGATCATTTTCAGAGATGGATATAATATACAGATCAAATGAATTTTTTTCAATTTGATATAGGTTTTTCGGGTTTCTTTTGGGCACTAGAGGGCCTCTTTCGGGTGTATTTGATCTATAGCGCGACAACGTGTAGGATCGAGAATCGATCTAAATGAGTCTATCAGAAGAGTTCTAATCCATATCAAAGGCGGAATTCAATGATAAAGATTTGATTACAGCTTGATTCACTCTTTAACTGTCTTGTATATTGAGATAACTCTGTTACAGATCAGATGACACGTCGGCAGCACTTTGGTACCGGAATCAAAATCGTTACAAATGAGATGGTAGCTCTACTATTTATAGATGAGCCATTCCGTACGAAATGGTTAAGCTTCATTTCGTACGAAATGGTCTCTTCCATTTCGTGCGAAATGCACACACATCACACAAATCCAATTTTCTCGTATTCTGAGCTCCATTCAATCCTATCTAGACACACGACTCGATACAAGACGAAGTCGACAGACATATGCACCAACAGACTCCCCCTTGGATGTCGACGAGTCTTCAGTACACTTCTTCAGAATGTCGAGTCTTCAGCCTTTATCAGTCTTCGTGCTCTTTCCAAAGTATCTGACACATTAAGCATCCCTCAAACTCTTTCTCTTTCTGATCATCAGGATTCGATTCTGGCTCTTGCATCTACAGACTCCCCTTTGCTAGCAGACTCCCCCTTAAATTGTTTTGGGATCGCAATCTGACTTAGCTCTTGTTCCAAGATCGTGACCTGGCTCACACTCTGCTCAGGTTTAGCCATTGGGAACCTGCAAAAATCTCTATCTAACAATAAATTTCACAAATTGAAAATTTGAAAAATTTATACTCTGCTTATCACTAGTAAAAGCAATTTCAAAATGATTTAACATTTATAATCTCTGATGACTATTTGTAGAAAAAAACATTCAGATTTGACATTTTTATTTCGAAATCTTTTCTCAGTTCAAACAAACTCCCAAACCTGTTCATCATGTTTAGCACTTAGAATTTTGAAAATCAGCTTTTCAATATCAGTTGTCGAAAATCTTTTTGGGTTTTTTTTATTTTAACGAAAAACAGTAAAGAAATATATACAAACAATATTTTTGTGAGTTTGTGTAAGAGGATCATATCAGCTTTTGACAAGTCACAAGTACCGTTGAGCTTAGTTACACATTAAGAATTAAACAGTTCACTTAGATTGTCGATATACTGATCCACTTAAATTCTCACACAAATTTCAACTGATTCAGGATACGAATTAGGTGTATTAAGAACTTAAACTCATTCATGTGTCCCACCTTTTGAATATACTCCCGTATCCAGATCCCAATATTCAGTCTTACAGGTGAGTATACCACAGATGATATCTGTAAGGGGTTAATTACGAAACCTTGAGAGCTCATATTTTTCCTGAGTTGAAGGCTCGACTTTTGGTGTGTCCCCTTTAGAGGATCTTTTCTTCAACAGCACATGATTTTCATTTGTCAATGATTTAACATTTTTTTATGCTGAGGGGGTGCTTTTATTTCAAGCAAGCGTAAAGTATTATACGGGGACTAGGCCATTGCTTCCGCATTATCAGAAGTCCCGGAATAATACCCCAGATATCACTGAGTATAAAGACCTAGTATTTCAGAAAGAGGGGTCCTTCAAACAAGATTTCAGGGGTTACCTATATATTCAAGTAGTGTTCCCCACGAAACAAGCAAGTTTGAATTTAATTTTATATCCCGAAAAAGTTTACTAAATGTGTAAAAACCTATCGGCATATCATCAGTGAGACCATTTGATGCTATTTAATCATTACATTTCTTTAGCATATCGTAACTGTCTAACTGATGTACTATCATTTCCTCTTTTACACCACAAAACTCATTTTTTTTCATTTTTTAATGTTTTTGAAGTTACAGATTTTATCATGTTTTTGTATTTTTCAAATTTTCGAAATTTCTAAATTTTTACTCCCCCTAAAATCAAAAATATGTTTCAATTTTTGATTTTCAAAGAAAATTTGAAAACAAACTGTACAAAGTAAAGTGACAAACTGATACGAATTGCTTCAATTCGCTATCCACTTGGCATAAACAATCAGAACTCCCCCTGACAACAAACTATTTTCCCATTATGACTTCAAAACACTTAAATTTGTTTTAATCAAAATGGTTTTTCCGGAAAATTAGTTATGTTTGGGTTTCATCACATTGCTTTTCATAACCATTAATATGAAAGTTAAATCAAGTTCAATTTAATGACCTTGATTAACCACTTGTAGGTACTTATCACAATACCATTTGTAAGTCGAAATTTCACAAATGTGAATTTCTCAAGAAAAATGCCGATTCATGCTCCACGATTACCAACTAGGGAGCTCCGGCAAGTCAGGATTTTAAGTAGAAAATGTTGTCACCCAAACCTGACCAGCCTTGGGTGATTTTGATTCAACTCTGTCCCACCATCTTTTCGATTTGTAAAAATCTTTCACATCCTTTACTTTCCCGTCAACCATCTTCCCAAAGATATGTTTTACTTTTCCATTAAAAGTTTTTTCAGCTTCAAATTCTTCTTTACCAGAGAAGAATTGATCTGAAATTTCAACCTTACCAACTTTCAACTTCAAGTTTTCTTTTGACAATGGCGGAAAGTTTTCATTGTTCAATTCTGGAACAGAATTCTCATCACTTTTCTCAACAAATGACTTCTCTGACTTTGACGAGTCAGATTCATTGTCAGAACTACTCTTTGAACTTTTAACAACCCATTTTTGTTTGTTCAAATCAACTTTTCTTTTGTAAAAACGTTTCGAACTTTCACCAGTTTCGAAAGTCGAGTTTTTGAACTTTTTAAAACTCTCTGTTAATTGTTTCTTTTCATCAACACATTTCTTTTTCAACTTTGAGTCAGAAATAACTCCCTGTTTTGTATAAGTGGACTTTGGGCATTTGAAACATGTTCTTCTCTCAACTCTCTTCTCAGATTCATTCACCATGTTCTTTTTCTTCTCAGCAAGAAACTCTTGATTTGACTGTCTCCAGAATGATTTCTTCTCTTCTTCTACTGAATTTGTACCTGAGACAAATTTAGTTTTTGGTTTATAAGTTTTTTCATTTTTATGGTTTTCTGAAGGAATGAAACCTAATCCCTTCTTTTTGAAATTACTGTTATGGTTTGGTTTCTGTTGAAAACCATAACCAGAACTGTAACCCTTTTTCTTGTTCAATCTCTATTGAACTCTTGAAGTGTATTTTTTAGGTTTTTCAATAAGATTTACATCTTTTATTTCAAAAATATTAATTTCCGTTAATTTGAAAACCTGTTTGATCATTTCAGTTTTGACACTTCTTATTAGAAATTCCTCATCAGAAAATAATTTGTCAGAATCATTCAAAGTATATGCCACTTTGATTGGATCATCGTTTAAATTATTTTTCGACATCAGAAATTCTTTATTGTAAACCCGTTTGACTGGTGAACTCGGACTCTTGTCTGATGAACTCGAACTTTCAGTTTTAGACTCCGACTTTGACTCTTCATCCATATCCAACACCTGATCAACCACTTTCTTTAATAACTCAGACTCATGATCAGTGTCAGATGCTGTGAATGTGACATTAATGTTGTCTGGTAACTCATCAATGGTTTCAGACTTTAACTTTATGTTGAGAGCCTTATTTAAACGTTCCTCATTTGGCTTTCTGGGAGAATAACTTTCCCAGATCGGAGGCAGACACTTGTTATATTTGACACTTTGTTTCTTACCAGTATCCTCTTCCGTCTTTTTATCTTGAAATGCTTCAAGACCTGCAACAGTAGGATAAACTCGATCAATCAAATAATCACAAGTTGTGTAACTCAACAGCAATCGTTTGATTCTTTCACTTTCAATCTTTTCGAGTTCCAAATCCTGCTTTAGTTTTGCACAATCTTCAATATACTCATTGATGACCTTCTGCTTTGTCATTAATGTTGAACTCATCATCGTCATAGCAGCATCTACTTCTAAGTTTGTCTTGTTCAGACTGTCAACCGTCTTGTTCAGCACATCATACGACTCTTTCACATACTTAACATCAAATAATAATTTTTTCTTTCAACTCTTCTAGTTCATGATACTTCTTGTCTTTCTCCTCACAATCTTGGCAAGTTTCGAAACATTTTAGACAAGAATTCGTAACCTCGACAATTTTTTCAACTTCGACAATCTTTTCGACTTCAACAATTTTTTCAACTTCGACGATCTTTTCAACTTCAACAATTTTTTCAACTATTTTTTCCACCATTTGTTCTTCATCAAATTCTACTTTTACTTCACATTCTTCATCTTCGACCTTTTCTGTCAAATTTTCTTCAGCTTTTACTTCTTCAGCTTCCATTTTTGCCTTTTCTTCAGCAATCCTTCTCTCTTCCAGTTCTTTCTTCATTCTAGCAGCCTTCTTCTCATTCAACATCTCGATCTTATCTGCAAAAAACAAATTAAAACTGAATGAGTCTAAGTTTTTTCTAGCATTATTAATGTACTCTTCCTCATCATCAGTATCTTCATCACTTTCTGATGATCTGAAAATCTTCTTTCTTTTTGTCTCGGATTTGACTGATTCTTCTTCCAAGATTCGAGCAACAAGTCCTGAATTAGCCGGAATGTATTTGTCCCAGCTAAATCCCTCTGCCACTTTTTCATCATCTTGATTAACAAGAAAAGCTTTCTTCTTTCCGTCTTCAATAGCACGGGATGATGATGATGGTTGTTGAACAAGCTGATGAAAAATAGATTTTTGATAATAATCGTTCTTTCCAAATGGATCGTGTCTTCCGTTTGCTTCTTTATTTTTACATTCTCGTTTAAAATGCCCATTTTCTTTGCAACGAAAACAAGTAACCTTTGATTTGTCAAACCCTATCGGAGATGTAGCAATATCACGAAAATCATCTCTTCCGGTGATTTGTGTGAATTTTTCTACTCTTCTTACAGCACTGGCTAAACACCACTTGATGTCCATCAATTCAAGTTCCTCAGCATCAATCTGGTCATAATCCTCTTTGGTGAGCATCGGATTTCCAATTCTTCCAGGAACTAAACTTTCATAAGACTCTAACATATTAACCAGTGATGCCATGTGTTGCTTAGCTATTTCTGGAGAAAGATTTTAACCATTTTGAATATTCAATGTAACATTGCATTGCAAATTTGTTGAATTCTGTCGTTGAGGACTTGGTGTTGTGAAATTCGGATCAAAACTTGAATACGAAGACGAATATCCACCACTCTGAGTAACAGTACTACTATTTGTTCCAGAAGAACTATCAGCACTGAAAGCAGTCTTGATCTTTGGACTCGGAGTAGTCTCAAATTTGTTTCCTCTGTAGTATAGACTAACATCTTGTTGAGCATTTGGATTATTCATGATAGCAGTTTTCTGAATGTCCAATTCATGTTCTTCAATCTTTTGAATAAACTTCGCTAAATTCATACTTTTAGATTTTCTCATATGTTTTAAGATCAACAAATATGTTCCCCATTTATTTTGTGGTAACGCATCGGCTAGCTTATCAACCCATTCATCGTCGTCTTTCTTTATTTCCAATCTTCCCATTTCCAGAACAAGATGACAATATCTATCGATAGTCATTTTTGTTGTTTCACCTTCAAAAGCTACAAACATATCAAATGATTTCTTTAGTAAAGCTTGTTTGTTCTTTATCATATCAGCGCTTCCCTTAAATTTGTTAATCAACGCCAACCAAATTGATCTAGCAGTTCCTTCATGTTGAAGTAACACAAAAATATCTTCTTTTACGGATTATTGGAGAAGACTAATCATCATTTTTTTCACTGGTGTATTTCAATTTCTCAGCCACTGAATAGTCACTTAAAGCTTTTTCAATCCCACGTTTATTTTTCGGTTTAACGTAATCTACATCGAATGAGCACCATGCATCAAACTTATAGGCTTGCACCTAGTTTTCAAAACAATTTTGCCATCCTTTAAAATCCTTGATGTACATAAGCTTTGGAGGCTTTTGAGACGTTCCCGTTTCATTTTCGATTTCAATTGTTTCGGCAGCAGTAACTGGAGCAGCTGGAGTGGTAGCAAACGCGTTGTAAAATTCCTCTTCCTTGTTTTAGTAACCTGTTTCACAAATTCACAAAGTTCAAGCAAAATGTAAATTCACACGAAATGAGATCTCAAACGAAATGGACCCCTTTGGTACGAAATGGAGCTTTGGTACGAAATGGCTTTTCAAACGAAATAACACTTTCACACGAAATGCAGGATTCAAGCGAAATGGTCCTCTGGTACGAAATGGAACTCTATTTCATACGAAATGAAATACTCAATGTCTATTCCGTGCGAAATGAAGTCCAAACAGTCGGTTTCATGCGAAATGAAGTCCAAGATGTTGATTCCGTGCGAAATGAATTCCACAAAGATGATTCTGTGCAAAATGGGATCTACAAAGTCCAAACCGTGCGAAATGGAAAACCGATTCACACGGAATGGAGCTATTTCGTATGAAATGCTGCTGACATCATCAAATCGGGCATGATTTTGTCAAATTGATCAAGATTTAGGTCGATTTTAGGTCCAATTCTTTCAAGGCTTTGTTAAAACAGTGTTTCACATGTAATATGAGAAATTCAATCCATTTTAACCGTAAAGTTTTGTTAATTTTGAAAAGAAGGTGTAGAAGTCAGAAATTTTGATGAAAACAGGTTGAATCGGTATGAACTCTTCCTCCTGAGCTCTGATACCACTTGTAGGATCGAGAATCGATCTAAACGAGTCTATCAGAAGAGTTCTAATCCATATCAGAGGCAGAATTCAATGATACAGATTTGATTACATCTTGATTCACTCTTTAACTGTCTTGTATATTGATATAACTCTGTTACAGATCAGATGACACGTCGGCAGCACTTTGGTACCGGAATCAGAATCGTTACAAATGAAATGGCAGCTCTACTATTTATAGATGAGCCATTCCGTACGAAATGGTCTCTTCCATTTCGTGCGAAATGCACACACATCACACAAATCCTATTTTCTCGTATTCTGAGCTCCATTCAATCCTATCTAGACACACGACTCAATACAAGACGAAATCGACAGACATATGCACCAACACAACGTACATCTAGGTCTTTGCTCACACAAAACAGAAGCTGACATTGCCTAGCACCTCCAGATCTTTTCTCATGCAAAACAGAGGAGATACACGAGTTGGTCAGAAAAGATTTCAGAACTAGGACAAAATTGTGTGTATCGGGACGTCACACACGTATTCAAAAAGGCATGTCCTAATTCCAAGTGACGTTCTTTCCTGAGGTAATAGAATGATATTAGTGTTCTTCACAGAACCAGTCAAAGAATCTAGCCATCAGGATAAAGCCTACCACCATATCGCTCTAGAGTCAGACCATTTCAATACTGGTCTTACATGAGTCAGCCTTAATCCACATAGTGATAATTTATTTCATTTCCCATTTATGCAACAAAATATTTTTGATTTTTCTGTTTTTTGAATTTTTGTATTTTTCTCATTTTCTCATTTTTTAATATATTTACAGACAAATATCTCTAGATATCCCCCTAAATTTGTGCGTAAATCATATGCGCAAATTTACCTAATAACGTAAACGTATGTACAACGAGAAACACAAAAGAAAATGAAAATTTATTTGTTGTTTTTGCCTAACCGTTCTATCATAAGATTTAAGACTAATCAATATCAAAATTAGAATACGAATTTCAAATTTTTGTACAACGAGAAACACAAAAGAAAATGAAAATTTTATGAACTACGAACTTATGTTATTAACTTATGTTTTATGCTTCCACTGTTAACCTAAAATCGGTTTACTTCCTTTTGGTCACCAATCGTATTGTGTTTGGTTTTATTTACTTAATTTTGTTGTTCAATATGATTGGTGGCTCGATCCTGGTCATGTCACGCCTCCAAGCGGTGGTACTCCGCATGGTGAATTTTGGGGGTGTGACAAGGAATTTGTTCATCCGCTTGGAACAGATTCTTCATCCGCAGATTGTTCTTTATCCGCAGAACAATCATTGTTCATTCGTTGTTATTTGTTGGAGTTTGTTCATTCGCAAAAATTCTACCATAATTCACATTCGTACTTTTTAAGGGTCTGATAGATTCAGGGATTCGGAACATAATGTTGGTCGAAGTTTATCCGAAAAGATATCGTTTAATGGATTCTTTAGAGACTCGGGTCGAATATCGAGCAAGAGACTGCCACTCGAAGAAGATTATATAGTGTTGGGGATTCTGCTACAGAGTTATCGTTAAAAACAGTGTTTTTGTGGAGAAACAGTGGTTCACTGTTGGGTTAAAACAGTGGTTTCAAACCACTGTTGGGTTAAAACGGTGGTTTCAAACCACTGTTGAGTTAAAACAGTGGTTTCAACCACTGTTTCTCCACAAAAACACTGTTTTACCCGAACAATGGTTTCAAAACAACGTTTCAACCCAACAGTGGTTTTAACCACTGTTTCTCCACAAAACACTGTTTTAACGATAACTCTATAGCAGAATCTCCAACACTATCTGCTACAAAAAGGCTTCAACAATATCTATTAACTATAATAAAATTACTATTTTGCCATTTCAGGAAAATCGAGTCCCAAAAGCATGGCCAAGACAAAATGCCGAAATAAAGGATGGTACTCCAAAGAAGCAAAAGTAATGCAACTGCAAACACTCTCGATGCTTGAAGCTGTAAGTAAATCATTTAGTATATATCTACTTAATGAACCATAATGTTGGTAATCCCTGATCAATTTTCTACATTCTGACGCTATAGAAGCAAGAAACTTGCCACCAAACGTAAAAGCTATGCTCGTTGCCAAATTAAGAGAGTACAAATCTGATCTGAATAATTTGAAAAGCGAAATTACACGAATTGCATCAGTAAACTTAAACCAAGCTGCCCGTGATGAATTATTGGATTTTGGACTAAAATGGCAACAAAATGCAAACCACAGGGACCCAGATGTAATAAGTTTGAGATTTGGACTAAAGTGGCAAAACTGGCCAACCCACAGGGACCAAAATGGCAGTTTACTCTTTTTACTTTATATAAAATGTGTTATGCATTGTTTTCTAAGAAACGACCCGTGTTTGCACATGGGTCTTACTGCTAGTATAAGTTAATAAGTCATTTTTTAGAAGGAATCCCAAACACCCCCTTTCTTTCTCATCTGATCTCTCTCTACGCTTCACTCTCATCTAACCTCACTCTCTAAATACATAAATAAATAAATTGTATTGAAAAAATTAGAATACACCAAAATACCCTCACATGCAAAGCATGTGAGGTACTTAACCAGAAAAATTAATGGTGTTTGTGTTAAAGGTTGAGCTTGTAGCAAAACATGAACATAAAGGTTGGTTTTTGACGATTTCATAATGAAGGGTATAAAGTGCAGTTTATGGCAAACATAAAGGTTGTTTTCTGCAATTTTGTTAAATATATTATTATCGTATGTTTCATCAATTACCGATAGTATATGTATTGATTTAGATACATTTCATAGTTTTCCATAATTTGGTTGATAAATAAATCTCAAATTTTCTTTGGCTATCTCTAAAATAATATTACATTTTGAGTAAATAAATATTCATTGGCTATCTTAATAAAGCATGATGTTTGTTCTAGTAATAATGAATTTGGTCAAAGGGTGTTTGCTTTTGAAAAGATTCATGTCATAGTGCTCGTGTTCAGGTTTTAACTTTTCATGAAAAATAAATAGTTGCTCCCGTAGTGTTTAAATGAGTAACAAGTCAGGTTAAACGACTGATATTTCTAGTTTCAAGTTATTTGGATATATTTTGCTAGGGAGACACATTCTATGAATGTTTGAAAACTTTATTTTATGCTAGAAGGCAGAGAGCTACAAAATAATTCATCTTACTATCGGTTAAAGATTTAAGAGGGTTTAGTCTAAATTATGTAGGTGTCTCAAAAAAAAAATTGGATCTTGTAACAAGTCGGGTATAACTTTTGAACACCCGTTGTATAAATGTTTGAAATCTATACTAGAGATGGGCATAATCGGGTATTTTTAATACCCGGAACCGGGTACTACCCGTACCCGGGTATTGATACTAGTGAGCGGAACCAAGTACACTGAAGAACCGGGTCCGGGTTGAACCCGGGTAGAAGTAAAAAAAAGTATAACCGATGTAACCGGTTACGGGTACTGTGGAACCGGGTCGGGTACTGTTTGGAACCGGGTATGTCGGGTTTTTCAAATCAAAAAGCTGAAATTTACTGTTTGGAAAAGTATGTCAAGAAGTAGAAGAAAATGATACACGAAGAAGATGTTGGTGAGTTAAACAAATGAAAATTGAAAACAATTTATAATAACCGGTTCCAACGGCTAGTAACCGGTTCCAACGGTAATATTTGGCATTTAATGGGTTTTGCAACCCCCAAAATCGATTCTAAACGGCTAGTACCCGGTTCTAATGGTAACTTATTACCGGGTACAATGGGACCGGGTATTGGGAAGAACCGGGTACGGGTTAGGAACCGGGTATGACCCGTTTATTATAAAAAATAATGGAACCGCCGGGTATTTTGAACCCGGACCCGGTTCTACTATTCATCGGGTTGGAACTGGAACCGGTTACGGGTCGGTTCTACGGTTTCGGGTTTGGAACCGGGTATTATGCCCATCTCTAATCTATACCCCTGGCACAACTCATTTTTGTTCTTTTGTAACTACTTTGTATTTGTTCATAATGTTCTTGAGATAATCAGTATATACGTCTTCTTATCAGACATCAACAGGCACTCATCTAAAAGCGTTCATGTGAATAACACATATCTGACTGAAGTAACATGTTCAGATGCGAACACACTATAAAATGTGGTCTGAAGTACCCCAACCTTTCCATGTTTCTCAAATCGAACTCTCTTTCGAGTTAGAAACTAAATGCTAGCTCATTTTCTAACAATTGCAGATAACCTCACAGCACTCTCATTGTGGTCCAACACACCCGTCTAATTATCATTGTCCGTATTTAAACTCAAAAAACTTTCTTCAAGACTAAAACAAGTTAAACATGTGGTATTGAATTAAAACAAGTTCATCTCCAAATCCAAATTTATCTATGCCACCACACATTATTAAAGACATAACATGTACTCAAGTAACAAATAATCGTTTTCAAGTCACCCGACACGAAAAAAGAATATCTCCCAACATCGCTCCACCACCCGACCTTAAATAACAATAAGAATATCCACCAAAAAAATTAAAAAACAAACACGCGAATCCAGACTCTATGCAGGACATACCCCAGCCTCAAGGGTAGTTTTTTTTAACCTGAATGGGACGTTTTGACCCGTATAGACTACACCTACAAAGAAGAGGTAAAAAAAAAGGCATCATCTCCGGTAGACTTGCCAAACGACATGACTCATCATACAATCGAAATCCAGAACCCACACTTTCAGGCGACTTCTGTTGAACTCTTCAAAAAAACAAATAGGAAACTTTTTGTGGTAGTCGCTATTGACCGCCACTGAGTGCCAACCCAAAATCTCCAAGGGTTCTTGAACGTTGACAACCAAAAAATCCGGGGCACAAAAAGCAAAATCTCAAGAAGCAGGTGCGGATGCAGATGCCTTCTCCAACTTCTCTTTTTCAATTTCGACTCGTCGTTGATCAGCATGCTGAGAGATACCACTTGCAAGCGCCTGATAATGGAAGTCAAGTGTTTGCGATAGATTCTGGAACCGTATTTGATCTGAAGCTTGCAATGCTATACGTACAACCAAACCGCTAGTTATAAAGAAAAACAAATAAAAAGGATAAAACATCAATTAATCAAAAGATACAAGAAAACATTACCTTTTGCAGTATCCATAAAGAAAACAAATGGATCAACTTCATCAATAGGAGATTGCAAATCCTCGTCATCGCTGAAGTCATCATCATCGTCGTCGTCATCATCATCAGCTGGACGGAATGACTTTGCCTGCAGATATATCAGATTCATGATTACAACATGATTGACTTGTTACTGTTAATAAGGTAATAAATGTCGAAAATATATAAACCTGTGCGGCTAATCTTTGAAGTCTTAAGCTATCAGCTTCATCGCCATCCTCTGCATCAACTCCCATATCCTTATCAGACCCATCATCTTCATCATCATCGGTTTCCAAATCATCATTCATACCATCATCATCTTCCGATCCTTCCTTTGCAGCTTCTGAACAAGAAAAAAACATAAGAATAATGTCAGATATACAGATGTATACAAGCAAGCAAACTCACTCTCGTTAACAAAATATTAATTTGATTACAAAACAAAAAATAGCACCTGCTACTTGATCCTTATATGCAACAAGAAGCTCGAGTGTTGCCTTGAACACCCGCTCCAAGGCCTCACCGGGCAGCTGATCCGCAGAAAGCGTAAGCAGAGATGTCAAACCCAAACAGCAAACTTTTTTATCATGTTCCCTGCACCCAAAAAATAAACCTTCTCAATCATCATATTCAAATATATCATTTATAACTGAAAGAATTATATCCAACAGTTTGACACATATAAAATTCAAATATATCATTTATAACTGAAAGAATTATATCCAACAGTTTGACACACATAAAATTTAATACATATATAGGTCAACATAAGGTGACTGAACCCATACTATTGATTCCTGGAACATAGTTAATTACCGCTTAAAGTTAGCACGTCCACCACTCCTCTTAGTTTGTTGCAACATTTGGAACCATAGATTAAAGACTTCTGTAGCGACACCAAGCTTTTGCAATACGTTGAGTGTCAAAGATGCATTATAGTAAAGTGCATCAGCAATCTGCAATAGATACAAATCTAAAATCAGAAAGAAGCAAAATACTAAAATGTTTGAAATACCGTTTGCTAATAAATGGGAACTCAAACAATGTCTTTGTTAAATACTTGAATACAAATAAAAAGTCCATTGGCCGTTAGTTTTCTGTTCTCAGGTTCTCACAGTAGTAAATATAAAAAAGTTCATTTGTAGTGGGGCTCTAACAAACACAAAGTTATTTTAAAGTTATACAAGAATCTAGTAAATTTAGTTACTTACAACTTGCACTAGAAGACATTTCAAGTATGGTCTCTCTGCTACACGCAAACGCTCAACTGCGAGTCTAATATATGGCTCAACCCAATGGTCCACCTGGCCCTTGCAGTTCTGGAACACCACTTCGATAAGCTTGGGAGCAGGTTCAATGTCATTGTCCTCCAAGTTCTTATCACTCATTATCTGGAACAACAGAGAAAACACCTAATTACTAATTAAGGAAGGAGTGATGATAATAAAATAATAAAGAAAGTTTGTAAATTGGAAAAGATAAATACAGCTTTATCAATAAAAAACGTAAGAGTAGAATGTTCAAAATAAATAACATACATTGGAAAGCATATTCCACAAACTTTGTTGGTAGTCTGGCTCCTTGCATGTAAGATAATGCACGGTACTCCTTGATATATAGTTGTCCAATGGGACAAGGATATCTGGAACATTACAGTACACAAAAAAAATTAATAAAACTTCTTATAGTGCACATGTATGTATATATATATATATATATTCTCACATTACAGAAATGGACCGAGTAGGAACAAGAAAAACACATACTGGGGAAAAAGTCAATAGCCCAATCAGCAAGAGCTTCCATAAGCAATGGCCAGAGACTCCACATATCCATGGATATTGTTGGTGAAAAAAAGGTCATGTATGATACAATTTCCAACACTTCTTCAAAGACATCTGCAACATAATTTGTAAACGGGTATGAGAAAACGACGACGCAGGTGCAATCTCATAACAAAATCTCAGAAAACAATGTTACCTTGGCCATCAGTCGTAAGCATGCGACGCATTATTGGTAGTAAAGTTGGCTCAATGTGAGCAAAAATGTGAGGCAGCCTGCTTATGGATTCAAGGATTGTACTAATGGCACGTAAACAACCAGCAGCTGCTAACGCACCAGGATCATCTGCTTCTTCATCACCTTCAGATGTATTGATACATTTCCAAAATGCAGCAGCCTAATAATATCAAATCCAAACACAAACTTACATAATGGAAAGAAAAAAACATTTTGATTGATAAATAATAACAAAAAAAATACCAGACTCTGGCACAAGCCTAGAGCATAAGGTGCCATTTCCTCTCCGAATTTGTCAACAATTGTCTCGAGAGTAAACACCAAATCTTCGTTTTCAACTTCATCCATTAGCTTGAAAAAATCTGAAAACAAACCATGTATGATTAATAACAAGTTAAAAACCAATTTCGTGATATGAAAACATAAATCAAGAAAACTTGTTCTAATACACATACCATCAAGTAGCTGCGGAAGGATTGGTCTGATTTCACCTAGATCTGTAAATATAGAAATACCAAATAGTTTCATTATGTTCTCGAAATTCGAAAGAAAGAAACTGCAATATAAACAAACTATTACAAAATGTGCATTTAGACGTTACCTTTACAAGATTCAACAAAAGAACGCAATGCAAAAACAGAATCAACACGAACTGGAAGCTCGGGATCACGCATCCCAGCAACTACACATTGTAGTGCTTTACGGAAATTATTTGGATCAGAGAAATTAACGTGAGCGTATTGTCCGGCAACCCATGCAGCCTACCATTCCAAGAAGTTTCTTTAGAATAAAATTTCCACCGAACATTACGAAGGATATAAACTGAGACACGCGTACCTTTGCTCTGAGATGGCCAACAGGACTGACAAACTCTGGGAAAACATGTTGCACTAGCATGGGCTCAAGCTCAGATTTGTATGGTTCAGTTTGTTTCAATTTATCACACAGAGCTCCAATGGCGAGAAGCGCACCGTCTTTTTGTCTATAAGGTTTCAACTCAACTGGCGCTGCTTCATATCTAATCGAAAGAAATGATAAGAAAATGTTAAAAGAAGAAAGATTTTGAATATGCAATACATTTATATGTTATAGAAGATCGGGATACCTTTTAAAAATCTCTACAATGAATAATATGAACTTTTGAAGGTTTTCTTTCCCACGTTTTCTTACCAACTCGCTTACAAAATCCATTGCAGCAGTCCTAGGACTGTATAGGTCTTCAATAATATCTGCAGAAAAGTGTAAAAGTTTGACTTTGACTAATAGGTCTTATAATACAAGTGTGGAGCACTCATATGTGGTAAGACTCACCGTAACCCTTCCTCACATACTCATGTGGATCTTCCTCCCAAAGGGTTTGATCATTATCGTTGAAGCACATAAGCGGGAATATTATCTCAAAAAGAACAACATCAAGTCTTGGTTGGAGCTGATTGTACATTGTAGTCTTGGATATGCTGCAGCATAGAAATTTATAAACAAATAAAAAACAACTCACGCTGAAAGCAGGGATGAGGTTTTTTTTCCTGAATAACCCGTACCTGTATCATACCCATACCGGTACCGGTACATGTATCGGTACTCAGTTTTATTGATTTTGGTATTCTATTCAGTACTTTCGGTACCGGTATGGATAGAGGGAAAAATGGGCATTGGTAACGAATTTGACTACGAATGAATTTGATATTATGTTTTAGTTTCGTATTATGGTACTCGTATCGATTTTACCTATTTGGCATCCATATTGTATTACTCGTACAGATTTTACCTTATTGGTATCCGTACTTTATTGGTACTCGTACCGATTTTACGTTTTTAATAGCCGTATGACTGCTTAAAAGATATTAAAAACAAAATGGTACCAAATCGGGTACCATACCAAAATACTGGTACCGATACCCGTACCATAATATTGGGTACCCAGTTTTGTTCAGATTCGGTACCAAGGTACGGGTATGTACCGTGTGACTGCTTGAAAGATATAAAAAACGAAATGGTACCAAATCAGGTACTATACCGCAATACTGGCACAAATACCCATACCCGTACCGTACCATAATTTTAGGTGCGGTATTCAGTACCCAATATTTTTCCGATTCGGTACCGGTATTTTCGGTACCGGTACGGGTAATGTACCGATCCCATCCCTAGCTGAAAGGAAAAACAAAATACCATATAAAACACACCTGTTGCTCAAGTATTGCAAAATAAGATTGGTGACTCTGTCAGGTAAGTAGTCACCACTACGAACCGCATTCAACAAGTTGAGGTGGCACTCCAAAATTTTCCCTGCGTAATTTTTCTGAAAGTGTTGAGCAAAGGCTTTGTTCTCGGGGTTTTGCAATTTAAGGTCACCAAACCTGATACAAGAGAAATACAAGTGTGATTTAAGAAAGTTTCAAAGCCAAAAACTTTAAAAAAAACATATGACCATTGACTCACCGAGTATATAGGCGATTTAATATGTGAACTGTCCACTTTTTAACCTTCCACCATCCCCATGACTTGCGTAGCTCTGGATCGGCCGGTTGACCCTCTAAAGGAACGGGTCTTTCCAACATATTTAAGAATAGGACCATCCAAGCATTGAACACATTTGGGTCAAACAATTTCTTCGGAATCTCCAACTGAATGACATTAATACCAATTATAACTATCAAATTAAAATATGCATTCATAACCAACAAAAAAACATATTTTGCTGACTGGTCGAATATAACTATGTAAGAATCTCTAGCTAAAATTACTAGATGGTGAACACTATCAATGAAGTAACTTACATAAATAGAAGACCAGAATATTTTGCAGATAAGTTTAATTAAATCTGCTACTTCAATTGAAGGATTTCCTATCTGAACAAGATTGCCGAATATATTTAGCAAATGAGGAAATGTCTGTTCAACAACAAGGTAAACTGGAATCCTTTCCTCATCTGACTTAAACCTGTAAATACAAAGTTAAGTGCATTATTGATCAAAACACAGTAAATTTAAAATCAACAATTATGAAAAAACTATTAAATTTAGTTATTTTATTAATGACAAATGAAATAAACCATAAAAGAATTATTATCATGCAATACAGCAAAAGTGAACATGAAATAGGAAACAACTAAAGTGGAACTTAAGATGTCCCAATCCCAGATATATGCATACTGGGACGGCAAGTAAGTATTAGAAGTTAGAACATCTGAACATGTGCAAAATAAGTATTATGTGATTGGGTTTGAAACTTAAAAATGAATTTCGGTGTTGCATATAACACATAGAGAGAATCACACAACAAAAATATGCCAACGATATAGTTTAACACATGATACTTAACTTCTAATGTGGATGTGGCAGCACTGTAGCTCATATATTTGCAATTCATAGAGCATAGCACTTACTCATATTTTCTAGCAAGTATTCTAAGCACAAAAAGTGCTCCATATACTTGTTGCTGGTCTTGCAAATTATGTGTCACCCAATGCAAAAGACCCGGCCATTGTTCCGGATAATCAGCATGTATTATCGTCTTGAGACACTCACCCAACTGTGCCCTGTAAATAATTAACAACCCCATTCATTACAAACAGAGGAATAACACAACATTTGCAAACGCTCAAGGAATCATTTTTACCTCAACAATGGAGGAACTTGTGCTACAAAAAGAAGAATGTTCTGCCTCACCAAGTCTTTATCACTTGGCAAAATCTTGGATTGTTCATCTACAATAGCACACAACATTGCAGAGTAAAATTATGTATCTAAATTGGTCACTGAGCTACAAAATATTAAAATAATATATTCTTCAAAAGATTATGCACCTGGATCAAGAGGTGACCAATTTTTTGCAATGAAGTTCTTAAAATGAATACTGGCAGCCTGCCGAACAGCAATATCACAATTTCCATCCACAGTGATCTGCAGCAGCCTCACCAGATGCTGAGGAGTATACTGATACTGAAAGACATATGGTTGTTACAACAAAGTGAACAATGAATACAAGACAACAAAAACTACAAACACCATACAGAAATCATAAAACACAAATTATACAATCAACCGTCCAACAAAAACACGACCTAACACCACAAATTTCGCAATTATTCATCCAAAACACGTTCCATAAATCAAATCGAGAACCAGATACAAAACATGTCACCACTCATCAGTAACAAATCACGTAGAGAAGATGAGAAAACAACTGTGAATCGACTCGCTGTCAAACATATCCGATCAATCACATCCAAATTCAGAAGTAATATAGCTGATTGTGGCTATCTTCAGCAGCTTTACAAACCTAAAACTACAAACACAATACAAAAATCACAAAACCACACACTAACACCGCAATTTTTGCAATTATTCATCCAAAACACGTTCCATAAATCGAAATCCTAAAATTCAATCAAGAGACGTATACAGAACATCTCATCAATAATAAATCATGTACAGAAAACAATAACAATCGCGAATCAAGTGTGTGATACATAATCGATGAATTGTATACCTGATTGAGGCTATCTTCAGCGGCTTTGCGTTCAGCAGGATTGGGACTGAGCGCTGCTTGCAGAACAATAGCGAGATTTGGAAGATCCATTGGATTGAATCAGTAATCGTTGAAGAACTGAGAGATTGCTCTAGGGTTTTCAGAGGATGAAGAAGGGTGGCACATATAAAGAAGGAGAAGAAGAAGAAGAAGAATGTGTATTTAAATCATTAGGGTTTAGAAGGACAGGGTAGTAAAGTTTAACGACCATTGGTTAAATGGTGTAGGCGCGTTGCACTCACGCGGCTGTTATTTTCTTCTTTGTTTCTAAAACGCAATACACACATTGGTTAAAGGGTTTACACACACTTTTAATTAAGATGTTACAGAGTAATACACAGGGCTACACAAAAAAAAATTGGCTCATTCTATACCCACCCCCCTTCCTGATTATACCCCCCTTGTGAGAGGAAAACTGTCGGTTCCACGCAGGCCCCACCTGTAAGTATGTGAGAGGAGGGGGGTGAAAAAAGTAAATAGGGGGTGTAGAAAGTAGCACCCAAAAAATTATACTATGACAATGTTGACGTAATAATTTAATTATATATATACGTTCGAATATTAACGTAAATGATGGAGAGTACATCAAATAATTGAAATACATAAATACCATAAAATTTCACAACTCATTGAAAATCTCTTTATATACAACATTAGTTGTTTTATTTGTAGGTTTGTCATTGTTGTCAAGTATTAGTAGCTTAACTCTATCTCGTGTTTTAACCCTTGATAAAGCTACGTACAATTGACCATGTGTGAAAACTGGTTGTCTCAAGTATAAACCAACTTTTGATAGCGACTGGCCTTGGCTTTTGTTGATCGTCATGGCAAAACATACAGCTATTGGAAACGGCCTCCTTCGAAACGCGAAAGGAATCTTTCTATTTGAAGGAATTAAATTAATTCTAGGTATGAATGTGCGAGTACCAATATTTCCACCTGAAATTATCTCTACTTCAATTACACGGCTGTAAAGTTTTGTAACCTTTAACCTTGTACCGTTACACAAACCATTTCGTTGGTCAATATTTCGTAATAGCATTACTGGAACACCAACTTTAAGCACTAACCTATGATTTGGTAAGCCAGATACTTTAAAACCATTGAGCACATCCGGGGAGTATATTGTGTAGGATTTGCATCTTCAGTAGGGCAAAGACTGTCAAAACTAAGATACTCTTTTTCTTCACCTGGGAATAGCGAAAACAATCAGTCATTAATCTTGTGGACAACCTCATTCTTAGGTGCAAGTATAGCTCTCTCTCTAAAGTAATTACGATCATTGTAGTTGTCCAAGATTGACGGATAAACAAAATCAATTAGGCTAGAAATTGGGTCAGATGAGCTGTCAATTAGAACATCCGGTGATATTTTGATTGTTGCTTCTCCATCATTCGAACCACGAACGTTTCCCTCACCCACATCCAAAAGCCATTTCGCAAAATTATTTATCTCTTGAATTTTCGATGTAGATCTTCCAACGGTTAACCTCATGTTTCTAGTTAACCTCAGCAACTTACATTTTTTCCACGAATACGACGAACATAATGAGGCATTCACGATCTCTTGCCGTCCACCATTTGGAACAACAGGTAATATTTGTCGAAAGTCACCACCAAAAACGATAACCTTACATCCAAAGAGGACATCAGATTTGCATGAATTCCCGATATTTAAAATGTCATGCATGTTCTATCTAACGCCTCAAATGAATGTTTATGCACCATAGGCGCTTCGTCCCATATAATCAGTTTGGTCTCATGTAGTAATTTAGCTACATCATCATCTGCTTTAATATGACAAACGGAATCCTCATTAAGATTCAAAGGTATATGAAACCTAGAGTGAGCCATTTTTCCTCCATCCAACAACAATGATGCAATTCCGCTGGATGCAACGTTTAATATGATTTCACCTTTTGATCTAATTGTCGCAGACAATGTTTTCCATAAAAATGTTTTACCAATGTCGCCATAACCGTAAACAAAAAATATTCCTCCATTGTCTTCGTCAACTGCTTGAATAATTTCTTCAAATACTGCACGTCGTTCATCAGTTAACATATTCAACTGACCTTCATAAACATTTTCTAGATTCGTTCTATCGTACGCAAGCTCCTCGTTAATCAAACGGCATCGAAAGTTATCCTAAGACGCAGTATCTGGATATGGCATTGTTACAAATCTTCGAAGTGATGAATTATTTCTGGTTAAATACTTCTCTATTTCACATAACACATAGTTCTTAAGTTGCTGATCTGGAATAGACAAAGTTGTGCAAGATGAAAAAATAGATAAATTTAATAATACAATTTTAGTAACTGGAACATAAATAAAAACGAATTAATTTATAATCTTACCTGCAACTCAATGATATTTTGACAATTTGTAAACAAAATCGTCTGTCATATATTTCCATGTGCTTTCCCAGACTATTTCAGGTCTAGATAATGTGACAACTGGCATTTTTCATGTAATTCCGTACAATGTGAACAGTAATTTGTAATATATGGTTGTGCATGTTGAACTTATGATATGAATGATTTCATGTTTTACTTTCAAAAGGCTTACAAATACATTACATGATGCATGCTACCTATTATTGTTAAATACAACTCGAAACAATTCAATTAGTGCACAGATGAAACTAGCACACTTATCAGATAAACTAGTAGGGCTGACAGGAGTTCAGTACTCAGACAGGCATCATGATAGGACACAGATTGAGTCCCAGAACCAAAATTCATACTAGAACTCTATGTAGGAAAGTAAGGACTATGAAACTGCCTTCCGAGTGACGAATGGACACTAAAAAGTACCTGAAATGCACTTTAAATGCAGAATTCTGCAGAATTCATCAAAAATCAGCAAATAAACATCAAAATACAACGTAGAAATAATGTTTAGATGTCCAGAATAACTTGTAAAGTGTCGGGGATGAAAACTGTCATAAAAAGTACCTTATAACTCATAAAACTGCGTAATTTAGCACCTTAACGAACCGACAACCGAATGAATAACCAGACATTACCCGAAACACCAAAAATAAACTAGAAACATTGTTTTAAAGTCATAAGACTAGTTGTTATCAATAAACACCTATTTGCACATCAAAAATCACTAATACCATTAAACCCCTAACCAAACCACTTAAATCCTAACTAAATATCTAACTTAACATTTGAAACCCAACTAGATACCCCCCCCCCCTTATGGACGGTCAACATGGGGCCCACCCCATGTCCCCATGTTGTCCCCTAACTTGGTTTATTAGATTATGGTTAATGAAGATGCATTATGGAGAATATGGTTGCAAGAATGATATAAGCTATCTTATCCCAACAATTCCTTCACATTTCACCAACTCAAAAATTCAAACAAAACCTCCATCTCCTTCCCCCATAGCTACGACCCAAACACCCCACCTCCATCTCCATTTTTTCTTCATCTTCCAAGCTAATCCAAACATACTCCAAGGTGAATCAAGGCTAGATAAGAAGGTTGCAAGCAAGAGGAGTTGAAGGACCACACTTAGGAGCTATTAACCACCACTTTTCTTCTTCATCCTTCATCTTGTTCATCCCTAGCCATTGTGCTAGTAGTAACTGTTCTTGATCACATTTTTACCTCTTGTTTTAGTGGTTAAAGTATATACGTAACTAAAAGTCTAAAGATCACACTAAATCAAGAAGATGAACATAAGAATAAAACTCAAAATCATAAGGATCTAAGTTGTTTAAGATATGTGTTGAACTTGTTTGTTGATTTCTTGCATGTATGGTGTTAGACACCACATAAAAGCTTGCTAGATGATGATTTAAAACATGATCTAGCAAGTATGATGCTAGATCTTGAAAGATCCATGTTAAGCTCACATTATGTGAAGTATGAACTTGTAAAGTGAACTTGATTTTGTGATGAAAATGGTTCCTACAAGTTGTAGATGTTAAAAATGAGGGATTTGAAAAATCAAAGTTTCAAGAAAACAAAGTTTACTTCAAGATTAACATGATTTGGTTTTTAAAGGAAAGTGAATATGTGTTAAGTGTAAGAATGGAACACTTGAAGTGTTTAAGCCATGAAAAATTCAAGAAAATGAATTTTTGCAAAAATGAGTTAAAAGCTGTGAAGATGAAATTTTTGTAAAAATGATTTTTATGAAATAAAAATCATGTTTTTGATGTTAATAAATCATGTTAAACAATATGTTAAAATACTTCAAGTTCATGACTTCATATAGAGATGTGATTTGTGGCATAAGGTAAGTGTAGTATTGTTGTTGATGATTGTTGATGAGTTTTTGAAGAAAAAAAAATGATATGCTTTAAACATGGAAACCTCTATTTTTCAAAGGAAACTATGGCAAAATTTTTGTAGAAATTAAACACTTAGAAAAATATGTTTTAACAAGTGATTTTAAGTAATCTTGAATCATGGTTTTAAGTATGAAAAATTGCCATAATTTTTGGTATAAAAATTACAAGTAATAGAGGTTGATTTTCAAGAATAAAAATGACTAAGTATATATTTAGGAAAATATATATTTAGAAGTCACACAAATTATGTGCTATGTGTATATTATTAGTATTAGTTATACTAAAAATTAGGAACTTGAAAATAATATACCTCACAAAATACCAAAAATTGTAATTTGAATAATTACAAAAATTACAAGAAAAGAAATATATAACTTGCACACAAATATTGGACAGTTCGGACGATGGACACCTTGGACGAAATATATAAGTATTTCGGAAATTTAATTCGTATCTTGACAAACTTGGTAGTCGATACTCTCAAAACCGAACAAACAACAAAGGATGTATTTTTACAATTATTATGAAAATATATCATATTTTGTCAACTTGAAAATATATTATTTTGGAGTATAAGAAAATATATATTTTCATAAACAACTCAAAAATATATTATTTTGGTGGAAACTAAAAATATATTTTTCTAACTTTGAGCTTAAAAATATATTATTTTTAAGATACATATTTTACCAAATCAAATTATAGATATTTTTCTATAAAATTTTCTTAAAATATATATATTTTAAGAATATAAAGTTGGTGATGTTTAATTGTGCAAAAAAAAAAACAACATTCCGGAAGCTACCACATAAATTAAGTACGGAATACTTAATAAATACAAGAAAATATGTATTCCTATACGTATAAATACATACCGACATACACTACCAACACTTGGTAAAATACCCATATACAAGTATTATGCATAAATATGAAAATACAAAATAACGTACACATAATACAAGTATACCTATACTTGAGAATACGTATATGAGAAGCGTATGACAAAACGAGTTAAAAATATATTATTTTTAACAAAACCCCCGAATGTTTGCATGGGAATAACATAAGTTAAAATATAATTATTTTAACTAAAGTACGACATTTGAAATAATATATAATTATAAAAATTATATATACACCATACACCGAAAGTGTAACTCAAAGTATACCAAGATTTCCAAAAAAATCCTAATAAATAACTAAGGCTAAGAGTCGTTACACGACCTAAGTGTCTAATAAAACATAGCACGTGTGTAGGTAGTAATACGACTCGTGGAGATCAATCTTGAGTGCACGAGACTTCGGACTCAAATTTGTGAGTTCATGTCCCCCTTTTCTCTTAACTGTTTTCGGATTTATAACTCTCGGGGGTGAAATACATGTTTCAATGGTATGGTTTAGCTAGGGAATGAACTGTTAGATCGTGTGGTTGGGTAGGCGCACTCTTAAGTGCCATTAATCTTGTTAAGACCGAGGGGCAGGAGTGGTAGATCTATCGGGTGTATCGAGCCCCACTCATGGGTCCTTGTGTGGTCGCATGTAGTGACTATGTTATTCCAGCCGGATGGACCGGAGGAAATTCGCTAGGTTTGAGTACTTCCATACGCCACCACATATATTAATGTCCTTGCAAAACATTAATGATCTGTTCATGGATGCTTTACATACCGGTTATCAAAAGAATCTCTCAAATGTTTACAAGTTTATTGGAGCTCACATAAAACACATGAACTCGCTTAACTTTTGTTGATTGTTTTCAAATTACATGTGTTTCAGGAAACTAGATGGACCTTCAGCGTTGGAATAGTTTTCAAGACGTGAAATTTCAAGATTTGATGTCATCCACTTTTGAAGGGTTTGATTTGTATATCTTATCCTGGATGAGATATATGAATCAAAGCCTTGGTTAAACTAGTCTTTTGTTAAAAAGTTCATTCATGGAACTTATTATCTTTTGATGGTTTGTAACTTAAGTTGAATTTATGTTGGTTGAAACTTAAACAACTGATGTTTGTATTGTTTCTAAAACATATGAATGGATGACATCATTTTAGTCATATAATTGTTTATTATAATCGAATGCAATGAAAACTGATCAAGTCACACGTATACGCTTCCGCAAAAGTCAGGGTGTGACAGGTTGATATCAGAGCTTCGATTGTAGTGAACTAGGATTCCATCTCGAGTCTAGACTACAATCACTAGGATTCTCTCACGAAAATATTTTTACAACCAACAAAATATTTTTCATTGAATTTACGAAAACGCCAAGGTCCATGAAACAAACATTTTCAAAGGAAAGAAAAACAAGCAAGAACATTAGTTGATGGTATAGTCTATATGGGGTAGACTTGCCAAACTAGAAATGACCCACGTAGGAACAACGTGAATACATGTGATATGTTGCCTTTATTTGCCTGTATATACTAAGTAATATTATTATTCATTGATATATATACATATATGTGCCGAAATGTTCTGACAGGATACCATGTCATCTTCCGAGAGCAGCGGTCTGTCTAACGAGCATGATCCCATGGCTATTGTTTCCGACGACGAGATCACCCCAGCTCCTGAGATATTCACTTCCGACTTGGAGACCGACCCCGAGCTTATGTCTGATGACGACGACCCTGATGATTTCCAGCCTTTTGCTTTTCCCGACTTTGGTGATGACATTCCTTTCGTTTATGACGTTCTAGCTTTTCCTCTATCTATTCATGATCAACTCATCATTGGACATCCCGATGGTGAGCATATTATCGAGCCCATTCCGATCCACGTTGTTCCCCCCGCTGCCATCCCTGCTGAGGATTGGCCTTTTGTTGTTGACTTGGACGATGATATCGATGTTCCTCTGATTGAGGTAGATCACATTGACGAACTGGGTGATGGTGAGGTATTCGACATCGCCATCCTAGACGTAGCATCCCTGTTGTATCAGTCGTTGACATCTCTTTTGATTCGGACCTTGATTCTGTTGCCGACTCTTTTGAGTCTGTGACCTCTTCAGCCCTTCTAGCTGCTAGACTAGGGGCTTATCCCACTGATGATGATGATGATGATGCTGTGTCCATTGCACCATCCTCTCTTGTTCACGTTCCTACACCTACTCATACACCTCCTCCAACTCCCACTCACGTAGCCAGTGATAGCTCTTCACGTCCACCTATTCCGGCGGACCATTCTAGTGGTGCACGTAGTATCCGTTATGCTTCAGCTTTTCCGCATACACCTCCTACTCACGAGGGAGAGCCTTCTGGCCATCCACATATACCCCCACCTGAGTTGAGTCCATGCGTTCAGTTGCCCCGACTGTTCCCTTCGTACTCTATGCCATTATCTGATCCATACCATCCTTCCCATCACACTGGATACACTAGAGATGATCTCCTTCTATCGCTTCAGCTTCAGTTTGAGAACTTGTGTAGTAGGGTCTACGAGTAGGAGAATGAGGGAGATGCAAGACGACCTCCACCACCTGCGTATCCCCAGCCGGTCATACCACCACCACCCTCATCCCCTCCACCAGTGTCTCTGTCACACCCCCAAAACACCACATTTGGAAACCCCGCTAGGTGTGTGACGTACCAGGATCCAGCCACCAATCACATTGAACTATTAACAAGATATTATATAAAAGTTCCCATTTATTACGATAATGTATTCTTAAAACGTAACTTAAAGTTTAACAGACCCAGCGGAAGCATAAAGTAAATCCTTGTTCGATATTCAAAAGTTAAATAAACGAAAACCAATAATCTTGTCACGTGTACCCAAGTTTCTCGACCCATGACCATTCCAGCAATCCTAGACAACAAGTTCCATATCCAAAAATCCAACAACCTGCGAGCATGCAACAAGTGTATCAGCACAAGCTGGCGAGTTCATAGTTTTGTGAAAACATTAGTTGCCAAGTGTTTAGTTCAGTTTAATAACAATGTTGATAACAACTCGAGTACCGCAAGATGGCGTCAGTTTGTTTGCCCGTCCCCAATGCCCCCATCAAAACATTGGTTTTGGTTTAAGGTCATTAGTTCATGCCCGTCCTCTCAGGTACGGTGTGAAGTTGCCAAGCCTAATAGCGCTATCAACTAATACCCCGTTACCTCTCAGGTAACTAATTTGGTATAAGATGGGACTTAAGGTGATAAGTGTGAGTGTATTATCTAACATCCCAGTTTTAACCTAGAAAAGATGTATTCCCCTCAGGAATACCTGTCTGATTGTCCCACCCACCGGGACGCATGCTCAAGAGAAATGAACTCACCTTAGATTGCTCGGTGTGTTATGTTACCCGTTTCCAAGTTGGTCAACCAAACCCTACCGCGGGTACCAAAGACGAATAGTTTCTTAATTACTTAATGCAAGTTGTACCACATAAGACAAAGGTAATATACACGTATCTTCATATAAATTGCAATAATTAATCATGCAATCCAATCAGTAACATACATCCTAGTATCACATAGTGGGTGTTGGAATCTTTTAATTATCAGTTTGTTTGCATGACCACGTTTAACAAATCACAAAACATGAAAGTGTGCGATCAACATAATTCATCTACGGCCCAATTACCAGGACACGACCCAATTGAAACCATCATGTTTGATGAAGTGTGCGACCGATCAACAAGTAGAGCCCAAACAGTTGCAAGTGCACATAGAGTGTGCGATTGTGTTATACTTGTGCGACCCATGAATAATGCAGGCCCAAGAGTTAGGGTGTGGCCCAACGAAGTGTGCGAGTGAGTCCTAGTTGTGCGACTAGGCCCAACAACCGATGTGCGATCCATAATAATGTTCGGCCCATGTGCAGCGTGTGCGACTCTGTAATTGTGCATTAATAGTGTGAAATTTATAATTAATCTGTCCCTTAAATCATGACTTTCTGTTACACCAATTTTGTCTCCCCAAATCAACCAGTTACCTAAATTCATAATCATGTATATTTGCTCATTTACAATTTACCCAATACCTGAACATGTGTTCATAGTTTATCCATATTCTCATTTGCACATCAACAGATAATCATGATTCCTTTTTATCCACTGGTTTGGCTAGTACATAACATGCACCTTAACATCGGTTTAACTTAAGTTGTATTAACACTTAATTAACATCCTAGAACACATAGCATCTTGAATCAGATTTATACTAACAGTGTAATCATCACAAGTAGGCCTTCATCTCCTACTCTAACATGCAAACCCTAACTATTTAACACGTTTCACACGGATCCACGTTCATCGTTGCACTCAATAACATATCATACATACTCATGAACAATCAAAAGGAATCAAACTACGGATGGCTACACTAACCGAGAGTTTGTAGAGTCGTTAGTCGAATCAGACGGATGATGATACTTCCAGCGAAGGGACTCGATCAATAAAGGCGATGCTTCGAATTGAGATCACTGTCGTCGACAGTTTGAGGGGAAAGGAACTAGGGTTTTATGCCTTGTGTGCTTGCAAGATTATGAGGGACATTCACAATTCATGGGTACATATATGTTCCCATACATGAACCGGGCCCCTCTTGGGCTTCGAAGGGATTTGGGTCGAGGCCTCCTAAGTACTAAAAAGAGGAGGTTTAGGTTTGGCCTGAAAATGAAGTATGACTCGAGTGTGGCGTGCGGCCCAAAGTTATGAAGCATGAATGTGTTAAGTCTACACACTAAATGACTCCTAAGTTTTCATTTAATAACCAAACATATCGATACTTTAATCATTCACATACCGTGCACGTTTTACAACACAAAGCGAATTGTGAAAACATAATTACTAAACAAGTGATGCGTAGAGAAGGGACCTTGAGATTTCGGGTTGTCACATCATCCCCAACTTGAAAGAAATTTCATCCCGAAATTTGATATGTAACCCAAAGCAGCAAGGTGATAGATCAGGATGACTATGCATTTTCCTCAGGTGCCACATCATCCCCAACTTGAAAGGGAATTTCGTCCCGAAATTTACCAGTTGCCTCAGGATTTGATTCCGCCATTTTGAACAGTTGAGGATACTTGAGCTTCATCTGATCTTCGAGTTCCCACGTGAACTCCGGTCCACGTCTTGAGTTCCAACGAACTCTCACGATTGGAATTCGACTGTGCTTACGAAGCTTAACTTCCCGATCCATGATTTCAATAGTTTCTTCGACGAACTGCAACTTATCGTCAATCTTCAGTTCTTGAAAGGGTACCACAAGTGTTTCATCAGACGGACACTTCTTTAAGTTTGAGATGTGGAAAACATCATGAATGTTACCTGTAACAACTCTCATCAAAAAGTACTATTTAGTATTTTAATTATCCAATAGGAAACTCTAATTAAGAAACCCAAGTGATTCTGCATAATCCCTAAAATTTTCAGAACATTTGGAATCAGGATTAGGGCCCCTAAAACTCAGGGGGGGTAAACCCCATTCGGTAAAATCCACACAGTTTGCTGTCAAAACCTTAAAATTATACGAAACCAACTCAGCCAAGCTACTGGGACACGAAGCCACCCTAGGGTAGACTAGGGCCTGTCGCGCCACGCGACAGGAATAGGTGAACCCCTCGCGTGGCGCGAGGGGGGTGATTTTCTAGCTATAAATAGTAGGCTGTGGGACTGGAACTTCTGCGTTGATTTGACGTTTAAATTCCTTTCGTACACAAAGTTATAGTAAAAATAGTCTGATAACACACACGGGTCTCGAAATTCTGCCGCAAAACAGGGTATTAGCACGATCGCTGCTACGATTCAATTTTCCGATCGATCAATATATCCAATGGATGTTTAAGTGCCGCCCACATTAGGGTTATACTTTATCGTTCGTCATTAATTTGACGGATCATCGTTAATTCGATGGATAAAGTATTATACTTTGTCGTTCGTCATTAATTTGACGGATCATTGTTAATTCAATGGATGAAGTATCGCACTTTGTCATTTGTTGTGAGAATTTGATCTCGTAAGTTATCGTAATTGCTGGATTGATTACTAACCCAGTTTTGTGTGCATTGTTATTTAAATTAGGTTAACAAGGCTAATTCATAGATTAGACTCTGTCCGTATTAAATCAGCAAGGTGAGTCATTCTCTTTTTATCAAATTACTTTCCAAATCATGTTTATTTTCAAAGTTATAATTACGGGGATTAAGTCTTTGTGATCACCAAGTTACAGCCGGTATGTGGGGTTTTGTATACATTACTTGATAATCGTCACCATTGGGGCAGCCAATGGGGAATATGACCATAGTCACAGATTAGGTCGAGTGACAAATACCGTGGGTAGTTGGTTTGATAATAGAAACATTGTAATCGCTCTTAATACTGTAAATTATAACAAATGTGTCATTTTAGTAAATAGAATGATTCACTCAGTATTTCCCGCTGACAAAACCTTTTTCAAACATGTTTCAGGTGATCTGTTGTAATTCAGGAAAAGTGCTGGGGAGCATTTCAAGCTTAAGATAGTGGCTCATTATAAAATAAAGAAATGATTTTGTAATATCACGATTTTATAGTAAAAACATAATATTGTAAATTATCGGGGTTTTATCCCGAATTGTGAAATAAAATAAAAGAGGAAAATTTTAGCTTTAAACGATCCTTTTAAATAAACTTCCGCTGTTAAACTCAATTAAATAAATACCGCAGTATTTCTGTCCCACGGCTCCTGAAATAGGTCAAACCGGGTCGGGGGTCGTGACAGAAAAAGGTGGTATCAGAGCCACTGGGTTAAGCTAATTAAGTATTTAGAAATACTTAATTTTTCCTGATTACTATTATGTGATTATGTGTTTTATTAACTGGCTATTTGTTAATTACAGTATGGGTAAACAAAAGCTGTCAAGCATCTATCTTAAATTAGATAGATCATCTAATGAGAAGGGAAGTTCATCCCGAACCAAATCCTCGAATCAGGCTGAAATTCCTGAAGAAGGAATATTTGTGCGAAAGGCACAATACGAGGAATCACTTTCTCCTAGAAGGAGGGAAATGATTATTAAGAAAAGTAAAGAGAAAATCCGAGAAAAGAGGATTAAACGAGAAACTCAGGAATTAATTGATAAATCACCTTGGGAAGATAAACTAGATGAGAAATGGGCAAATTTATATATGCTAGCCACAGTAGCAGAAAATATAAATCTTTAAAGTTTAGCACCCTACCCTCACAATCTAGAAACCCTGTGTGATAAATAAAATTTGAAACCCTAAGTATGTTTTTCAGTTATCTTTGTAATCAACTAGTACACAGTATGTAATAAATTACACGGTTATTTATGAATTTTAACTTAGTATTTTATGCATTTTGCATATATGCTACATCAGCATGAGTGGAATATCTGAAGCTTTTCAGAACCTTAATCTTTACCCCGTAACTATCGAAGCTTCCAAAGAATATACTAGCTATTTTCACGATGTAGAACAACCAGTAGAATTCAAGGTTCCACCTGTGGACAAGCCAAAACGAAAGAAAAGAAGTTATGTAGGATGGAGGAAAATACGTAAGAAAAAGCCAGCTACAAAACTGCCCAAAATAAACAATCCTTTGAAAAAGGGAAAAGAAATTATAACCGGAGAGAGTTCTAAACCATAGGAAATGGAAACTGAAGACAAAGAGGAGGTTAAGGAGATAGGAATACAAATGGAGGAGGTTACTAAAGAAGTAGTAATGGAAGTTGGGCAAGGGTCTAGACCAGCTCAGAGAGAAATCGGAGAGAGCTCCAATCCAAACCAGGAAAGGACTTTTCAAGATGAGATAGATTTCCTATTGGCAAGCTGTGAAACAATTCAGCCTGTCAATAATAATAATAATAATATTTTTAATTATCCTCTTGAAAACCAACTCCCTATGAATTGGGAACCAGCAATTCCAGACCCAATAGTCCACTCCCAACCCATAGGAATGGACGAATGGTGGACGAACGATTGGCAATTTCAAAATATTGTCAACGATCCTTACTCTTTTCTTCCACAATTCGATCCAGAACCCTTACCTAATCCACCCATGAGTAATGAAAACATGGCTGAACTTCGCCACTTTGGTGAAGAGTTGTTTGATGCTGGAACTAGAATCAGGGAAATAGGGGGACAGATTGCTTGGAAGTACGATGAGAGGGAAATGCGTTTTTAGAACAGCAAGTGACGAGAGATAGTACGATGATAAAATGGTGTTTGTATAATAGTAATAGTAAAGTTAGTCTGTAAATAACAAATAAAACTTTGTATGATATTTGTGAGTAATGATGCATATTATGATAGATATAAAATGAAATCGAGAAATCGATTGTTTTGACTATATCTGTATTATAAAATTTTCTGATTGTTTGTATATAATTATTATTTATCAGATACTAATAAAATTTATATATATACATTATCAGATGGCAAACAGTGGTAATGAACTTATAAATGAAGTTAATCAGTCTGAACAACATTCAAGAGATCAATATATGACTCGGCAAGATATCGAAAACATTGTTGCTCAAGGGATAGCCAATGCTATTCCAGCATTCGTTGCTGCTATAAAGAATCCGATCAAACCGCAACAGATTGTCCCTAGTAAACAAATTACTGAAGATAACTTCAGTAATAGTGTAAATGGAGGCAATAATCATGTTAATCATAATAGGGAACCACATCAAGCTCCATTACCCAAGAAAATGAAAACTGCAACGCCTGGTTGCACTTTCAAAGAATTCCTTGCTTGTAAACCCACTGAATTTGCAGGCAATGAAGGAGCAACTGCATCACTGCGTTGGTTAGAGAAAACCGAAGCAGTCATTGCAATAAGTAAATGTGGTAAAGATGATCAGGTCATGTATTCATCCAATCTGTTCAAAGAAGGAGCACTCGAATGGTGGAACACTGTGTTACAATCAAAAGGAAGAGTAATAGCTTATGCTATGACTTGGGAAGAATTTAAGGGTTTGGTGGAAAGAAAATTCTATCCTGAGTATGAAAAGGAACAGATGGCGAATAAGTTTCTAAATCATCGGATGATGAATGTAGATTGTCGTGGTTATACCTCGACATTCTTTGAATATGCTAGAGTGGTACCAACACTGGCTTCGCCAGAACCGGTACTCATTTCTCGCTATATTTGGGGGCTAATTAGCGAAATCCGCAATATTGTTAAAGCTGCGAGACCTCGCACTATTGACGATGCGGTAGAATTAGCTAATACTCTAACCGATGAATTGGTGCGCACAAGAGATGAAGATAGGAAAAAGGCACTAGCTCAGAAAATTACCCAAGGATTTCGTGTGGGTAATAATAACAGCTTCAAGAGAAAAGGAACAGGGCAATCTCCAGCTCCGTCATTCTGCAAGAAATGCAAAAAGAAGCATTATGGAAGATGCGATATCACTTGTAATTTTTGCAAAACTGTAGGACATCGTGAAGAGAACTGCAAAAAGAAAACAGTAATCTGTTTTAATTGTGGAGAAGCGGGGCATTATAAAACAGAATGTCCTAAATTGGTCAAACCAGTAGATAACAAACCCAAGACGACCGAAGGAACTACTAAGAAGAATGCCAGGGCATTTCAGCTGACCACTCAAGAAGCAGAACTTATTCCAGATGTGATAGCGGGTACGTTCTTAGTTCACAACGTATATGCAAAAGTATTATTTGACTCTGGTGCAAACCAAAGTTTTATAAATACTTCATTCTGTCGAGCACTTAGTTTACCTTTAACCAATATTAGGCAGATTTTTACAGTTGAAACAGTAGACTGAAATTCAGTTAAAATAGATAAAGTGTTGCAAGAAGGAAACATAGAACTTTTAGGACATAAATTCTCTGCAAGACTATTGCCGATGAATTTAGCTGAATTTGATGTTGTATTAGGAATGGATTGGTTAGTAGCCAACCATGCTAGAATCCTTTGTGATCAGAATTCCATAGAAATTCAATCACCTACCGGAGAAATGATTAGGATTACAGGAGATAAACCACGTAAGCCTATGAAGTTCATATCAGTAATGAAAGTTGCTAATTATGAACGAAAACAAGGAATAGTGTATATGATTTCAGTAATCATTAGCACTAAAGGAAAAGATCTTAAGGAAATACCAGTAGTATCAGAATATTCTGATATATTTCCAGAAGATTTACCAGGATTACCTCCAGATAGGGAAGTAGAATTTAGGATTCATCTAATTCCAGGAACTACACCGATAGCCAAGGCACCTTATCGGTTAGCACCCACAGAAATGTTAGAATTGAAAAAACAATTAGATGAATTACTAAGTAAAGGATTCATACAACCTAGCTCATCCCCTTGGGGAGCGCCAGTGTTGTTTGTGAAGAAAAAGGATGGTTCAATGAGAATGTGTATCGATTATAGGGAATTGAATAAGGTTACAATTAAGAATCGATATCCATTACCTAGGATTGATGATCTTTTTGATCAACTTTAGGGGGCTAGATATTTTTCTAAGATAGATTTACGCTCTGGATATCATCAATTGAAGGTACAAGAAGAAGACATACCTAAGACTGCTTTCAGAACTAGGTATGGTCATTACGAGTTTACAGTCATGCCCTTCGGGTTAACGAATGCACCTGCAGCATTTATGGACATGATGAATAGGATCTGTAAACCGTACTTGGATAAATTTGTAATTGTCTTCATAGACGATATACTTAATTATTCCAAAAGTCAGGACGAACATTGTCAGCACTTGCATGCACTCTTAACTTTGTTAAGAAAAGAAAAGTTGTACGCCAAATTCTCGAAATGCGAATTTTGGCTAAAGGAAGTGCAATTCTTAGGACACATGGTAAATCATGAAGGTATTCATGTAGATCCTGCTAAGATAGAGGCAATTACCAAGTGGAAGGTTCCACAAACAGCAATGGAAATAAGAAGTTTTATAGGTTTAGCTGGGTATTATAGACGGTTTATTAAGGATTTTTCCAAGATAGCCGTACCATTAACTAAGTTAACCTGTAAAGCCACTAAGTTTGAATGGGGACCCAAACAAGAAGAAGCTTTTAGAATTTTGAAACAGAAACTAACCCATGCACCAATCTTAGCTTTACCAGAAGGAACTGAAGATTTTGAAGTATATTGTGATGCTTCAAAATTAGGATTTGGATGTGTGCTTATGCAACGCAAAAAAGTAATTGCGTACGCATCAAGGCAGTTGAAAAATCACGAAGAAAACTATACGACTCATGATTTAGAATTAGGAGCCGTAATTTTTGCCCTTAAGATTTGGAGACACTATCTTTACGGAAGTAAATTTACTGTCTACACAGACCATAAAAGTTTAAGATATATATTTGGGCAAAAAGAGTTAAACATGAGACAAAGGAGATGGATGGAAATCTTAAGTGACTACGACTGTGATATTCAGTATCACGAAGGAAAGGCAAATGTAGTTGCAGATGCCTTAAGTCGTAAGTATTATGAGAAACAACGACGAGTTCGTGCTCTCAGATTAAATCTACAAATAGATTTAATGGAACAACTGAAGAATGTTCAAACTACAGCAATCAAGGATGATGCTGAAGGAATGAAAGGACGAATCAAAGAATTAGAACAAGGAGCAGATGGAATTTGGAGATTCCACAAAAGTAGAATTTGGGTACCTAAGCAGGGAGACTTAAGACCTAAAATTTTAGAAGAAGCTCATAAATCTAGGTACACTATGCACCCAGGAAACAATAAAATGTACCAAGATTTAAGGAAGAACTTCTGGTGGATAGGAATAAAAAAGGACATAGCCAGCTATGTTTCTAAATGTCTTACTTGTTCACAAGTTAAGGCAGAACATCAGAAACCTTCAGGTCTACTACAACAGTTAGAAATGCCGGTATGGAAATGGGAACTTATAACAATGGATTTTGTTACTAAGTTGCCCAAAACCAGAAAAGGTAATGATGCGATTTGGGTAATTGTGGATCGATTAACCAAATCAGCTCACCTTCTACCTATGAAAGAAACCTTTAGCATGGAAAGACTGGCTAAATTGTATGTAGATGAAGTTGTGTCCTTACATGGAGTTCCACTCTCCATTGTTTCGGATAGGGATAGTCGTTTTACTTCCCATTTCTGGAAAAGTTTCCAGCAAGCTATGGGAACTCGACTAAATTTGAGCACTGCATATCATCCACAAACAGACGGACAAAGTGAAAGGACAATCCAAACTCTAGAAGACATGCTCCGAGCATGTGTGATAGATTTTGGTGGAAACTGGGATGATCACTTACCATTGATTGAATTTTCCTATAACAATAGTTATCATTCAAGTATTGAAACTGCCCCATTCGAGGCACTGTATGGAAGAAAGTGCAGAACTCCCGTTTGTTGGGCAGAAATAGGAGAAAGTCAATTATCAGGACCTGAGATTGTGCAAGAAACGACTGATAAGATTACTCAAATCAAGGAAAGGTTGAAGACGGCTCGAGATCGCCAGAAGAGTTATGCAGACAATAGATGCAAACCGTTAGAATTCCAAGTTGGAGATAGAGTACTATTGAAAGTTTCTCCTTGGAAAGGAGTAGTCAGATCTGGAAAGAAAGGAAAGCTAAGTCCAAGGTACGTAGGACCATTTCCAGTGATCCAACGTATAGGACCAGTAGCTTATCGTTTACAATTACCAGAAGAATTATCTGGAGTACATAATGTATTTCATGTATCCAATCTCAAGAAATGCTTATCAGATGAATCACTGGTAGTACCTCTTCGAGATATAGAGGTAAATGAAAAGTTGAAATTCGTTGAGAAACCTCTTCAAATTGAGGATCGAAAGATCAAGTTTCTCAAACACAAACGACTTGTTTTAGTCAAAGTCAGATGGGATTCAAAGAGAGGAGCTGAATACACTTGGGAGCTGGAATCAGAAATGAAGCGAAAATATCCTCACTTATTCCAGTAAATCTCGAGGACGAGATTTTTATTAAGGTAGGGAGAATGTAACAACTCTCATCAAAAAGTACTATTTAGTATTTTAATTATCCAATAGGAAACTCTAATTAAGAAACCCAAGTGATTCTGCATAATCCCTAAAATTTTCAGAACATTTGGAATCAGGATTAGGGCCCCTAAAACTCAGGGGGGGGTAAACCCCATTCGGTAAAATCCACACAGTTTGCTGTCAAAAACTTAAAATTATACGAAACCAACTCAGCCAAGCTACTGGGACACGAAGCCACCCTAGGGTAGACTAGGGCCTGTCGCGCCACGCGACAGGAATAGGTGAACCCCTCGCGTGGCGCGAGGGGGGTGATTTTCTAGCTATAAATAGTAGGCTGTGGGACTGGAACTTCTGCGTTGATTTGACGTTTAAATTCCTTTCGTACACAAAGTTATAGTAAAAATAGTCTGATAACACACACGGGTCTCGAAATTCTGCCGCAAAACAGGGTATTAGCACGATCGCTGCTACGATTCAATTTTCCGATCGATCAATATATCCAATGGATGTTTAAGTGCCGCCCACATTAGGGTTATACTTTATCGTTCGTCATTAATTTGACGGATCATCGTTAATTCGATGGATAAAGTATTATACTTTGTCGTTCGTCATTAATTTGACGGATCATTGTTAATTCAATGGATGAAGTATCGCACTTTGTCATTTGTTGTGAGAATTTGATCTCGTAAGTTATCGTAATTGCTGGATTGATTACTAACCCAGTTTTGTGTGCATTGTTATTTAAATTAGGTTAACAAGGCTAATTCATAGATTAGACTCTGTCCGTATTAAATCAGCAAGGTGAGTCATTCTCTTTTTATCAAATTACTTTCCAAATAATGTTTATTTTCAAAGTTATAATTACGGGGATTAAGTCTTTGTGATCACCAAGTTACAGCCGGTATGTGGGGTTTTGTATACATTACTTGATAATCGTCACCATTGGGGCAGCCAATGGGGGATATGACCATAGTCACAGATTATGTCGAGTGACAAATACCGTGGGTAGTTGGTTTGATAATAGAAACATTGTAATCGCTCTTAATACTGTAAATTATAACAAATGTGTCATTTTAGTAAATAGAATGATTCACTCAGTATTTCCCGCTGACAAAACCTTTTTCAAACATGTTTCAGGTGATCTGTTGTAATTCAGGAAAAGTGCTGGGGAGCATTTCAAGCTTAAGATAGTGGCTCATTATAAAATAAAGAAATGATTTTGTAATATCACGATTTTATAGTAAAAACATAATATTGTAAATTATCGGGGTTTTATCCCGAATTGTGAAATAAAATAAAAGAGGAAAATTTTAGCTTTAAACGATCCTTTTAAATAAACTTCCGCTGTTAAACTCAATTAAATAAATACCGCAGTATTTCTGTCCCACGGCTCCTGAAACAGGTCAAACCGGGTTGGGGGTCGTGACATTACCCAACTTGTTAGGCAACTCGAGTTTGTAGGCCACTTTGCCGATTCATTCCAAAATTTTGAATGGCCCAACGTAATGCGGATTAAGCTTGTCGCGCTTCCAAAAGCGCACCACACCCTTCCAAGGTGAGACTTTCAGCATAACGTGATCGCCTACAACGAATTCCAAGGGTTTTCTACGCTTATCAGCGTAGCTTTTCTGACGGCCGCGCGCTGCCGCCATACGATTTCTGATTTGAACAATCTTCTCAGAGGTTCCAAGTACAAGTTCTGGTCCTGTGATCTGGTTGTCACCCACCTCAGCCCAACAAAGAGGAGATCGACATTTTCGTCCGTATAATGCTTCAAACGGAGCTGCCTGAATATTGGAATGGTAACTGTTGTTGTAAGAGAACTCTATCAACGGCAAATGTTTCTCCCAACCTTTACCAAAATCGATCACACATGCTCGCAACATGTCTTTAAGTGTCTGGATGGTTCGTTCGCTTTGACCATCCATCTGAGGGTGATAAGCAGTACTCATGTCGAGACGTGAGCCGAATGATTTGTGCATCGCCTGCCACAAATCAGATATGAAACGCGGATCACGATCGGAGATGATAGAGGTTGGCACCCCGTGCCTAGAAACCACCTCTTTTAGATAAACACCAGCTAGTTGTGAGAACTTATCAGTTTCCTTGATCGCGAGAAAGTGCACTGATTTCGTGAGACGGTCGACGATCACCCAAATGGTATCGTTCCCGTTTTGAGTTCTAGGTAGACCGGTGACAAAATCCATGGCAATCTGTTCCCATTTCCACATGGGTATTCCTGGTTACTGAAGCAATCCAGACGGTTTCTGGTATTCCACCCTGACCTTCGCACAAGTCAAGCATTTACTTACATACGTCACGATGTGGGCTTTCATCTTCGGCCACCAATTTAGGACTTTGAGGTCCTGATACATCTTATCCGAACCCGGATGAACAGAGTATCAAGACTTGTGTGCTTCATCCATCACAAGCTCCCTAAGATCTCCGTACGAAGGGACCCATATTCGCTCCATAAAACAGTGAATACCGTCGAATCGTTCCACAATTTGCTTCTCCAAGCCCCACATGGCCTCAGCTTTAAGGTTCTCGTCCTTCAACGCTTTAGCTTGGGCAGATCGGATCTAGTCAGGTAGGTTAGAATGGATAGTGAGCTGCAAAGCTCGAACTCATTTAGTCTTTGTTTCCTTGCGACTAAGGGCATTGGCCACAACGTTAGCTTTTTCCGGATGATACTTGATTGCACAATCATAATCGTTTAAGAGTTCCACCCAATGACGCTGTCGCATGTTCAACTCCTTCTGGTCAAAGATATGCTGAAGGCTCCTGTGATCGGTATAAATAGTGCATTTAGTACCGTACAAGTAATGCCTCCAGATTTTTAATGCAAAAACCATAGCCCCTAGCTCCAAGTCGTGGGTTGTATAATTTTTCTCATGAACTTTCAACTGTCGAGAAGCATAAGCTATCACCTTCTCACGTTGCATCAGCATGCAACCGAGACCCTGAATAGAAGCGTTACAGTACACCATGAAATCTTCGGTACCCTCAGGCAAGGACAAGATTGGTGCACTACAAAGTTTTTGTTTCAACAACTGGAAAGCGTCTTCCTGTTTCGTTCCCCAGGAGTATATAACCCCTTTCTGTGTCAACGTGGTAAGAGGTTGTGCGATCCTCGAGAAGTCTTTGATAAATCTGCGGTAGTATCCTGCGAGACCTAGAAATTGTCGCACCTCCGAAGGATTCTTTGTTGCCACCCAATTTCTGATAGCATCAATCTTAGCGGGATCTAGTGTAATCCCGATTCGTTAACAATGTGGCCAAGGAAGTGTACTTCTCGAATCCAGAAGTCGCATTTAGAAAACTTCGCGTAGAGTTGCTCCTTCCTCAGGAGCTCCAAAATAAGACACAAGTGCCGCTCGTGGTCCTCCTTGCTCTTATAATAGATTAGTATGTCATCAATAAACACAATGACAAAATCATCGAGGTACGGTTTGCACACACGGTTCATGAGGTCCATGAAGACCGCTGGTCCGTTAGTTAACCCGAATGGTATAACCAAAAACTCGTAGTGGCCATACCGCGTACGAAAAGCCGTTTTAGGAACATCCTCCTCTCGGACTCTCATCTGATGAAAGCCCGATCTTAAGTCAATTTTCGAGTAGAAGCTTGACCCTTGCAGCTGGTCAAACAGATCATCGATGCGAGGTAAAGGATAACGGTTTTTAACCGTTACCTTGTTGAGTTCACGATAATCTATACACATACGAAAGGATCCGTCTTTCTTCTTCACGAATAGGACTGGGGCTCCCCAGGGCGAAGAGCTAGGTCGGATAAAGCCTCTATCTAGTAGTTCTTGAAGTTGATTAGACAGTTCTTGCAGCTCTCCTGGTGCAAGACGATAAGGAGCACGAGCAATCGGGGCTGCTCCTGGCGTAAGGTCGATCTGAAATTCCACCTGACGTTGAGGAGGTAACCCAGGAAGTTCTTCGGGGAAAACATCAGAAAACTCTCGGACAACAGGTAGATCTTCGATTCTCTTTTCCTCCGGCTGAGTGTCAGTAACGAGTGCTAAAATAGCAGGATAACCCTTCCGTACACACTTCTAGGCTTTCATAGCTAAAATGATACCAACCATTGCACCACTTTGATGACCTTGGACCGACAGAGATCCTCCATTGGGGAGAGGAATACGTACGATTTTCTCTTCACAGAGAATTTCTGCTTGATTCTTAGACAACCAATCCATACCAACGACTACATCAAAACTTCCAAGGGTAACGAGGAGTAGGTCAATGTCGAACACTTGACCCATAAGATCAAGTTTACACCCTAAATGAATGTGTAAGGCTTTAATTGACTTGCCATCAGCCAATTCTACTACGTGTTTGTTTACAAGAGGTGTTGGATTCAACCCTAACTGACGACTGAACCCCAAGGACACATAACTCCAATTGGCACCAGAGTCGAATAAAACAGAAGCAAATAGGTTGTTCACAGGAAACGTACCGGTCACGACATTGCCATCATTCCTGGCTTCACCAGCTCCGATGGTAAACACTCTTCCATGCGCACCATTCCCAACATTATTTCCGTTGATATTGTTCCCAGTGTTGTTGTTATTATTCCCTGCATTCTGATTCAGTTAAGGGTAATCTCTCTTGAAGTGACCCTCGTCTCCACACTGGAAACATCCCTTTCGGTTACCTTGGTTTTGCTGAGGTTGCTGTCTTTCTTGTTGTTGCTGCTGCTGCTGTTGCTGTGGAGGTTGCTGTTGCTGCTATTTTGGGAATGGGGCCCTGCAATCCCTTGCCATATGACCCACTTTATTGCATCTATGACAGATTCGGGTGCATGGTCCACGGTCCATGGTGATGATAGTTGCATTTGCTACACTTTGGTTGTTTCCCCGCGTAGGAACCTTGGTTCGAGTTGTTGCTCTGGTTCTGGTTAAAAGAGGAAGACTGACTGAAACTGCGATTGTTACAGTTGTTTGGCTTCTTCTGTGACTGATTCGAGTTGGACACTTTGTCCGTATCATTCCATTTGCGCTTGTTATCAGTAGTAGGAGTAGTAGTTGTAGTAATAGCGGCAGTAGCAGAAACATGTGGGGGTAGCGAGTCACGCTCCACCTCCTGGTCAGTGATCTTGTGAGCTAAGTGGATGATTCGAGGTAGGTTGTCAAGATTCGCTGCAGTGACCAAGCCCTTGACATGCGGTGCTAGACCGTTGATGTACAACTTAATTCTTCTATGTAGTGCTCGTGACAAGTTACGACACATATTCGCAAGCTCATGAGATTGCTTCGTGTATGCCTCTATCTCAGATCCTGCCATCTTCAGGTGGTAGTACTCATTTTCCAGCTTTTGGATCTCATCACGAGGGCAGTACTCTTCTCGCATCAGTTCCTTGAAATCGTCCCAAGTAGTCGCGCTTGCTATTTCAATACCCAGCATTTAGACTTAGGCATTCCACCAAGTCAAGGCACCATCCTCAAGAGTGCCCGAAGCATACTTCACCCTGTCTCCCGCAGGACAGTTACACATAGCGAAAACCGACTCAGCTTTCTCAAACCAACAGAGTAGTCCCACTACTCGTTTAGTCCCACTAAATGTTTGTGGCTTACAATCCATAAATGTCTTGAACGTGCAAGCAGGTGGATTATTCTGATTCTGGTTCGCGTGTTGACCTAAAGATGAAAGAAAATACAACGCACAAGTAAGAGTCAAGTACGCGACACAAGGATAAAGAGTGTTTGGTACATATCGTACCAGCTTGCTGAGCTGCTAGAGCTTCAGCCACACGAGTATTGATCAAGTCGGTTAATTCAGCCTGAGACATAACAATGTTGCCACGTCAACCGTTGCGGCCTCCACCACGTCCACCGTTTCGTCCGCTCATGATTCTATATAAAAAGGGTGGAAAAGGTTAGAAGTCGGGATTGAGTAGGAGTCAAACATCACTATGACTTCTATAGATTACTGAGTCCTATCATTACGTCAGATAACGGAACAGAACCCCTTTCACACTCGTTAAGCCTCACTGGGACTCACATGCACCCCACATTATTATTATGTGTTCACCCACAATAATAATGCGATTTGCATGTTTATCTCAACTCCTCTTAACTCGCGTTAAAAGGTTCCTCAGATTCAAGTAGCAAGACAAAAGACACCACAAACATGGATCACGAAAGTTTAGGGAAAGTGTCACACTATTAATCACATAACGTAGGTGATGGGTGTCGAGTGTTATATATATTAGGTGTATATTTTAAGCCCCTTTAACACTTTTTTAGTCAAGTTTTAAATTTATAAAACACGATATTTACTAACACTAGACACACATATGGGCAAGTGCACCTATCGTGAGCGTAGTATAGTGTTGGTAAGATACCGAGGTCGTCCAAGGACACAAGAGCTTTTAGTACCGGTTTATCCTCAACGTCTAATCAAATCAAAAAGTTTAGAAAAATGTTTTAAACTAAGAAAAATAAATACTAACTAAAAATGCTGAAAATAAAAATAAAAAGAAAAACAGATAGATAAGATGAATCACTTGGTTCCGACTCGTGTATAGTGTAACCTTTGATTATTTTCGCACTTATTTAAGAGATTATCTTAGTTATTGTAGTAGGCCCCTCTTTTGAAGGTGACGTTACCCTCAACCCAGTAGTTTGAGTCAGCAAGGATACAATCCTAAAGGGTTGGATTATTGAAAGATAATTAATTAAGTTATTAATGCAAATTATGGTAGGCTCCTCTTTTGGAGGTGACGTTACCCTCGACTAAGTAGAATGAGTCAGCAGGGATACAGTCCTAAATAGCCGGGTTATAGTATTAATAGTAGTTAACTTATGAGGGGATCAAAGAGTTTGGACCCCCGCCATCCAATACAGTTAAGTATTGAAGGAGGTCCTACTAAATTTGACCCAGGTCCATTGCTGGACCTCTAAACGCTGAACAATGGCAAGACTCTTACCAAACCGTTCCCTTAACCCCCGACCAGGTAGCCAACATACCTCTATATTGACCGTGGAGATATGAATGGTGAAAATCTTTTATTTTATATAGACAGTAAAATAATGCCAAGACACCACGGACAAACGATAAGGAAGAATCACCTTCAACATAAGAAACTAGTTATTAAAGTCATTAATACAAAACCAAGTAAAAAGTGCGAAAAGATTAGAAATAAAAAGTATTACACTAGACACTTGTCTTCACCAAGTGATGTAAGAGACTTAGGCAAACATGGCCTTGATTGTCAAGAACTCTTACGATCAATCTTGGATCCCGAGACGACTCACACACTCTATGATGGACAATGGATGATGGTGGTGGATGATGGTGTTATGGTGGTGGTGGGTGGTGGGTGAAGTGTGAGAGAGGTGGTGTGCCAAGGGATGGTTTGAGCTTGAGCCAAGCACTCCTATTTATAGGCTGAACAGAAGCTTGGGCACGACCCCTTGTCCAGTGGGCACGGCCCCGTGTCCACATCCTTCTCTTTCTTCATTTATTGCAGCTTGTCTTATTAGTTGACCACGCCCCCGTGTCCGCTGAGCACGACCCCGTGTGCAGAAGAATCTTTGTACTATGAATATTTGCTTAGATTGTGCGAATCTCATAGTTGACCACGGCCCCGTGTCCGCTGAGCACGGCCCCGTGGTGGGCAATAGAAGCTTCTACAGCTTTGTCTTTTCTGCTGACACTTGGGCACGCCCCCGTGCTGGCTGAGCACGGGGCGTGTTCAGTCTTCTGTTATCTTGTTTTGCTTGGGAAGATGCTGTCGTGGGGTCGGGCATGTCACGTCTTGTTCCTTTTCTTGTATTTATGTCAGATTTTGATGTCTTTTTGCTTCTTTTGTTAATTTGAGCTCATTTAATCCTGAAAATACAAAAGGAAGACAAAAGCACACTTTTTCCAACATTAGTACTAAAAAATGGTTAGTTTTATGCCACAATTGATGTAATTTATATGTTGCATTTTGCACACATCAAATACCCCCACACTTGAATCTTTGCTTGTCCTCAAGCAAAACTCTTTAATATGTGGCTATTACACTCCCAAATGGAATGGGTAGAGAATGTTTTTGGGCTTGTCATAGAGTGTCGGGATTTCCAAGATTCTTTATTTAGTTTTATTTTTATTTATTTACAATCCTATTCGTCATGATTTATTTAAAACTTTCCATAAGATAAATTACTTATTAGGGCATAACATGCCTTTGTAAAATTTTATTTATATACAAGTTCACATACCTCACGGGGATCACTCAACACTCGGCCGAAAATGTATTTTTGTGGATCACTCGAGAGCGGCATGGAACTTACTCCTACCATAGGCTTGCCAAGCAATCAATCCTCCTCCTTTTTAACTTATATACCTTTGTAAATATCAAGAGGACTTTGTGGGTGAAGGGTTAGGCTTGGGTTAAAGGTAGGTGGTTGGGTTAGTGGTTAGTGGTTAGTAGAAAAAGGGAGAAAAGCGTAACACGTGTCGGTTTTCGTAATTTTCTATTTTTGTAACTTTTATTTTGATGAAGCTATTATTCAAACAAAGTTATTTTTGATGAACTTGTTTGTTTATTTTCTTTTGTTTCATCATCAACACATTTTATTTTATTTTTTTATTTTTTTTGAAAAGTGAAAATGAAAAAGGGTTAAAAATGAAAAGGTTTAAAACAAAGGGTTAAAAATGAAAAAGGTTTTGGTGGCTATTATTTTGATGAAGCTATTATTCAAAAATCGAACTTGTTACTAAAACAAAGGGTTAAAAATGAAAAAGGTTTTGGTGGGTAAAAGGGTGTTTGGTTTGGGTTATGAAATGAAAAGGTTTAGGCTCAAAGGGGCTAACTAGGGGGATTTTGGGTAGGTGGTAAAAAAAAATAATGGTGTAGAAATAAAAAGGGTTAGTCCTAATGCCTCCATCATTTACTTACTCGGGTTTAAGTTGGTAAGGACCGGAAATGTATCGTCATGGCAAGTTCTAGAGTCGTTAGAACCAAGCGGCTATTCACACAAGAAACGAAAAATGAGCATTTAGTCTAATGATATGTATTTGTATGCTCAATAAAGGCTCAAAACTCACTTTTGTGGGAATGGGTTTTTATGTGATCAAGTATATATAATCAAATTTTAACTAAGTTTGTCATGCCTTTTCATAATTTTCTTATGTTGGTTCTTTTTATCACGACGCTATCGGTTGTAAATTCGTAAAAATATAACCTTTTTGAGAACTTGAATTTCCCGAGTTAAACCTAGACAAGTAAAAAAATGAATTTTTTTTTGAAAAAAATTTGGGGTGATTAGCGGTTCCAATAGAGTTTTGTGTAAGGCTTGTATTTAGGACTTGCAAGATTCAAGGTTTTAGTATCCCCCCCCCCACACTTAAATTACACATTGTCCTCAATGTGTCCCAAAAATAAGTTTTTAGGTTGATTGAATGTGTAAGAAGGTGTAAAAAGAAAAAAAATTTGTGTTACTGGGCGCTGAACATGGCCCCGTGTTCAAGTGCCAGTAACAAAATTAAATCAAGAGAAACAGAAGCCTGGATACGGGGGCGTGTTGGGTGAACACGGCCCGTGTCCAGTTACCTGAACTGGGTCTTTTTCTGCAGACTGTGCCGCACGGGGCCGTGTTGGGCGGACACGGCCCGTGCCGAACTTACTGTAAATGAAGAATTTTGTCAGACGGTTCTATTTTCCTGCATGGGGTGCTGGTTCAAGTTTCCCTTGTATCCTTTGCCATCTCAAGTGTGTTTTATTCCTGAAAATTAAAACTAACTAGAAAACAAGAAAATTAATCTAAACTAAACTAGGGATAGTTCCGCGGAATGCCTCCATTGTGCGCCACGTTTATAAGGGTCCTTGGCTAGACCCAAAGCCTGGTCATATGTTACCCAAGTGGGATGTATTGCATCCCATGTTACACCGTCGGAGAGCGTCATCCTAGCTTGAGTCTATGACCTTCATGTAGTTGACCGGGTCTTCGTCCTCTACTCTTTTTCCACATTCAAACTTTACTTCCTTGTCCCCAAACTTCAATGTTAACGTTCCGTCATTCATATCCACCTCTGCTTGGGCGGTGGCTAGAAATGGCCTCCCGAGGATGAGAGGGACATCGGTGTCTTCTTCCATGTCTAGGATGACAAAATCGGTTGGGAAAACGAAGTTGTCAACTTTGACCAATAGATTTTCAGCGACACCTTGTGGAAATTTGACGGATCTGTCGGCGAGTTGTATGCTCATCTTTGTAGGGCTTGTTGTTCCTAGGCCGAGTCGTTTGAACATTGATGTGGGCATGAGGTTAATGCTAGCCCCAAGATCGGCTGATGCATTACGAACGGGGGATTCCCCGATCGAGCAAGGAATCGTGAAACTTCCGGGATCAATTTTCTTTTGTGGGAGTTTGTTGAGTACTAGGGCTGAGCATTCTTCGCCTAAGTTAACTAATTGCAATGATTCAATTTTCCTTTTGTGAGTGAGGAAATCCCTCATAAATTTTGCATATTTAGGCATTTGGGTTAGGACCTCAAAAAAAGGAATATTAACATGCAATTGTTTTAATAAATTTTCGAACTTTGCGAATTGCTCATCGGTCTTTTGACGATTTAACCTACCGGGGTACGGAATTGGAGGAGTCTTGTTGGGCTCTTGATTTGGTAAAGAAGCCTTTTCTGATGCGGGTGGAGTCGTGCTTTGGCTAGACTGGCTTCTTTCATCTGGCGGTGATGGAACCTCCTCGGGACCCACGGTTCGATTTCTCAATGTGATGAGATGTACTTGTGCTTTCGGGTTGGTTTCGGTATTGCTAGGTAACGCGCCTTGTGGTCTCTCGGAGAAATTTTGAGCTATTTGATTTAATTGTTTTTCAATGTTTTGAATGCTAGCTTGTTGATTTCTAAAATTCGATTCCAATTGTTGAAATCGTTCCGAGTTTTTCTTTTCAGTGTCAGAGATGAGGCGAGATACAGTATCTTCAAGCCTTTCTCTTCCACCTTGTTGTTGAGAGAAATTTTGTGGTTGTTGAAAGTTAGTTCGTTGGTTTTGTTGGTTACTACTATTGCCGGGATCTCTCCAACCAAGATTAGGGTGGTTACGCCATCCTTGGTTGTAGGTACCCGTTGGTGGACCCGACGGCCTAGGTTTATTATCAATGTAGTTTACCGTTTCTATTTGTTCATCTAATTCTTTCATACAACTCCAATTTTCATGTGGCCCACCACACCCTTCACAAGCCATAACCGAGGCCGTTTTTGTCATTTCTAGCTTTTTGATTTTCGAAGAGAGGGCCTCGATTTGGGCTTGTAAAGAAGTGCTTTCATCAACCTTATGGGCGCCCGGGGCAATAGATTTATTACCTCGGGGAGTGTGCCATTGAAAATTGGTTTGAGCAATTTCCTCAATTTGATTATATATTTCATTTGGGCGACGATTACCTAAAAGTCCCCCGGAGCTAGAATCAAGTGTTTGTCTTGTGTGTGGCAACAACCCATTGTAGAAAGTGGATACTTGTTGCCATACCGCAAGACCGTGACGGGGACACTTTCTTAGTAGCTCCTTGAACCTTTCCCAAGTTTCATATAAGGATTCCCAATCCTCTTGTGAATATATATTAATTTCAGTCATTAACTTAGCCGTTTTAGCAGGAGGGAAATACTTATATAGAAACTTTTGGGCTAGTTCATCCCAGGTGTTTACCGAGCCAACTGGGAGGGTGTTAAGCCAAGCCTTAGCTCAGTCTTTTAGTGAAAATGGAAACATTCGAAGGCGGATGGCGTCATTTGATGCTCCATTGATCCGAAAGGTATCACATATTTCTAAGAAATTAGTAATATGTAGATGGGGATCCTCGTCCGCAAGCCCATGGAAGGTTGCAGAGTTTTGAAGCATTTGTATCAAATGCGGCCGAAGTTCGAAGTTGTTGGCTTCGACATTTGGTGCATTGATAGCGGCGCCGATATTACCTACGGTGGGCCGTAGGTAATCCATGAGGGTACGTTAGTCCGCCATTGGAAGTGGGTCCCCCGAAACTTTCTCTTGATTTTTAGCTTTAAGTCTTTTCTGAGAAACCGTTCGGGTTCTTCTAGAGGTTCTTTTATGTCTCTACTAGAACTAGAGCTCATGCACTACGTGGGAGGTTCAAATGTGGCGCCTGGGTTCCAAGTCCTGCAATAAAAACAGAAAAGAACGTTGGTCAGAATGTTCACCACGGCCCCGTGCTCAGTGAACACGGCCCGTGGTCAGAGGTACAGCAATTGTTTTCCGGATCCCTGTTACTGGGAGTTGGACACGGCCCCGTGCTCAGCTCTCTGTAACTCATAAAATAAAATCTGCCAGTGAGGATGCTGGGCACGGCCCGTGTCCGACCAGGCACGGCCCGTGCTGAGCTCTGCAGAAACAGAAAAACTAAAAAAAAAAAATCCTAAAAAAATGAAAAATAAGAAAAACGATTAGGCCGTTGATTCCTAATTTTCTTAAAATCCTTGTGTCCCCGGCAGCGGCGCCAAAAACTTGATGGGTGTCGAGTGTTATATATATTAGGTGTATATTTTAAGCCCCTTTAACACTTTTTTAGTCAAGTTTTAAATTTATAAAACACGATATTTACTAACACTAGACACACATATGGGCAAGTGCACCCATCGTGAGCGTAGTATAGTGTTGGTAAGATACCGAGGTCGTCCAAGGACACAAGAGCTTTTAGTACCGGTTTATCCTCAACGTCTAATCAAATCAAAAAGTTTAGAAAAATGTTTTAAACTAAGAAAAATAAAAGCTAACTAAAAATGCTGAAAATAAAAATAAAAAGAAAAACAGATAGACAAGATGAATCACTTGGTTCCGACTCGTGTATAGTGTAACCTTTGATTATTTCCGCACTTTTGCACTTATTTAAGAGATTATCTTAGTTATTGTAGTAGGCCCCTCTTTTGAAGGTGACGTTACCCTCAACCCAGGAGTTTGAGTCAGCAAGGATACAATCCTAAAGGGTTGGATTATTGAAAGATAATTAATTAAGTTATTAATGCAAATTATGGTAGGCCCCTCTTTTGGAGGTGACGTTACCCTCGACTAAGTAGTCTGAGTCAGCAGGGATACAGTCCTAAATAGCCGGGTTATAGTATTAATAGTAGTTAACTTATGAGGGGATCAAAGAGTTTGGACCCCCGCCATCCAATACCGTTAAGTATTGAAGGAGGTCCTACTAAATTTGACCCAGGTCCATTGCAGGACCTCTAAACGCTGAACAATGGCAAGACTTTTACCAAACCGTTCCCTTAACCCCCAACCAGGTAGCCAACATACCTCCATATAGACCGTGGAGATATGAATGGTGAAAATCTTTTATTTTATATAGACAGTAAAATAATGCCAAGACACCACGGACAAACGATAAGGAAGAATCACCTTCAACATAAGAAACTAGTTATTAAAGTCATTAATACAAAACCAAGTAAAAAGTGCGAAAAGATTAGAAATAAAAAGTATTAAACTAGACACTTGTCTTCACCAAGTGATGTAAGAGACTTAGGCAAACATGGCCTTGATTGTCAAGAACTCTTACGATCAGTCTTGGATCCCGAGATGACTCACACACTCTATGATGGACATTGGATGATGGTGGTGGATGATGGTGTTATGGTGGTGGTGGGTGGTGGGTGAAGTGTGAGAGAGGTGGTGTGCCAAGGGATGGTTTGAGCTTGAGCCAAGCACTCCTATTTATAGGCTGAACAGAAGCTTGGGCACGGCCCCGTGTCCACATCCTTCTCTTTCTTCATTTATTGCAGTTTGTCTTATTAGTTGACCACGCCCCCGTGTCCGCTGAGCACGACCCCGTGTGCAGAAGAATTTTTGTACTATGAAGATTTGCTTAGACTGTGCGAATCTTATAGTTGACCACGACCCCGTGTCCGCTGAGCACGGCCCCGTGGTGGGCAATAGAAGCTTCTACAACTTTGTCTTTTCTGCTGACACTTGGGCACGCCCCCGTGCTGGCTGAGCACGGGGCGTGTTCAGTCTTCTGTTATCTTGTTTTGCTTGGGAAGATGCTGTCATGGGGTCGGGCATGTCACGTCTTGTTCCTTTTCTTGTATTTATGTTAGATTTTGATGTCTTTTTGCTTCTTTTGTTAATTTGAGCTCATTTAATCCTGAAAATACAAAAGGAAGACAAAAGCACACTTTTTCCAACATTAGTACTAAAAAAGGGTTAGTTTTATGCCACAATTGATGTAATTTATATGTTGCATTTTGCACACATCAGTAGGCTAATAACACGGGAACTCCTACTGTAGTGCTAAGTGTGCAATTATATGCAATGTCAAATGTGGAAGTACGCTAGTTATGCTGTGCAATGATAAATGAGAGACGAACCTTGCAATCTGGAGCTGAGTGTCATGGTCGAATTCAGAACTGTTCGGTTATAGTCTGGTCTTATAAAAACGTTTTAAAACCTAGTTCATTATAACCAGTGGCTCTGATACCAAACTGTCACACCCCCAAAACACCACATGCGGAAACCCTGCTAGGCGTGTGACGTACCAGGATCCAGCCACAAATCACATTGAACTATTAACATGACATTATATAAAAGTTCCCATTTATTACGTTAATATATTCTTCAAACATAACTTAAAGTTTAACAGACCCAGCGGAAGCATAAAGTAAATCATTGTTCGATATTCAAAAGTTAAATAAACGAAAACCAGTAATCTTGTCACGTGTGCCCAAGTTTCTCGACCCATGACCACTCCAGCAATCCCAGACAGCAAGTTCCATATCCAAGAATCTAACGACCTGCGAGCATGCAACAAGTGTATCAGCACAAGCTGGCGAGTTCATAGTTTTGTGAAAACATTAATTGCCAAGTGTTTAGTTCAGTTTAATAACAATGTTGATAACAACTCGAGTACCGCAAGATGGCGTCAGTTTGTTTGCCCATCCCCAATGCCCCTATCAAAACATTGGTCATGGTTTAAGGTCATTAGTTCAATCCCGTCCTCTCAGGTACGGTGTGAGGTTGCCAAGCCTAATAGCGCTATCAAATAATACCCCGTTACCTCTCAAGTAACTAATTCGGTATAAGATGGGAGTTACGGTGATAGGTGTGAGTGTATTATCTAACATCCCAATTTTAACCCAGAAAAGATGTATTCCCCTCAAGAATACCCGTTTGATTGTCCCACCCACCGGGACGCATGCTCAAGAGAAATGAACTCACCATAGATTGCTCGGTGTGTTATGTTACCCGTTTCCAAGTTAGTCAACCAAACCCTACCGCGGTTACCAAAGATGATCAGTTTCTTAGTTACTTAATGCAAGTTGTACCACATAAGACAAAGGTAATATACACGTATCTTCATATAAATTGCAATAATTAATCATGCAATCCAATCAGTAACATACATCCTAGTATCACACAGTTGGTGTTGGAATCTTCAAATTATAAGTTTGTTTGGATGACCACGTTTAACAAATCACAAAACATGAAAGTGTGCGATCAACATAATTCATTTACGGCCCAATTACCAGAACACGGCCCAATTGAAACCATCATGTTTGATGAAGTGTGTGACCGATCAACAGGTAGAGCCCAAAGAGTTGCAAGTGCACATAGAGTGTGCAATTGAGTAAAACTTGTGCGACCCGTAAACAATGCAGGCCAAAGAGTTGGGGTGCAACGAAGTGTGTGGGTGAGTCCTAGTTGTGCGACTAGGCCCAACAACCGATGTGCAATCCATAAGAATGTTCGGCCCATGTGCAGCGTGTGTGACTCCGTAATTGTGCATTAATAGTGTGCAATTTATAATTAATCCGTCCCTTAAATCATGACTTTCTGTTGCACCAATTTTGTCTCCCCAAATCAATCAGTTACCTAAATTCATAATCATGTATATTTGCTCATTTACAATTTACCCAATACCTGAATATGTGTTCATAGTTTATCCATATTCTCATTTGCACATCAAAAGATAATCATGATTCCTTTTTATCTACTGGTTCGGCTAGTACATTACATGCACCTTAATATTGGTTTAACTTAAGTTGTATTAAGACTTAATTAACATCCTAGAACACATATCATCTTGAATCAGATTTATACTAACAGTGTAATCATCACAAGTAGGCCTTCACCTCCTAGTTTAACATGTAAACCCTAACTATTTAACACGTTTCACACAGATCCATGTTCATCGTTGCACTCAATAACATGTCATACATACTCATGAACAATCAAAAGGAATCAAACTACGGATGGTTACACTAACCGAGAGTTTATAGAGTCGTTAGTCGAATCAGACGGATGATGATACTTCCAGCGAAGGGACTCGATCAATAAAGGTGATGCTTTGAATTGAGATCACTGCCGTCGACAGTTTGAGAGGAGAGGAACTTGGGTTTTATGCCTTGTGTGCTTGCAAGATTATGAGGGACATTCACAATTCATGGGTACGTATACGTTCCCATACATGAACTGGGCCCCTCTTGGGCTTTGAAGGGATTTGGGCCGAGGGCTCCTAAGTACTACAAAGAGGAGGTTTAGGTTTGGCCCGAAAACGAAGTGTGACTCGAGTGTGGTGGCGGCCCAAAATTATGAAGCATGAACGTGTTAAGTCTACACACTGAACGACTCCTAAGTTTTCATTTAACAACCAAACATATCAATACTTTAATCATTCACATACCGTGCACATGTTACAACGTAAAGCGAATTGTGAAAACAAAATTACAAAACAAGTGATGCGTAGAGAAGGGCCCTTAAGATTTTGGGTTGTCACAGTCTCCATCACCTGTCCATGTTCCTGTTGAGGGTCACGCTGCTCGATTTCTGACTGTGGAGCAGCAGGTCAGTTTCTTGACTCGTCGAGTTCACAAGCTCGAGGATGAGCTGGCACATATTCGTAGCTTGATCTTTCCTACTCCTCCACCACCTCCTCCAGCACACTAGGCCTTTTGTTTTGCAGGTACCTTTTGAAGTGGGTTTGTGACTCCCGACACCCACTAGCATGTGTATATGAAGACTAGGATTGAGCTAAAGATAACTGAAGACTAAGAAGACCAGTGTAGAAGAAAATAGTTATTACTTTTGTATTATGAACTTGTAAGACCGAGGCGATGTAACCTCGAGTCCGTTTTGTTTTTCTTCTACCAAAAACAATGTATCAAGTTGTCAAACATATATGAAAGCTCAGTGGTTGTTTTCTTTATTATACATTGTTGATTATATGTGCATGTGTTGTTTATGTGATTACATGTTTGCTTGTTGTGATGATCATTTATGTTATATATATATATATATACATACATATGTACCTCATAGACATTATTTGGTGAATATTGTCTAACCTACCCGATACTTCTTGCTAGAAAAAGATGCTGCCCAGATGTAACACAAACACTAATCCGTTACCAAAAATTGAGGCTGAACTTAACGAGCGCATATCTCTGGCTATAGCGCAGCATGAAGCCCTCCGCTCTGAACAAAGCGGTGGCACTTCAGGAAATAATCCTCCCACTGGTAATGCTAAGTCACCTAAGACACATTACAAATCTTTTGGATATTTCTATATTGTGCTTTGTCAATGCTTACTCGTGAATTGTTGTTGCCTGTGTTTCAGGCTGCACCTATAAGCAATTCCTAGACTGTAAGCCCTTGAATTTTGATGGCACAGGAGGTGCCGTTGCTTTTGTTCGATGGGCTGAAAAGACTGACTCAGTTCTGAGGATGAGTAGAGAGTTACTTACATTTCGGGATTGTTCATGGATGGTGGACTATCTTGGTGGAACCTTCAGGTTCAAACCAAGGGTGAGGCTACTGCTTATACAATAGGCTGGGACGAGCTCAAAGAGTTGATGCGAAAGAAGTACTGTTCTAGAGCCGAAATCCAGAAGCTTGAAACTGAGTTCTGGAATTTGAAAATGGATGGGTCGAAGATTGCTGTGTATATCCAACACTTTCATGACTTATCTAGGGTTGTTCCCTATTTGGTTGGCCTGAATTTAAGAGAATTGAGCGATTCATTAGGGGTCTTGCTCCTCAGATCCTGAGCATGGTTACTGCCTCAAAGCCTCCAACCATCGCAGAGGCTATCGATTTGAGCGTTGCACTTACTGAAGAAGCTATTCGCTTGGGAAGATTCTTGAAATCAGAGACAAACAAGAAAGAAACTCATGTGGAATCCTCGAATGACAACAAGAGAAAGTTTTCGAACTTCAAGAAGAGCACGCGGGCAAACAATAATTCCAAAAAGCATAGGGATGCAAATCCGCCAGCAGAGGTCCAGACTGGCGCGACGAACTTTCAGACTAGGGGAAAAGGGTATGCGGGCTTCCTACCTAAGTGCGATATATGTCAATTTCATCATACCGGTCGGTGCAAAAACAGTAAGTGTGAAAATTGTGGAAGAGTTGGGCATGCCAAAGATACGTGTTGGTTTGGTGTGGGACGCGGTAATAGGAACCAAGGAGGAAATGGTAATCAAGGTGGGAACGACAATTAGAATGGTAATAGGAACCAAGGTGGGAACGGTAATCAGGGAGGAAATGAAAATAGAGGCGGAAATGGTAATCAAGCTGGCAATGGGAACCGGGGAGGAAACAACAATGATAATCAAGGCGGGAATGGTAATAGACACGACCAAGGCTATTATGGCTGTGGAGACATGGGGCATTTCAAGAGGGATTGCCCTAAAAACAATCAGGCCCGTGGAAGAGTGTTCACTATTGGAGCTAGAGAAACACGCCAGGATCCGAATGTGGTTACGGGTACGTTCCCTATTAACCAACACTATGCATCCATTCTGTTTGATACTGGCGCCGACTTTAGTTTCATATCTATAGAATTTAAGAATACACTTGGCCTAGTTTCAAGTTAGCTCGACATCCCATATTCGATAGAACTGGCAAATGGAAAATTAGTTGAAGCAAAAGAGGTGATTAAGGGTTGTACTCTTGAACTTGGAGAGCGAGAATTTTTTATTGATCTTTTACCTGTTGATTTGGGAAGTTTTGACTTCGTTGTTGGGATGGATTGGTTGTCTGACAATCGTGCGGAAGTGGTTTGCCACGAGAAGACCATCCGCATCCCATTAGTGAATGAAAAGATGCTTGTGATTGATGGGGAAAGGCATGAGACGCCCCTACAAATTATCAACTGCATGAAGGCACAGAAGTGCCCCCGGAAAGGCTGCATGGCCTTCCTCGCACATGTCGTCGGCAAGGAGACCAAGGAGCCAAAGCTAGAAGACATCCCCGTTGTGAAGGAATTTCCAGAAGTATTTCTCGAAGACTTGCCCGAGTTACCTCCACAGCGATAAGTGGAGTTTCGGATAGACCTAGTGCCAGGAGCGACACCAGTGGCAAAAGCACTATACTGGTTAGCTCCGTCCGAAATGCAAGAGCTTTTGACTCAACTGCAAGAGCTGCTAGACAAGGGATTTATCAGGCCAAACTTCTTGCCTTGGGGAGCTCCAGTGTTGTTTGTTAAGAAGAAAGATGGCAGCTTCCGTATGTGTATCGACTACAGGGAGTTGAATAAGTTAACCATCAAGAATCGGTATCCCTTGTCGAGGATTGATGACTTGTTCGAACAATTGAAAGGTTCTAGCTACTACTCCAAGATCGACTTGAGATCGGGATATCATCAACTGCGAATACAAGAAGAAAGTATCCCTAAAACGGCCTTTAGGACTCACTATGGACATTACGAGTTCCTTGTCATGTCGTTTGGCCTAACGAACGCACCGGCGGTATTCATGGACCTCATGAATCGGGTGTGTAAGCCGTATCTGGATAAGTTTGTGATTGTATTTATTGATTACATCCTTATATACTCGCGAACCAAGGAGGAGCATGAGCAACATCTGCGGGCTATCTTGGAACTCTTGAAGAAGGAACAACTGTATGCGAAGCTGTCGAAGTGCGAATTTTGGATTCACGAGGTGCAATTCCTAGGTCATGTGGTGAATGAGAATGGAATTCATGTCGACCCTGCCAAGATTGAGGCGATCAAGAATTGGGAAGCACCAAAAACCCAAACTGAGATACGACAATTTCTGGGGTTAGCGGGTTACTACAGGCGATTCATAGAGAATTTCTCAAAGATTGCTCAGCCACTAACGCCCCTAACCCAGAAAGATAAGAAATTTGATTGGGGTGAGAAACAAGAAATGGCTTTTCAACTATTGAAAGATAAGCTTTGTGACGCAGCGATTCTATCCTTACCCGACGGTACCGATGGATTTGTGGTTTATTGTGATGCCTCTCGATAAGGTCTTGGTTGTGTGTTGATGCAACAGGACAAAGTCATCGCGTACGCGTCTCGTCAATTGAAGGTGCATGAAAAGAACTATACCACACATGACCTTGAGTTAGGAGCTATGATATTCACAATGAAGATTTGGCGTCACTACTTGTACGGTACTCGTTGCACGATCTTTACAGATCACAGGAGTTTGCAGCACATATTCAACCAGAAAGACTTAAACATGAGACAACGAAGATGGGTCGAGCTATTGAATGAGTACGATTGTGAGATAAAGTATCACCCGGGTAAGGCGAACATTGTAGCAGACGCCTTGAGCCGCAAGGAACGCGCAAAACCTCTAGGGGTGCGAGCCTTAGAGATGACCATACAAACTGATCTCACTACTCGGATTCGTGAAGCACAGCTGGAAGCACTTAAGCCGGATAATCTATAAGCCGAATCATCACATGGAATGGAGGCGCAATTGTTGCCTAAGGAAGATGGAACATTGTACTTCATGGAGCGAATTTGGGTTCCATTCTTCGGCGATCTACGCGCACTTATTTTGGATGAAGCTCATAAGTCAAGGTACTCTATACATCCCGGATCCGACAAGATGTACCAAGACTTGAAGGATTTTTATTGGTGGCCCAAGATGAAAGCCGATATCTCTACATATGTGGGTAACTGTCTTAGTTATGCCAAGGTTAAGGCGGAATACCAGAAACCATCAGGGCTGCTGCAACAGCCTGAGATTCCCATGTGGAAGTGGGAACAGATATCGATGGATTTCATTACCAAGCTACCGAGGACGCAAAGCGGTCACGATATGATTTGGGTAATTGTTGATCGACTTACCAAGTCCGCGCATTTCCTACCAATCAGCAAGAAAGATAGCACCAAGAAGTTGGCGGAAATATACCTCAAGGAGATTGTGGCACGTCATGGAGTGCCTGTTTCCATCATATCCGACCGAGATGGTCGTTTTGTGTTAAGAATTTGGCAAACGTTTCAGAAGGCTTTTGGATCACAGTTGAATCTTAGCCCGACCTTTCACCCTCAGACGGACGGCCAAAGTGAACGGACGATACAAAATCTGGAGGACATGCTATGAGCTTGTGTGATGGACTTTGGTGGGAGTTGGGATACTCACTTGCCTTTAGTGGAGTTTTCCTATAATAATAGCTATCACACTAGCATCCAGGCCACCCCGTTTGAAGCCTTGTATGGGCGAAAGTGTCGGTCCCCGTTGTGTTGGGCGGAGACCAGCGTTAAACAGCTCATCGGTCCAGAGTTGGTTCAAGAAACCACAGACAAGATTGCTCAGATACGTGATCGTATCAAGTCAGCTCGCGATAGGCAGAAAAGTTATGCCGACAAACGACGTAAACCATTGGAATTTGAGGTTGGAGACATGGTTTTATTGAAAGTCTCGCCTTGGAAAGGCATAGTGTGGTTTGGAAAACGTGGAAAGTTGAACCCGCGTTACAGTGGACCTTTCAAGATTCTGGAAAGGATCGGAACCGTTGCATACAAGATGAAGCTTCCAGAAGAACATAGCAGTGTCCATGACACATTTCACGTGTCTAATCTCAAGAAGATTCCTACACAGGAAATAGTAGTCATCCCAGCCAATGAGATTCACGTCAACGACAAACCCTAATTTACTAAGAACCTATTGAGGTTACAGACCGTAAGGTCCACAAAACACGGAGAAGTCGTATTAAACTCGTCAAAGTCCGTTGGAATTCACGTCATGGCCCAGAGTTTACTTGGGAACGTGAAGACCAAATCAAGTCTAAGTATCCACATCTGTTTCACAACTCCCCTGCAACCGATAACGCAACTTATATTTTGGGACGAAATTCTTTTAACAGGGGGATAATGTGACAACTGGCATTTTTCATGTAATCCCGTACAATGTGAACAGTAATTTGTAATATATGGTTGTGCATGTTGAACTTATGATATGAATGATTTCATGTTTTACTTTCAAAAGACTCACAAATACATTACATGATGCATGCTACCTATTATTGTTAAATACAACTTGAAACAATTCAATTAGTGCACAGACGAAACTAGCACGCTTATTAGATAAGCTAGTAGTACTGACAGGAGTTCAGTACTCAGACAGGCATCATGATAGGACACAGATTGAGTCTCGGAACCAAAATTCATACTAGAACTCTATGTAGGAAAGTAAGGACTATGAAACAGCCTTCCAAGTGACGAATGGACACTAAAAAGTACCTGAAACACACTTTAAATGCAGAATTCTGCAGAATTCAGCAAAAATCAGCAAATAAACACCAAAATACAATGCATAAATAAGGTTTAGATGTCCAAAATAACTTGTAAAGTGTTGGGGATGAAAATTGTCATAAAAAAGTACCTCATAACTCACAAAACTGCGCAATTTAGCACCTTAACGAACCGACAACAGAATTAATAACCGGACATTACCCGAAACACCAAAAATAAACTAGAAACATTTTTTTTTAATCTCATAAGACTAGTTTTTGTCAATAAACACCTATTTGCACATAAAAAATCCCTAATACCATTAAACCCCTAACCAAACCACTTAAATCCTAACTAAATATCTTTTTTTTTAACGGTAACAGACCAGCTGGTTGGGCTTTCGCTCCAACTTCAGTAAGGTCAAGAAGCGACCCCGGGTTCGAAACCAAGGGACCCTCCATATTGGGCGAGGTACACCTTGGCGCCCAAACCATCCGGGACGTTAAGCCACGCGAATGGTATCATAGGCATTTAATTCTCATCCGGCTCGTTCCAGGAGAAAACCACGCAACAAGTGGCAATGTAAAACCCCCTGACCTCACCTTTTTGCAGTGGGTGGGGATCGAACCGCCGCCTCTATTGAGGACAAGCAATCCTTCCACCACTCCACCAAAGTAACTTAACATTTAAAACCCAACTAGATACCCCCCTTATGGACGGTCAACATGGGGCCCACCCCATGTCCCCATGTTGTCCCCTAACTTGGTTTATTAGATGATGGTTAATGAAGATGCATTATGGAGAATATGGTTGCAAGAATGATATAAGCTATCTTATCCCAACAATTCCTTCACATTTCACCAACTCAAAAATTCAAACAAAACCTCCATCTCCTTCCCCCATAGCTACGACCCAAACTGTAACAACCCGCACCTTCGTGCTTGTTACTCTTGTTACACTCGTTACGCCTAGCACCAGAGATTCAGATCACAATGTAACTACATCGCTTACAAGGCTACTTCGCATATATCGCATACTTTCAACACACTATATCTCACATCACAATGCATACAACACTAACGCTAACGATGACATCGTGTGAGTGCTTAAACTACTCCCCTCGCTCGTCGTGATAATGATGACATCGCGTGAGTACTTAAGCTGCTCCCCTCGCTCGTCGTAATGCGACACAAACGCTAACGCAAACTCTAACCGCAGTTACTTATGCTATGACCTGTTATATATGATAATGATAATAGACAAACATAAATATATGAGTATTAAACATGTCTAAACGCACACTCGCTGGCACACGTAACTCAATTTATCACAGTGAGACGCAACCTAACACGACGCTACTTATCTCGCTTTAACACTTATAGTATCCACAATGCTTAACGCAACAAAACACTTTGAACGAAATGAAAGTTGGAAAACTAACAAACGACATCAGGCTGTCTGAATGGACATCCGATCGAATGGACTTCCGTCCGGATGCCCATCCATTCGGATGGCCATCCGATCCATTCGACCGCCTTAACTTTCACCTTGCCTATAAATAGGGCCATTGTGTCTCATTTCAACACTTTGGTTCCCTCCTCCGATCACTCGCTTCTAAGTCACTTCCAGTCACTTTTCATCACGATTCAATACAATTTCGTAAGTATTTCTGCTCAAATCTTGTACAATCATCATCACTAAACACTATTACATCATCTTCTCCATGAAAACCAGTGATTTTCCTCTTGAAATCGTCTGATTTGGACATCTTGAAGGTGGTTTTCACTCAGTTTCTTATGCAAGCTGTAGTGTGACGTCACCTCATCAAGAATAGTTCAGATCTGAAGGATTTCCAAACGTTTTAACTCGAATCTCAACAAGAACTCAACATTTCCCAACTGTTTTCAACTTTTCTTCAACATTTTACCCAAAACCGATGGAATCTGGACTCATTCAGACTCTCTACTCATTCCTTAGTTGAGAGCCGGCTTGAAAACGGATTTCCACCGGACAGATGACCGACTAACGAGTTGAACATGAAATTCCATCAAAGGTCAGTGAATCTGATCGAATGGGGTGATTCCCATCCGATCGAATGAGCTGGGCCTTGGTGTGTTTTCCGTCGTTTGACATGTCGTCACGCCGTCTCCTTCAAACTTCAACTTTTTAACTTAGAAAATTTTACAAGTTTTCAAAACATCAGGTCGCTCAATCGAATAGCCATCCGATCGGATGACCATCTGATCGAATGACTATTCGACTAGGTGACTTGTCCTTTATAACTTTCAACACTTAAGCAATTTGACCAAACTTCAAACTACAAGGTTTTCGATCGAATAGCCATCCGATCGAATGGCCATATATCCGAATGACCATCCGACCTGATGACTTGGCATCTAAAGATACTTCACTTTTTCCTAAATGCTACAACGAAAACTTCAAAGTTTCAAAACAATTTACAAACACACGCATGTCATTCGAATGGCCATCCGTTCAAATGGTTATCCGCTCGGATGACCATCATTCCAGATGACCATCCGGCCGGATGACCATCCGATCGAATGGGTGTTCACCCGTTCGACTCATCATTCGACACTTAACTCACCAACGCTCTGTTACGTTGTTCAACGACTTATGCTACTGTTCACAGGCTAACTCAGACTCACTCCCATTCAATCCAATCAAGTTGTGTATATTTGTTAAACACCTACTGTGAGTATACTTGACCCCCTTTTAAACGCTTTAAACACACTTTGGGGTGTAACATACGTTCATATCTAAAACACACTTATCAAAATGCAGCATTTACTCTAAACTATTATCACATGCGAATTACTGATGTACATATTTACATGTGATGCTTGATACATATATGCTAGGACTCTTACTCGTGACGTCCCACCTTAGCTAGTATGGTACTATAATTGGACTCACACCCGACGGGGTCTAGTTAAGGAAATCACACCATTTTGGGGATCTCCATCGCAGTCATCGAGTGACTTAGCTAGTAGTATTAGTCTTGTAGTGTGTATATTGTCTGTCTCGTTTATGTATGTGGAAAGTCACAGCGCTTTTATCTACTTTATACTATTTCAAACCTATATGTTGCAGGTTAATCGCAGACTATCTCGAAATCAAGCTAGGAAGTCTAGAAACTCACAATAAATCTAGGTTGTCTGATTTGTATTGTTTGAGAGAACATGAAATCTGTGTGACTGTTTGCTGATATATTGTTTATTAGTATGAGATAATGAACGCATTAAATATTGTAAATAAATAGTTGTTATGGATTCTCTTGAGTAATCTGATTCGCCTAGTGCTGCACCCCGATGATTTCGCCATCGGTTGGGGTGTGACACAAACACCCCACCTCCATCTCCATTTTTTCTTCATCTTCCAAGCTAATCCAAGCATACTCTAAGGTGAATCAAGGCTAGATAAGAAGGTTGCAAGCAAGAGGAGTTGAAGGACCACACTTAGGAGCTATTAACCACCACCTTTCTTCTTCATTCTTCATCTTGTTCATCCCTAGCCATTGTGCTAGTAGTAAGTGTTCTTGATCACATTTTTACCTCTTGTTTTAGTGGTTAAAGTATATACGTAACTAAAAGTCTAAAGATCACACTAAATCAAGAAGATGAACATAAGAATAAAACTCAAAATCATAAGGATCTAAGTTGTTTAAGATATGTGTTGAACTTGTTTTTTGATTTCTTGCGTGTATGGTGTTAGACACCACATAAAAGCTTGCTAGATGATGATTTAAAACATGATCTAGCAAGTATGATGCTAGATCTTGAAAGATCCATGTTAAGCTCACATTATGTGAAGTATGAACTTGTAAAGTGAACTTGATTTTGTGATGAAAATGGTTCCTACAAGTTGTAGATGTTAAAAATGAGGGATTTGAAAAATCAAAGTTTCAAGAAAACAAAGTTTACTTCAAGATTAACATGATTTGGTTTTTAAAGGAAAGTGAACATGTTTTAAGTGTAATAATGGAACACTTGATGTGTTTAAGCCATGAAAAATTCAAGAAAATGAATTTTTGCAAAAATGAGTTACAAGTTGTGAAGATGAAATTTTTCTAAAAATGATTCTTATGAAATAAAAATCATGTTTAAGGTGTTAATAAATCATGTTAAACAATATGTTAAAATACTATAAGTTTTTATAAAACTTCAAGTTCATGACTTCATATAGAGATGTGATTTATGGAATAAGGTAAGTGTAGTATTGTTGTTGATGAGTTTTTGAAAAAGAAAATGATATGTTTTAAGCATGGAAACCTCTATTTTTCAAAGGAAACTATGGCAAAATTTTTGTAGAAATTAAACACTTAGAAAAATATGTTTTAACAAGTGATTTTAAGTAATCTTGAATCATGGTTTTAAGTATGGAAAATTGCCATAATTTTTGGTATAAAAATTACAAGTAATGGAGGTTGATTTTCAAGAATAAAAATGACTAAGTATATATTTAGGAAAAAATATATTTAGAAGTCACACAAATTATGTGCTATGTGTATATTATTTGTATTAGTTATACTAAAAATTAGGAACTTGAAAATAATATACCTCACAAAATACCAAAAATTGTAATTTGAAGAATTACAAAATATTACAAGAAAATAAATATATAACTTGCACACAAATATTGGACGATTCGGACGATGGACACCTTGGACAAAATATATAAGTATTTCGGAAATTTAATTCGTATCTTGAAAAACTTGGTAGACGATACTCTCAAAACCGAACAAACGACAAAGGATGTATTTTTACAATTATTATGAAAATATATCATATTTTGTCAACTTGAAAATATATTATTTTGGAGTATAAGAAAATATATATTTTCATAAACAACTCAAAAATATATTATTTCGGTGGAAACTAAAAATATATTTTTCTAACTTTGAGCTTAAAATTAATTATTTTTAAGATAAAAATGAATATATACATATTTTACCAAATCAAATTATAGATATTTTTCTTTAAAATTTCCTTAATATATATATATATATATATATATATATATTTTAAGAATATAAAGTTGGTGATTTTTAATTGTGAAAAAAAAAATAATATTCCAGAAAATACCACATAAATTAAGTACGAAATACTTAATAAATACAAGAAACTACGTATTCCTATACGTATAAATACATACCGACATACACTACCAACACTTGGTAAAATACCCATATACAAGTGTAGGATCGTATACGGCCCTATTTGAGTCGATCAGAAGAATTCCTATCCAAAACAAGAGGCGGAAACTAATGCTTTGGTGCGATTTCAGCAGAATTCACTTTAAACTGTTGTTGTATTGATAACTGAAGCGATTACAAGCTCTGACAACACTTCGGCAGCACTTCGTGGCTTACCGGAAGAGAACACCTACAACTATATATGTGGTTTCGCTCATACACCCTATATATAGGCTAACAGGTTTCGCTCTTATGTACATGACACATAAGCGAAACCTCATGACTGACACATAAGCGAAACCTGAACAATGACACATAATCGAAACCTAGGCCAATGACACATAAGCGAAACCTAGTCTAACACATGTTTCTTGGATTTCGTGCCATGTTCTAACCTATACACTACAAGACTCGATGTAAGACGTAGTCGACAGACGTTGTGCACCAACAAACTCCCCCTCGGATGTTGACGGAGTCTTCAGTGTCGAGTCTTCAATTGTCAATCTACAATCTTTATCAGTCTTTGATCTTCCTCTGAAGTATTTGTCATTGCATGAATCCTCATTCTCTATCTTTATCTTCAACAAACTCCTCTCTCTCAAATGTTGAATATCATGGTGTCTTCAGACTCCCCCTCTCAATCTGCTGGGATCGTAGTCTGGAATTCACAAGATCATAACCTGGCTTTCATCCTGCTCTGGATCGAAACCTGGCCAACCTGCAAAAACTCTACCCAAAAATAAATTTTCTGATAACCATTTGTGGATAAGATTTTCAAATCTAATTTACCACTTGTAGGAAAAACGTTTATATTGCAAAACTTTTTCTCATTTCATTACAACATTCCTCAAACACTTTCATCCAAACCATTTGTTCATCATGTTTAGCCCTAGGAATTTTGAAAACCAGCTTTCCAAAATCAGTCGTCGAAAATCTTTTTGAATTTTACAAACTTTATGCTAAAACACACAAAAATCTTTTTGGATTTTCTGAAAGAAAATAACTGACACCACTTGAAGAATCAAGAAAATGCAGAAATGAAATATATACAAACAATATTTTTGTGAGTTCGTGCAAGAGGATCATATCAGTTTTTGAGACAATTCACTAACACCGTTAAGCTTCATTTCATTTTAAGTTTTAAACGATTCAATTAGATTGTCAGTATACTGGTCCACTTAAATTCTCACACAAAGTTCAACTGTTTCGAGATACGAAATTAATGTCTTAAGCACTTAAACTTAATCGCGTGTCCCACCTCAGAATATACTCCCGTATCCAGATCCCAATATTCAGTCTTACAGGTAATTATGACACAAATGATATCTGTAAGGGTTAATAAATTATGAAGAATCATGAGAGCTCAGGTCAGAACTACCGTTCAGCAGAGAGATCATGACTCAACTTTTGGGTGTGTCCCCTTTAGAGGATCTTTTTTACAACAACATTACTAAGCAATTTTATTGTCTTATCATATATGCTGAGGGTGAAGCTATGTTTCAAGCATTTTGCGGAAAGTATTATTCGAGGACTAGGTCAGAACTTCCATTTAGCAGAAGTCCCGGAATAATACCCCAGATATCACTAAGTATAAAGACCTAGTATATCAGAAAAAAGAATCTTTCAAACGAGATTTCGGGGGTTACCCATATATCCGAGAGATGTTTCCCCACGATATAAGCAAGTTTGAAATTTAGGTTTATATCTCGTCACAGTTTACTAAATGTGCAAAAACCTACTGGCACATCATCAGTGAGACCGTTTATCACTTTTTAACTTTCCAATTCTTTAGCATGTTGTGATAGTCCACTGATGTACTATCATTTCCTCTTTTATGCAACAAAACTCATTTTTCATTTTATCATGTTTTTTACTTTTTCAAATTTTCTAATGTTTTTGGATTTTCTGAAAATATACTTCCCCTAAAATGCAAACACATTTTAGGAAATTTGAAAACAAACTGTACACAAACATGGCAACTGATATCGAATTGCCTCAATTCTCCATCCACTTGGCATAAACAATCAGAACTCCCCCTCACAACAAACTATTTTCCCATTATGATTTCAAAACACTTAAGTTTGTTTTAATCAAAATGGTTTTTCCGGAAAATAAGTTGTGTTGATTTTGTAAAACCATTTGTAGGTTTGGGGTTTGATTCATCACATTGTTTTTTCAACCACTTGTAGGAAATCAGATACAATTTAATGTCCCTGATTTACCACTTATAAGATCAATTCAATCAAACATTTTCAACCAAACATCATCTGTTAGTTGAATTCTCAAAGTGCCGATTCCTACTCCTCGCTTACCAACTTGGGAGTTCCGGCTATTCCTGCAGTATGAATTGCCAAAATTTTCATTATAAAATTCATTTTCATCAACAATTATTAAGAAAAATGCCGATTCCTGATCCACGATCACAAACTTGGGATCTCCGGCAAGTCAGGTTTTTACTGTTTGAAAAATATATCCACCCAAGCCTGACCTTCCTTGGGTGTAACAACCTCTTCTTCATTTTTACTTTCAACCGACCTGTGAACATTTCTTTTCGAAGCATAAAATTCTTTTACTCCTTTGGCCTTACCATTGACCATTTTTCCAAAAATGTGTTTCACAGTTCCGTTGAAAGCCTTATCAACATCAAATTTCTTCTTATCAGAATAAAATTGATTTGAAATTTCAACTTTTCCAACTTTCTTCTTAAAATTTTCAGCCCGCAAAGGTGGAAAATTCACATCATCCACTTTTGGAACTGATTTCTCAACCTTTTCTTTAACAACTTTTGGCTCCTCTGATTTTGTGGAATCAGATTCATCACCAGAACTGTTTCCTGAACCCTTAACAACCCATTTTTGATTTATCATATTTTCTTTTCTTTTAACTACATTCTTTGAACATTCACCAATTTCAAAGGTTGAATTTTCAAAGCCTGTAAACTTTCTGGTTGTAAGTTCAGTTTTCTCAACAACTTTTCCTTTCAGTTTACCAGAGACTTCATGTTTTGGTTTGAATGTTTTCGGACAATTTCTAGCAATATGACCAGCAGTTTTGCACTGAAAACAGTTTCTCGTCTCTGTAGTCTTCTGAGCAATACTCTTCTTCATATCCTCTTGCTTCTTTGCAAGGAATTCTTGGTTTGTCTGCTTTCTGAACGCTTGCTCTTTCTCAGCTTCTAATTTCCTGAAACAAACACAGTTTTTGGTTTAGAAAATTTTTCATTTTCATAATTTTTCGGTTGATTAAATCCTAATCCTTTCTTTTTGAAATTACAGTTATGATTTGATTTCTTGTGAAAACCAGAACTAGAACTATAACCTTTTTTCTTGTTTAATCTTTGTTGTACTCTTGAAGTGTAATGTTTAGGTTTTCCAATAAGATTTAAATCTCTTATTTCAGAAATATTAATTTCTGTAATTTTGAAAACCTTTTGAATCATTTCAAATCTGACACTTCTTATTGGAAAAATCTCATCAGAATATAATTTGTCAGAATCTTTCAAAGTATATGCTACTTTGACCGGTTCATCATTCAAATTAGATTTTGATAGCAAAAATTTCTTATCATAAACCCGTTTGTCCTTTTTGACTGTTGACTTTGACGCACCGGACTTAGATTTTGACTTGGATTTGGACTCCGGTTTTGACTCCTCACAGTCATCTTTATCTAACACCTGATCGACCACACTTTTTATCAACTTTAACTCATGATCAGTGTCGGATGACGTGTATGTGACATCAATATTTTCTGGCAAGTTATCCAACGACCCAGACTCCCATTGTAAGTTTATTGCCTTATCGACTCTTTCGGAATTTGGATTTCGAGGTGAATATCCATTTTCGACCGGGGGTGGACATTTGTTATAGGCAACACTTGGTTTCTCACCAGAAATCTTCACTTCATCTTCATCTTTTGTCACGGATTTCTTTTCTTCGGACGTCTTCACTTCTTCAAATGTCTTCAATTTCTCCACAACCGGATAAATCCTGTCAACAACAAAAGTAGAACATGAGTAACTTTCTAATAGCTTGTTGACTCTCTCAGTTTCTATCTTTTGTGTTGCCAACTTCAACTCCAGATCAGCACATTTCTTTATGTGAAAGTTAACATCATCAAGTTGTCTCAGGTAAGCTCTCTTTAGTGTATTCATTGCCACAACTTGTTCACCGTTTGAATCAGTATACTTGTTGATTTCTCTGTTCATTGTATCATAGGATTCTTTCAATCTGTTTATATTGTGCAACAACTCATTGTTTACTTGATTAAAGAATCACAGTTCATGCACTTTTCAGGAACTTTAACAGGTTCTGCATCAACTTTGACTTCAAATTCAGGAACCTCTTTGACTGTTCTGTTTGATCGTAAAAATTCAGCTCTTCTCTTTTTCTCAGCTTCTGCCTCAGCTTTTAATCTCTCTTCCTCTTCTTCCTCTTCTTCAAGCTTTCTCCGTCTTGCTTCAGCAGCTTCCATTACTTTTCTGCACTTTTCGGCACATTTCAAATCGTAGGCATTTGCAATGAAAGCTTTAGCATATGAAGTGTCTTTAGACATCTCTTTGGCAATAAGTTCTTGATATGGGCAAAAATTATCCCAACTGAAACCTTCAGCCAATTTTTCATCATCTTGTTCTGCCAAACACACTTTGCTGTTTGTTGGAAGATATTTATCCCATGTAAAATTATCATACTTGCCCTGATTAACTAGACATGCTCTTTTTGACCCTTCAATCACATCTCTCCCGTGTGCAGTTTGTGCCTGATGCAGTGCTGGTGGTGTGACTTGACGATAAATTGCCTTTTTATGATAATCATTGTTTCCAAAAGGATTTTGGGCTCCACTAGCTTCACGATTTTTGCACTCCCTCTTGAAATGCCCCTTTTCCCTACAACGAAAACATGTAACTTTAGATTTATCAAAGCCTAAAGTTGAAACATTTGCATCACGGAAATCATCTCTTCCCGTAATTTGTTTAAACTTCTCAGCTCGTCGCAACACACTAGCCATGCACCATTTAATATCCATCAATTCCATTTCCTCAGCATCTATTTGATCGTAATCCTCTTTCGTGAGCATTGGATTACCGATCTTTCCGGCCACAAAACTACTATATGATTCTAAAATCATTCCCAACAAAGACATTTGATTTTTAGCAACCTCTTCAGTATAATCTTGATCATTTTCAAGACTTAGAACAATATTGCACTGAAGTTTTCTTCCGTTCTTTGTTACTGAAATGTTTGGATCAAATGATGAAAATCTTGTGCTGCTTGATCCCTGGGATGATTTCTTTTCAGAAGAATCTTTCGCACTATAAGCAGTTTCGACTTTTGGAGAAAAATTTGTTGTTCCAGTAACAGCACTCTTGTAGTACAAGCTGATGTCCTGTTCTCCATCATAGTTCTTCATCCTGGCAATCTTCCTCTGCTCCATCTCTTGAGCTTCCAGGTGTTTGATGAAGTCTCCCAATGTCATATTTTTATAATCTTTTTTGTTGGATCTCAGCATCATCAGAAACGTTCCCCAAGTTTCATGAGGTAGTGCATCTGCAAGTTTTTCAATCAACTCATCAGTATCTTTTTTAATACCAAGTTTTGTCATATTTCTCACCAAGTTACAATATCTATCAATTATTTGCTTGGTGTTTTCAGATTTCAAACCACGGAATAAATCGAATTCTTTCTTCATGAGAGACATTTTGTTTTTGAGCATATCATCACTTCCAACAAATTTTGCTTCCAATTCTGTCCAGATTGAATAAGCAGTTCCATCATGTTGAAGCAGTATCAAAATGTCTTCTTTTATTGCTTGCTGAAGCAGACTCACCATCAATTTCTCATCTCGATATTTATTTTTATCTTCCGTACTCATTTTCGAATTGTTAACTGCACACCATTTGTTGTGGGTCTAACATAAGGTTCCTCAGTGTGTTCCCACGCATCCAAATGATAAGCTTCAACCCAATTCCCAAACCGTTCGGACCATGCGTTATAATCATCAATATCCATGAGTTTAGGCGGTTTCTGAGATGTTCCGGTTTCGTTCTCATGCAAAGCATTCTGTGTGATTGTAATCGGGCTAGCAAAAGCGTTATAAAATTCGTTGTCCATTTTTCAAAGTTCACAAAATTTCCAAGCTAAGGCAAAATTGACCGTTGGAGCGAAACCCTAGTTGTCACTAAAACGGAACCACTGAAGTGTCACAAGAGCGGAATACCAAGGTGACACAATAAGCGAAACTTCTAAGTGTCACAATAAGCGAAACCTTAAGTGACCAAATAAGCTAAACCTTCAGTGTTCAAATAAGCGAAACCTTCAGTGAACTTGGAGCGAAACCTCAGTTGTTACCAAGAGCGAAACCAGGTGATCAGATGAGCGATACCAGGTGATCAGATGAGCGAAATAACACTTGACTATCCACAAAAGCGAAATCAGATAACTTGTTCACAAGAGGGAAAACAACAAGTGTCCTATGAGCGAAATCAACTAATGACGTCACTTTTTGCACGAGTCACTAAAAGCGAAACCTCAAAAATACAAAGTTTTAGGTCGATTTTAGCTTTGAAAATTTCAAGGGTTTATTAATACATGATTCCAAGTGCTGTGTGTGAATTTGAGCTGGTTTTACCGTGAAAAATTTTGAAATTTTGAAGAAAGTGTAGAAAATCAGAACAAATGCAGCTGAAATGGCAAGAACTCTTCCTCCTGAGCTCTGATACCACTTGTAGTATCGTATTCGGCCCTGTTTGAGTCGGCCAAAAGAATTCCTATCCAAAACAAGAGGCGGAAACTAATGCTTTGGTGCGATTTCAGCAGAATTCACTTTAAACTGTTGTTGTATTGATAACTGAAGCGATTACAAGCTCTGACAACACTTCGGCAGCACTTCGGCAGCACTTCGTGGCTTACCGGAAGAGAACACCTACAACTATATATGTGGTTTCGCTCATACACCCTATATATAGGCTAACAGGTTTCGCTCTTATGTACATGACACATAAGCGAAACCTCATGACTGACACATAAGCGAAACCTGAACAATGACACATAAGCGAAACCTAGGCCAATGACACATAAGCGAAACCTAGTCTAACACATGTTTCTTGGATTTCGTGCCATGTTCTAACCTATACACTACAAGACTCGATGTAAGACGTAGTCGACAGACGTAGTGCACCAACAACAAGTATTATGCATAATTATGAAAATACAAAATAACGTATACATAATACAAGTATACCTATACTTGAGAATACGTATATGAGAATCGTATGACAAAACGAGTTAAAAATATATTATTTTTAACAAAACCCCGAATGTTTGCATGGGAATAACATAAGTTAAAATATAATAATTTTAACTAAAGTACAACATTTGAAATAATATATAATTATAAAAATTAAATATACACCATACACCGAAAGTGTAACTGAAAGTATACCAAGATTTCCAAAATAAGTCCTAATAAATAACTAAGGCTAAGAGTCGTTACACGACCTAAGTGTCTAATAAAACATAGCACGTGTGTAGGTAGTAATACGACTCGTGGAGATCAATCTTGGGAACTGTTCAGGAATATTCTGAAGAGTTAGCAAAAAGCCATATGTCTTTATTGGGAACTGTTCTTGAATCTCATGGTAGTTTTGTTGCAGGTCGAATCGGGAATCCAATGCTGACAAAGGAAGATTACGACTAGATCGATGCTGAAGAGATGGAACTGATGGATATAAAATGGTGCTTGGCCAGCGTGTTGAGGAGAGCTGAGAAATTCAAGCAAATCACTGGAAGAGATGATCTTCGTGAGGCTGGTGTTTCTACTTTAGGTTTTGACAAATCTAAAGTCACTTGTTTTCGTTGCAGGGAGAAGGGTCACTTCAAGAGGGAGTGCACCAATCGCGAAGCAAGTGGAGCTCAGAATCCTTTTAACAACAACAATGATTACTACCGAAAAGCCATCTACCATCAAGTTGCTCAGCAACCATCTCAACAACATCAACATCAAGCACAAACTGCACATTGAAGGAATGTGATTGAAGACTCTGGAAAAAGAGCTTGTGTGGTTAATCAAGATTCTTTAAAGAGAGCTGATGGTAGTGCCTTGATAATAGATCAAGATGACGAAAAATTGCCTGAAGGGTTTAGCTGGGAAAATTTCACATGGGATAATTATGTTCCTGATCAAGCTATAGCTCACAAAGCTTTTGTAGCCCGAGTTGAAGAGGACAGTGATGATGATACTGAGTATTGGGCAAGAAAATTCAATGCTGATATGAAATTGATTGCTGAAAGTGACAGTGAAGATGAAAAGGTTAAAAAGAAGAAGAAAAAGGTCAAAACACCAGTCAGCAGTGATGACGAAGAAGTTCCAGTAATCAAAAGGAAAGTAAAGGTTGAAGTTCCAAAGTTCAAGGTTGATCAAGAAGTTGATGCTAAAAAGATTCCAGTGAAGTGTGAAAACTGTGAAGCTATAAAGAAGCAGAACAACACACTGATTTACAATTTGAACAGTTTGAAGGAATCTTATGATGTGTTGAACAAAGCAATGAACCAATACAATCAAACAAGTGAAGAACAAGCAACGGCAATGAAGACACTTCAAGGAGCTTTCATGATAAAGCAAAAAGTGGTGAACAATTATATCGAAAAGTGTGCTGTGCTTAGTGGCTCAAAACCCTAATGCTCTCTCCTAGCATGGCGATTTTTTCCTCTTGTTGATCCTTCCTTCTTTTCGTAATCAAATGTATAACAGTCTGTGATCATTGATTTGGCTTGCTAAATCTGTGTAACGAACTAGTTAGCATTTGTGTCCGTTTGGAAGTAGGGTTTTCTTTTGATTCTTAGTCGCCGCCCTGTTCATATGTCTGATCATTCTGCATAGAGTTGCTGGTTAGTCGATATATAGATTTACCAATTTCGCTATTCAAGTTTGTAAGAACTATGGATTAGGGTTTGCTAGATTAGGATTTTTTTCTGTTTTACTTTTGTGTTTCCGGTTTTCTGGTTTTCTTGTGGTGCATGGTTTTCTGCTTTTCATAGTTTTGAGAGAGGAGATTTATTCAGAATGGATGGTCATAAAAAATCTGACTTTCAACATGATCGTGGAAAGCCTCCATTGTTCTCTAAGGGCAGCGGTAGTCATGGTTTGAATGATGGCAATCTGAAACCCGCGCGTAGGGGAATCTTCAAGTCGAATGCTGAACCAAGACCAATCAATGTAATTGATGAACTTGAAAAGGTCTCCGTTCCGGTTCCTGTGGCTGATGCTGCCAAGATATCTTCACCGGACATGGAGAATCTGAATAAAACTATACATGATGGTGGGAATATGCAGGAGAGTACAATAACAGAGCCGGTTATAACTGGTAATCAGCCGGTTATAACTGGTAATCTGAATTCTGATCTGAATCAAGGTGGACCGAGTGTACTTGATGGGGGTGAACAGGTGATAAAACCCATGTCTTATGCGGATTCGGTGAAAAATCAGAAAGTCAAGAAAGTAAACTTCAGGTCCCTTGAAAGCTCAGTGCAACATGAAGATTGTGATATTGTGCTCCCGGTTGAATCGGTTCGGGTAGTTCAGGATAGGTTAGCGAATACTTTGTATGGGTACTTTTTGGGAGATCGTATTGCATATCCTGTGGTTGATTATTTTGTGAAAAATAACTGGAAAAAGTTTGGGTTACAGAAGTCGATGATGAATGCAAATGGCTTTTTCTTTTTTAAATTCGAAGATCATAAAGGTATGTTGGATGTTCTAGCTGCTGGTCCGTGGATTATTCTTTCACAACCATTCTTTCTACAGGAATGGACACCTACTACCAAGCTAGAGAAGAAGGAGGTTAATAAAGTTCAACTTTGGGTAAAAGTGCATGAAGTACCCATTGCTGCTTACACGGAGGACGGTCTAAGTATGATTGCGACGGCCATCGGTGATCCAAAAATGCTTGATTCATACACTACGGATATGTGTGTGGATAATTGGGGTAGAAGTAGTTATGCCCGTGCTCTTATTGAAGTGTCAGCGGATAAAGATCTTAAAGAGAGGATCACAATGGCTATCCCAAATCCGAATGGTGAGGGTTTTATCAAGGAAACAATGTATGTTGAATATGAATGGGATCCTCTAAGGTGCTCGACTTGTTGCGTTTTTGGCCATTCTAATGATGCATGCCCTAAAAATCCAAGGAAAAATGCTCCTCAGAAAGCTGGTAAATATCAAGGTAATCAAGGTAAAGCTCCAATGAAAACGATTCCTAGAGTTGATGAAGACGGGTATATGGAAGTGCAAAGCAAGAAGGTTGCTAGGAA